>OU342746.1:325499079-326126431 GCA_910589775.1 Avena eriantha
TAGAGAAGTGGATTGAAACAATCAATGATTTCGATTTGACCATGAACTACACTGCGGGCAAAGCTAATGTCATGGCGATGCTTCAGCCCAAAAGCTTATGATGGGTTCGTAGCATGGAAAAAAAAATTTCTACCGCAAGAACGAACAAAACCTAGATCTAATCTAGATAAAAGCCAAGATCTAATCTATTAGACATGAGCAACGAGATAGATAGGAACTAACCCTCGTAGATCCGAAAGCGTTAACGAGTAGATCTCGTGGTTGATGTAGTCGATCACTTGCCGATCTCAAGATCGTGTGGACGATCCTTCCGGCGTCGCTTCCAGCAGCGCTTCCGGTCGGTCAAGTGGACGATCCTTCCGGCGCCGCGATTCGGCAGCGCTTCCGCAGTCGGTCACACGTGCGGAGTCGAAGCAGACCTTCCTCTCCCCGTTCCAGCGAGCAGCGGAGGTAGTAGATCTTCTCCACGGAATCCCAGCAGCACGACGGCGTGGTGGTGGTGGTGGAGTAGAGAATTCTGCAGGGCTTCGCCTATGCCTGTGCAGAAGAATGGTGGAGGAGAGAGGCGGCAGAGATTGGTGTTATAGGAGCAGGGGAGGAGGGGGCGCCCCTGCCCCTCTATTTAAAGAAGGGAGGCGCCTAGGGAGGGGGAGTCCTTGTAGGACTCCCCTCCTGTAGGCCGGCGGAGGGGAGGTGGGGGAGGAGTCCTCCTCCCCCACGACTCCGTATCTTGACCCACCAGGACTCCTTGATCCCTATCTTGATTTTCAAGCAAACTCCAAGATATCTTCTAGAACCTTCCGGAACATTCCGAAACCTTCTAGAATCCTCATACAAACACTCCGGAACATTTCCTAACTAGAAAATGATCCCCTATATATGAATCTTATTCTCCGGACCATTCCGGATCTCCTCGTGATGTCCCGAATCCATCCGAGACTCCGAACAACATTCGGTCTCCAACGCACATTCCATATCTACTTAAAACAACTTCGAACCTTAAGTGTGTCACCCTACGGTTCGTGAATATGTAGACATGATAGAGACACATCTCCTATCAATAACCATCAGCGGGACCTGGAGATCCATAATGGCTCCCACATACTCAACGATGACTTCGCGATCGATTGAACCACTTACATAGAAACTAATTCCCTTTGTCTCGCGACTACTATACTTATCCGAGGTTTGATCGTCGGTATCTCCCTACCTAGTTCTACCTCGTTCTGATAAGTAACTCTTTACTCTTTCCGTGATATGTCATCCCTTGTGACCTAGTCACATGCTTGCCAAGGCTAAACTAAGATGACTACTTTCCCCGAGAGGGCCCCCCCAGAGCATCACTCATCCGTCATATGGATGGACAAATCCCCAATCCTTGGTTCATGCGCTTCAACACATACTTTTCAGAATACCAATGACACTTTTATAACCACCCCAGTTACGAAGCGGCGTTTGATGCTATCAAAGTATTCCATCCGGTGATGGTGATTAACATAACCTCATGGTCGAAGGAATAGGTTACTATGTATTTGAAAGCTTACAGCAATACGAACTTAATGACTTGATCTTATGCTACGCTTACTATGGGTGTGCGTCCATCACATCATTCTCCTAATGATATAACCTTGTATTAATCACATCCTAATGTCCATGATCAGGAAACCATGATCATCAATTAATCAACAAGCTAGTTCAACAAGAGGCTTACTAGGGGACTCTCTTTATGTTACAAAACACACAAGTATTAGTGTTTCCTAATAATACAATTATAACATGTGATGTAAACATTCATCATAAACACAAAGATATAATAATAATCACTTTATTATTGCCTCTTGGGCATATCTCCAACAGTCTCCCACTTGCACTAGAGTCAATAATCTAGATTACATAGTAATATACCTAACACCCAGGGCGTTTTGGTGTTGGTCATGCTTTGCCCTAGGGAGAGGTTTAGTCAACGGATCTGCCACATTCAGATCAGTGTGTACTTTGCAAATATTATGTCACCATCTTGGACATACTCGCGAATAGCGTGGAAACGTAGCTTGATGTGCTTCAGCTTGCTATGTGACCTTGGCTCCGACGCATTAGCTATGGCACGTGTGTTGTCACAGTAGATGGCCATCGAGTCCAACGCCACTGGGAACCACGCCGAGTTCAGTAATGAATTCCTTCATCCAAAAGGCTTCTTGTGCAGCCTCCGAAGCAGCTATGTATTCCGATTCAGTTGAAGATTTCGCCACAACGCTTTGCTTTGCACTCCTCCAGCTCACTGCAAGCACCATTCAAAATAAATACTTATCCCGACTGTGACTTTCAGTCATCCAGATCGGTGTTCCAACTAGCATCGGTGTAACCATTTACAACAAGCTGTTCATCACCTCCATAAGAAAGAACCATATCCTTAGTCCTATTTAGGTACTTTAGGATATTCTTCGACCGCTGTCCAGTGCTCCATTCCAGGATCACTTTGATATCTGCTAGTCAAACTAACAGCATGTGCTATATCCGGTCTTGTACACAGCATGGCATACATAATAGAACCTATGGCCGAGGCATAGGGAATATTATTCATTTTCTCTCTATCTTCTGCCGTAGCTGGACTTTGAGTTTTACTCAAGGTCTTACCTGACAACATGGGCACGAAACCCTTTCTTGCTATCTTCCATTCTAAACTTCTTTAGAACTTTGTCCAAGTATGTACTTTGTGAAAGCGCTATTAGGCGTCTTGATCTATCTCTATAAATCTTGATGCCTAGAATGTATGCCGCTTCGCCAAGATCCTTCATTGAAAAACTATTATTCAAATAGGTTTTGACGCTATTAAGAAGTTCTATATCATTCCCAATCAACAATATGTCATCTACATATAGTACTAGGAATGCTACAGAGCTCCCACTCACTTTCTTGTAAATACAAGCTTCTCCATAAGTTTGTATAAATCCAAAGTTTTTGATTACTTTATCAAAACGTTGATTCCAACTCCGGGATGCTTGCTTCAGTCCATAAATGGAGCGCTGAAGTTTGCATACCTTGTCAGCATCTTAGGATCGACAAAACCCTTGGGTTGTACCATATACAACTCTTCCTCAAGTGTCACCATTAAGGAACGCCGTTTTGACATCCATCTGCCAAATCTCATAATCGAAATATGCAGCAATTGCTAACAAAATCCTCACAGACTTTAGCTTCGCTAATGGTGAGAAAGTCTCATCATAGTCAACTCCTTGAATTTGTCGGAACCCTTTCGCGACAAGTCGAGCTTTATAGACGGTAACATTACCATCAGCATCTGTTTTTCTCTTGAAAATCCATTTGTTCTCGACAGCCTTACGGCCATCCGGTAAGTCCACCAAAGTCCACACTTGGTTTCGTACATGGATCCCATTTCAGATTTCATGGCTTCTAGCCATTTGTCGGAATCTGGGCTCACCATAGCTTCTTCATACGTCGTAGGGTCATCAGCGTTGTCCACTAACATGACGTTCAAGGTAGAGTCATACCAATCAGGAGTGGTACGAACCCTCGTTGACCTGCGAGGTTCAGTAGTAACTTCATTTGAAGTTTCATGATCATTATCATTAGCTTCCTCTCCAATTGGTGCAGGCGGCACAAAACATCTTCTGGTGCTGCGCTACTCTCAAATCCGAGAGAAGGTTCAATAACCTCATCGAGTTCTACTTTCCTTCCAGTCACCTCCTTCGAGAGAAACTCCTTCTCAAGAAAGGATCCATTCTTGGCAACGAAAACTTTGCCTTCGGATCTATGATAGAAGGTATACCTAATTGTTTCTTTAGGGTATCCTATGAAGACGCATTTCTCCGCTTTGGGTTCTAGCTTATCAGGTTGTAACTTCTTTACATATGCCTCGCAACCCCAAACTTTAAGGAACGACAACTTAGGTTTCTTACCAAACCACAATTCGTACGGTGTCGTTTCAACTGGATTTAGATGGTGCCCTATTTAAAGTGAATGCGGCTGTCTCTAATGCATAGCCCCAAAATGATAACGGTAAATCTGTAAGAGACATCATAGACTGAACCATATCTAAGAGAGTTCGATTACGACGTTCGGACACACCATTACGCTGTGGTGTTCCCCGGCGGGTGTCAACTGTGAAAGTATTCCACATTTCTTTAAATGCATGCCAAACTCATAACTCAGATATTCACCTCCGCGATCAGAACGCAGAAACTTAATCTTCTTGTTACGATGATTTTCCACTTCACTTTGAAATTCCTTAAACTTCTTGAAAGTTTCGGACTTATGTTTCATCAAGTAGACATACCCATATCTACTCAAGTCATCCGTGAAAGTGAGAACATAACGATATCCACCACGCGATGCTACACTCATTGGACCGCACACATCGGTATGTATTATTTCCAATAAGTATGTAGCTCGCTCCATTGTACCAGAGAATGGAGTCTTAGTCATTTTTCCCATTAGACATGCTTCGCATCTTTCAAGTGATTCAAAATCAAGTGATTCAAGAAGTCCATCTGAATGGAGTTTCTTCATACGCTTCACTCCAATGTGACCAAGACGACAGTGCCACATGTATGTAGAATTATCATTCAATTTTATTCGTTTAGCATCTATGTTGTGAACATGTGTATCACTACTATCGAGATTCAGTAAGAATAAACCATTCATCTCAGGTGCATTACCATAAAAGATATTACTCATATAAATCGAACAACCTTTATTCTTGGACTTAAAAGAGTAACCGTCTCGCAATAAACAGGATCCAGATATAATGTTCATGCTTAACGCAGGCACCAAATAACAATTATTTAAATTTAAAACTAATCCCGAAGGTAGATGTAGAGGGAGCGTGCCGACGGAGATCACATCAACCTTGGAGACATTTCCAACACGCATCGTCACCCTCGTCTCTTGCCAGTCTTCGTTATTCCGCAGCTCCTGTTTCGAGTTACAAATATGAGCAACCGAACCAGTATCAAATACCCAGGCACTACTACGATTACTAGTAAGATACACATCTATAACACATATATCAAATATACCTTTCTTCTTGATGTTGCCGTTCTTCAGATCCGCCAGGTACTTGGGGCAGTTACGCTTCCAGTGACCAGCACCCTTGCAGTAGAAGCACTCAGTTTCAGGATTAGGACCAGCCTTGGGCTTCTTAGCAGGTGCGGCAGCTTTCTTGCCGTCCTTCTTGAAGTTGCCCTTGTTCTTAGGCTTGCCCCGTTTCTTGAAATTGGTGGTCTTATTGACCATCAATACTTGTTGCTCCTTCTTGATCTCCACTTCAGCAGTTTTTAGCATGGACGATAGTTCAGGCAACGTCTTGTTCATGCAGTGCATGTTGTAGTTCATCACAAAGTTCTTGTAACTTGGTGGCAGTGATTGAAGGAGACGGTGAATCCCCAATTCATTAGGAATCGATATTCCCAACTCTTGGAGCTTCTTAGCGTACCCAGACATGGTGAGCACGTGCTCGGTAACGGAGCTTCCCTCTTCCATCTTACAGTTAAAGAATTTCTCGGAGGCCTCATAGCTCTCCATGGCCGCGCGAGTCTCAAAAATTAGCCTGAGCTCCTTAATGATCTCGAACGGGTCGTGGTGCTCAAAACGCTGTTGGAGCTCCGCTTCTAAACCGTACAGGATGGCACACTGAATTGTGGAGTAATGATTCTTCCGAGTGGCGAAACCATTCTTTTCGTCATCGGTGGCATTATCTGCAGGTGGGTCACCTAGTAGGGCATCGAGCACATAGGTCAACTGACCAGCCCTGAGGACGATCTTCAGTCCACGGAACCAGTCCGTGAAATTGCTTCCATTGTTCTTAAGTTTTTCTTTTCTCTAGGAACGCATTGAAATTGATGGAGGGGGTCGCCATAATCTACAACAATTTGCAAGTAGTTTAGACTAAGTTTATGACAAATTGAGTTCAAATTTAATTATTAAACTAACTAGGTGAACTCCCACTCAAAACAACATCCCTCACATTGTCTTAGTGATTACACGAACCAAGTCCACTACACCAAGTCCGATCTTCACGAGAGAAGATGTAGTTTCATCGGCGAACAATCTTCATGTTCATCATATCAATTATATGACTCATGCTCTACCTTTCGGTATTCCGTGTTCCGAGACCATGTCTGTACATGCTAGGCTCGTCAAGACAACCTTAGTTTCCGCATGTGCAAATCTGGCTTGCACCCGTTGTATGCACACGTAGAATCTATCACATCCGATCATCACGAGATGCTTCGAAACGACGAGTCTTAGCAACGGTGCCAACTAAGGGTGAACACTTTATTACTTGATATTTAGTGAGAGGGATCATCTTATAATGCTACCGTCGCGATCTAAGCAATACAAGATGCATAAAGGATTAACATCACAGGCAATTCATAATTAGTGTGATATGATATGGCCTTTTCTTCTTGCACCTTTGATCTCCATCTCCAAAGCACGAACATGATCTCCATCATCACCAGCAATGCATCAAGGTCAGTGGCGCCGCTTCATGGTTGTCCATCATCACCAGCAACTATTACAACTACTTGGAATAAAGCTATTACAAGATGAATAGACACGCAGGTCTTAACAGAATTAAAGACAACCATTAGGCTCCTGTCGGTTGCCATATTACAACAAGGATCATTGCATACATCAAATACAATCACAATCACATGTTGGCCATATCACATCACAAAAACCCTGCAAAAACAAGTTAGATGCCTCTAATTTTCTTTGCATGTTTTACGTGGTTTGGGGCTTTCGCATAAGACCGATCTTACCTACGAACAAGGACCACAACGTTGATACAAGTGTTGTCAAGATGCTCATTATAAATTGAATCTTAACTATGGTGGGCGAGACAGACACCCGCAAAGCCACTTATGCAAAGCAAGTTGCACGTCAAGTGTGGAGCAAGTCTCATGTGCGATGACATGTAATGTTAGCCCGAGCCGCTTCATCCCACCATGCCGCAAGATGCAAAGTACACGCTAAGACACCGACAACAAAAGCATCAACGCCCACAAAAACATTGTGTTCTACTCGTGCAACAGATCTACGCATAGATACGGCTCTGATACCACTGATGGGTTCGTAGCATGGAAAACAAAAACTTTCTACCGCAAGAACGAACAAAACCTAGATCTAATCTAGATAAAAGCCAAGATCTAATCTATTAGACATGAGCAACGAGATAGATAGGAACTAACCCTCGTAGATGCGAAAGCGTTAACGAGATTAGATCTCGTGGTTGATGTAGTCGATCACTTGCCGATCTAAGATCGTGTGGACGATCCTTCCGGCGTCGCGTTCCAGCAGCGCTTCCGCAGTCGGTCGAGTGGACGATCCTTCCGGCACCGCGATTCGGCAGCGCTTCCGCAGTCGGTCACACGTGCGGAGTTGAAGCAGACCTTCCTCTCCCCGTTCCAGTGAGCAGCGAAGGTAGTAGATCTTCTCCACGGAATCCCAGCAGCACGACGGCGTGGTGGTGGTGGTGGAGTAGAGAATTCTGCAGGGCTTCGCCTATGCCTGTGCAGAAGATGGTGGAGGAGAGAGGCGGCAGGGATTGGGTGTTATAGGAGCAGGGGAGGAGGGGGCGCCCCTGCCCCTCTATTTAAAGAAGGGAGGCGCCTAGGGAGGGGGAGTCCTTGTAGGACTCCCCTCCCTTGTAGGCCGGCGGATTGGAGGTGGGGGGAGGAGTCCTCCTCCCCCATGACTCCGTATCTTGACCCACCAGGACTCCTTGATCCCTATCTTGATTTTCAAGCAAACTCCAAGATATCTTTTAGAACCTTCCGGAACATTCCTAAACCTTCTAGAATCCTCATACAAACACACCGGAACATTTCCTAACTTAGAAAATGATCCCCTATATATGAATCTTATTCTCCGGACCATTTCGGATCTCCTCGTGATGTCCCGAATCCAATCCGAGACTCCGAACAACATTCGGTCTCCAACGCACATTCCATATCTACTTAAAACAACTTCGAACCTTAAGTGTGTCACCCTACGGTTCGTGAATATGTAGACATGATAGAGACACATCTCCTATCAATAACCATTAGCGGGACCTGGAGATCCATAATGGCTCCCACATACTCAACGATGACTTCGCGATCGATTGAACCACTTACATATGAAACTAATTCCCTTTGTCTCGCGACACTATACTTATCCGAGGTTTGATCGTCGGTATCTCCATACCTAGTTCTACCTCGTTACTGATAAGTACTCTTTACTCGTTCCGTGATATGTCATCCCTTGTGACCTAGTCACATGCTTGCAAGCTAACTAGATGACATTCCACCGAGAGGGCCCAGAGCATATCTATCCGTCATATGGATGGACAAATCCCAATCTTGGTTCATGCGCTTCAACACATACTTTTAGAATACCCAATGACACTTTTATAACCAGCCAGTTACGAAGCGGCGTTTGATGTCATCAAAGTATCCATCCGGTGATGGTGATTAACATAACCTCATGGTCGAAGTAATAGGTTACTATGTATTTGAAAGCTTACAACAATACGAACTTAATGACTTGATCTTATGCTACGCTTACTATGGGTGTGCGTCCATCACATCATTCTCCTAATGATATAACCTTGTTATTAATCACATCCTAATGTCCATGATCAGGAAACCATGATCATCAATTAATCAACAAGCTAGTTCAACAAGAGGCTTACTAGGGACTCTCTTATGTTTACAAAACACACAAGTATTAGTGTTTCCTAATAATACAATTATAACATGTAATGTAAACATTCATCATAAACACAAAGATATAATAATAATCACTTTTATTATTGCCTCTTGGGCATATCTCCAACACTTATGTCAACAATCTCATGGTAGAAGAACAACAGCCTCTCTTGTGTGAGGAATTCCGCAAGCTAAACCTTGAAATTGTGGATCAAGGGTATCTTTTGAACCTTCTGGCAACACCTCTCTTGGAAGAAAAAGTTCGCTCCATTCAACTTGGTGATCCTTACACTAAAAAGATCATCTCCAACATTCAGCTTCCGAAGTATGAGTCTTTCCACGTTGACGACCAAGACACTCTTTTCTTTGAACACCGGATGTTTGTTCCGAACTACCCGGGTTTACGAGAGCAAGTTCTCAAGGAGGCGCATGATTCTGTACATGGACATGGACTTGAAAACAATGGACTTGAAAACACAATATTGGTGGCCTGGGTTGAAACGATATTGTGCTAAGTATGTCTCGGAGTGTGATGTCTGTCGTAGAGTTAAAGCTGTCCATCAGAAACCTTCCGGTCTTCTACAGCCATTGAAGCCTCCGGAATGGAAATGGGAGAAAGTAGAGATGGACTTCATCACTGGTTTTCCAAGGTCGTAGACGGGCAACAATGCAATATGTGTTGTCATCGACATGCTGTCTAAAGTAGCTCACTTCTTTCCAGTCAAAGAAACAATTTCTGCAATTCAGTTGGCTGAGCTCTATATCAACAGAATTGTCTCTCTGTATGGGGTTCCTCTTGAAATCAGTTCAGACCATGGAAGCATCTTCACTTCCAAGTTCTAGGGAAGTTTCCAAAATGCTTTGGGAACAAAATTGAACTTCAGCACAGCTTACCACCCTCAGTCGCAAGGACAAGTTGAAAGGATCAATCAGATTCTGGAAGATATGCTCCGTGCTTGCGTTATCTCTTTCGGCATGAAGTGGGAAGAATGTCTTCCTTATGCTGAATTCTCTTACAACAACAGCTTCCAAAAAAGTCTAAAGATGGCACCATTTGAGGCTCTCTATGGTCGCAAATGCAGAACTCCGATTGGTTGGTCGGACGCAGGTGAAAGAATATTGTTTGGCCCTGACATTGTAACTCAAGCGAAGGAGAAGGTTCACATCATTATTGAAAATCTGAAGGTTGCTCAAAGTCGCCAGAAGAGCAATTATGACAGAAAGCACACGGACATGGAGTATGTCCCTGGTGATCTCGTTTACCTTCGTGTCACTCCCATGAGAGGCACGCACTGCTTTGGTATCAAAGGAAAGCTAGCTCCTAGATACATCGGTCCTTTCAAAATTCGTGGAAGAAGAGGAGAAGTTGCTTATGCTCTTGAGCTCCCTGAAAAACTCAAGGTCCATGATGTTTTCTATAGCTCTCAACTCAAGAAGTGCTTCAAGGATCCCGGCAGGACCGTGGACCATGAACTCATCAATCTCCAAGAAGATATGTCTTATCAAGAACACCCCATAAAAATTCTAGAAGTCGCAGAAAGAAGGACTCGCAACAAGTCCATCAAGTTCTACAAGGTGAAGTGGGCGCACCATTCCGTTGATGAAGCCACTTGGGAACGTGAAGATGAGCTTCGTGCCAAGTATCCTACCCTGTTTGAGTCTTCTTCTTCTTCCTAGAATCTCGGGGCGAGATTCCTGTTTAGTGGGGGAGAGTTGTAGCTTTTCTTCTAGCTCATGTGAGTTGGGAGGGATCCAATTCTATTCTTTTGGCTTGACCTAGATCCATATTTTGGAATGCATAAGAATAATGCCATGTTATTTATTATTGTTTTCACAAGCATCAGAACATGGCATTTAATTATTATGCATGGGCCATGCAAGAGTACCACCACCTTTAGCCCCTTTGTTTTTCTCTTTGTTTTAGTGGGTCTTGCTTTGTGGGATCATTTCTATCTCTCTCCACTATCCCCATGTTCCAAACAACACCTTTTTTCCCATCATGCATGATCAAGTGAGGCCTTTTTCCATAAACCCCATCCCTCTCTCTTTTTCTTGAGTTTACCTTCACCTCACCTTGTGCTAAACCAAAACCCTCACCCCTTCATTTTGGCTTGATCTTATAAGCATGTGTTTAAAACCTAAACACCCTAATCAAACCCTAACCCTAGCTTTTCTCTCTTATCCTCTCTTTCTAAACCCTAACCCTAACTACCATCTCTCCATGCCGAGCACCTAGCTCCCTCCCTCTCTCATTCTTCCTCTCTCTCTGCCAACCTGGCCCTAGTCCCTCTCTACCCCACAAGCTACCCCACCCTCTCTAACCTAACCCTAGCCGAGGCTAGCTACACCCGAGCCTCCCCTCTCCTTCTTCCTCTCCCTTTCTCTCTCCCTGCCAGCAGGTCCCACACCGAGCCAGCCCTTAGCCTCGTCGTCCCCACCTGGCAGCCTCCACCCTACCTGCCCTGGCCGCTCACGTCGCGCACGTGAGAGAAGGAGGAGGAAAAGGTGCCGAGGCCATTTTACTCTACCCCGCTCCCACATGGCACCCTCTCCCTCCCCGTCCCTATCTACTCCCTCTTCCCCGTCTGGTAGTAGCCCAGATCCACCCCAGGGCCTTGCCCTCTCCCCTCTTCTTCTCCCCCGACGCCATCTTCTCTCTCGCCGGTCACCGTTAGTACCACCGCCGAGTCCTCGTTCCAGCAGGCGTGGGTGACGTGGAGGTGGTCGAGGAAGCCGAGGAGGTTCCCCTGCTTCGCCCAGTACACGCCAGCGAGGAGACGCTGCTCTACAGCCACCAGAACTACCGCCGGCCACCGCAAAACCCTAATTCCCCGGCCTCTGCTTCCTCGCCGCTCCGTCGTCTTCCGCACCGATCCGCCGCCGTCAACCTCTCCGCGGTGAGTCCCTCTCCCGCCTAGACACCCTCTACCTCGCCGTAAACCCCCGGTCTCGCCGTTCGTTTTACCGAGCACCCTCAGTGCGGCGGCAGACGCTGGTGTCTGCCCGCCTCCGCGTCGCGTACTACTCTTCTAGCCGCGCTCCCCCGTCCTATCAGCAACCCCCACCTGCCATAGTGGCTGCCGCCTCCGCGCGCGAGCCCCAGGTCCCCGGTTCGATTTCCCCGCGCCTCACCGCCACTGCCGCGCGCGGATCTGACTGTCAGACCGTGGAGAAGATCCACAGTGCCACCCTCTTTTGCAAATAGCCCCCCTCTTTTTATCTCGGGAGCCCACCTGCCAGGCGCTGTGTACATTTTACAAAAAGGCACCCCGGTTTTCGTAAACCTCAACCCGCGCTCCAGCACGTCCCCACTTGTCATCCTTTGCGGGTTCAGTCACTGGCACGTGGGCCCATAACCACTGGTCCCACCTGTCCGCCGCTTGGGCTAGCACAGCTCGTGGTGAGGAAAGTTTCTGCGTGCTGCGTCGCCCAGTCAGGCCGGTCCCACCTGTCAGCGACTGGGGCTGGAGAAGGGCTGGGTAACTAAAGTATTTCCGTTTATCTGTTTTAACAAAACAAATTCAAAATGTTTAAATTCAAATTCAAATCTGTTTTTAAATAACTTTTAAATTATAAATCCAAATAGTACAAATGATATATGTTTTTGAATCAGAAAAATGTGAGGAATTCAAGTCTGCCATTCAAAATATTATTTGAGCACTTTAAAATTTCGAGATGATTAAAATTACAAATAAAATGCCCTTTTCTTAATAAATTAATAACTTTAATTCTACAACTCCAAATTTGACAAATAATATGTCTAAATCGATCAGCGCGACGAGCCTGTTCTATCTATGCATTCCTTGTTCTGAATTGAAGCATGCATCATGTCATTATTACCAATCATAACTGTTTATAGCAATAAAATTTGACTAAATAATTAATAAAATGCTTTATTCTTGTACCACACCTCACCCTTGCCATGCTACTTTAATGCCATGTAAATTGTGCATCATTCATCATGCCATGCTTGTTTGCTTGTCGCATTTTAATTCCTATGCTTGTGCACTTTATTTATGTTGGCCCTTGTTTGTTTGGTTCTTCTTCGAATAGACGCCCAGCAGGAGAATTACCAGGAATCACAGGAGTTCTACCCAGATCCATCTCTCGCTTCAACTGAGCTGCCAGGAAAGCACTACCACATGCTTGCATTCATATAGTACCTATCGCCTCTATCTTATTCTTGCATCATTGAGTCGCGTTTGCATTAAATTGAATCCCAAGTACTGCATAGCCTTTACTTTTAAACCCCACCGAAGCTTGTTCCTCCATCCCATGAGCCATTACTACAGGAGTTGTTTGAGCCATGCGAGTCGTAGAAAAACATGTGTAGGGTATATGAGTGTCTGATGAATAATGAGGTACCTAAACAACTTAAACTCAGTAGTAATGGGATAACTAATGAAAGAGGCACCGGTGAGCAATATCTGCTATTTAGTTTTTCATGCTCATTTGTGTCCCGTAGGACCCCGAGTACTTGATTCCTGTTCCTTGACTATTCGCACTATCCACATCCGGGAGGCCTTATGGACCCCCCTGAGCCAGAGCTTGATTCATTCTTATTTCTTGGGGCCACAAAGTAGTTTGGGGCTTTATTCACTATTCAAAAAATCGTCCAAATCAGCGATTAATAGGCCGATTAATCGCTACTAGGGACCTAACCGTGTCGATTACCATTAATCTGTTGTGTTAATCCTTTAGCCCGACTAATAGCTCTGATAGACCGATTACTAGGTATATTCCCGATTAACTACTACACTTGGTCAAAAAAGTTGTAAAATTTTCAACGCATATTGCCTGTCCAACCGCTAGCTCGCTCCAATGAAGCAGGTTTTGCGAACCTCCTACTCCATTTCCTGATGTCACCAGCCAGTACCCTGGGTAGGTGGTGGGAGAAGAGCAACTTCAAAGGTTAGAGGAGAAGCGCATGTGTTTTAGTGGGCTTTTGGGCTTTAGATAAGTACGGTTGGGCATATAAAGGCCCATATACTATTTATTTCTTATATACTACATATGTTTTAAGTGCTAGTTTGTGTAGTTTACACCGATTAATAGCCGACCGATTAAATCAGTTAATCATCCAAATTCCGATTAGTCGCTACTCCCAAACCGACCGAGCAGTTAACGATTATCGATTTCCTCACCATTGGCTTTATTACTATCCTGTACTTATGCCATGTTACTGCTTTATTAAGATTGTGCGTGGAGCACCTGTACTGGTTTGGATCGTGGAATGTTTTCACGGTATCGACAAGCCCAGTCACACTTTCGGGTTCCCAGTCATTTACAGCCATTGACACAAACCTTGGGTCCGTCTCGGAGCCGGCCAACTTTGTTGCGGGTAGCTCAATAGGGTGGCCCCCTGAAATATTTCTGAATCCTGTGATCGCTTTGTCGTGAATTCCTCGTTGAGTTTTGAGTTGGTTTTTCCGAGGTTGATCGAGTGTGTGTTGCTATTCGTGCACCCCTGCAGGGTAAATCTTTCTGAAAGTCGTGTCCGCGATTATGGACGACTTGGAGCACAGTTTCTCGATCATAGACAAGTCTAACTAAAGTAACGCTTTTAAATTGACTAAGTACCTGACTAGTAAATAGTGCAATACTCATGGAATGGTTAATAAAAACTGCCAACGGATGGGGGTTGTTCGTCCGCTTCCTCGTTGGTGAGCGAGGAGGAGGATGAATCTGTTAATTATACTGTTATAACTGTTGTTCTTAATTCACGGACATCCGTCTATCATTGGTTAGGCGGATGGTTAGCGAGTATCTATAGACTTGTTAGTTATTATCTTTTGCTGCAATTGCGTCACTCCAGGTTGTGTTCCCTTTAGTGGCATAAAGACTTGCTGAGTACCCCTAGGGTCTCACATGATAAATTGTTTGATTCAGATGAACAGGTGTATTCGCAAGAAGGATACTGGGTGGAGGAGACAGATGATGTTGGCAACGATCACTCGGTGTAGAGATTTCGGGAACGGGGATCCGTGAGATCTGTGGGCGGAATGTGTTTATTTATGTGGCATCTTATGCCGATTTGCTTCTTATCCGTACTCGGATCTTGTTTTCTGCTTCCGCCTGATACTCTGATGTTTGATGTATGAGGAGCTATCGTAAAATATTATCTCTATCCAGGATATTTGAATCTTGCCGTATGGCGTTGCAATATTTTCTATTTCTTTAGATGGAATGGCTCTGAGGACTGTTGTATGTGACTTGCATACATACTCACTTGTGTATGTAGTTGATCCCTTCGCCTGCCGATTACGCTGCTCGTTCTTGTCCCGATGCTCTGAAAGTGGTTAGGACGGCCGAAAGGTCTACCGTGAGTGGCCCCGGGCCCCACCGTACTATTTTAACCACTTTCGTTCATCCAGGCATGTAACTAAGAGCATAATTCACCGAGGTAGTTACAGGCTCAGTCCCAAGCTAAGAATATTTATGTCCGCCGTTCGATTAGGGTTTGTCGATAGTTTCAAATGACCATAACTAAATCAAAATAAATGAAAAGAATGCGAGACCTTCGCGTGGCGTCATATTATGTGATATAGTTGGGAGGAAAAATATCAAACTTGGTATATAGATTATGTATAAAAAAACCTTCGCAAGATGACCTATCTCATTCAAGATTTCCTGACTTTTCGGATCAAATTACCAATGATATGGCTAGAATCGCGACATAATTTGTGATTGTGCCCATATTTTGCATGCATGTGCATCGTGGGATGACGAACAATGTTGCAGGAGGAAGTTTTCCTTTTCGTCACACGGAAAAGCTATTTTCTATTTTCGGAGCGCAAAAATCGGGGCATTTTGTGAAGCAACACCAAACGGTGAATATAAAAATGCTACGACCCATTTTCAAAAATACTAGACCACCTTACATAGACAATGTCAAAAAGGGTATTCTTAAACCTTTCCGTCCACCTTTGCTGAAAAAGACAATTTCCTGCCGAATCGGCAAGAAGTGGGTCAGATATGAACTGCAGGTACATGATCTGATGCTAATGATTTTTTGAAAAAATCATTTTTAGGTTCACAATATGATGTTTCTTCAGAAATCCAATGCAAGTTTGGCGAGGTTTAGCCCTGAGCTAAGAATCTTCATGCCCACTGTTTGATTAGGGTTTGATGATAGTTTCAATGACCATAACTAAAGCACAAAAAATTAAAAAAATGCGAGACCTTGTGGCATCATATTATGTGACATAGTTGGGAGGAAAAATATCAAACTTGGTATATTGATTATGTCATAAAAAAATTCACAAAATGGTCTATCTCATTCGAGGTTTCCTCGCTTTCAGGTCAAACTACCAATGCTATATCCAGAATCGCGACATAATTTGTGATAATGTTCCCATATTATGCATGCATTTGCATCATGTGATGGCGAACAATGTTGCAGGAGGAAGTTTTCCTTTTCGTCGCACGGAAAAGCCATTTTCTATTTTCAGAGCTCAAAAATCGAGGCGCTTAATGAAGCAACACCAAACGGTGAATACAAAAATGCTACCACCCATTTTTCAAAAATTCTAGACCACCTTACATGGACAATGTACCAACCGGGTATTCGTAAACCTTTCTATCCACCCCTGCTGAAAAAGAAAAATTCCTAATGAATCGATAGGAAGTGGGTCAGATATGAATTGCAGGTACATGATCTGATGCTCATGATTTTTTTGAAAAAAATCATTTTTAAGTTCAGAATATGATGTTTCTTCAGAGATCCAATGCAAGTTTGGCGATCCCAACCCCGAGCTAAGAATCTTTATGTCTGTCGTTTTTAAGGGCAAATGAAATTGTAGGTAGAATCACGACATAGTTTATGATAAGTTAATCTAATATCATATTTGGATTCCTATCATTTTTCTGATCAATTTAGACATATTATTTGTCGAATTCCGCTTTACAGATTTATTAATTAATCCATATTAAATAGAAAAATAAAATCATTATATTTTTATTTGAATTCAATAATATTTTTACTTATTATTGTTGTTTCCTTAAATAATTGTTCGTAATTTCAAAAAATACAAGCATGTGACATAATGATATAAGATTGAGGCACATGGCTTAATAGGATTGATAGCATACTCATACCAATAAGTTGCAAATTCTTTTCTAGAAGCTTATCTGAAAAGAACTCTAAGGTTAAGCGTGTTTGGCTTACAGCAATTTGAGGATGGGCGACCAACCGGGCAGTGGATACAGGGTGCGCACGAGCCTAGACTGGCCCCACAGACCAAAATTAGTCTTTTCTGAGCACTTTGTCCTCACTCGTGTGCACCCGGTACCACTTCCTGATTGGTCACCCATCCTCAAATTACTGTACTCCAAGCACAGTTAACCTCGCAGTTTTTTTAGATGAGCTTCCAAAAAATAAGTTGCAACTTGTTAGTATGAGTATCCTATCAATCATATTAAGCCATGCGCCAGGATCTCAGATACACCCACCCTTATAAGATCGATGCTCTCATCGATCAACCACAAGATAAATGTCCCCTCTTGGTACACGTCTGTGCGTTCAATGTCAGCACATGTTCCATGCCATGTCTACTCTGGTTCACACGTGACATGCTCCACATGTCCGCCACTGACCAGCGCACGCCCATGTAACCGCGAGGAACCTAGTTCTGATACCACTTCTAACACCTCGGACTCTACGTGCACAGGCTGTTACTCCTGGCAGATTAATATAATATCTAGACTGGTCCCATAGACCAACACTAGTCTTTTCTGCGCACCCGGTACCCACTTCCCGGTGTGTCACCCATCTACAAATTGCTCTAGGCTAAACACACTTAACCTCAGAGTTCGTTTGAGATGAGCTACCGGAAAAAGTTGCAACTTGTTAGTATGATTATCCTATCTATTCTATTAAACCATGCTCCATAGTCTCATAGCCAACCTGCAGTAGAGTAGAAAAGGTTTCAAAAAAGTAATAAAGCTTGTAAAAATGAAATACTACCTCTGTTCTACAATTTAGGTCTTTTAGAAGTTAATGTAAGTCTTTTTAGTACTACTAGTACAATTTGACTAGAGATTTACTTTTTGAACAGAGTTAGTAATTGTACCCCGCGGACTGTTAATCATCACTCTGACCGCAGTAGTGACGGCGGGGCAGCCAACGTGCACGCGGGTGCGTTCAGATAGATTTTTTAAAAGGAGAATATGTTAATATTGCAACGATATCAAATACATCCGCTATTGGTATTATCAATGACACAACCAAAATAGAAGAATAATTAAAAAATCCCGCTACAGAGATCAGATACTTAGTAGCAGAGACACTAACACCACCGGAACAACACCAGAAGTCCAACATCTCCAATAGTAATGTTTTTAAGAAGGAAACATAGCACAAGCACTGCACCGTTCGATCCAAGATTATAGGTTTTCACTCTAGAGAAAGTCCTCGCTTCAACAAGATCATTTTCAGACACAACCAATTAAGCTCAGACCTAGAATTTTTACCCTGCAAGGTAAGATTGTGAACTTCTCATGCGCTGCCGCAGCCACTTTTCGATGCCGCTGCTACAAGTCATGAATCACCAAGCCAATTTCTCATCGCCACCAGGACTCAACCCACCATTGCTAGTCCTCAAATCTTGACTTCCATAAGATTCTTCGCACACTGACTTCACCATGAAACTAAAGATATGTTCCACGATGGTAACAGACTGCAGAGCTTCGCCTCGCTCCCTCTGAAATCAAACGGTCAGAAAAAACACGGTTACACGCGACCAAATCCCATCCATTTCAGCAAACTCTAAGCATTAATCGCGTATGGAAGTTTGTTGATGGAGCCTTACGTAACTCGACAATCTGGCCAGTTCATTGAAGATAGGGAATAACAGAACAACATCTTGGCGTGAGAGGGATCCTAGGACCGCTGCCTTTATTCGGGTCGAGCCCCCACGCAACCGACCATCCTGGCCGCCCGATCCGTCGGTAGGCCGGCAAAATGATGACGACCCTGGTCGCCATGCCCTAGGCCCAGCAGGTCGGGAACGAGATTGGGTCGCGCCGGTCCGCCGCCACCGCGCCGTCGTGCCAGGTCGGGCCTAGCACCACCTCAAACCCTCGCCGGTGGCCGAAGACTGCCACGGGGATCAGCACCGAGCCACCGTCCGCCACGACGCAGCAACTCCGGGCGCCGCAACACCGCTGGGGAAGCCTTGTCGCCGTAATTTCGGTGTGCATCACGTCCTTCACGGAGAAACGCCCCTCGTCGCAATCCCACCCGAGAGGAGACGAGCTTTCCCCCCACCGCCGACAACGAGCAGGCTTTGCTCGATCGAAGCCCTAGTGGCGGCGAGAGAGGAGGGGAAGGAGTGCTGGAGAGGGTCTTGGGCGGCGGCTAGGGTTTTCCCTCCCATCGCCTCGAGGGGACGAGAGGAGGGGACCAGGTGCGTCGAATAGATGCTGGCGTGCCAGGCATCGTCCGGGTGTGCCCACTGGCGGTTGGCGGGCTAGACACGGAATGATGAACGAGGAACGGCTGAGCGGGCCGTGCGGCAACAGCGGCTGCGATACCTCAGCGGCGTCGATGTATGCTAATTTATTGAGCTCGTGTCTCAATGGCGCCATTTTTTCTCACCGAATGAAAATATTTTTGTTTTCAGTATCAAGCAATACATGGATCGATCAGGGATCACTGGTCACAGCGTTAATTAATCCCATATCGAATTGAACTTAACTACTAGCTAGCTAGCTTCGTGGTGGATGGACTGGCAGCTAGTCCTTGATGATGCTCCATGCACCGGTGGTATAGAACACCGTGGCGGCAACCGTGGAGTGGAGCAGCACGCCGGCCGACAGGAGAAGATATCCAAGCACGAAGACCAGAGCCCACGCGGTGCTGCAGTGTACGGAGAACGCGTACACCGTGTAGATGGCGACCGGCAGGAGGCTCGCCACGAGCACCACCACGGCGGCCTCCTTCCTCCTCTCCCTTGCGGTTATGAGCCGCCACGCCCGCCGGAAATGAGCGACCCCGCCGCGACCTTCCTCTTCCAACCGACACGGCGATGGCCACCAAGAAGACCGCGGCGAGGCAGACGTGGGACACGAGGGCGAGGAGGAGGAGAAGCAGCAGCAAACCTGTGATGAAAGACTCCATTCCGCTGGTGCCCGAGTCCGTGCCGCTGTACATCCACCACGACGTGAGTGTGAGACACGCCGTCAGAAGAGCCGTGGACGCGAGTTCGAGGACCGCGACGGCCGCCGCGGTGGCCGAGGCGCCGCGGATCCTCCCCGTGGCAGCCTTGCCGCGGACGAGATCGGCCAGCGAGCACGGCCGACCGCACGCAGTTGCGGAGGCGGCGAGCGCGACGACGACCTGCGTGGCCAGCTTGCTGGCGAGGTACGCGACGTAGAGGAGGAGGAGCTTCCCGGCGTGTTCCCGGAAACCGTCGCTTTCCACCGCGTAGAGGACGCGGACATCGTTCCTGATCAGCAAGTGCACCTGGAGAAGGACGGAAGCGGCGTGAGGGTGGACGACGGCGACGGCGACGGAGACGAAGGTGTGGGCGAAGACGAGCACGAAGACCGATGCGAAGAGACTTCCGTTTCGCGTCGATCGGAGGATCAGGGCGTCCGCGACGAACCTGGTACGGGGTAACGAGCCTGCGGTGCTTACCAAAGCTATAGCCTTTTGAGAAGCCTCCCGCTACTGCTATGACCTCTATAGGCTAAACGGAGAATAGCTGCTAATAGCCAGCTATAGCCTGATTTAGCCCTAAATTAGCCTCTAATTTAGCCGCTAAATTTCTGCTCTATGAATTTTTCTTATTTTTTTCCTTTCTGTTTTCCTTTTATGAATTTATGTTGAATCTGATTCAATAAAACTTGTGAGTTAATTGGTTGAATACTTATTTGTGTTGAATAGTTGCATGACTTGTAGCTCAAATCTTGTTTGAATCAATTTGACTAAAATTTGCTCTATTTTTAAAAATACGCTAAAACGGAATAGCCCGCTATAGCTGTCTTTCGTAGCCTCTGAAAAAGTCGCGGCTAAATAGAATAGCCAGCTATTTAAAACTTTGGTGCTTACTGCTGTGGCGGCCATGGTGGATGTGTCTGTGCTCGACGAGGGATCGGGGAGACACCGGCCGGAGTTTGATCAGTGGTCAAATGCTACGTGTCCATAGTCACTACTAGTTCGCCAAGTGGCCAAATGGGTGGATTTGCATGGTGGTGCGCTGGCTGGCTGGTCGTTAGAAGAAAATTCTTGGGAGACGACTTGGAAATCTGGGAGTCGTCTGTGGAGTGTGGTACAAACTGGAAAATAGACTAGATGGATCAAGCGCGCTTCGCCTCTGCTAACAGTGTCTAAATTCTACTCCTTCCGTTTTAAAATATATGACGTTTTAGGTTTGTGAAGAAAGTGTATTTAGACTTTTTTTAGGATATAGATTCACTCTAAACTTGAGTGGACCTACGTACTAATAGAAGTCTAAATACATTTGCTTCACAAAGCTAAAACTCTTATATTTTGAAACGGAGGAAGTATGTCAGAGTCCTTGCTTGATTTTTGTTCAGTCTGCGCCGTTATTTGGGCTTGGTCTTGCACAGGGTGTCGTTACATGTCATTTATTGGCCTCAATACTAACTAAAGCACACTAAAAAGGACTCGATTGTAAAAGCAAGAATTGTTCATTTGTAGTTCTAACTTCAGCAAAAAGAAGGATCTAAATACAATCGTTAGATTTCAGACACCAGTTTTCTTTTCATTTTTCTTTTCTCTCGTCATAGTTCCGGAGACCATAATCTCAAGACAAACGACTTCTCAATCATGTCGAAGATTATAGTGGTGCAAACTGAAGCTGACAACATCTACACTAATCTGAACCTGTAACTTTCGGTTGCGGTAAAATTCAAAAATAAGTATATGCAGACATTTTTTACCGAAGCACCTCATGAAATATTGTTATTACCTATAATCCTAATTTGTTTGGTGGTGATCAAACTACAACGGGAGGTTGTTACCAAGGCTGAATGTTGAAAAGTATGCAGTACAAAGATAATGCATTAATACAGAAGGAAAACTCAAAGTGAATAATTTGTCGATACAAAGTGTGAATACATATATTTTATCTTTGGGAAAAGAGGTAGGCAGGGTGCAGACAATCTCAAATGCCTTTTCTGTTCGTAATTTTTTCAATTAAGAAAACAAACATTAGAACTTGGATCATAGTTCAAGTATAGCTGAATCTAATAGTTAGCATATTCTTACGATGGTAGACACGTTATAAATTTTCAATTCTTAGGAAATCATGGCGCAAAAAAGACAGAGAATGCCATGTTCATGGAAATAGATGGCTTCAAAAGAAGGCAAAAAATTATCAAAATTAAATTTCAGCATTTTGTGCATTACGAAGCAAACATTAATAAAACTGTTGGAGGAACTATCCATGATAAAACAAAGCTGGATTATATTACTTCTAATCCACGGATTCAGGTAGGCAGTGGAATTATTTGTTCACTTGGATGGACGACGAAGCAGTCTACACTATTTAAGTATGCATCCTCTATTTGAAACCTTAGTATCCTACCAAAAAAGAAAGCTAACTATGACCGCTTCCGGTAGTATGACATCACAGATGAATGCTAGGTGAAAAGCAGTATCAAAGACCGGCTGAAGTTCAAAAATTCTACCACGTAGCAATTTTCTGCCCATCAAGTTGTCCACTTATTCCCATTCATAAAGCAATGTGAAAGACAAACAATAAGAATATATTCCAATTCTTTAGCTACCGATGATCAAACTATCAAATTCTAGAAGAGCATATTCTGTAGTAAAGGAGTACAATCCTCCATTGAATTATATGGAAACAAAGTAACCAATGATATCCTATCCAATAAAGTAAACAAAGCTAGTAGTGCTCGTCTCAAGAGTGTTCAATCTAGCAAATATTCTTGCGAAAGAAATATCACTTTGGCTAGGCAAGTTGTTAGTGAGGATCAATTTCTTTATAGCATTAATAGCATCATCCTCATTACATTGGAGGAAATCTCCTCCCGCAACAGCATCTAAATCTTATCTATAGCAAAGAGCAATCCCAAATTAAAACTGCTAAGAAACAAGCTTTGAATCATTTTAGGCTCAATTTTTTCATGTGGATCAGAGATTCTAGACCAAGCTTCCTTGAATCTTTCCTCAATTCCTTGTTTAAAAGTGAAAATCATTTACTCAGGTGACATAGTGACTAGAGCAAGGCTAGACATAGTGGCAACTTAAGATAGGAACTATTTTTTTGTGTTTTTGAAATAAGAAAGCAAACTAGTAAAACTAATTTTTTGTGTGTTTTTAATAAAGAAACAAGCAAACAAAGCAAAAAAGAAACTAAGCAAAACAAAAATAACAAAGTAAAGAGATTGGTTATAAGGGACTCCCCTTGTGAAGATGTCCTTGACTCCCCGGCAACGACGCCAGAAAAATGATTGATGGCTCTGTAATGGCGCCCAGAAAAATGCTGGTGCGGTGTTGATGTAGTGCTCGTTGGGAATCCCAAGAGGAAGGTATGATGAGCACAACAGCAAGTTTCCCTCAGTTATGAAACCAAGGTTTAATCGAACCAGTAGGAGCAAGGAAACACCCCAAAGGTGTAGCTAGCTGAACGATGGCAGGACGCACTACCGGTGCCAGCAGCAACGTGGAGACCTCCACAACACAACCACAGAACTTTGTCCCCAACTTGCGATGAGGTTGTCAATCTCACCGTGTTTTGCGGAAAACAAAGGATTAAACGTATCGAATGGAAAGAAGTAATAGTTTGCAGAAAGTAAACACAAAGCAGTAAACAGTTTGTAGATCTCTACTATTAAAGGCAAAGACGACATGATGGTTGGTACGTCGCTTAGCCCCGCATCCACGCGTGGAGCGATCTCACGAGAAAAACCGGCGAACCAAAAAAGATTGCGAAAAAACTCTCACATTATTTTATCGCAGTTACTGAACCACCGCTTGACCACAATGCCTCACGCCCCTCGCCCACGAGTCCATGAACACCCCGCCGCCTCATCTTCCCTACCTCCCCGTTCGAGTGAGGAACCGTCGAGCGATGGACTGCAGCACGGTGACAGGGGAGTACTGGTGGACGCGTTGTGGGAGGGAGATGATCCACGCCGCCGCACCCTGGCCCGGAAAGAGCCGTCCAGCCTCCTATCCCTGCCTCGAGCATACAGGCGCCGCCCCTGCCTCAGGCTTGCCGTCGCCACCCACCAATCCCTTGCATCGAGGTCACCGGAGCCGCATCTCCCTACGTCGTGCTCAAGCGGCAACTCCCCTACCTTCGTCTCGCGAACCGCCAGTATCACCCCCCGCCGATATTGGCCTCCTTCTCAACTAGCACGGCATTTCCCCAACCTACTGCTGTAGTCGATCGTCTCCGTCCGGCCGCCACTCCGGGTACTGCACGAATCAGGCGCCAATAGAATTCGCTGCACTCCTCCACAAGGTAACTCTATCTCTGATGCTCTCTCTTTTATCTCTCTCAATTATTTTTTGTACAAATGCAGCATGGCGGGATGTAGTTGTAGCGCTGTATGTCTGATGCCCATCAGCCCATGGAACAGAATTTTCTCATCATTGATTACATTGACATGTACTCCAATCGTGGTCCACTTCTGTTATGTTTCTCTCCCTGAATAATTTTTCATCATGTTTACATTGACGCTGAATGTTGTATTTGGTCGGTTAATTTTAGTGCAGGATTCATGGTTGAATGGTGTATGGTGTAGTTGCTTGTAACTAAAGATTAGCTTGGTTATGTGAGGGCAGATATTTGTTCATTAATTATCTTGGTAAGAGTTGATATATGCAACCGGTAACAATAAATTCAATGTTATGCAAAATGATGCTGAGATGATGGTTTGGTGCCCCGAACGAGTTGATTATTTGGTAATTGTGTCAACGCAAGATGATTTAGAACTACGCAAAAATGATGTTGGTGGAGATGGTCCAAATATTGTGGAAATAGTGTTCAATTATTTCAGACATATTTGTTTCGTGCCAAAGTGCTATTTGAATTGTGCACAAAATCGTTTTTCACTCCTGTGGAAAAATAAGATGACACTCATATTGTGAAAGAGATAGTCAGCACTGAAAGCGCAGTTCATGTGGTGGTCAGATCAGATGATCTTGAGATTGAGAAGGTTCTTTCATATTAGATACGTTATCCAGGATGTAGATGCTAACTAGCTACAGAATTTGGGTGAGTAATTGATGAATTTTGCCCCTCTAGCTTGCATTTGTGTGTGTAAAATGTCCATCCTATGTTCTATTATAGCTCGCTCATATTCTCATAGTGTATCCTCGCCTTTCCTTTGTCCACTATGATGGCTGAAGTGCATAGGGGAAGTGCAAACATAGGAGTAGTCTATGTGCTCATTTACCGAGGTTGAGATGAGTGATAAACGAATGAGCAACTGATGTTCTATAGGAAGCCACACCCTGGACCGCCTTGCACACTGCCGTCCTCGCTACCACCACCGATCCTAGAGCCGGAGCAGCTGCCAATGATGCGTATGGTCGCACACGGTGCCGAAGTTACCACTCTCAAGGCAGAGGCGTCGACCCTGTCTCTTGCAATTTGCTCATCCTTCTCTGTAGACCTAGACTAACCAGTGGTGACATATGGAGATCAATTGACTGCAATGCGTTCTTGTCCCCTGATTAGATGGCACTAGGATTGAAGATGTGGTGCTCTGTTCTTGTATGGTGCCATATTTAGTCTTTTGTAAGGCACATCTGCACGTGTTTTACCCTTTGACCAGGAAGCTGAACTTTTGCATGATCAGGCTAAAAGGTCCGAATCCGAATAGCAAAACTACGTTTCCTTTTCAATCAGTGAGCTCCTAGAACGATTTCCTTATTGCTAATTGGCTTTGCTTGTTGCAGCGAATCACTTATAAATGAATGGGTAGCATCATGATAAACTGTCTGACTATTAGTACTGAATTCCACCGATGCCACTTCTCTATATTTTATATTGTTCCATGTTGGTAGTGGTGGAATAAATTTTGAATTGTCACTTATGGTCACATTAGACATTAGGTTATCTATGTTACTCCAAGGAATTATAGTTGAACTGAGTGTCTGATGTTTATAAACTGACAATATGATTTATTTAAGTTCTAGACAAACAAAAGTGAATTGTTTGTTGTGCCTCGAGTCTGCGTAACATGGATGCTCGTATTTCTGTCTTTGATAAACTATCTGACTATTAGTACTGAATTCCACCGATGCCACTTAACTATATTTTATATTGTTTCATGTTGGTAGTGGTGGAATAAATTGTGAATTGTCACTTATGGTCACATTAGACATTAGGTTATCTATGTTACTCCAAGGAATTATAGTTGAACTGAGTGTCTGATGTTTATAAACCGACAATATGATTTATTTAAGTTCTAGACAAACAAAAGTGAATTTTTTGTTGTGGCTCGAGTCTGCGTAACATGGATGCTTGTATTTCTGTCTTTGTTTAACTTAAACATACTCTGTCGATGCCATGTACACCGGTATAAGTTTGAGTTTAATGATATGAGGTCCTTCGCATGATTCAGTATGTGAATGATCTATAGATCTTTACAAAATTGACTTCCGAAACACATAAAATATACAAAGCTATTGTCAGTAGAGCAAGATCTACAGGTTATTGACAAAATATTTCAAAGAGCAGCTTAGATTTAAATTAGCTATGTGCATCATCTTACACTCATTTTGTCTATCGCTGATGTAACCAATAAAGTAATAAATACACTAATGTGTGTTCCTTTTGTCATGATTAATATACAAGAGGCACCAGCTGGATTTTTTTTGTGACAGAGCAACGAGGTATAGATGGAAAATGGCTCAACTGCCTCATGGTTCCTCTCTCTACTTTTTATTTTGACATTGTCTTTAATACAAGCATAAGTTCAGTTTCATTTGTTAAAGCTGGCTGCAAGTTGCATCTGTATTTGCATCACTTTCTGATCCATGGGTCCTTTTATAGAAAATGATCCATTACTAGCTAGAATAATGTTATAACTGTACAAGACTTAAGCTCTGAAGTGTACATATTCAAAAAGTATCATCACATAGATTTATACAATTCCTTTTGGAGTGCTTCCAAATTTTAGTTGCTTACCTAGACTAAAGGCCTGTTGTACAAAGTTTAGCGGTAAAGTATGGTTTATAGAAATTATCATCACATAGTAGTCTTTACTACTTACAGCTTAGTGCATGTGTGTTGCCACGGAATAAAAAATATATATACTAAAACATCTCGTTCTGATTCAGATCATAACTATATACAGTTTCCATTCATATAGGAACAAACTTTCAGTTTTCTCTCCCGTTTCTTTCCTCCTCAACAATAGTCCTGTCTCCACAAAAAACGATTTTCCATTCATATAGTTTCCATTCATCTAGCAACAACTATCGTTTTTCATTCATTTCCATACCCTTCACTCTCCACTCATTTCCATACCCTTTACTCACCACAGACCAAGGCCACTAAATGTCAGTTCAAGTCTGGTTCATCTAAGCGCAAACCACAAGGTGTTGCTCTCCCTCAAGAAGCTCCCGTTGGCAAGGTCTTTCATGTGGCTCCCCTTCCTCCATTACCTCTCGTCACCAATGAATTAGGCTTCCCTACTTTGCTCCACATGTGATATTTATACTTCCTCAAGATTTCTGGAAGCAAAACTAATTTTGCCACACCCAGCAGAACAACCAAACCAAAAGATGATACGCTTGGTCTGTAAACTTAACATGCATCTGGTACATCCTTCTTGAACTGCTCAAGCCAGGTACCATTAGTTGGTTATACTCTTTAATCCTAAAATACGAGTCAACAAAGAGTCAGCTAGATTTATTGCAGCAACCGAGCTTTATGTAATACAGCTAAAGAAAATTGAGCATTGTCTGGCCTGATTGCCCCACACTCTTCTTGTTTCCTTGGTTCCATCTGGTGAGGAGCTATCCTAAATTTGAACCATCGCTACCGGTGCACCAAGACACTGTTCCATTTGTAGAAGAGGGAAATAAAAAAGCAGTAACCCTACTTTACTCTGTTTTTCTCATTGCATGCTCATAAATCCTATACATATTATAATGCAACACAGACCTGTCAAGGCTAATAATGAATGAAAAGTTTAAGATGGCATTTCTCCCTTCAGGGATCTTCTTGAAGGTACAAGGCTTGTGCAAAATTGCGGGACGCATGAACCATACTGGTTGCAACTTAACAGTAAAAATCTCTGGGTCATTTTTTGCAAATCCTACGAAACAAAGGGTGCTGCTCCTCAGCCAGACACTCCCTTTTGGCACACTGGCTTCACAACTATTGTGTGGTTAGTTGTTTAGTTTCACTGTCCTAGGTCTATATCTATACACTTGGTATGATCATGGAGATGTTCTTATGCGTTTGTGTTGATTCATCTGTCATAGATGTCCGTTTTATTTATAAATACATGATTGATAATTTTAACTTCGCTTGAGATGTCGATGGTGTTATTTCTGACTTCTAGCTAACTTTCACATGGTTACCTGTTAAAACTTGACATTTCCCAATTTTGATTCAATCTGGACACGGATCGATCAATATGTTCGAGTACATTTTTGTGTGGACATGCTATCATCATCTATTTTGAAAACCTTTTTTTACAGAAGGTGTGAGGGAAGCTGCAGAGGGACAAGAAGGGTGCTTATCTCACTTGGTGATGGTCGCTTTTGGTGGTGGCAGATTGACATGTGAAGATGGAATATAACGCAGCACACTCACCTTGTTTTAAATTATCTTCTCGTATATGTTTCATATTATATAGAATTTTGTAACTTGAACAATGTATGCAAACAGCACAAGTCATGCATGCTCCGATTAGAAATATCTAGCTACCGGTTAATATGTAAATTATGTTTCAATATATGTTTCACTTTAATAGATCATAGATGGAGCATTGATGGGTTGTCTATGTTAAAGAAAAATAAACCGGTGTAGGCCTGACGCAATATTGTTGGAAAGGACCAAAAAACTCATGGAGTTCTACACACGATCAGAGGGTATGCATCTAGGGATAGATGTTCCGCCTTGTTTTATTCTTGCTAAAATTGGATCAGATTTGACTATTATTAAGTAATAAAAAAGGGGTATGCAGTAGAAAAAATGTCTTTTTTGTATGCATGAATATGACATTCTCAAATTTTATTTTCATGTATATTCCACTTTATCATATCATGGACGGGAGCCGGGAGGAAGATACAGATGGTGTAGATGTTCAAAAGCACCCACAGACATAGGTCACAAAGATGTGGGCAGTGAGCAAAAATGCGCAAAATTGACAATCTTTTAGGTTCATTGTGTTACATATGCCAGAATAAAATATGTATAGAAATGTAGCAACGTACGGACATTCAGCTAGTTGTATGTAAAAGACAAGGACCGGCCATAGTTCACTAGAGGTGGCTCTCCTTAAGATAGATAACATGCTCGGTGAACAAATTACAGCGGGCAATTGACAAACATCGAGAAAGCAATACATGCATATGCTAATCATCTTGACTCCTTTGAGATTCGATTGGGCATTACAACATTATACATAGACCCTCATCCAACTGCATCTATGACTAATAATCCACCTTCAGGTTATCATCCGAACCCCCTCCAGTATTAAGTTGCAAGCAACAGATTATTGCTTTACGAACTGCGTGTAAAGTAAACAATACGATTGTTCTATGAACAAAGGATTGTTGTTTTCTCCCTAGTAGCAACAACACATCTAGTACCTTAGAGATTTCTGTCACTTACCCGGATTACGGGAGGCATGAACCCACTATCGAGCATAAATACTAACTCTTGGAGTTGCTAGCATCTATTTGGCCAAGATAGCTACTAACAACGGAAAGCATGCAATATCACAAATAACAAAGACATGATATAATCAAGAATCAATCTGAAATGGCATCTTAATATCCATCGGATCCCCACAAACACAACATTCAGAATTACAAACAGATGATCTTGATTATGAACGGAGCTCACAAGATCTAGACATGAAAGCACAAAGGAGGAGAACCAGCCATCTAGCTACTACATGGATCCGTATTCCAAGGATGAACTACTCACGCATCACACCGGAGGCTTGCAAGGTGATGAAGAAGGCCTCCAGGGTGAATTCCCCTCTCCGGCAGGGTGCTGGGAAGAGCTTCATATCCCTCCCGATCTAGGGATGGAGATGACGGTGGCTACAGACTCTTTCGTGGATTTTTGATCGGGTACTTAGGGTTTTCGTCTCGAGGGCATCTTATAGGCGGAAGGGGAGGCCGAGGGGGTGCTAGGGGCCACCACACCACCCCCTGGCGCAGGCCAAGCCTGGCCGCGTGGCCAGGTGGTGTTGCCGGCCTCTGGCCTCTCTCCGTCTCGTATTCTGGCATATGATGACTTCCGGAAAAATAGGCACTTTGGCTTTTGTCCCGTCCAATTCCGAGAATATTCATTTTTTGACTTTCCTGGACCCAAAACAGCAGAAAACGGGCAGCTGGCACTGTGGCTCTTGTTAATAGGTTAGTCCAAGAAATCATATGAAAAGTACTCCAAAGTTGGAACAAAACACAAGAAAGTGGATAAAACCAAGCATGAAACATCAAAAATTATAGATACATTTGCAATGTATCAAAGACTCACTGTAGACATCACAAGGATGGACCGCGTGTGAGAGTCCCCACAATTCATTGTGCTTCTCCGGGACCTCTAGGACCACCAATTGAGCTCCTCTAAGCGTCGTCTGTGGCCACGGTGCCTGCTTGTCAGGGTTGTTCTTCCGCTTTAAGCCTCCTTAGCGTGGGTGTACTCCAGTTTTAGACGACATCAACGCCCGGCTCGACATCCGGCTCCATCCCCAGTACATCCTATTTCGAGTTTACACTCCACGTACACCTTCGCCTGAACCACCAATAGCGCACCGGCCACCACAGCCAAATCTAGGACAAATCAAGAACAGGTGCAGAAGTTCCGATTATGTAGAAGTCCCTCCATCTTTGCAGCCCCCTCTCACAATATCTCACCCAAATCTCGGTGCCTCACCCTGATTCTTGGTCGCCAGGCACCAATGACCAAGAAAGCAACCAACTAACGCACAATGTAGCGAGAAATTTCATGCGGAGAAGGGGAAAAATCACAAACCTGAAGGACAACCGACACCAGTCCCCGGAGATGAAGACGACCACTGCAGCGGCGCCCAACAACCTACTCCACACCCAGCGACCACCTCACTCCGAGAAACCCGGCAGCACAGCGACCAGGCCCTGGAGATGAAGAAGACCACCGCAGCGAACACGACAGTGCAGCGACCAGGCCCCGGAGACGAAGAAGACCACCGCAGCGAACCCGACAGCAGAGCGAGCTCCTCAAGAATACAGAGAGAGCGGTCAAAGCACCGAGAACCGCCCAGATAACCCCACGCCAACGCTCAGCCATCCCCGCAGCAACACGATCTAGGCAAACCGACCGTCAGCGACATGAACCAACAGGGGCCCAAATCGACACGCATCACAGGCCCAATAAACAAAAAAGGGCCCAAGAAAACGAAATAAGAAGAGAGCAGCAAAACCAGGAAGCTTAGAGCTCCTTAGGGATTTGATGACGGTTATTCTTTCAATGTTTGATGGATATGTTTAAGGACGATTTGACAGATTACTCTAGTGTTCAATCTACTAGCGACAACAAGTCCCATTTAAGAGTAGGTATATGTAAACCGTGACAGTGGTCGCCTTCTTTGTGTGAAACTCATGTGTGTACTTGGCGATTTTTTTTATAAATAATACACTTTATTTAATGATTTTGATATATATTGCACGATTTTAAAAATTTACAAAACTAGTACATAGTCGGCTTCGGCTTGGCCGAATGGGCCAATCGGCGTGGGCCAAGCCGAGTCAGCTCCATTCGGCCAGGAGCTGACCAACTGCATGTGGCCAGTGTATTATTTTTAAAAAAAATCGCGGGTACTTGTACCTAAAATTAACGTTAAAGTCAGGTCAGAACGTCCACGACGCTGCTTCGTCTGGCCCACATAACAACAAATGTGAGCGCCTATGTAACGGCTGAAATTATGTGGGATATGCGGGTTTTTCCATGCATCTATCCCACTTATGATAGGAAGCGCCCACTAGTGGAAAACATGTTTTTTGTCCCGGTTTGTAAGGGCCTTTAGTCCCGGTTTTCCAACTGGGACGGGGAAATCGAGACTAAAGGTTTCCTTTTTAGTCTCGGTTCGGCCATAAACCGGGACAAATAGCCCTCACGGGGCAGTGTCAAGCGCGCGGGACCTTTAGTCCTGATTTGTAATACGACCCGGGACTAAAGGTTTTTTTAAAAAAATCCAAAAAAAAATCTGAATTTTTTTTCAAATTTTTCTTGAACTTTTGAATTATTTGACTTGCTAATCTCCCACATCTTCAATTTTTACACTAACTATACTTAATCTTAGGTCAAATTACACTTATGGTCAAACTTTGCGGTCGGTCACCCATCCTAGCAGTACTTCATCCCCAGCATGCTTAACTTCCCCATTTCATCTCTCCCACCTTGCGTGAAGAACCCTTATACCTTGTTGTCAAGACTAGTATATCAATCCTATTAGTTCATATCAATATCTCAACCGTCTTTATTTTTTCAAATTACGAATAACGATTTAAGTAAACAACAATAAATAAGTAATAATAATATTTTATTCCAATGAAAATAAAAAGATAATTAAATTAATATTTTATTCATTTTTTCCATTTATTCAGTTAATATGACATAAATAATATCTTCAAATCTGTAAATCGAAATTCGACAAATAATATATCCATTATTATCAGAAAAATGCGAGAAATTCAAATATGACATAAAAAAATTATTAAAAAATTTAATTTTTTAAATAACTTTTTTTTCTTTTCGAATTTTAAGTATCTAAAAGAATCCAAAACGGCCTAAGGCTGTTGAAATCGAAGAGGAAATTTTTATAGGCTGTACGTTTTTCTTCTAATATCGTATGCAAAAGTTATGGCCATTTGAATTTTTCATAACCGTTTTTTGTAAATTATGTCGAAATTCATGTTTGTTAATTTTCGTAATAACTAAATCATTTAATATAACTAGAGTTCGAAAGATTTTGTTTTTGGAATTTTTAATAATTTTTAGCATGATTTTGAAACTAGAAAAGACGATCTCCTGTCGGGGGGGTGGTGGAGAGCCGTTCTCCTGCAGCGGCAGGATTTGTGCCCGTTTTCTACCGCTGTAGAACTTGAGAATTTTTTTTGCCCGTTTTCTTTAGTCCCGGTTAATAATATGAACCGGGACTAAAGGTGGTGATACGAACCGGGACTAAAGAGGTTAGCACCGGCAGCAACCCCTTTAGTCTTGGTTGGTGTCTTCCGTTTGACCCGGGATTAAAGATTGTTCCGTTAGAGCCGGGACTAATGTGAGCATTAGTCTCGGGTCCAACCACAACCGGGACTAATGCTCCGAACTGGGGTGGACGAAAGACCCTTTTTCTACTAGTGGCCCCCGTCTCTCTTCAACCAGGCAGGGACATAGTAGGGTTAGGGCCCTGCCAGGCTAAGCTCCGCCATGGCCGCTGCTTCTCCTCTAGCTCCGACGAACGGTTAGCTAGCAGTTTGTTCATCCGTCTCTCCCTCTATTCCCGTACCATTCCCTAGCATGCTACTCGACGGGCAAATTTCGGAGCAACTGCCGCATGGTGTCGTGGCGAGGGCGAAGGATTCAAGGTCAGGTGTGCGAGATGGATATGGATGGCGCGCAGATGGTGGGCGGCTAAGACTACGACGATGGCGGGGATCCAAAAAATGAGCAGGGGCGGATGGTAGGAAGCGGTGCAAGAAGGTGGCTGAGAAGAATCGGACCAAGAAGCTCAACGTCACCTCCCCCGTCCTCAACATCACCAAGGCAGTGACGGACCTAGAAACTAGAAACTTTCGGAAGCCTGAGCGAACGAGTTTAAGATGTAATTTTTTCAGACAAATTGCTATAAAAATTTACAAAAATGCAAGCTTTGTACTGTTATCAAGCCTTGGGCAGCTGCCCGGACTGGAGGGACGTTGGGTCTGCCTATGCACAAAGGTATATTTTCTGAACTGCTTCTCTTATGAACTGGTTATCATACTCCTTCGCGTCAATTTTGGAACAGATATTTTGAACTTAAAATGGCCGTGGAGGTGTTTTATGCTTTCTTAACTATGAAAGCAGCAACTGGTCAAGCACAAGCTCTATCTGTTAGAAAGCAATGATTCAATTTGGCACGGCCACATCGAATTGAATCTGCCTTTTTTCCTGAGAATTTAATCTCTCTAGTTCAGTTTCATTTTTTAAACTGGCACTACTAGGAGTGAACTATATGTCATGGAACAACTCTATGACTACAAGATGACTGATGACCGCTCCGTGGTTGAGCAGGCTCATAAAATACAGTCATTGGCCAAGGATCTTGAGCACTTCCCATGCGTGTTACCGGACTAGTTCATTGTCGGGGGCATTATTGCCAAACTTCCCCCTTCGTGGAGGAACTTTGCTACTTCCCTGAAACATAAGAGACAAGAGTTTTCTGTATCAGATCTTATTGGAACTCTTGATGTGGAAGAGAAGGCGTGAGCAAAAGACACACGTGCTCGAGGTGCTGAGGGAGGTTCAAGTGCCAACCTGGTACAGAAAAAGAACTTCCAGTCTCACAAGTTCAAGAATAAGGGAAAGTTTGATGGAAAAGGAAAGTTTGATGGAAAGAACAAAGCCTTACAGTCTACTAGCTTCAAGAAGAAGACTGATAACAAGAAATGTGCTTGTCATGTGTGCGGTGATCCTGATCATTGGGCTCCTGCTTGTCCCAACCGCTTTGACAAGCGCCAGCATGGAAAAGGAAGCAAGACTGCTAATGTTGTCATGGGCGACGTTGAGATGAAAGATGTTGGGTATGGTATATTACCTACTGTTCTTTCATTATGTCATTCTCTTGATTGGTGGATTGACCATGTTTCCATGTTTTCTTCATATCAGGTCAGAGGTGCTCAGTCTGTGCTGATGGGGAACGACTCGCATACTTCTGTTCATGGTGTTGGTACGGTCGATCTGAAGTTCACTTCGGGAAAGACCGTGCGCCTGAAGAACGTACATCATGTTCCCTCAATCAATAAGAATCTTGTTAGTGGATCACTTCTATGTCGTGATGGCTACAAGATTGTGTTTGAGTCCAATAAATTTGTACTGTCTAAGTTTGGAACATTTATTGGTAAAGGCTATGAGTGTGGAGGCTTATTCCGTCTGTCACTGTCAGATGTGTGTAATAAAGTCGTGAATCATGTTTCATCTGATCTTGTATCAAATGTATGGCATTCATGTCTTTGTCATGTTAATTTTGGTTGCATGACGCGGTTAGCTAAAATGAATATAATCCTAAAATTCACTACTGTGAAGGGATCTAAATGCCAAACTTGCGTGCAAGCGAAGCAACCTCGCAAGTCGCATACGACTGCAGAGATGAGAGATTTGGCGCCACTAGAGCTCATACATTCAGATCTTTGTGATATGAATAGTGTGTTGACAAAAGGTGGAAAGAAATATTTTATGACATTGATCGATGACTCTACGAGATATTGTCATGTGTATCTTCTGAAATCAAAAGATGAGGCTTTGAGTTTCTTCAAAATCTATAAAGTTGAAGCGGAAAACCAACTTGATCAAAAGATTAAGAGGCTTAGGTCTGATCATGGTGGAGAGTACTTTTCCAACGAGTTTGATTCTTTTTGTGTGGAACATGGTATAATCCATGAGAGGACGCCTCCCTACTCGCCCCAGTCAAATGGGGTAGCCGAAAGAAAGAACTGTACTCTAACAGTTTTGGTTAACGCCATGTTAGATACATCGGGTCTTGCTGACTCGTAGTTGATGTAGAGCTCGTTGGGAACCCTAAGAGGAAGGTATGATGAGCACAGCAGTAAGTTTTCCCTCAGTTATGAAACCAAGGTTTAATCGAACCAGTAGGAGCAAGGAAACACCCCAAAGGTGTTACTAGCTAAGCTTTGGCAGGGCGCACTACCGGTGCTAGTAGCAACGTGGAGACCTGCACAACACAACCACAGAACTTTGTCCCCAACTTGCGATGAGGTTGTCAATCTCACCGTGTTTTGCGGAAAACATAGGATTAAACGTATCGAATGGAAAGAAGTAAAAGTTTGCAGAAAGTAAACACAAAGTAGTAAAAGATTGTAGATTGTATGTAAAGAAAAAGGACCGGGATCCATAGTTCACTAGAGGTGGCTCTCCTTAGATAGATAACATGCTGGGTGAACAAATTACAGCGGGGCAATTGACAAACACCGAGAAAGCAATACATGCATATACTAATCATCTTGACTCCTCTAAGATTTGATTGGGCATTACAACATAATACATAGACCGCCATCCAACTGCATCTATGACTAATAATCCACCTTCAGGTTATCATCCGAACCCCCTCCAGTATTAAGTTGCAAGCAACAGATTATTGCTTTACGAACTGCGTGTAAAGTAAACAATATGATTGTTCTATGAACAAAGGATTGTTGTTTTCTCCCTAGTAGCAACAACACATCTAGTACATTAGAGATTTATGTCACTTCCCCAGATTACCAGAGGCATGGGCCCACTATCGAGCATAAATACTAACTCTTGGAGTTGCTAGCATCTACTTGGCCAAGATAGCTACTAACAACGGAAAGCATGCAAGATCTCAAATAACAAAGACATGATAGAATCAATAATCAATCTGAAATAACATCTCAATATCCATCAGATCCCCGCAAACACAACATGTATGAATTACAAATAGATGATCTTGATCATGAACGGAGCTCACAAGATCTAAACATGAAAGCACAAAGGAGGAGAAACCAGCCATCTAGCTACTCCATGGATCCGTAGTCCAAGGATGAACTACTCACGCATCACACCGGAGGCTTGCATGGTGATGAAAAAGGCCTCTAGGGTGAATTCCCCACTCCTGCAGGGCGCCGGCAAGAGGTTCAGATCCCTCCCGATCTAGGGATGGAGATGACGGTGGCTACAGACTCTTTCGTGGATTTTTGATTGGGTACTTAGGGTTTTCGTCCCGAGGGCAACTTATAGGCGGAAGGAGAGGCCGAGGGTGTGTCCGGGCTGGCCTCACCACCCCCTAGCGCGGGCCAGGCTGGGCCGCGCGGCCAGGTGGTGTGGTGGCCCCCTAGTCCCTCTCCGTCTCGTATTCTGGCACTTGATCCCTTCCGGAAAAATAGGCACTTTGGCTTTTGTCCCGTCCAATTCCGAGAATATTCATTTTCTGACTTTCCTGGAACCAAAAACAGCAGAAAACAGGCAGCTGGCACTATGGCTCTTGTTAATAGGTTAGTCCAAGAAATCATATGAAAAGTACTCCAAAGTTGGAACAAAACACAAGAAAGTGGATAAACCAAGCATGGAACATCAAATATTATAGATACATTTGCAATGTATCGGGTCTCTCCAAGGAATGGTGGGGGGAGGCATTACTGACTGCATGTCATGTCCTAAACTGAGTTCCCACTAAGAACAAAGAGATTACTCTATTTTAAGAATGGGAAAAGAAAAGATTAAATCTTTCTTACTTGCGAACTTGGAGCTGTCTCGCAAAGGTTCATGTGCCAATCCCAAAGAAGCGCAAACTTGGACCAAAAACCGTGGACTGCGTTTTTCTAGGATATGCTTTTCATGGCATCGGTTGTAGATTCTTGATAGTAAAATCTGGAGTACCAGACATGCATGTTGGTACAATCATGGAGTCAAATGATGTGACTTTCTTTGAGGATATATTTCCCATGAAGGATATACCTAGCTCATCAAATCAGGAGATACCTGACGCATTGAATCAGGAAATACCAACAATTCCTGAACATACCATTCCTATTGAACACTCGGAAAAACCAGAGGAGGATGATAATGAAAATCCTAAAAGGAGTAAGAGACAAAGGACTGCAAAGTCTTTTGGTAATGATTTCATTGTGTACCTTGTGGATGATACTCCTACTTCTATTTCAGAAGCCTATGCATCTCCCGATGCTGACTACTAGAAGGAAGCTGTTCGTAGTGAGATGGATTCCATCTTAGCGAATGGAACAAGGGAGATCACCGATCATCCTTATGGGTGCAAACCTGTAGGATGCAAATGGGTGTTTAAGAAGAAATTTAGGCCTGATGATACTATTGAGAAGTACAAGGCAAGACTTGTAGCCAAGGGTTATACCCAAAAAGAAGGTGAGGACTACTTTGATACTTACTCACCCGTAGCCAGATTGACCACCAATCGAGTACTACTTTATTTGGCTGCCTCACATGGTCTTCTCGTTCATCAAATGGACGTTAAGACGGCTTTCCTAAATGGAGAGTTGGACGAGGAAATTTATATGGATCAGCCAGATAGATTTGTAGTGAGTGGCCAAGAAGGAAAAGTGTGTAAGTTGTTGAAGTCTTTATATGGCCTTAAACAAGCACCTAAGCAGTGGCACGAGAAGTTTGAGAGAACCCTAACCACTGCATGCTTTGTTGTAAACGAAGCTGACAAATGTATGTACTATCGCTATGGTGGGGGCGAGGGAGTAATTGTATGTTTGTATGTTGATGACATAGTGATTTTTGGGACCAATCTTAATGTGATTAACGAAGTCAAGGATTTCTTGTCTCCGTCTTTTGAGACGAAGGATCTAGGAGTAACTGATGTTATTTTGAACATCAAGCTATTGAGATATGATAATTGTGGGATCACACTGCTTCAGTCTCACTATGTGGAAAAGGTCTTGAGTCGCTTTGGGTATAGCAACTGCAGGTCTTCTCCAACACTGTATGATCCTACTGTGTTACTTCGAAAGAATAGAGGCACTACTAGAGATCAATTGACATACTCTCAGATTATTGGGTCGTTTATGTATTTAGCTAGCGCTACGAGGCCTGACATCACTTTTGCTGTGAGCAAACTCAGTCGGTTTGTTTCAAATTCTGGAGATGATCATTGGCAAGCTCTTGAGAGAGTCATGTGTAATCTAAATGGCACTGCGAGCTATGGCATTCACTACTGGGTACCCAAGGTTGCTAGAGGGCTATAGTAATTCAAATTGGATATATGATGCTGATGAGATAAAGGCCACGAGTGGATATTTACACTTGGTGGTGGCACTGTTTCTTGGAAGTCTTACAAGCAAACCATCTTAACGAGGTCAACTATGGAAGCAGAACTCGCGGCATTAGACACAACCACTATTGAAGCAGAGTGGCTTCGAGAACTCTTGATGGACTTACCTATGGTTGAGAAACCTATACCCGCAATCCCAGTGAACTGTGATAATCAAATTGTGATTGTTAAAGTGAACAGTTCTAAGGATAACATGAAGTCCTCAAGACATGTGAAGAGGAGATTGAAATCTGTTAGGAAAATGAGAAACTCCGGAGTTATTGCGTTGGATTATATCCAAATATCTAAGAATCTGGCAGATCCCTTCACAAAGGGTCTATCACGTAACGTGATAGAAAATGCATCAAAGGAGATGGGTATGAGACCCACAATATAAGTTTTCCACAGTGCTAAAGCACTCTATATGATCGGAGATCCTGTGAATAAGAATTGGGAGACAAGCTGTTGGTTGACTGAGAGGAAAGTATCCCTAATTTAATCACCACTCCGTGAATATGCAATACTTTCTTATTCTGCATGGCAGGTTGATTTATCTTAATGTGTTCTAAGTGGCTTAGTTTAAGCAGAGATGTTGTCCTGCAGAACATCTTTTGAAGAACACACCTATATGAGCCTGACTGTTAAGCGTCGCAGTCTATGAGAGTTGGGTGCTCTCTAATAAACTCATGAAAGGCTATGGAGTATGACGCATAAGCTCTACCCAAGGGGAAGTCCCACGACAGCCTAGTATTGGTCAAGGCTTTGTGTAAAACTAGAATGCAGCAAACTTGCAGTTCAAGGCATAGTCCACTGTACAAGTTGCAAACTAGTGTAGCATAGAGTTCTAGGTGGAAGTTCAACTTAACAGTCTCCATTAGTACGAGTATATAAACAATGTTTTGGAACCATAGGCAAATTTATGTGTGCCTCTGGGATCTGGTGGAGGATTGTTGGAATTTTGCCTAATAAAGGCCCAACCCATTTATACTATTCAACAATTCCGGAAATCCTAGAGGCCCACTTGGCCCATTCATGCAAGGCAAGAGGTGGGACAAGAGTTTAGTCCCACATTGCTAGTTGAGTGGAAGTTGGACCAGCTTATAAGGTGAGCTCTTCCACCACTTGTACGAGTTTGAGAAGAGAAGACATATACACGCGCGCTCCTCCTCTGCCGCCCGCCTCGCCTCGCCAGGACGCACGCGCGCTGCGGGTTGCGGGAATGCCTCGAGCCGAGAGCTTATCTCTCTTTTGGGCACGCATAAATGGATAATAATCTGAACAGTCTGCGTGAGTGGATGTTTAATACGAACTCATTAATTCGAGCTTAGTGGAGGCTGTTCGATTTTGGCCGATGCCTGTTCGCTTCCTCTCCCAACGCCGACTATTCGCTTGCCTACCTATGCCTATAAGAGTGAGAGGTCGCTCCTCTCCTTAGACACACGAACGCACACCCTTGCGCCTCCAGTTCCAGAGCATTGCGCTGCTTAGATCTTCCCCATCCCGGCTTGCGGCGTGCACCGCGAGTTGGGACAGTAGGCCTCTGAGACCCCGCTGTTTCGAGTCCTGTACGGGAAAAGGGCGATAAGGTTTTTGGGGAGCGCGACTACTGGCTTCATCACGGACTCCTTCACGGATAGCGACTGAGCCGACGTCTTCTCCAACGGCGACTCCTTCCCCGACAATCAACAACCTTTTCCTCGACAACATGGCTGACGATGGTGCCAGCGCTAACGCGAACACCGGCGGTTCCTCTACTGTTATGTATATCATCTTCTCGTCCTTTTCTATTATTCTGCCTATGTTTTATCTTTCTTTTACTATGGTTAAATCTATTGAAAAATTGCTCTTCTACTCAACACAACTAATTCGGATCGGAGGGAGTAGGTTAAGTTGAAAAAGCTAACAAGCTGATGTTGATCTTGAAGAAATAAGCAAATTTCAGGACGAGATTTTTCCCGGTTGATCTGAAGAAGCAAAGTTCATGGATTGAAGAATAATGATAATAAAAGGTTTTGATTGCTTGTAATATATTTAAACAGTAGCCTGTCTGTGCGTGGCTTGCAGCCTGTACTTGCTAGTTTAGCATGTAGCCTTTTATTACTGGATCTTAGCCTATGTTGTACTAAATTGTGGGCAGACATAAATCGTTTGCAAGCTAGCTTATATCGTGGAGAGTTAGCTCAATTATGCTTAGCACGTGGTACAAACTTTTGTTGCTAATGCTTGGTTTTTTGATGGTCAGAGAAGCGTTCTTAAGGGATAATTTGGCCCATGCGGGAGCTGAGGATCATCCAACGACCAGAATAACGTGGCGGCGCGATCGGACGGCAGAAACTGCTCAATTCGTGAGAGGCCTCCTTTTTTACTCGATTTTAAAATCCCTAATGTGCGATATGCGGGCGCCGCAGACAGACAGCAGTGGGGCTCCATGAATAATCCCACTTAAATCAATCGGAAACATGCGGCACATTAGATTAGCGGGCTCCCGCATCACGTCCTGACTTGCAGCCTTACCTAAAATCCGAAAGCACAAGCGAGGGTGTGACCCAATCAGCCCATGACGAGCTTGCAAATGGGCCTGCTGCCTGCTGCCTGTCACACCTCTCAGTGGCTGCTATCGCCTTGCGGTCAACAGCCTGCAGTTGCACGGTTGCACGCCACCGTGCTGAGGCAACAGGAACGTAGCTTCACGCCCTGGTAAAGCTGCTGCCGTTCGCTCTAGGTAGAAGAGAAGGCCACCATAGCAATTCGCGTCTATGGGCCGGATTGATGACTCCATCCCACACTCTCTCTTATCATACAGTACGGCTAAGCCCACCACCAATAACGCCATCCAGAGCCCAGCGAGCAATTCCCACCGAAAAAACAATTCCATGGTACCTCTCAAAAAAAAAAAGTCCATGGTATGGGCGGTCGGCACCGCCTCCGCGTGATACTAAACCGAAAAAACAGAGGGGTAATTTGGTAAATTCAAGGAAAAAATATCAGGGCACACTTTGCTTAAGACGGGAGTGAGTGAGGGACAGGGGGTGGTCGGCGCGTGGTGCGTGTCAGGATGCAGGTGGCCGGCGTGATCTGGTCATCCGAGCCGGGCGTGAGATCCAAGGCAGACCGCCCTCCTCCTCCTAGCAGCTCCTAGGGAACCGAGCCAAGAAAGCTGGGCCGTTCCCTTGGATCCCGCAACCGTGCCATCATCGTGTCGGTTGTTCGAACGTGCGGCGCAGAGTATAGTAGGAGTAGAAGAGGCTCACGGAATCGTACGGTTGGAGCCCCTAGCTAGTACTAGTACTTTGATTGAGGAGCCCGACTCCCGCAATCTCTCCGGACAGGCACATCCATCGTGTTGTGCCATCAAAAAATATAAACATAGCTTGTGATTTCTCGGTGATAATCGAACGAACGAACGAACCAAGATGTACGCCGTTGGTAGCACGCAGAGGCAGAGTCAACCAGTATCATATCATATTTCGCGATGTTAACACCACGCAGCAGACGTCCCACTCCGACACCCTACGATGTGACAACGAGCCGATGCCATGCACCTCAGAAAGAGAAAAAAATCAGGTTCGGTTAGGGAGGAACAACGGGGAGACACGGCACGAACACAAGTTGTGCACAGCATGTGCAAAGCGGCTTTGCTTCCGGCCACACGCACTGTTGCGCGACGTCGATCGCCAAGCAACCACGCTACCAGCACCACTCCCCCGCTCCCGTTTCGTGTCCAGCCAGCGGATGGGCGGTGCGCGATATTAATAAATAAAGAAATGGAGTAATAAATAAATGGGGTGATAAAATAATGGAGGGGGAGGAAGGAGAGACGTGGTCCACCTGACCTGCACTGCACTGCACAGCCGGGCGCCAACGCAGAGGAGGCGGTTGGTATATCTGTGGCGGTCCGTGCCACCGCTCGCACCGCATTCGCATTCGCATTCGCGTTGCTTGCCTGCCGACTACTTCCTTCCTTCCCACCAGTCTCCCTCCGAACCAACTACCTCCCTCCGTTCCTTCAGTTCGTCCGCTCCATCTCGTTGCTATTCCGAGTGGACGCCAACACACGGGCAGGCAGAGATCGATATATTTAGCTGTAGAGGTGTCTGGTTTAGGTGAACCTCAGATCTTCAAAGAAGAAAGGTTGGAGGATATGCCGACCGGAACGATGAGGAGTCTGTTCGCCGAGTCGTCGTCGTCCTCCTCCTCCGGCAGCGGCAGGGATCGGGAGGCGGAGCCGGCGGTGTCCGTGCTGTGCGCGCCTAGGCCAAGAAGGGTGCAGGTCCACCCCTGCAGCGCCGACCTCATCCTTGGCCCGCCCCCCTTCCTCCTCAACTCCTCCGGCAACGGCAGAAAGGTACTTACCTACCGCCTCCTAAATCTGAAAATTAACTCCGTTTTGGTTCTTGCATGGATCTTCCTCTTACCAAACTCTGCTTCTTTCTTATCGCAGCAGACACAAGGGAAGAGCAAAACGGGCGAGGACGACGACGAGGAGGGGTTCTGGGCGCTGTTCGGCGGGTCGCCGCCGGCGCGAGCCGACAACCCGCTCGTCCACGACCCCCACTTCCTGCTCAACCAGCGCCACCACGGCCACGCCGCTGCCTCGGATATCAACATCGCGGTTTTTGACAGCCACCGCAACCACCACCACGTCCCCACATATAGCAATAGCAACAGCAATAGCAATAGCAATAGCAGCAGTTTTGCCCCGTCGTACGCGCCGGCGGTGAGGATCCAGGGGTTCGACGTCGCCTCCTGCCGGAGCTCCCACAGCGGCAACGCCGGAGGCCGCGTGCTCTCCGCCCGCGCCTGAGCATCACCGGGCCCCTCTCCAAAGGGAGAGAAACAACCACCACCATCCTCAAACCTGTACAGTTTTCGCCGGCCGCCTATGTACGTACGTCTAGTGTACTATTACGCTACGTGTGTTCCTTGTGGTATATACATACGGCTTTATAATTAACATAAGATCGATAGCGAGCGACCAAGGTCCAAGACTAAGTTAAGAAGAAGCAGAAGAAGAGTAGATTTTGATCGTCGATACAGAAGAAGAGGATCAAAGGAATTAATAGAGAGTTTTACTACTGTAGTATTTTTTTCCCCCCTCGACTAGTAGTTATTTTTTGTTTTCTGTTGTGTTCTGTAGATACCGTGAGCGTCAAATCTTGTAACGGAGTCCCGGATGAGAGTGAAACAAAATGGCATCATCATCTCACCGCCATGTACTAATAGCCATGGTTGTACTGTAAAAAGGAATGATGATGAAGTTTGTACATAACATGTTACTGTGGAGCTGTACCATGTAGTAATCGAATTGCATCGAGTTGATTCAGCAATCTCTCCCTTTGTTTTGTTCTTCAGATACTCGTTGGTTACTGGTGTGCTTGCCAAAGTTTTGAGCGGAGGATCCCAGCAATATGGGCAAAGGAATAATAAGTAATACCGTAAGTTCCATTTTAAAATATAAGATTATTTTACACACCACCACGAGGCAGACGTCTAGATAATCTTATATTTAAAACGGAGAGGCGTCAGATAATCTTATATTTAGAAATGAAATGGAGGGGAGTAAGTGCGATCCTGCCATCCTGGTGGTTGAAAAATCAGTCCGATGCCATGATTCCGTCCACTGGTTCCGACGTCCCGGCCGGACATGGTGAGCTGTTTCCATTCCACCGCGCGCGAGGGGCGAGATCTGGTCCGATCCGACCAGATTTTGCCGAGGCACATGCGACTTTGGTGACGAGATGGATGCGCTGGTGGCGTTGCTTCGGCAGGCGGCAAAGCGTGGAAACCAAGCACGGCCGCACGAGCCGCGCCATTGACCGCCTCCCAAGTGGGCGGGTGGCGTGGCGGCCTCGCCTCTCCCTCGCGCGCGCGTCGCTCGCATCGCATCGGTCGCGACCCGGCGATGGATCCATCCATCCATGTATTCCACGGGCGAGGACGGCGACCCGTTCGCTGGGCTGCTCGGTTGGTTCGGACGTGCGTAGCCGTAGCCGTAGCGTAGCGGACCAGCACGCAACCACGTAGCCGCTTTGGCTTTGGCCTCTCCCCCTCTGCCGTCCGCGTCGTCACACGCACGCACAACACACAACGCGCACCGCTCTTTTTCTGTCTCGCTTGGTTTTTTCGTGGTAGTCAGACTTGTAGCAAAAAAACCGGTTTTTCTTTACAGAAAAATGGCACGAACAGAAACTGGATTTTGGTCTGGGCCAAAAAAAAAAACTTTGCCAAACTTATCTATCTACGGGTTCCCGTGGAGTTTTTTTCCCTTCTACGGGATCACCTTCATCGTCCAAACCGCCGGCGGATCCAGCTTTGCGCCAAGCCCGCAACGGGCGTGTAATCCTCCGGACCATGCCGCAAAGGACATTAGCAATAACATAATCAAACTACAAACTAACTTCTAAACTTTAAAATATCTTATAGACACAACTAGAAACCAACTTCCAAAATTTCAGATAGTTTGTTAGTCGTGGTAGAGTGGGTATTAAGATAAATGATGACATAGATTATTACTTTCACACTCAAAAAGGTTCGCGACAAGATGACACATTATCACCAATTCTTTTCAATATAGTGGTCCACATATTAGCTATTTTGATAGCAAGAGCTAAGGACGATGTCTCGGTCGACGTTCTCATACCTTATCAAGTCGAGGGGGCATGTTAATGATAATATATTGTTTATGCCACATGATACTAAAAAAGCTTAATACGAAACTTATTTTATGCATCTTTTAGCAATTATCGTGCATAAAATAAGTTTTCATTAAGAGTGATGTATTTTGTTTTGGGCGTGCAAAAGAAGTGGAGGATCAATATAGAAATGGAAGGTGTAGACTTGCTAAATGAAACATCATATGTGGAAAGGGGGAGGGGGTGTATTGAAGCGATCATGTTATTTGTCTTGCATTTTATCTGTAATTATTCTCGTGTTGCCCTTTGTCTCAAACTTGTGTTTTGCCATGAAGATTACATTATTTACCAAACTAGAACCGTGGTGGTTAGTGGACAAGATCATACATGGTATGCCGTCGGAATCACTAGAATGCGAGTCGGGCTCAGGGATAGTCTTAGTTGACCCTTTTTTCGATGTTGATAGGGCAATGTAGTGGGTCCCACATGCTAGCAAGTGAGGTCCCACATGTGAGGGAAGATGTTCAACATGGAAGAAGATACGTTTTTATCACTTCTGACGAGGATAAAGTGAGGTCCCACACATAGAAACAATGGTCAAACAGACGCCAATTTAGCCAAAGCTAACTGTAGCCGATGTCAGACGGATCGAGGGATATAGAAGTATAGAGATCACGGAAACTAGTGACATCCATCCAATTCACTGAATGGTACTGGAACAGTAATAAACCCAATAATCTATGTACCACAAATAAAACAAACACACATCTTGAATTAATAGATAAAATACTATTATGAAAAGGAATAGTTTGTTACTACTGAATCTTGAAACTACTCGCGCATATAAATACTAAACAATAAGCCTAACTACAAGCTAGAGTCGAACTCACTATTGCATTTTCTTCACGACGACGTATCTTGTAAAAACAACAACAATAATCATCTCAATCATCGACATAACACATATGTTCTACTAACAACATTAATCTACTAATTAAATCATCTACATATGCCCTATATATATCCTAGTTGAACATAAATCATTTAACAATCCTAGCAATCTAACAGTTTAATCAAAGCATCTAATATTTGTAACTAAACATATAAAAATTTCTAAATGAATATCTAACAAATTCTAACTAAAATCTAACAGCAAAGAGCATCTCCACTAGGGGGGCCTAAATTCCTCCCTAAAGGGCTAACGGGGGTCCCGGCGGCCAAAGTCTCCCCCCCCCCCCCAATTCTTATTTTGTGCCGACAAAGCCTATTACTGTACCTGGTGGCCCTAGGCCAAACCCGACCCAAGGAGGGGCAAGCGGGGACGCCAGACGGAGCTGAAACATAGTGGGCCCTTCCTGGCAGTGAGAGAACGGCGTCTCATCCATAGAGCCTTACCGTTCAGACGACGCATCATGTCGACTGGCCACGCGGTGGTGAGCCCCTTTATTCTCGCCATTTCCACCGCTTCCCGCCCTTTCCCGCTATACCTAAGGCGACAACCATTGCCATCTATAGATCCACACCTCCCACTATCACCATGGCCACACCTCCCTTTCACACACTTTTTGGCTATATCTTGGGCAACAGCCGAATGTGCTTCTTTCACCGGTAGGAGCGGCTCATAGCCATGCCTGGCCACCATCTTCCTCCAACTCACATCATAAGAGAACCGGAGGCACCTCTCCATGGCCCAACCACACCGACTCCAAGGAGGAAGAGAGGCTCCCCTCCGATGACTCCGACATAGCTAACTCCGAGGAGTTGGACAGCGGAAGCTCCGACGCTGATTCCGAGGAGTCGGAGGTTCCGCCATGGTGCCACTCGAACAAAGGGTGATCAACCGACACATTCGAGATGAGCGCCGGTGAGAGCATCCGCGGTCGCCACCACCACGAGGCCTAGTTAGCCAGACTACCAGCGAGCCTTACGTGTGGGATGTCCTCAATCACATTTTCCTGCCGGAGCACCTCCGGATGCAATATCTACAGCTCAATTTTCAACGTCGTTTGTCGATGCCATCTCGATTGCTGGTTGAGCCACTGGTTCTATAGTTCGTTAGGATTTGTGAAGCCCCTGAAGAACACAATTGCAGGTTTGGCAGGTCCATGTTCTTGATGGACACCCTGGTAGGTGCCAATAGTGTTCTTCTGCTTAGACTTCTTGCGTTTTCAACTTCTACTCTTCTCTGCGAGCTTGTACACTGTAGAGTTGAATCTGATCTTCAGAGTCCAGGTTTTAAGAGTTGTGTTGTACTTTGTCTCTATTAATATAGCAGCTCTTTTGTTAAAAAAAATCATGTTTCTGGAATCGTACCATAGTCAGCAGCTAGTGGTCAGTGCACCCGCAAAGCACCGTGTGTGGCGGGAATGTCATGCCTAGGACGTCAGACAAGCTATTGGGCCATATCGGACAGAGCGAGTCTCTTTGTTGGCTAAGATTTTGTGATGCTTAAAAAAGAGTTAAACACGGTAACAGTCCCTATATTTGTCGCACTGACTCGATCCAGTCCCGTACTCGGAATTGGCTGAATTTCGTCCGTGTACATGTGAATTAGGTTCGATTTAGTCCAATTCGATGTTTCCGTCGAGTTTGAGCTAACATGGACGGCCCGTGGACTGGAATCTTGCAAGAATACCCTCTTGCATCTGAGAAAATTGTAAAAAACTACCACAGTTGAGGTTAGATATAATAGTAGTCCTTATACTCGTCTGATTGGCTCGATTTAATTTAATCCGTGTACTCATCGATTGGATTCGATTTAGTCCAAAAGCATGTTTGTCGTCGTAATTGAGCTGCCGCGGACGACACGTGGATGTTGGTCCCACTTGAAGGAGAGCGGATGGCGTGGAGAGTTGCATGAACCCCCTCCCGCATCTAGAATGTTCATTTCCACGGTTGTCGCTGTCACTTCGACGTCATCTCCCGTCTATGGAAAAACGTTACAAGTTCTGGTTCAGTGATCGTCGTCACCGTTGCCTTCCTCTCCATCAACTTCCTCCTTTTCTCTCTCTCTAAAATAGAACATTCTTGAATTGAAGGGTACTAGATGAGGAGTGGGTACATTCAAATGGAATAATCTGGGAGCAAAAATGTACGTTCTAGATGCGTGAGGATGTCTCTATAAATTTTCAGGCCAGCTAGTCTCATGTAAGTGGGATCTGCGTCTACGTGTCGTCCGCATCAGATCAAATTCGATAGCAAACATGCGTTTGGGGGTAAATCGAGTCCAATTGGAAAGTACCAGAAGTAAATCGAGCCGTCCGGACAAGTATAGGGACTAATGTTGTATTTTGCAACAATCGTGGTGTTTTTTGCAATGTTCTTAGATGATGGAGGGTGTTCTTGCAGTATTTTAGTTTATGTGTCATTTGCGCCAGCTCAAATTCGACGGCAAACCTCGAATTAGAATAGATCAAACTCAATTCATAAGTACACGAATAAAATTCAGCAAAGTTTCGAGTACAAGTACGTTTTTTTTAATAGAAATTTTCTGCATACTTGACTAAGATTAGAGAAGAAATACAACACACGCAGGAAAGTACTGTTACTGTATTTAACTCATTGAAAAAACTGTCCTTTGGATGGAACTTTTTTTTGAAAGAATTGGATGGAACTTGGCGGTTCTGGAAAAACATTCTTCACTCGTTATAATTCGTTCGGGGTGGTCACGTCGCAGAACTTGATGAGAATAAGAAAAAAAAATCGAACAACGTGCGTGAGTGCGTAGCTACATCGGAGGTAGTACGACCGGTCGCCCGTCCCCGGGCCCTTCGCTGTCAGGGATCGCCGTATCACGTTCGCATTCGCCCTGATTCCTATGGCGGGCCGACGACCGTTGGCGCGATCCTAGGGACGTGAGCGAAGCACAAGCGGGCGGCCGCGAAAGTTCCCAGCAACCGGTGCCTGCGGCGGGGGGCGGCAAGCAAAGGCGACGTCGACACACCTGACCTGACAGCCGATTGACAGCGGACGGCCCAGTCTCGTTCGTGGCAGGCCACCTTGTAGCTGCTCTTTGGCGTGGTCGTCTTGTCTTCCGGAGCTTCGCTATCGCCCCAGTGACAGTACAGTCCAAGTCCAATTTGGACCGGCTCCTTGCTTCTGAACTCGTTGCACCTAGCGTTGGACGCTCCTGAGGTGGATCTAGCTTGTGAGCAAGTGACTGTTCAGAAGTGGCAAGTAAGACGAGGGTTAAGGACAAAAAAACGTGAGCCACCCCCCCGGATCCATCCTATAGCAGATCGATCTTACTCACCTCCTGCAAACAGAAAGAACAAGACATACGTACTTCAAAACTACTCACTTAATTTAGTTTATCTCTCCACTAAAACAAAAATTAAGAACGTCCTTGCAGACTCGCAGTTTGACCGAACCAACACGCGCATTGACTGGATTTTTTTTGCCGGCAAACTACAATAAAGAAAAGAAAAACCGAGTTTGTTGTGGTCGCGTGCACTCCAGCTGGGTTGGGTGCTACCCCACTACTCCCGTCGATGCAGCCCTCGATTCCATAAGCGCATCTTCACTCGGGTTCCAGCACATTCGTCCCAGTGCCTTTTACTCGTCCTGACAGTGATTTTTTGCCCAGTCGTGTTTCTAGAATGCCGGTTTCATTCGAATTGGATCCAACTTTCATCCGGCGTTCTTAGGCCGATCCCGCGGAGCCGGCAACGCCCTGGAAATGTCGGATGAAGTAAAATAAATGTGTGGACCACCCTTGTCGGCGAGAGAAGGCCGAGTTGCCGCCCTTTTCCCCATTCCCTGTCGTCTTCCCCTTCATTTCCCCGCATCTCCCGCTAGTTCTCCTTCGGCCTTCAACATCGACATCAACGTTCCGTACTCCAGCTCTCCGGCGCACATCGCTTCTTTGACGGCCATGCGCCGTGGCCCTCTATCGTTCGCCGGAAGTTCATCGCACGCAACCTACGGCGAGGCGGACCCCAAAACATGTTCGGCGGAATATCGACCGAAGCCTACATGCACTGCATGATCTCCGAGGGTTCGGCGGCGGCCGACAATCCCTCTTTCTTCACTCAAGAAGAGTCCCGGGCCGACGCCGAGCATGGTATCGACTCTCAGGATTTCGCCGAGCAGACCCAGGCCGAGGAGGAAGATGCCCTGGCTTCGACGAATGGCAAAGGCAAAGGAAAGAAGAAGGCGGGCACCTCGGCGCCGGAGCCCTGGATCAAGTGGACGACGCTCGAGGATCTTTGCCTCGCCGAAGCCTGGAAAGCCGTGAGCATGGATCCCATCACTGGCGCCAACCAAAATCGGACAATTACTGGAAGCGTGTGAAGCTAGCGTTCGACGAACGCAACCTTTTGTGACCCGGCGTATAGCAAAGTTCACATGGAGCACGGCAAGAAAGCCATGATCAACCACTGAGGGTTCATCCAGCAGGCGTGCAGCAAGTAGCACAACATTCTCGAGGAGGTCGACTGCACACCCGTCAGCGGTGAAACCATGGATGACAAGGTACTTCGCCGAACACTAGCCGAAGGTACTTGTTCATGTCTATCTTGACACACTTTGCTTTGTCTTGCCTTTGCAGCTCCTTGCACTCGGCATATACCGGGATGATACCAAGACGGAGTTCAAATTCCACCAGTGACAGTACGGTCCAAGTTGGACTGGTTCATTGCTTCTCAACTTCCGTTGGACTGGTTCATTGCTTCTCAACTTGTTGCACCTAGCGTTGGACGCTCCTGAGGTAGATCTAGCTTGTGAGCAAGTGACTGCTCGAAGTGGCCAGTAAGACGAGGGTTAAGGACAAAAAAACGCGAGCCTCCCCCCTCGATCCATCCTACGGTAGATCGATCTAACTCACTTCCTGCAAACAGAAAGAACAAAACATCCACACCGGCTACGTACTGGAACAAAACTACTCACTTCAGTTTATTTCTCCACTAAAACAAAATTGACAATCGTCCTTGCGGTCTGACCGAACCACCACGGGCATTGACTGGATTTATTTTTGTCGCCGACGAACGAAAGAAAAGTTTGTTGTGCTCGCGTGCACTCCTGGCTGGGTTGGGTGCTGCCCCACTTTATATCTGTCCTAGTCGATGCAGCCCCAATTCCCTAATCCCGGGTTTACTGTCGCCATTACCTTCCTCGCTTTTCCTCTGCCCCATTTCTTCGTTTTCTCTATTATATTATTTAGACCACATACGTGCGAGCCAGAAGGTTATCAGTCACGATTAAGTACGTACTGTATGTCATTGACAGATTATCGATTGACGCAAGTTCCACAACTAAACTACGTAGTACGGGCGCGCAAGGACAGGTCGTCCTCCTGCTAATCCTAATCTGGGTGCAACTGGTCGTCGTGACCGCTGTGTGTAGTACTCTGCACGATCGGTATCAGGTTTGAAACCATAATGAAATTAACAATGGCAGGGCTGAATAGTTCAAAGTACTAGTAACAAATTAGCACCCCAACCACATAGGGATTTGACTTCGACAGACCGGTCGGTTGCCTCCTGGCATCCACTTGGCCGTATAGTTCCTTGTCATCGTTGCCTATTCACTGAACTGCCCCCTCCCTGTATCAGATCGGCTGCGCAATCTGTTGAACATAACAGAGAACCTTGGATAACCCTTGCCCAAGTTTTGACTTCTACTAGTACTACACAATTACTACATATATTCACTAACCCGGACGACGACGATGACCACACCGCCGCCTCGACGAACAGCCTCAACAATAATAGTAGTTAGCAAAGATATACTACATGTTTTCACTAAGCTGACTTTGGTAATCAACATCCATGGCACTCACTATCTGCTTATCAACGCACACGACTACGGTCTACAACGTGCAAACACTACGCGTAGGCGTAGTTGTATACGAGATGGAGGATTTCGTTCATGTAGTAGCTAGGGTTATGGTCAAATAGAGTCAACCACACAGCTTACACGATCATCTGGCGCGCTGCCGTCGCCTTTAGCATGGCTGTTGCGATCCATTATTCCCTCTAATCTACTAGAATCCCAGCACCATGCTCAGAATCGCCACGTGCGTGCATACATGGAAAGAGAATGAGGTTGCCTTCGGAAAGGAGGAACGAGCAGAAGCCGCCCACTTGTAAACGACAAGAGACACACACACACAACACACTCATATATGTCCTCATTCAGAATCCCACAACCCAATTGCAGCATAATTCCACTGGGGCCGCTACCTATAATAGAACTGAACATAGCACATATGTAATTCCCTGGTGTGGTGGCACGCTGACAGCGACTTCCATGAACATCAAGCATATCCTCCTCTAGTTAGTGTTTTTCTCGACCGAGTTTGGCTGTAGTTTACATGGCCGGTCCGGTCGTGGAAATCTAAAGATAGTTATTTGTTAGAAAATGGAAAAGCAAGGCCATCTATAGGTTTGTCTAAGATCCACTAGCGCTCTTTGAGCGCGTGCAAACTTTGGTTATGTATTAGTGGACACCAATGATGGAGCTCGGAATGAGAAGTTGTAACCATAGTTTGGCGGCACTTGAGCAGCACTTGTGTGGGTCAAGGGAAAAAGGCAAGTACATGTGCCGTTCTAATGTTCAGAACTACTATATCTGCTCAGTTGTGGTACGACCTGTCCAGCTAACCACAGTCAGCGGCGTGACCTATCTGCCCGCGCTTGACCAATAGGACGATGACGATTTTCTTTTTGAAATTCAAACAGAGACAGTAACGCGCTAAAACTAACAAAGTTTATATATATTCATATGTAATTTACATTCAAAATATAAAAGACGAAATTTAAACTAACCCTAGCTACTGATCTTCGCCGCTGGCGCCGTCCCCTCCATCTAGGTTTTGAGGTCGATGTACTCCGACGACGTCCAGAGGTAGGCTGGTGGCAGGGCCGGAGCAGGTGCGGGCACGAGAGGGTCGATCACCTGCCCAGGCCATGCTGCCGGTGGCACCATATACCCTCCTCCCGAGTGATCAGTGGCACCCACCCGGCAGCGACGACACTAGAGGTAGCTCTGCGTTTTCCTGTGCCACCAGGCTGGTGAGCTGGACGACCTCTTGGAAGCCGTCCCACAAGGCGTACTCTTCCTGCGTGCTGGCCGCAATGGCCTGCTCGGTGAAGGCGTCCTCGTCGTAGCCTCACGCCAGGAGCCCCTGGTACTCCGGGGGCAGGTTCTCGGCGGCGGCTACGATAGCGTCCACCTCCTCCTCCTTAACGACGATGTCAGGGTCGTCGATGTCGAGCTCGTCGTCGGAGTGGTTGACGGTGCCATCGTCGTCGGGGTTGAAGGCGGGGATGTCGTATACCCTCCACGGCTAGAACTCGCCTCGGTAGGTGCTCGCGCACCGTGTCTTGTGTTCTCAGGCTAGGAATTCTTTCCAGACATCGTGGGGAGGGAGACATCATGGTGGGCGATGCCTGCTTCCTCCCTCCATCGCCGCTCGCACTCCGCCAGACTGGAGTAGCGGCGGTCGCGGTGGGGCTCCTCCTCCTGGCGCACAACGGGGCGGTGGACGAAGTCCTGGGGCTCGAGCCAGATCCACTCGCCTCGTGGTCATTATTGGCCTTCTTCATCTAGCCCGGCTTCTTCATCGTTGGCGGTGGCGGCGGCGGCGCTGGGAGGGGTGTATCAGGCGATGGCGAGAGGTGGGAAGTGTCACACCGTCGGACGCATGGGCCGACTTAAGTAGCCCCTGCCCATGCGAGCGTGCAGGTTCTCGCGCCTTCGCCATCAATGCCGGCAGCTACCGTTGCATCTCTGAATCATTGCCACGCTAAGCGGTCGCTGACGGTGGGCCAGTGGCACGCGCGGGAGGACACGACCTCGGTCCTCCCGCATCCGCGTCCGACGCATCGACAACGCAATTTTAGTAAAACGATGGGTCGAGCCAGACTAGTTGGTCCGGATGGTCGTGCTGCTGGGCCGGGTTGGGTCAGCCGGTGGAGATGCCTCGCGGGTCGCCGAATCGCGTTCGCATTTCGCCCGGGGCCTATGGCGGGCGACGACCGTTCGCGCGATCCGAGGGCTGCCTGGGAACGAGTGAAGCAAAAGCGGGCGGCCGCGAAAGTTCCCAGCAACCGGTGCCTGCGGCGGGGGGCGGCGAGCACAGGCGACGTCGACACACCTGACCTGACAGCCGATTGACAGCCCAGTCTCGCTCCTGGCAGGCCACCTTGTAGCTGCTCTGCTTGTTGTGTTCGGCTCTGCCGCTCTGTGTCTTGTTTGTCTTGTCTTCCGGTGATTCGCTATCGCTCCAGTGACAGTACAGTCCAACTTGGACGGATTCCTTGCTTCTGAACTTGTTGCACCTAGCGTTGGACGCTCCTGAGATAGATCTAGCTTGTGAGCAAGTGACTGTTCAGAAGTGGCAAGTAACACGAGGATTAAGGACAAAAAAAACGTGAGCCTCCACGTCAATCAATCCTACGGCAAATCGATTGCAGGGCATGACCAATCCATTCGACGCTCGGACGGTGAAAAACCGTTCTAGCAATCCGACCGGAGCCACCCACATGTGTCCGACCCGATCCATTCCTAGTCTAAATATGCGCTCGGAAGCGTCGAAGTGGACATGCCCCTTGTGTCCTCACGCATGTGCATGGACTGCCTGGCAGTGACCTAACGCTTTGCCTGCTGTCACGGTCAACGCACAATTGATGGCAAGACCATCCAAAAGCTGACGGCGGTCAGCGCTGCTGAACAAAGCGATGGCTCCCTGACCACCGCGTCGGCTTTAATGGCCGAGGGTGGAGCGGGCCTCTTTAGAACGAGGGCGCGTGGCTTAAACCCCCGTTTGTTGCCATTTCGAACCAAGCTAGCCCCCTCTCCGCCGAAGCCATGCCCAATTGGTGGGAGAAGACGAACGATCACGAGCCCGGTGGTTCCTCATCGGGCCGCCACCATCGACCTCTCCAACGAGCCTGATGACTATACGCCGTCGCTTTCTCCGCCACCACCGCCGTGCCCAGATGCGCTATCTGTACCTAGGATTTATTTTTAGTTATGTTTTTTCAGTTTCTAGTATGTAATTAAGATTATTATGTAATATATCTAGGTTTTCGAAAAAAAATTAGTGTTTAGTATTTCGCAGAAAAGAAATGGGTCGAGTCCGCTGAGGCACCGTGACCCAAATGGACAGAGACCAAAATGAGCTTTTTCTTGTCGATGAGCCGACCCAAACTGACCGAACATATTACGTGTCTGAAATGAGCTGGCCTGATCGAGATGCGCTTACTCACTTCCTGCAAACAGAAAGAACATAACATGCACCGCCTACGTTCTGGAACAAAACTTCTACGTACTCACTTAATTTAGTTTATCTCTCCACTAAAACAAAATTAAGAACGTCCTTGCAGACTTGCAGTTTGACCGCACCCACACAGGCACATTGACTGGATTTTTTTTGTCGCCCGCAAAACTAAAGAAAAGAAAAACCGAGTTTGTTGTGCTCGTAGTGCACTCCTGGGCTGGGTGCTGCCCTACTATATATCTGTCCTGTCGATGCAGCCCTCGATTCCCTAACCTCGGGGACCTGTTGCCATTACCTGCCTCGCTTTTCCCTCCCTCTCGGTTTCTTCTTTTTCTCGGGTACTCCCTCTGTTTCAAATTACTCCAGGCATATTTATCTAGGCCGGTCAGTACTCTTTTATTTTTTATTAAAAAAATCCTGAGATTTTTAAAATAGATAGTATAGCTCAGAAGTATTATATTTTGCAGACCAGATACGTGCGAGCGAGAAGGTTATCAGTCACGATTAAGTATGGCATTGACGGATTATCGATTGACGCAAGTTCCTCAAACAGACTAGTGCTGCTTGGCCAAGGACAAGTCGTCCTCCTGCTAATCCTATCTCTCATTTTTTGTGGGTATAACTGGTCCTCCTCCTGCTGTGAGGTGCTAGTAGTCTGCTGCACGACCGGTCTCAAGTTTGAAACCGTAATGGAATTAATAATGGCATGGCTGAATAGTTCAAACTACAAATTAACACCCCAACCACACAGTGTTTCGCCTTGGATAGGTCGGATGCCTGATGACATCCACATGGGCGTATACTTTCCTTGTCATCGTTGCCTATTCACTGAACTGTCCCTCCCTGTAATGTATCAGATGGGCTGCGCAATCCGTTGAACATTAGCGAGAACCTGGGATAACCCTTGCCCAAGTCTTGACTTCTACTACACCATTATATATCTTCACTAACCCGGACCACGACGACGACATCAACAATAATAGTACCAAAGATATAATGTTTTCACGAAGCTGACTTTGGTAATCTGCATGCGTGGCACTCACTATCTCACGAACGAGTAGAGTCTAGAACGTACAAACTCTACGCGTAGGCGTAGCGGTATTTCGTTCACACTACAAGAAACAGGCCCGTCGCCGCCGGCCAGACCCCGTCGGCGTAGCCTACGCCGACGGCGGCGTAGCCGGTTTGCCCGTAGGCGTAGAGGATACCGTCGGCGTAAAGGATGTGGGGGCCCACATCACACGGTTGACGGCCGTTTGCCCGACAGCTACGCCGACAGCATTGCCGTCGGCCTAGAGGGTTTGGCTGGAGCTACGTCGATGGCCTATTTTTTTTGAAAAAAATTTCCAATTTTTTTTTGTTTTTGTTTTGAATTATTAATCTCACGAGCATTTTTTAACTCTAAGTATAATTAATTTCCGGTTGAATTATACTAATGGTCAAACTTCCCCATCGGTCATCCATCCTAACACTACTCCAGCCCTAGCACGCTTAACTTCTCTGTTACTTTCAGATGAGCTTCCAATCAAGAAACTAGACCTTACTGATAATATTACCATATCAATCCTATTAATTCTTTGACGATGGTATCACACGCCTTTATTTTTAAAATTTAAAACATTTATTTAAGTAAACAACAATGAATAAGTAATAATAATCTTGAATTCAAATTAAAATAAAACAAATTTATTAATTTTGCCTTTTTCCATTTAATATTGAATAATTCACAACTACAAATCCGTAAATCGTAGTTCGACAAATAATATATCCAAATTGATCAGAAAAATGAGAAAAATCCAAATATGACATCCCTATCATATATTTAATTATGTATCGTATCTTGTTAGCACTATAACAACCGAAACTATGTTAGGATTCAGGAAACACCCTTTTTTGCACTCGGTAAAAAAAGAAAATGGCTTATTGATGCGACGAAAAAGAAATTTGAAGTATATCTCTAATGAAATATAACGTCGTGAGTATAAAAATGATTTTTTTTCAAAAAATTATGAGCATCAGATAATGTACATGTAGTTCAAATCGGATCCACTTCCTACCGATTCGGTATGAATTTGTCTTTTTCACCAGGGATGGACGAAAAGGTTCGAGCTCCCCCGGTTGGGAGATTGTCCATATGTCTAGTATTTTTGAAAAATGGGATGGTAGCATTTTGAATTAGCCATTTGGTGGTTGCTCCATAAAACGCCCCGTTTTTTGCGCTCGGAAAATAGAAAATGGCTTTTCCATGAACAGATGAAATAACATAAGTATCACCTCTCAATACGAAATATATCAATGAATAATAGTGAATTAAGACATAGAATAGTGATGCAAAATGGACGTATCAATTCCCCCCAAGTTTAGACTTCGCTTGTCCCCAAGAAAAATTGAGCTCAATAAACATGACCTCAGGTTTATGGAGTGAAGAGTCGATAAAAGAATACGGACAAGAAGCATCACATTCATCAAATACATAGATCATAATAGAAGACAACTCACTATTATACAACTCAACTTGCAATGAGTAAAGGAAACACAATAAAGATACATAAAGTGAATCATAATTGGTAATGGCAAACTTAGCTCTTGGTCGAAGAATAGTTTATAATTTGCTGGAGTTCACAAATAGCTGGTTTTTCAATGATAGCTTTCAAAGTAGTAAACATCAAGATAAGAGCAATGTGCAAAACAAGGAACATAAGAAACATGAATGAATAAATCATCATATGAATGAATGAAACACATCAACTCAAAATACTTGCTGAGATAGAAGAGAATAGGTTTACTGACTCAACTACAAAGTAAAAGAAAGGCCCTTCGCAGAGGGAAGCAGGGATTGCAAGTATCATAAAGAGCTCCCAAAAATTATGATACTTACTAGCTTTCAGCTCTCATTGCCCCTATCATAGGCATCTTTAGGTGATTAAGGTTAAAGTGACACAACTAAGAGGATATGCTTGACAAGTTATAAGTTGAAATCTCATGCCCCTTACTTATGAGTACTGATCCTCATGCTACTCAACTTCAGTCACGAGCAAGCTCTTATCATTGTAAATACATGCGTATCATTGAGAACCGCAGATGGGGTACCCCTTGCACATGACACAGGAGCTATCCCATAATCAAAATGACAAGGCAAGCAGACAGTGAGCATCTCAGCGATCTTTTTATTTGCTATTTGCATAGGTTTTTATTGAGGATGCTTCATAGAATGCTCACTATAGTTATGCTGCAAGTTTCCACCATGATTAGGCATGGCTTAAGCTAGCGGCCGAGGCGTTTCTCTAACACACATATAAACTCCATGATCTTACAAGTTCCACTTTTATTTCACACCGCCGGGATCCATAAGCAAAAGAACATGATATCAACTAGGTACAAGTACCAATAAAGTGTTGAAAGCGGTCCCCATGATACATGGTTCTGCTAACTTCAACTCATAAAGCGCAAGCATATACGCAACAAAGAAGGACCCAATGGTTCAAGTTTATTAAATGCAGGAAGGTAAAGTGTGCCATCAAGTTCGTGAGAGCTTTAATCACTAATTTTCGCATAACAAGTTTAATTTGGGAGGTAGACAAAACAAGAATTTACTTGGAATAGCAATAATGCTACTAGGTAGGTATGGTGGACACAAATGGCAAATGTTTTGGTTTGAGGGAGATGGATGCACGGGAAGAATTCCCTCTCAGTACAGGTTTTTGGCTAGCAAAGGTGGGTAGCAAGTATAAGAGTTGAAGGAAACAAACAAACATACAAATGATAAAGACAAACATGCAATCTTCCTTGGAAGCACAAAAGATCTTAACTAGAGAATACTAAACTTATGAGCAAATCAAAAAAGAAAGATGATGAAATTATTTTTCTATCGAGTACTTCTATCTTTTTCTTTTCAACTCTCAAAGAGGGTGTTGCTACTGACCGAGCCAGGTTTGCTAAAACAAACTAAATTAACTCAATGATCCCAGAGTGCTACCAATACTAACAACAAGATCAATCATATAACCACGAATTGAAAACTAACATAAGCTATGCAAAAGAGTGAATGATAGAACTTCTCATTAGTATTCCATAACGAAAACTCACACCGAGGGATACAAATCTAACGAGAGAGGGGACACTTCCATAATGCAAAACCATACTACATAATAACTCCTCTATTCATGATATGAATCTACTAATAAGGTAAAAAGATAGAAGATAGTGATATGATACCGCGACACTCCCCCAAGCTTGGAACAAACCAAGGGGATGCCAAACCTGATGACGAATTACTCCTTCAGTGCTGGTGGTATCCTCTCGATGAGCTCTTTGATAAGTTTCCCAAAGTCCTCAATCTCGAAGATGAGAGTACGAATCAACTCCGAGTTGTGCTCAATACGGCCCATAATCATTTCAGTTTTTGGATCCCAGCTCTTGTGATTCTTCTTCCATTCTTCCCACTTGGAGTCTTCTTTTCCTGCATGGTTATGGGTAAAGGTATGGAAGGTACTCTTTGTGTTCGGAGAAGGTGTCCTTGGCACCAAGCAGTGACGCGAAGGCTTCCCTCCAGTTGACATATGTGTCGTCCTTCTGATCCTGGCAGGGTTCGCCACCACTCCAATGCTTGCAATGGTAGTGCTGATGTGCGTACATTGGCCTTGCTCCTCTTCACCTTCACTCTTGATCTCCTTCTCCTTCCCAGGGTCTTGGAGGTCTTCCTTCATAGGCTCCTTCCCTTTATCCTTGGCAGACACCATTGTGCCTCTAAACCTTCAAAGTGTATGTCCTGGCAGAAACAGATCGAAACAAAAACACGACGAAAACACAATATACGAACCTCGAGGGATCCGGGGGGTTATATATTATGAAGTTTCATACCAAAAGTAAGGTACTGGGATAAACGGGTCGGAGGCGGAGTCCGGAGTGGCCACACCACCTGGTGGCGCGGCCAGGGGTGGGCCCACACCACAGGGTGGTGTGAGCCACCCTGGCTCCGTTTCTGTCTCTTTTTCGCTTTGAAACTTCCCGTATTGACTGAAAACTGCAAAAATACAGTTGGATTGTATTTTCACGGAACTTTTCTTACCAGAACTATTACCTAGTTGGAAACGGACTCTGCAGGTCTCTGAATTTGGTATTTAGTGGATCCTTCCAGAGTCATCTTTTGAATATCAATATCTTCATCTTCATACTCTTATTATTGGAGTCATAAAACCTTTCTCTTCCTTATTACACCATTATCTCCACTTCCTGGAAATTTCTTTCACACAAAACTTCACACAGTTCTCATTAGCAACATTAGTAATAGTGAAGTGATAAAACCTTTTGAGTCCAACTTCAACTGAAAACCATCAAAACATAAGCTACTGTAGCAACTCCTTCCGAAAACCAAAAAAGAATTCAAAAAGGAAATCGAATAAAGAAGCAAATGCAAGAGTGGCAAAATCTGTCAAAACAGACCAGCAGGTAAAGATCAATTTTTTCAAAAATCTTCTGTTGCTCAAATCAAAAAGTGCAAAACTAACGAAAGTTTAATAACAACCTGGGTCAGAAGCACAAAAATTATAGCTCAATCCGACATACAGAGATCTCTCACGAATTTTTACGGTGAAGCACAAAAATCTGTTTCGGGACAGCAACTTCCCCAAATCTTACTTCTCTCATTAGAGGTTGATCATGACACAAAAACCAAACAAAATGGATAAGGAGCGGTTATTACCGAAGTAATAACTTCCAAGACTCAAAGAAACAAAAACAAACTGAAAGCAAAAACAAATTGGGTTGTCTCCCAAAAAGCTCTTTCTTTATAGCCATTAAGATGGGCATGATAATTTTGAAGAAGCTCTTATAGGGATATGAGTTGAAGTGAAAGAGAGCATTAAGAAGCAAAAACACACACACATTTAAGTCTAACCCACTTCCTATGTAAGGGAATTTTGTAAACAAACAAGTTATTGAAACCAGAGGCAACTTGCATAAGAAGGCAAAAGAAGTGCAACATAAAAACTTTTAGCATAAAACGAGGAAACTTGATATTATTGAGATGCATAAGAACACTTTTTCCTCTTTCATAGTAACTTTCAGTATCATGCATAAACTTAACAATATATCTATCACAAGTACCATCATAGAATTGATCACTTATTCTAACAGAAAACACAGGAATACTAGCTCTCATAACACTACTTTGTGAAACAATATTAGAGGTATCCTTACAAAGGATAGGGTGTCCCTCTTTTTCATATTTAGCAACAAAGTCTTTCACATTTGCTACAATAGGTTCATCAACCATTTGTTTATCAGGTTCAACAGCTTTATTCATACTTTCATCTACCATACTAGCCATCATAGAATGTTTCTTTACCTTAACTGGAAAAGGCATTTTCTCAATATAAGGTTCAGGTAAAACATGATTAACAGTATAAACTTCAGTATTTCTTGCAGGAACACTCTTAGCAATATCTTTATAAGGTTCATGATACTTATTCCACTTCTTTTTAGGCACTTCAACGTAGGAAGCAAAAGCCTTAAAATAAGAAGCAATAGCTTGAGAGTCTAGACCATAAGCATTTTTAATATTTTGAAAGTCATTAGTTCCCATAAAAGATTCAATGCAATCATAATCATAATTTATACCTGACTTTCTACCTTTGTCATTCTCCCAAGCTTTAGCGTTATCTTGAATACGATCTAGAAGGTCCCATTTAACTTCTTCTTCCATACAAGTGAATGATCCAGCACAAGAGGCATCCAATAAATCTTTGTCATGTAGAGGGAGCCTTGCATAAAAGTTGTTGATAATTATATTGTTGGGGAGCTCATGAATGGGACATTTGAGCATTAGTAACTTCAGTCTCCCCCAAGCTTGAGCTGTACTCTCTCCATCAAGAGGCCAAAAGTTGTATATTTGATTCCGATCTTTATGAATCTCACTAGGAGGATAAAACTTTGAATAAAAGAGAGGCACTATTTCCTCCCATTCCAGAGCTTGACCATTCTTCAGCAGCTTATACCATTCCGCAGCTCTTCCTTTCGGTGATAATGAGAATAACTTCTTCTTAACTTGATCTGTAGTAATACCTGCACACTTGAACAACCCGCATAACTCGTGTATAAAGAGTAAATGATCACCGGGATGGACAGTTCCATCCCCAACATAGTAGTTATCCATAACACGATCAATAATTCTTGTAGGTATTTTGAAAACATATTTCTCAGCAGGTGGTGGCTTATCTACTACCTTAGCAGTGGTAGTAGCATTACCAAATAAGAAACTCAGCGAATTATCCATAACAAAAATAAAGCAACTAGCAGCAGTAAACAATACTCACAGTAGAAGTTTCCATTACCAGTTCCACTCTCCAATAGCGCTTCACTCCCCGGCAACGATGCCAGAAAATAGTCTTGATGACCCACAAGTATATAGGGGGTGTATCGCAGTATTTTCGATAAGTAAGAGTGTCGAACCCAACGAGGAGCAGAAGGTGCTGGCTAGTGGTATGGATCAGGAATTCTCTGCAAATACTTAGCAAACAGATTTTTAGGGGTTTTCGATAAAGTAAATAAACAAAGTACGAGTAAATAAAAGACAATAAGAATGAATGCAGCAAGTGGCCCAATCCTTTATGCAGCAAAGGACAAGCCGGTTGTATTTTTATAGATGACCAAACGTTCTCGAGGACACATGGGAAGACTGTCAAGTGCTTTCGCTTCATATAGTCGATTAATCTTCTCTAGCTTGCTAAGTGTTGTGTGGGTGAACCTGTGCTAATGTACCGCCCCATCCAAGACTTAATACATACTTGTGATTAAACCCCCTTGCAAACATCCGTAAGTACAAGAAAGTAATTAAGGTAGAAACCTAACCACGGCTTTAAACTCTAAGACCCTTACGTCCCTCGTGCAATGGTTTCCTAACGGGGGTTCAGGTTTCTGTCACTCCGGCAACCCCTACGATTAGTAGCCAAATACACAATGCATTCCCCTAGGCCCATATAGGTGAAGTGTCATGTAGTCGACGTTCACATGACACCACTAGAAGAAGTACACCACAACTTAAATAATAATCTATTAAATCTTTCTCAACACAACTCCACTACTAATAACAAGACTTCTCCCATGTCCTCAAGAATAAAAACGAACTACTCACAAGACATCATATGGATCATGATTAGAGATAAAATAATGATGAATAACAATCTGAACATAAACAATAATTCAATGGTTCACTCAATAGCATCAACTACAAAGAGTAATCAATACCGGGAAAGTTTCCCCTATAAACTATAGCAAGATTCAACCAATTGTTACAGCAATATGGAGATGGTGATGAGGGTGCTGATGGTGATGATGGTGGTGATGATGATGATGATCCGGATGCAGTCCAGCTTGATGGTGGTGTTGATGGCGATGATCTCCCCTCTCCGGGAAGGAATTCCCCCGGCAGAAATCTGTCTGCCAGAGAGATCTTTCTCTCTCGGTGTTTTCCGCCCCAAAGAGACGGCGGAATCTTTCTGTGGTCGCTCCCTGAGTTTTAGGGTTTCGCGAGGTTGATATACGCCAGAGGGGACATGCTGGAGTGGGCCAGGGCGGCCACACCACTCCCTGGCGCGGCCTAGGCTTGCCCGCGCCATGGGGTGGTGTGGGACCCCTGTGGCCCACCTCCACTCCATCTTCTGGCATCCTGAGTCTTCTGGAAAAATAGGATTTTCCGTATATTTTCCCGGATTTTCAGATCTTCGCGAATTTTGCCTCCAAACAACACCTTTTCAATCAGAATCCTGACTGCAACGGTCCATGCTCCAAAAGTAATCAACCATGCAAAAACACATGAAATAACATAACTATCACCTCTCAATACGAATATATCAATGAATAATAGTGAATTAAGACATAGAATAGTGATGCAAAATGGACGTATCAATTTTGCACTCGGAAAATAAAAAAAATGCTTTTCAGTGCGATGAAAAGGAAAACTTTCTCCTGCAATATTTTTTGCCATCCCATGATACACATGCGTGCACAATATGGGCACATAATCGCAAACTATATCGTGATTCTAGCAATAACATTGGTCATTTGACCTAAAATCCAGAAAAGCTCGATTGAGATAGGTCATTTTCTGAAGTTTTTTTGAGACACAATGAATATAGCAAGTTTGGTATTTTTCCATGCAACTATGTCACATAATATGACACCAAGCGAAGGTTTTGTATTGTTTCGATCGTTTTTGAATTTTTTATGCCCATTTCAAACTATCGTCAAACTTTCTAAATCGAGGGGCATGAAGATTCTTAGCTTGGGGCTGAGCCTCACTAAACTTGCATTATATCTCTGATGAAATAGAATATTGTGAACCTAATCATGTACATGTAGTTCAAATCTAACTTATTTCCTATCGATTCGGCAGGAATTTGTCTTTTTCATGAGGGGTGAACGAAAAGGTTTGAGATACCCAGGTTGAAATTTTTTCCATTTAATATGGTCTAGTATTTTTTGGAAAATGTGGTATTATCATTTTGAAACTTTCATTTGGTGGTTGCTTAACAAAACACCCCTTTTTTGCACTTGGAAAATAAAAAATGATTTTTGGTGCGATGAAAAGGAAAACTTTCTCCTGCAACATTGTTTGACATCCCATGATACACATGCGTGCATAATATGGACACATAATCGCAAACTATATCATGATTCTAGCAATAACATTGGTCATTTGACCTGAAATCTAGAAAAGCTCGATTGAGATAGGTCATTTTATGAAGGTTTTTTGAGACACAATGAATATACCAAATTTGGTATTTTTTATGCAACTATGTCACATAATATGACACCACACGAAGATTTTGCATTGTTTCGGTCGTTTTTGAAATTTTTATGCCCATTTCAAACTATCCTCAAACTTTCTAAATCGAGGGGCATGAAGATTCTTAGCTCGGGGCTGAGCCTCACTAAAATTGCATTAGATCTCTGATGAAATAGCATATTGTGAACCTAAAAATGATTTTTGCAAAAAATCATGAGGGTCATATCATGTACCTGTAGTTCAAATCTAACTCATTTCCTATCGATTCAGCAGGAATTTGTCTTTTTCACGAGGGGTGGACGGAAAGGTTTGAGATATCTAGGTTGGGGAATTGTCCATTCCATATGGTCTAGTATTTTTTTTAAATATGGTATTATCATTTTGAAACTTTTATTTGGTGGTTGCTTCACAAAACTCCCCATTTTTGCACTCGGAAAATAAAAAATATATTATACAAAAGTATTTGTATTTTTTATATATATTTTTAAAAATGTAATATTTAAGTTTATATAGATAGATCTTATTTTTCTGCAAATTTTAATAAATTATATGTATTTTTCTGAATTTAAATGATTTAGTTATAATTTTTCTAAGATTAATATGGCAAAAAAGAAAAATAGCTACGTCGACGGCTTTGCCGTCGGCATAGGTGTGCCGTCGGCATAGACTTGACACCGTCGCTCTGCCGTTAGCCTAATAGCCTACGCCGACGGTCCGTTTACGCCGACGGCTGCCGTCGGCCTATTTATCCTACACCGACGGCAAAACTGGGCCAACGGCCCGTCAAGCTACGCCGACGGCCCGGACATTTTGCCGTCAGCGTATAAAAAGGTCGTCGGCCTATCTGGTTATTCCCTTAGTGTCATGTAGTAGGGGTAGTCAAACACACACAGCTCAGACGATCATCTAGCGCGCTGCCGTCGCCTTTAACGTGCTTGGGATCCATTATTCCCTCTAAACTACTAGCATCCCAGTACCATGCTCAGAATCGCCACGTGCGAATGCAATGGAAATGAAGAACAAATGTGCACCGAAAGGGAAATAAAATGGAATGAGCTTGCCTTGAGAAAGGAGGAAGGAACAAAGCCGCCCACTTGTAAACGACAAGACATACACACACACTCTCTCTGACGCTCATATGTCCTAATTCAGAATCCCACTACCCAATTGCAGCATAATTCAGTGGAGCCGCGGCATATAGAACTAAACGTAGCACATATGTAATTCCCTAGTGTGGTAACGCGCTGACAGGGACTTCCATGAACATCACGCATATCCTCCTCTAGTTAGTGTTTTTCTCGACCGAGTTTGGCTGTAGTTTACATGGCCGGTCCGGTCGTGGAAAGCCAAATACAGTTGTTTGTTAGAAAAATGGAAAAGCGAGGTCACCTATAGGTTTCGTCTGATATGCCCTAGTCCTCTTTGAGTGCGTGCAAACTTTGGTTATGTATTAGTGGAGACCAATGATAGAGCTGGGAATATGACAAGTCGTAACCATAATTTGGGAGCACTTGAGCAGCACTCTTGTGGGTCAAGGGGAAAATGCCAGTACACGTATCGTTCTAATGTTTAGAACCAAATCTAGCCATCTGTTGTCTGGAAAATAAAATAAAGTCATATGTTCAAAAAAAATCTATACGTTGAAAAAACAATTCTGCCCAGGACTCTATCACACTGGTAGAAAAATGGTCTTTGGTCCAGCATCCAATTACCATTGGTCCCGGTTCGTTTCCTTAATCGGGACCAATGCCAGGCATCGGTCCCGGTTCATGCCGCCTGGGCATTGGTCCCGGTTCATCTCTAAGTATTGGTCCCGGTTCATGGCATGAACCGGGACCAATGCCACCGCGACACACACGTGGCGCTCTGCGGAGCATTGGTCCCGCGTCATGCCACGAACCGGGACCTAAAACCCCGCGACGGTCCGCAATCTGGGACAATCTAAATTAATTCGGGGCAGAAATTAATTCGAGGCAGAACTTGAATTGATCAGTATTTTTGAAAAAATCTTCCACAAATTAATCGAGACAAAAAGATCTAAATCGAGATATTTTATTAATTCGACCACAAATTCATTCCAAACAAATGTGCGATTTTACAAATTTTCCTAGTCGACATTGCACTTCCGTTGCCGCTGTCCTCCGAGCCGCCGGCTTCCTCGTCGTCGTCGGACAAAACCTCCACGATTTCGGCATTGTTCGGGAGACGGAGCTCCTCTGCGCGGCTAGCGGCGTCGATGGCGGTGTAGATGGACCGTCCAGGGACGGACCAGAACATCTCCCACCCTTCTCGGTTGCGGATATCCGGGTGTACCACGCGCCCGTCTACGATGCGGTTGCCAAGCTTGGCCTTCCGCTCCTTAAACAGCCCGGGCCAGTACTCGCTGGCCGCCGCATACCGGGGCAATGCCCTCTTCCACGCAGGCATCTGGCGGCGACGCTCCGCGATGACGCTCTCCATCTCGTATCCGCCGGCGACGAGGAGCGGAGCCACCGGCACACCCACCTCGCTGATGCGCCATCCGGCGGGCACCGTCGCGCGCGGCGGCGCGAGGATGCCGTAGTACGCAAACATCGCCGCCTCGTAGAAGTTGAGTGTGGGCACCTACATGGCGGCACGGTGGAGATTGGAGAGGGAGGGGAGGCGAGACGACGGCGTGGTGGAGAGGTGCAGAGAGGCCGAGGCGATGGTGAAAGGGGTGGGTGGAGATCGACTGCAGAGAGGCCGAGGTGATGGCGAAAGCGACGCGTTGTGGCCTCATATTTATACACGGGGACGATGAAGCGACGGTGGGCATTGGTCCCGGTTAATTCCACGAACCGAGACCAAAGCTCCTCCCGCGCGACATGTGGCGGCCCAACAACGCGCCCCCCACCCAGGTCACTGGTCCTAGGTCGTGCCATCAACCGGGACCAATGACCTGGGTGGGGGGCGCATTGCTGGGCCGCAACGTGTCGCGCGGGAGGGGCTTTGGTCCCGGTTCGTGGCATTAACCGGGACCAAAAACCCCCTGGCTATATATAATCCCAGCCCATCCACTTATTTTTTCTGGAATTTTGTGTGGGAGGTAGATGCTAGGTTTTTTTTCTTCACACTACACACAAGGTGTTTGACGAAATGACCGAGCCACGTTTAAGTTCGCACAACACGGTATCCTCGGCCGAGGTTAGCAACCTTATCTTCTTTATCTGTAATTGATACAAAAATATTGGATGTGTCCATGTAGGGTGGTCATTTCACTATTCACGATGTCATTGTCATGGTTAATTATTATGACGCAGATCGATGCGCGGATGCAAATGAATGTATGGCGACCGACATGATTCTGATTTTATTGCAGGCCTGCATAAATTTATCGATTTGTCTAAGACAAACAAAGTGGATAATTTTATGTCTTGTCCCTGCGTCGACTGTCAGAACGTGGCGGATCACCCTGCCCTGAGAATCCTTCAAAGCTATCTGCTTCGAAGAGGTTTCATGCCCGGATATTATTGTTGGGCCATGCACGGAGAAAGAGGGGTTAGGCTGGAAGAAAATGAAGAGGAGGATGATGACAGCTATCCTATGTCCCCTGAAGAATACGATGATACTGCAATGGAAGACAATGAAGAAGAGGGAGGCGGCAATGAAGAAGAACAACGGGCATCGGATGAGCCCGCTGATGGTCTTGGTCGGGTCATTTCTGATGCAAAGCAACAATGCGATACAGAAATGGAGAAGCTTAAGTTGGAGGCCATGCAAAAGGATCACAAAAAGTTGTTGTACCCAAATTGCGAAGATGGCAGCACAAAGCTCGGTACCACACTTGAACTGCTGAAATGGAAAGCAGAGACTGGCTTATCTGACAAGGGATTTGAGAAGTTACTGAAAATAATAAAGCCGAAGCTTCCAAAAGATAACGAGCTGCCCGAGACAACGTACGAAGCAAAGAAGACTATCTGCCCTCTTGGAGAAGATACATGCATGCATTTATGAATGCATCCTGTACCGCGGTGAGAAGTACGAAAATATGGATAAATGCTCGGAATGCACTGCATGTCGATACAAGATCAGACAAGATGACCTTGGTGATGTTGAGGGCGATGACGAGCCCCCCAGGAAGAGGGTTCCTGCTAAGGTTATGTGGTATGCTCCTATAATACCATGGTTGAAACGTCTGTTCAGAAACAAAGAGCATGTCAGGTTATTGCGATGGCACAAAGAAGAGCGTAAGAAAGACGAGAAACTGAGACACCCCGCCTATGGGTCGCGGTGGAGAAACATCGAGAGAAAGTACTCGAACTTTGTAGGTGACGCGAGGAACTTATGGTTTGGTCTAAGTACAGACAACATGAATCCTTTTGGGGAGCAGAGCTGCAGCCACAGGACCTGGCCAGTGACTCTATGTATCTACAACCTTCCTCCTTGGTTGTGCATGAAGCGGAAGTTCATTATGATGTCAGTGCTCATCCAAAGACCGAAGCAACCGAGCAACGACATTGATGTGTACCTAAGGCCATTAGTCGATGAACTTTTGCAGTTGTGGATAGAACCGGGTGTAAAGGTGTGGGATGAGCACAAACATGAGCCATTTGACCCACGAGCGTTGTTGTTCGTAACCATCAATGATTGGCCTGCTCTTAGTAACATTTCAGGACAGTCAAACAAGGGATACAATGCATGCACGCACTGTTTAGATAAGACTAAAGGTACATATTTGGATAAATGTAAGAAGGTTGTGTACCTGGGGTGTCATAAATTTCTTCCGACTAATCATCAAGTAAGAAAGAAAGGCAAGCATTTCAACGGTGAGGCAGATTACCGGAAGAAGCCTAAGCTGCCTAAAGGTGCTGATGTATTTGGTATGGTGAAGGACCTAGAAGTAATCTTTGGAAACGGTCCTGGCGGTCAATCTGTTCTGAAAGACCCCATTACCGGACACACGTCCATGTGGAAAAAGAAATCTATATTTTGGGAGCTTGAGTATTGGAAAGACCTAGAGGTCCGTTCTTCAATCGACGTGATGCAGGTGACGAAGAATCTTTGCGTGAACCTGCTAGGCTTCCTGGGCATGTATGGGAAGACAAAAGATACACCAGAAGCACGAGAGGACCAGCAACGTATCAAAGTCCCATACAACAAGCATACTGATAAAGGACGTGAATACTTAAGCAGCTACGCTCTTACCAAAGCAGAGAAGAAAATATTTTTCGAAGTCCTTTACAGTATCAAGGTCCCGGCTGGCTTCTCGTCAAATATAAAGGGAATAATAAATATGGCAGAGAAAAAATTTCAGAACCTGAAGTCTCATGATTGCCACGTGATTATGACGCAGTTGCTTCCGGTTGCATTGAGGGGGCTTCTACCGGAAAATGTTCGATTCGCCATTGTGAAGCTATGTGTATTCCTCAATACAATATCTCAGAAGGTAATCGATCGAGAAAGTCTAGAAAGGCTACAGAAGGATGTGGTCCAATGTCTTGTTAGTTTTGAGTTGGTGGTCCCCCCGTCCTTCTTCAATATTATGATGCAGCTCTCAGTTCACCTAGTCGAAGAGATTTACATTCTCGGTCCTGTATTTCTGCACAATATGTTCCCCTTTGAGAGGTTCATGGGAGTCTTAAAAAAATATGTTCGTAACCGTGCTAGGCCAGAAGGAAGCATCTCCAAGGGCTATGGAATAGAGGAGGTTATTGGGTTCTGTGTAGACTTTCTTCCTGACCTTAAGCCGATTGGTGTTCCTAAATCACGGTATCAGGGGAGACTGAGTGGAAAAGGCACGCTACGAAAGAAGGCAATGATATTGAGGGGCGGACATTCTTTGAATCAAGCACACTACACAGTTTTACAAAGTTGTACCTTCGTGGCTCCGTATATCAAGGAACACATTAATATTGTACGCTCCAAGTTCCCATGGAAGGATGAATACTGGATTAAAGAAAATCACGTGGAGACTTTCGGCACTTGGTTGCAATTACATCTCATGAATGACACCACTATTGGAGATCAGCTCTACTTGTTGGCCGCGACACCATCTGCGACTGTATTGACTTTTCAAGGGTATGAGATAAATGGGAATACATTTTACACGATTGCCTAAGATAAAAAGAGCACCAACCAAAATAGTGGTGTCCGCTTTGATGCAACATGCGAGAATGGGAAAAAAGACACATACTATGGTTACATAGAGGAGATATGGGAACTTGACTATGGACCTACTTTTAAGGTCCCTTTATTTCGGTACAGTTGGGTCAACATGAATGGAGAAGGGGTAAAAGTAGACCAGCTGTACAGAATGACAACAGTGGATCTCAAGAATATTGGTTACAGAGACGAACCATTCGTCCTAGCCAATGATGTGGCTCAGGTTTTTTATGTGAAGGACATGTCCTCTAGACCGAAAAAAAGAAAAAAAAGGAGGAAACGAATACATCAAACGATGAGACCAAGCGTCACATAGTTCTTTTAGGGAAAAGAAACATCACGGGAGTCGAGCACAAGACACACATGTCAGCAGATTATGATAAGTTTGATGAAATTCCTCCCTTCAACGTGAAAACTGACCCAAGCATCCCGTTAAGAAAATAAGATGCTCCATGGTTACGGCCTAAGAAGCGATCATAGGCAAGGGATCGACATACGCGACGAAGGATTCATACCCTAAACCCTATGTAAATCTATGTAATGTATGGAAACTTTATGAGATGTATGAAAACTTTATGTGATGTATGAAGGCATACATATATATAGTGGCGCCCTAACATTTTAATCACCGACCGTTTAAGCAAACCAAAAACATGAACACGTCGGGGAGCTACCAAATTAAATTAGGGAGTGCCTCTATGGACATAGTGCTGCCACCCACCCGCATAGTGTTGCCACCCACCCCTGGCACTGATGACATAATGTCGACACACTCACCCCTGCCACCCACCCAAAATAGTGTCGTCATTTACTGGCTTAGTGCTGTCCACATTTAGTCCTGGTTGGTGTCTCCAACCGGGACTAAAGGTTCATCATATCTTTAGTCCTGGTTGTTGACTTTAATTTTGTTTTTTAGATTAGTACTAAAATCCATTGCAACAAAAATAAGAACCAAAATTATGAAGGCATACATATATATAGTGGTGTCCTAGCATTTTCATCACCGACCATTTAAGCAAACCAGAAACATGAACACGTCGGGGAGCTACCAAATTAAATTAGGGAGTGCCTCTATGGCGAGCTCCTCGAAGATGTCTGATGACGGGATCCTAAGACATATTCGAGATGCTCTTTTGTAGTGGTGTCCCTGGTCTTGCACACCATCTTTTAGTTTATATCTTCTCTAGCTAGATCAGTAAACCGGTGGAGCTAACTAATTTCACATATTAGAGAGTGCCTCTACGGCGAGCTCCTTGAAGATGTCTGAGGACGGGATCCTAAGACATCTTCGAGAAGCTGCGCCGTAGTGGTGTCCCTGGTCTCGCACACCATCTTGCAGTTCTTCACAAGAATGCATACCTATTTGTAGATTAAGCAGCACAACATAGTGTCGGGCACTGATGACATAATGTCGACACACTCACCCCTGGCATAGTGCTGCCCACATTTAGTCCTGGTTGGTGCCTCCAACCGGGACTAAAGGTTCATCATATCTTTAGTCCCGGTTGTTGGCTTTAATTTTGTTTTTTAGATTAGTACTAAAATCAATTGCAATAAAAATAAGAACCAAAACTATGAAGGCATACATATATATAGTGGCGCCCTAGCATTTTAATCACCGACCGTTTAAGCAAACCAGAAACATGAACACATCGCGGAGCTACCAAATTAAATTAGGGAGTGCCTCTATTGACATAGTGCTGCCACCCACCCGCATAGTGCTACCACCCATCCTTGGAACTGATGACATAATGTCGACATACTCACCCCTGGCATAGTGCTGCCATCCACCCAAAATAGTGTCGTCATTTACTCGCTTAGTGCTGCCCACTGAGGACATAGTGTCGACATGTTGTCGCCACATCCACATTTAGTCCCGGTTGGTGCCTCCAACTGGGACTAAAAGTTCATCATATCTTTAGTCCCGGTTGGTGCCTCCAACCGGGACTAAAAGTTCAAACTATATTCAAAACGGCGGGCATGAATCTTCTTAGCCCGGGGCTAAGCCTCGCTGAATTTGAAGTGGATCTCTGATGAAATAGCATGTTGTGAACCTATAAATGATTTTTTTTAAAAATTCACAAGCATTATATCATGTACTTGTAGTTCAAATCTTGGCAACCTCCTACCGATTCGGCAGGAATTTGTCTTTTTCATGAGGGATGGACGGAAAGGTTCCAGATACACCGGTTGGGAAATTGTCCATATAAGGTGGTCTAGTATATTTTTGAAAAATGGGTTGGTACCAATGCCAAACTTTAATTTGGTGGTTGCTTCATAGAACACCCCGATTTCAGCACCTCAAAAATGGAAATTGGCTTTTTCGTGCGTCGAAAAGGAAAACTTCCTCCTGCAACATCGTAAGCCATCCCAAGATGCACATGTGTGCACAATATGGGCACATTATCACAAACTATGCCCTGATTCTAGCCATAACATTGGTGGTTTGATCTAAATGCCATTGAACCTCGAACTTGATAGGTCATTTTGTGAAGGATTTTTTATGATGTTTGCAATTTTTCAAGTTTAATATTTTTCCTTGCAACTGTGACACATAATATGACACCATGCGAAGGTTTCACATTGTTTGGATCATTTTTGAATTTCTTATGCCTGTTTCAAACTATATTCAAAACGGTGGGCATGAAGCTTCTTAGCCCGGGGCTGAGCCTCGCTGAACTTGAAGTGGATCTATGATGAAATAGCATGTTGTGAACCTATAAATGATTTTTTTTTAAAATTCACAAGCATTATATCATGCACTTGTAGTTCAAATCTTGGCAACCTCCTACCGATTCCTCCTACCGATTCGGCAGGAATTTGTCTTTTTCATGAGGGATGGACGGAAAGGTTTCAGATACACCGGTTGGAAAATTTTCTATGTAAGGTGGTCTAGTATTTTTGAAAAATGGGTTGGTACCAATGCCAAACTTTAATTTGGTGGTTGCTTCATAGAACACCCCGATTTCGGCACCTCAAAAATGGAAATTGGCTTTTTCGTGCGTCAAAAAGGAAAACTTCCTCCTGCAACATCGTAAGCCATCCTAAGATGCACATGTGTGCACAATATGGACACATTATCACAAACTATGCCCTAATTATAGCCATAACATTGGTGGTTTGACCTAAATGCCCTGAAATCTCGAACATGATATGTCATTTTGTGAAGGATTTTTTATGATTTTTGCAATTTTTCAAGTTCAATATTTTTCCTTGCAACTGTGACACATAATATGACACCACGCGAAGGTTACACATTGTTTGGATCATTTTTGAACTTCTTATGCCCGTTTCAAACTATATTCAAAACGGCGGGCATGAAGCTTCTTAGCCCGGGGTTGAGCCTCGCTGAACTTGAAGTGGATCTCTGATGAAATAACATGTTGTGAACCTATAAATGATTTTTGAAAAATTCACAAGCATTATATCATGTACTTGTAGTTCAAATCTTGAAAACTTTTTTAAAATTCCAAATTATGCAATAAATATTTGTTAATGCAATTTTAATTGAAAATAGTAAAATTGTAAGTTCAAATAAAAATATTTGAAAACATAAAATGGTTTTTGATTAGTTATTTAAATTGAAGCACTTTTCCTGTTAAAAGTTTTTTGAAATTCCAAATTATGCAATAAATATTTGTTAATGCAATTTTAATTGAAAATAGTAAAATTGTATAGTTCAAATAAAAATATCTAAAAACAGAAAATGGTTTTTGATTTGTTATTTAAATTGAAGCACTTTTCTTGTTGAAAGTTTTTTCAAATTCCAAATTATGCAATAAATATTTGGTAATGCAATTTTAATTGAAAATAGTAAAATTGTATAGTTCAAATAAAAATATTAAAAACAGAAAATGTTTTTGATTTGTTATTTAAATTGAAGCACTTTTCCTGTTGAAAGTTTTTTCAAATTCCAAATTATGCAATAAATATTTGGTAATGCAATTTTAATTGAAAATAGTAAAATTGTATAGTTCAAATAAAATATTTGAAAACAGAAAATGGTTTTTGATTATTTATTTAAGTTGAAGCACTTTTCCTGTTAAAAGTTTTTTGAAATTCCAAATAAATAATCATCTTAAATTGAAACATCTTATTAATTAAAGAAGAAAACAAATTTGAAAATGGCGGGAAGACCAAAAGATTTGCCAAAATCTGAAAAACGGGTCAATGATCCCGGTTTGTCCCACCAACCGGGACTGATGATCCTGGGTGCGCGTGCTGCCATCAACATGCCTTTGGTCCTGGTTCGTCCCAACAACCGGGACCGTTGATCCTTTGGTCTCGGTTGTTGGGACGAACCGAGACCAAAGGCCCGCGCACGTGGCAGCACATCAACGCTCCTGCCCAGACCATTGGTCCCGGTTCGTCCCACCAACCGGGACCAAAGGATCAACGGTCCCGGTTGTTGGGATGAACCGGGACCAAAGGCATGTACAGTTAACAGCTCTGACCCTTTCTCCTCCCCAACTCCCCCAAATCACAGAGCACATCGACGCGCGACTACGGAAAATTTGCGGCGGAGCAAAATCACACCGTCAGGCTTCCAAAATCCAGAGCGGCCGCTTCACGTCGTTGACACCCGCCGCCGCCACGCCACCACCGTCTGAGGAATCGACCGCGCACGCTGGAAATCGGCGCCATGTTCATCGTCTGCTCCGACTCCGGCCGTCGCCATTGACGCTGCTTCCGAGCTCCTCTGGCCTCGTCGACCCGTCCATCGTCTTGGTGGTGAGCCGCTGGTCCTCCAAGACCTCTCCTTTCTCTCTCTCTCTTGCTCCGTTTCGTTCTGTCGCCGAGCGCCACTATCCGCCGCTGTCGGACGCCGTCGCACACGACGCTCCGATGACCAATAAGGGGCCACACGACCACCGTTTGATTTCTCGCGACGCGCTCGTTCGAACCTGACCTTCTACGCGTTCTAGCAAGCACTCTAGTGCCGCTAACCACCGCTGGCCGACGTGCCCTCCGGCGAGCCCATGTGGCGCCAAGGTGGCGCTTATGTGGCCCTGCCGTGGGCGTCGAGCAAGCTCTGCCAGCGTGGCAGCCCGACGTGGCCCTGACCCCACTCATCAGTCACTGTGGGTAGGTGCTGCATCAGTGAGAAAAGGTTCCCCAGCCTCGGGTGATGTCAGCCTTTACCTATGCTGACGCAATAAAGGTGTAATAATTGTTTTAATAATTTCAGAAAAAGGATAAATCTTATAAACTTAATAAGTAATTATTTATAAGTCAGAAAAATACAAATAATATATCAAAATGTTCAGAAAAATGAGATCTACACTTTACCATCAATATAATGCATTGTTCAACAACTTTAATCACAAGTTTAATTAGAAGAACAAATGAAACCTCGGTAGGTAATTCGAGGGTCTCTCCTGTATTAGGGTTTGGACCCCTCGGATTCCGCTTAAATTTCCAAGCATGCTATAGGGTTTCATTACAATACTAATTAACTTGTCATATCATCATCTTTGCAGATACTATGGATCCAACACAGCAAGATACTATGAATCCAGAACATCAGGAAAACATCCTCCACGGAATGATCTGCAAAAATGAAGATATCGATATCGATATCACCAGTGTGTTTCTGAACGATCTCGGTGAGGGAGATGAGTCTCTCAACCGAGGAGACGGCTCCGGTGAGGTAGAAGCCAAAGTTCTGGAGAGGGGAGAAGCCGATGAGGGAGAAGGCGACGGCTCCGGCGGAACCTTAAATCTTGCAAACACCGGCGAAGTGTATATATGTATTTTTGTAATTAAAATGTTGTTGTCTATATATATAAATGCATATATTAACACTCTTTCTTCTTTTAGCCCTCCGGATCGAGAACTTCTTCCGTAAGAACGAAACGAGGCCCAACAAAAAAGTTGGATGACACTGTGAGGTATAGGATCGAAGTGGTCGGTGTAGATGGCGAGCCGCAAGGTCCCGTCGATGTCGCAAGAAAATTCTTCAAGCAATGCGGAGTTCTTGCGAGGGGCTACATCCTGATCACCATTCAAAAATGGAATCGGCCAAGCGGCGGTGGAGTCCCGTATGTCGGTGACAACGCTAAAGATAAGCTTTTTCAGAAGCTCATGATTAATTTCCTCCTGCCGATGCCAGATGTGAATACAGATGAGGAGAAGAGAGCAAGAATGGAGCTTGTGCAAAGAGTCAAGAAGTTTGCTCTCATCAAGATGGCCGATGCATTCAAGAACTAGAAGAAGAAATTGTACAATAACTTTGTCAACGTAGAGAAGACTCCGGATTTCACTCAAGGCGGCTATGCTAAGTTAAGACACCAGTGGGAGGATTTTGTGAAGTACAAGACATCGGAGAAAGCTAAGGAAAGGTCTAGAATAAATACGGAGAACGCTGCTAAGAAAGTGTACCATCATAACATGGGGCCTGCTGGCTACGCCGGTTGCATGCCTATGTGGGATACACTTCAGGTCAATTACATAGCTGCCGGGATCAGACCAGAGCCCGCAACATGGACACCACGGGCGAGAAACTGGTTTTACGGCCATGGGGGCACGTTGGACAAAGAAGGCAGGGCAATATATAATCAGAAACACAAAGATGATCCCCTACTGCCCATCAACGATATTAGAAATGCAGTAGATGATGTTGAAGCAGGCCGGTTTGGTCCCGATAGAGAGAATGACGAGCTCACACGTGCCCTTAAAAATCCTGAACACGACGGACGAGAACGAGGCACACCAGGCTCCAAGCCGTGGAAGGTTGCCTTTCCCGCGAAAATGAAGGATATCCCGATAAAAGCCATCAGAGGGGAAAGGAAAGGGAGACAGCTGAGAAAGCGGCCGCTGCAGACCGGCTGCGTAATGTAGAAGAAACATTAAAGCGGCACTAGGATCAACTCGACAGACTTAGCCAGCAAGGTACTAGCGGCCAATCTCAGCGGCACGTGGTAGAAGCTGCATTCGAGGGTACCGTCGCCCTATCGAATAAGAAAAGCAGCGTCGCTTCCACGCTGCTCCATGATGTTGATGATGATGCACTGACGACATCTCCTCCTAAACGCTACCGAGTGGATGATATCACGGAGACCACAACTTGTGAGATAAAGGTGCAGGTTATGAACTTAAAGGTGACGGCGGCGGTCGGCATGGCGGTACCAATTGCGCCTAACCTAACTTGGCATTGCAGACCGGTTCCAAAAGGGTACGATGTCGTCACGGTGGATGAGGTGAAGGAAGATTTTGAGGAGCTGAAGCTAAACCATCCTGCGGGGAAAGATATGGAGCTAACTCAACTAGGAGAAGCCAAATGGGGGACTATTCTATGTCCAAAGGAGCGCATAATGCTTCCAAATTATGTGCCGCCAAGGCCACCCACTCCTCAGAGCAGCAATCCACCTTCGCCGCCACCTCACCATTCTCCAGTGCAATCGTCGCCTTCACCGCCTCACCACTCAGCGCAACCGTCTCCATCGCCGCCTCAGCCGTCTCCGCCGCCGTGTCAGCTGTCTCCGCCGCCGTGTCAGCCGTCTCCGTCACTTGAGCCTCAAAGACAAAAGCGGAAGTATACTAAGAGGGGAAGCACCATTAGCAGCAGCAAAAGCACGTTCCGATCACCAAAACGTAAGCTATCGCCCCTCCCAAAAGTACCTCATAAGAATATGAAGAAGCTACCTTGCGAGAAGACATATGAGGAAAATGTTGCGGCCGCAGATGCCCATTATGAAAAGTGGAAGATTGACATGGCTAACAAGAAAAAACTGATAGAGCCATTCTTACCGGTCACCGCAGAAGATAAAGCCAAAACAGCCGCGCTTAAGATTCAACTTCACCAACCCATAGCGCTCACATCAGAATATAATCGCTCTATTACCAAGTCGGCTGTGGCAAAAGAGCGGAGAGTCGGAAAAGAAGTTGCCTAGCTTAGACAATAGAAAAATCAATCGATCGAACCGCTCAAAGTGTACGATACCAGTGAGTGGAGAGCCCAAGAGCGGCACGATCCGAACATTGATCCGGAGTTTGTTCGACTGTATGGAGAAAAGGCCTAATTATATGGACTGTCTATTACTGAGTACATGAGCCGCATGGATGAGCTCGAGGGGTACCAAGAAACAACATACATGTACCAGCACGGGGCTCCTCTCGTCAAACCCGAGTTGGTCAAAGATCTACCAACAAAAATACGAAGATTGCATAACTGGTACATTCAAGCCTGTGCTGAATCCAAAAACTGGATCTATGCTGCATATAAACACCACCATTACGGTCATGGAGATGGCTTCCTACTGATCGAATTTCTAGAATTATTTCAGTTTTACCAATAAGACGTCCTCGACAAAACTATCGTTAGTGCCTATTGTTTGTAAGTATTATTAATTTCTATAATTAAGTCTTTCTAGCTCAGCTCATTCGTTGCTTGTATAATCTTACTCATCACTATACTAATTATATATGCAGAATGAAGATTCTCGAATGTAACAAAGGACAAATCTATGACCTTGAGTTTGTTGACTGCAATATCGTTCATAAAGTTACTCTAAAAACGAAACCCAAAGAGATAGAGGATAACTTGCTACAAGCGTTGAAGCATTTCAGCAACAAAAGGGAAATACTATTTCCTTACAACGCTGGGTGAGTGTTACTGTCTTGTACACATTCTATTTTCGCTTACTCGATGTTAAGCGTATAATTGACTCATGTTATATTTTGCTAGTGTGTCTAGCTTCCACTATACTCTGTTAATCATTTTTGTTGACACCGGAGTAGTAAAAGTCTTGGACTCGAAACGCACACCATTAGAAAAGTGGGCGGACATGCAAGAATGCCTCCAGAAGGCTTGGAAACGGTTCACCGCCAAAAATAGGGGTGTTTGGAAGCCAGAGCTTACATTTCAAGCATTGACTGTAAGTACTACTTGCTAGATCCACGCATCTCTTTGATTCTAGTTTCAATACCACCATTATCATGCTTGATTATTATTTTGATTGAACTCCGTTCTCGTAAAGTGTTTGACGCAGAAGCCGAGAATAACTTATGTGGATACTATGTCTGCGAGTTCATTCGCCAGACGACCAAAGAGAAGGGCATAGACCGGAGCATCAAAAAATTTGAAGTACGATAAACAATAATCACAACTTTATTTTATTACCATCAATTCTGTTTAGTTTCATTCATATATATTGATCCCCTTCTTTAAATTAGATCGAACGAATGCGGGACGGTCTTCTATCACAAGAACGCGTCCAAGCAATTCAAGAGAAAATTGCCGGATTCTTGTAGAACAAGTCATAGATCCGAAAGGAGAATACTATTACCCGTTTCATTTGGAAGGGTGAAGTGTAAAAAAGAAGATGTAAATTAGATCAAATTCGTGTGAGTACCTTTTGTAATTAATATGTTCCGACCAAGAAGACGGATGAGACGGTGTATAATATATTTGTGATCATGCATGATGTGTAATATATATATCGTGGTTTCATTATTGCTGTATATATAGTACCATTAAATTGAATACAAAACACCAAATAAATAAATAAAATAAAACCCTGCTGCGGCACAAAAATACCCCGAAAATCCTGCTGCGACACAAAAATACCCCGAAAATCCTGCCGCGGCACAAAACTCTGGCGTGGCACAGAGACCAACGATCCTGGTTCGTGCCACGAACCGGGACCAACGATCCACCCCGCTCGTCTCTCGCGCTCCCACGTGGAGACCCATTGGTCCCGGTTTGTTCCACGAACCGAGACCAATGATCCACCCCCTCGTCGTGCGCCCGCCCACGTGGAGACCCATTGGTCCCGATTCGTGCTCGAACAGGGACCAGCATTAGTCCCGAGTGATTGGTCCCGGTTCTGTAACCGGGACCAATTGCCCTTATGAACTGGGACTAGAGACCCTTTTTCCACCAGTGTCAGCGTACAAGCTGCCGAAGGCCACTTGAGTTAAGACTCCACCAAGATGTTTGGGCTGCGACGATTACTCAAACTATGCAACATATGAACGACACATGTATAGCCCAACTGTTAAAAAATTGTTTTCTTTTTTTCTATTTTTCCTTTTTTAAATCTGAAATAAATTTCAAATATGAGCAACCTTCAAATCGGAAAAGTTTTAAATTTAAACATTTCCAAATTTAATATTTCCAAATCTGAACATTTTTATATTTGAATAATTTTCAAATTTGAAGATTTTTAAATCTGAACATGTTTTTAATTTGAATGCCTTGCACAATATGGGCCTACTTTAAATTTATATAATTTTTCAAATTTGAACAATTTTGTAAAATCCAAACGGTTTCCAAATCTGATCGTTTTTAAATTTCACCAAACATTTTAAAATAAAAATAAAAACCGAACTAAAAATAACGAATGAGTAAGGACAAACTGGAAAGGAACTAACGACCGATCAAACTAGGCTAACACATCACGTGACTGCTTAGGCGTCCTCCCGCTAGGCGGCGAGAGTGTCAAATAGGGACTCCCTGAAACTAATGGGTCGATATGGGCAAATAAGCCTAGTTGATATCCCATATATGCCCCAAATAATCGTTTTGGGCTGCAGCTCTATTTTTTTTGTAAGGCGTGTCGCTGCGACGAGTATGTAGAAAGTTTGTCAGCACCATTAGTATTCTTGCTATTGTAGTTTGATCACTAGTTCGTTGTAGATGTTGTTTTTTTCACATAGTTTCCCAAATTTTATGAAGTTTGACTTTGACTATAACTAAGATGCACTATAATTTGGCAAAAAAAAAGATACTAATTTGCATCAAAGTATCCTTTTAAGAAAGAAAAAATGTGGAAAAATCAAGTTATATTTTTTATTTTTAATCCATAATTGTCAAATCTGCTTTTTATTCTCTTTATTGATTCCTAATTATGTTTGTACACTACATATTTTGATGCCATTGTGTCTCTCTCATGGTCTCCCCTCACTCATTAATCACAAAGACTATTGGTACATATATTGCTCTATCTCTATACTCATTGTCCATTTGTTCGTAATTTCTGACTCCTGATTCGAGCTAACCAACCCTGGATCGGGCGCCAAGTACAGTAAAATTGTTACATATTTATACTAAACATTTTTTCCAACTAATTATGGGTATATGTATTAGTTATTATTACTGCTGATAGAACCTTTTATTGGAGAACCTTAATCTAATAACATTAAATTCATTATTTTGCTCCTAGTAGTAATACTCAAGGTTTATTATCATACGACTAAAAATCGTCTGGCATTATGTATACAACGCTCCTAAAGCAAAACTCTATTCATAGTGAAAATTATGTTACATATTGAAATCTTAGTTTGGCATATTTTGCTAAAATGAATTTTGTCAATGGTAACAAAGACTACAAATATGGTAAAATCACCTCCATCTAAGGATTTTTTGAGACTCTTAGATATATTATAGTTTGTCCATATGTGTTTGCTTATATCATGATCTACAAGAATATCTTGACAAAGGGTTCTGTGATGAGCAAGCCTGTAAAATATCTTGATAGCGAGGTTTGTAGAATTTGGTCTCTATTTAAACAAAATTAAGAACGTCCTTGCAGTTGACCGAACCACCACGAGCATTGACTGAATTCGTTTGTGGCCGGCGAACGAAAGAAAAGAAAAACCGAGTTTGTTGTGCTCGCGTGCACTCCTGGCTGGGCTGGGTGCTGCCCCACTTTATATCTGTCCCTGTCGATGCAGTCCCCAATTTCATAATCCCAGGTTCACGTCGTCAGTGCCTTCCTCGCTTTTTGCCTGTCTCGATTTTTCGTTTTTATAATATTGTTACGCAGACTAGTTACGCGCGAGGCCAGATTTTCCAAGCAGAACAGATAGGTTATCTGTCACGATTAGTAGATAATCCGATTGGCGCGAGTTCCTCAACTAAACTACTAGTACTGCTGCGCATGGACAAGTCGCCCTCCTGCTAATCCTATCTCTCATTTTCTCTCGTGCGTCTGCTGTGCAGTAGTAGTACGCTGCAAGATCGGTCTCAAGTTTGAATTAATAATGGCAGAGCTGAATAGTTCAAACTATAAATTAACAACAGTGTTTGGACTTCGACATGTCGGGTTGCCTCCTGGCATCCACATGGGCGTACGTATACTTCCTTTCGTCTGCCTTTTTTTCTTTGAGAAAATCCTTTCGTCTGCCTGGTCACTGCCCTGGATCAGATGGGCTGCGCAATCAGTTGAACATTAGCCATGTTAGAGCCTCTCATAACCCTTGCCCAAGTCTTGACTTGTACTACACGCTTATAAGCATATCAATCAACAATAATACTGTACAATAAAATGTCTTCACTAAGCTGACTTTGATAATCTACATGCATGGCACTCCCTGCTTGCTTATCAACGTACATGAGCGCACGTACGAGAACAGTCTACGACGTACAACATCTACGCGTGGGCAAAGCTGTATATGAGATGGAGGATTCCATTCATATATTAGTGGTATGGTCAAATAGAGTCAAACACACACAACTCAGCTGCCACGTGCGCGCGTGCATGGAAAAGGAAGAACAAAGCCGTTCACTCGTAAACGACAACATATCTATACTATTATTTGTCTTGCGGTGGTTTTCATCGTACTCAACTTTCGTCCGTCATCCGTTGCGGCAATATTTGGAATACGTCCACCAAACTCTGATCATATACGAAAAAAAAACAATCATATACGAAAAAAACAAAGCGCAACGCACCAGGACGCAACGCACGGAAAAAAAGAGCATGCAACGACCCAAGCCCAAGGTCCTAATCCGACTCAGCCTAGACCAAATTCGGAAATCCTAATCCGACTCAGCCTAGACCAAATTCTTCTCATATAAATATACATGAAGACAGCTCACAAGGGCATCGGTGAATCCTTTGAATCAACATCAAAGCAGTTTCCAGATCTACACTCAAGCTACCAGCATTGCTATTGTTCTTGCCTCCCTTAGAAGATTATGTACTGAGTGCTGCAGCAACAATCACTTTTGGACCATGTCACCGTCAAACTTCCAAGTCGAACTCCAACGAAAACATAATGGAAAACTGATCCTTATAATCCGCCGTGGAGTCCCGTATATAGAAAAAGGGCAATAGTACATAGTATATCGCACGGTCCGTGCACACGTGAGGCTATGAAAGCTAATGTAAATAGTCGTACATGAGTAAGTGAGTAACTTAATTAAGCTGTCGGCCTAATTAGTATCCGGCCATCAACTTATCCAGTGTAAAAAAGAAGTATCTGACCATCCGTCTGTTCATTCAACCGCACATACACACTGTACTAGAAAATGTTGCGCGGCGACACGCCGCGTCTGGTGCAGTCGAATAGTTGGTTCAAAGTTTCACTCGAGATTACCCGCTATATAACATATTACAAATTGTTAACCAAAGTTACTGTAGAAGATAGTTGTACTGTAGAGGACGGTGAAATTACTGTCAAAGAATAAATAAGCTCAAAAGAATTTGAATCAGTGATGGCGAATTACGGCTTGAAAGCTACTTACAGTCCAAGAATTACCAAACAGCCAGGAAAGTGTGCAGGAAGTTACCACCGAAGAATAACTGCCGATGAGTTATAGTGAGAGACCGTCGTGGAGTTACCTTAAAATAACTACCGACGGGAAATTGCGGGTGAGAGAATGTGTCAAGAAGTACTATCAAAGAATAGAAAAATATCCAAAAAACAAGTTACCGCGGATGAATTATGGCAGGGAAAGTACTCACCGCCAAGGAGTTACCGTAGGATAGCTACTTTAAGAAAATTACCGACGAAAAATTACGTCGAAGAACTAAAAAGATACGAAATGAACATGAAAGAAAAACCGTTGACGAAATAAGGTTAGAGAATTATTCACCGTCAAGGAGTTACCGTGGGGTAATCAACGACGTAAAATTACTGCCAAAAACTTGTGTTGGGAAATTACCTTGGAGTAATCATGGATAAAAGAGATGGCGGATGGTGCAATTAGGAGTGTAAGAAAGTATACCAAAATTAAATTACTGCTCGTGAATTATGGCCGGAAAGTTATTCGCACTTGGAAAATTATGGAAGGGTAATTAACGTGTGGAAAATATAGTTGGGAAGGGTGCCAAAAAAATACGAAATCAACCCGAAAGAAAAACCGCTGACGAAATAAGGTTAGAGGATAATTCACCGCCGAGTAGTTACCTTGGGTAATTAATAACGTAAAATTAGAAAGAAAGTTGTGTCGGGAAATTACCTTGAATTAATCAGAACATGGAGCTTAAAAATATTGACATGGACGTAGACTAACTAACATTGGTTAATTACGGCAGGGCAGGAAAGGGGTTATCATCGAAGTATAAGAAAGAAAAAAAAACACTATAGGTAAGACCAACGTGAAAATCACTGGCAGAGTTACTGTCTATGAGAATGTCTATGACAGAATTACGGTGAAATATGATCTAGATCCGAAAATACCGTCGGAAAATCGTCGTTCATGCACTGTAGGAAAAGGCCGGCGGAGAATTACTGTTGAGGTAGGAAAAATTACTGCCCCATAAAAATAATACGGAAATTTACTGTTTAAGCTGTAGTTATTTGTCGGAATTTATCATGTAAAATTACAGTCAGAAAAATTACAGTAGGGTGACGTGTCGCGAGTCAGTTGGCTATAAGTAGAATTTACGGTGTCTAGCGTGAACCATTGGATCGAAAACCGGATGGCCAGGAACACACTGTTCATGCGCAATGAAAAGTGCCGTGTACGGTGGCACGTCCTGGGAGCGAGAATCCCACGCGCTTTTACATATAGGAGTATTATTATATGCACTCTAAGCTGAGTCCGAATATGTTTCGAAGCCTGCACATGGATATGCCTCACGTATATAAACCAATTGCTGACTTCTTGCCTCAGGTCAGCTGCAGACTGCTTCGTGTATTCAATTTGTGACATTTCTAGCACAAAAATCTATCAAAGAGACTAATGCCAATTTGGATTTCTGGGAGCAGTGATGGAACTCTGGGTTCATATGTATAAAGAGTAGGAGGTGAAACTTAAGAACTCAAGTTGAGAAACAAACTTCCGGTACATATGGAGTCCTGAAACTCTATTCGCTATTAAAGTGTCCCCCACCGTTACATATAATTTTTGCTACCCGTAGCAACGCACGGGCATTCAGCTAGTATATATATATATATATATATATATATATATATATATATATGTCCTAATTCATAATCCCGCTACCCAATTGCAGCATAATTCTAGTGGGGCCGCTGCATATATACAGAACTAAACATAGCACATATAATTCCATGGTGTGGTGACGCACTGACAGGGACTTCCATGAACATCTAGCATATCCTCCTCTAGCTAGTTATTTTTCCATAATTTACATGGCCGGGTCCGGTTGTGTAAAGCCTAAGACAGTTATTTATTAGTAAGTAAATGGAAAAGCGAGGTCACCTATACGTTCGTCTGATATGTCTAGTACTCTTTGAGTGCGTGCAAACTTTGGTTATGTATTAGTGGAGACCAATTATAGAGCTCGGAATAAGAAGTTGTAACAATAATTTGGCAGCACTTGACAACACTCGTGTAGGTTAAGGGAAAAGACCAGTATATCTGTCGTTCTAATGTTCAGAACCAACTCTGCTCACCTGTTGCTCGGGGAAAAAATAAAGCCATTGTTAGAAAATTCTCTGTGTTGAAAAAACAATTCTGGCCTAGGAGTCTATCAGCGTGCAAGCTGCTGAAGGCCACTCGAGTTAAGAGAACCACATGTTTTGGCTGCGACAACTGATGACCTAGTAAACTACTCAACGCATGGTCTTGTTGAACTCTACTCAAACTAATGGGTCGAGATGGGCAAAGAAACCTGAATGATATCCCACATATGCTCCAAATAATCGGTTTAGGCAGCATTCTTGCTAATCTAGTTCAACCACTAGATCGTTGTAGATGTATATCTTTTTACATAGTTACTCAAACTTTATAAGTTTGACTTTGATTATAACTATGCAGCACTATAATTTGGTAAAAACGAGATAATATTTTGCATTAAAATATCATTTTAATAGAAAGTAAATCGAGTTCTATTTTTTTGTTTTCAAGCCATAATTGACATATGTGTATTTCATTCTCTCCGCTAATTCTATTTTTTCATTTATAGATTATACAACCCCCGCTTTATATTTACAATAGTGACACCGCATCTATCTACCCTTTTATATATATCTCTATCCGGGTTCTATGATGTATCCCCTCACTCGACAAGCACAATGGCGATCGGCTCCAACCGTCCTCTAAATCTACCCTCACCTCAGACATGGTTCTGCACATCTCGACTCCTGCCATTATTGGGCGCCAAGTAGCATAAATAAATAATTGTCATCTATTTATACTAAACATTTTTATTTTTATACAACTCATTATCAGCAAATCTTAATTATTAATACTGTTGATACAACCTTTTACTGAAAATTTTAATCTAATAACATTAACTACATAATTTTGTTGACAATCGTAATACCCAAAGTTTATTATCATACAACTAAAACATGTAGCATTATGAATACAACGCTCCTAAAGAATAACTCTATTTGTAGTGGAAATTATGTTATGTATTGAAATCTTAGTTTGCCATATTTTGTTGAACTGAATTTTGTCTAAACATTATCAAAGACTACAAAGATGGTAAAATTATCTCCATCTAAGGATTTTTAGCCTCTTAGATATACTATAGTCTGTTCGTATGTGTTTGCTTATATTAAGATCTATAGGAATATTTTGTTGTCAAGAAAAAAGATCTATAAGAATATCTTAACAAAGGGTCCTGTGATGAGTAAGCCTATAAAATATCTTTATAGAGAGGTTTGCAGAATTTGTTTGCCTTGTTTATGATTAATTAACTTAAGTTCATTAACACCAAGTTTGGTTGCACTAAATTGGACATGGAATTAGGGGATTGGAAATCATGCCTCTAATTCCGACATTTGGGTATGCTAGGTATTGACCTATGGATATTGGACCCAATTCCCCGTGGTGCCGGGTCACGTGCGAAACGTGCCTAGGCCAATTCAGAGGTATGGACCTCAGAAGAAATTGTACCACTCGCTGGCTCGTGACTCCTCTCTCTCGCGTTTGCTTCCTCACTAGTGACTCCCGACCTGCACACCGACGGCAGCGGCGTAGGTAATGGGTCCCTTCCCACCCTCCCCTTTCCATATCCCCCATGACCGACCCTCCCCCTCCCCTTTCCATCCCCCCCATAACTGCCCCCTCGCCGCCCTCTAAACCCTTTCTATGGGTAAGTGCAGACCGGTGGGAGGGTCATTGGCTGCGGAGGATGGGTGAATGGCGGCGGGAGAGCCCCGTCCATGGCCTCCCCCTGACCTATTCTTCTTGGCCATGTTCTTCCCAACAAATCCTCCCATTGCAGCAGTCTACCAAGCTATTTTAGGCTGAAATTTGTTTGATTTGTTTGTAATTGCAGATTCCATTGAGAAGAAGTACCAGCCGAGGCCAATCTGATGTATAATAATTCTACTTTTGACTGTATAGTTTGATGCTTGCCTGGTGTGGATGTCATAGTGTACAAATGTGCTTCATGTATGATGAAAGCTTAGTGACATATGTGTTCTATGTATGGATGTCGAAAGTTCAATGCCATATCTGGCAATAATTCATGTTCAAATGGTATGTGCATTGTAACATTGTCATGTCTCAATAAGAGTTTGTTGCTTATATTACCGAAGAAAACAAAGAAAAGCACAATATTGAGAATGAAGTATTTTGAGATGTCATGTCTTGCTCTAACTTATATTGGTACTTTGAGGGCACCGAGGAACATAGGATGCTTCAATGATGGCGAGAAGATTGCTCATAGAAAGTATATATTGAAACAAACATATGATGGATCCAAGACAACTTGCTATGATAAGATATGCTTAACTAAATGTTTGCATATTTGAAGTATAATGCTTGTTGTGTGTTGCACAACTCTATGCAAGGGGAAGGCAGGCCACCTTGTTGCTGCTCTTGTGTGGCTCCTTGGCGTGGCGTCCCTCCCCTCTTGTCCCCTCTGCTTGTTGTGTTCGGCTCATTGTCTGGCTCATCTTGTCTCCGGAGCTTCGCTATCGCTCCCTGCGCTATAGTAACAGTACTACAGTCCAACTTGGACCGGTTCCTTGTTTCTGAACTTGTTGCACCTAGCGGTGGACGCTCCTGACGTAGATCTAGCTTGTGAGCAAATGACTGCTCGAAGTTGCAGGTGAGACGATGATTAAGGACAAAAAAAGGTTCTCGATCAATCCTACAGCAGGTCGATATTCATCACTTCCTGCAAACAGAAAGAACAAAACATCCACCGCAAAACTACTCACTTCAGTTTATTTCTCCACAAAAATAAAATCCCAAAATCTAAGAACGTCCTTGCAATCTAACCGAACCACCACGGGCATTGACTGTATTTATTTTTGTCGCCGACGAACGAAAGAAAAGAAAACCAATGTTTGTGTTCGCGTGCACTCCTGAGTTGGATGCTGTGCCTGCTGCCCCACTACATATCTGTCCCCGTCGATGCAGTCCCCAGTTCCTTAATCCCGGGTTCCTGTCGCCATTACCCTCCTTGCCTTTTCTCCTGCCACATTTTTTTATTTTTTTATTACGACCAGATACGCGCGAGCGAGGCCGGATTTTCCAGGCAGATAGATAGGTTATCCGTCACGATTGACAGATAATCGATTGACGCAAGTTCCTCAACTAAACTAGTGCTGCTGCTGCGCAAGGACAGCTCATCCTCCTGCTAATCCTATCGCTCATTTTCTTGGGTATAACTGGTCGTCCTCCTGCTGTGTAGTAGTAGTACGCTGGAGGATCCGTCTCAAGTTTGAAACAGTACTAATACAATTAATAATGGCAGGGCTGAATAGTTCAAAGATACAAAATTATCAGATGGGCTGCGCAATCAGTTGAACCCTTGCCCAAGTCTTGACTTCTACAGTTCTACTACACCATTATAAGTATAACAATCAACAATAATATAATGTCTTCACTAAGCTGACTTTGATAATCTACATGCATGGCACTAACTACCTGCTTATCAACATACAGGAGCTCGTATACGTCGCTGTATATGAGAGTGGGGATTTCATTCATGTAGGGGTATGTTCATTGATCAACCTCACTAGATTTAGGGGTGCGCCTTGGCGCACGACCCCGTAATCTACGTCTTAATTTACCTCGTATGTTGTGATGGTAAACACCGAGTAGAGAAAAAAATTACACTGTGATGAGATGTGAGAACAAACTTGCCGGAAACAATGCTAAAACCTAATCCTTAAGTGGTGACAAAAGGTGTGCCAAGAGTGCGCGGGAAGACGACCCCGTGATCTCTGCTCGTGACCTTTAGGCGTCCGGCATCAAAAAGGCTATGCCACATGGCCGTTTTGGTTCTATAAGAAAACTATGTGCCATTTTAGTTCCTACTTTCGTTTGAATAGTTCCATTTACGCTTTTGTATTTTCATTTCGTCTTTGTCCCAAAAAAATGAAAAGTATCCACCACCTTTTCTATCCCGAATGAATGCCCTTTCCTTTTTTACAAAGAATATCATGGTTGCTTATCTTAATACCATAGTATGGTGGTGCTGAAAAAAGAAAAGGTCATCTTTCCCAACGGAAAATATAGAGGTAATTGCAAACCAACCTGTGGTTGGACAGCTAGGAGCGTGGTTGTACCCCGAGCCCACCAAAGTTCAAACCTAGGTTTGACACTGTGTGTTGCATAAAAGGTGGAATATTCTTTCAGTAGGAGGCGACGTTCCCGTCGACAGCGAGGCGCCCGTGGTGACTTCGTCAATCTCAAGATCCGCTCCGTCGGTTCAGTCTCTCAGAGAGTCTCTCAGAGGGGCTCATAGGGGTAGGGTGTGCATGTATGCGTTCATAGGGATGGGTGCATGTACGTGTTGTGAGCGTCTACGATTGTACTATGTTTCTAAAAAAATAGAGGTAATTTACCCTATGTGCTGGGATGCTAAACACTCCGTAGGAAAAGTGTTGGTGAGAAATCCAGTCAGAGTTGCAGATCCAAGCTTCAGGTGACGTTCTATCCGGTGAGGGTAGAACAATAGCATTGGTAATGACCAGCGGCAAGATGGGGTTGGAGCGTTAGTAGATCGGTAAGAGAAAATGGAGGTAAAATTTTAGTCATTGCTTTAGCCGTTAGCGGGTCAACATCTATAGTCCTTTAATTAGTGTTAGGGTTTCGGTTAGGCACGGCTTCAGCAGTCAGAAGACTATATTTAGTTGTTTAACCGATTTTTGAGATAGGCTTCAGGTTTTATTGTTGACTCTTCCACTGGCTCTTGCCCACTGACTATTGACACGAGCTTGATGTCCAGCTTTGTTCCACGTATCCTCCCCACCCCGCGCTTCGCCACCACATGCCCACAATGAAGCACATGCAGTGTCTCGCGGGATTGCACGCGGCGAACCAACACAAGTAATTGATGAGTAGCACAATAGAGACATCAAACCAAATCTAGACACTTAAGACTGGAACAAATATTGTAATGAAACGATATAATCACATAGCAATATGTATTTCTGGATCAACAACATCTAAACGTCTAGAGGAGAACAATCATGATTTGCAACAAAAGTGTTTATGATTCATTATTACAGATGTCCTGATCAAAAACCGATGGCTAGGACCAAACATAGCAAAATACATTATTACAGATGTCCTGATCAAAATATCACACAAATGAGACATAAGAGGACATAATAATATACATGGAAGCCATTAATTGTTTCACATTTCTATCAACCTATATTCTTGGGAAAATTTCAGCCAGCTCTGTGAAAGGTAGATAGTTTTCAACAGGTCCGTTGATGTGTGCATTCTTTTGAACTTGTTTACATGAATTTTCAGCATCAAGCAGAATCGAAAACATGTAATTAAATTTTGGCAAACATTGTCTCACATCTCTCACATCCCTATCGATATTGAACATGGCCTTTCAATGTTGACATGCACCCGTACTGACTTCCTATGTGCTATTGAAACTAAACAACGCAACTATATAAATAAAACAACACATGCAGGTTTATTTTAGGGAATTCTTACTCTGGTTTTGCTCTTCTTTTGATTACAGGTACATAGAATAATCAAAACACAGCTTAACAAACCCAGTTAACTAACCCTTTCTATATGACTATCTCAGATGCTTTGGTACTATTGAGATGAAATAAAACGGAAAGGTAATGACAATATTACACACTATTATATCGATTGATTGATGAACGCCGATGACCTATACTGCAGCAGCAGTGGCGACCCAACGACAGCCACTACTCCAACAGAAGGAGCGATCCAAATGGCAAGGTTGCAGAAACAAGTAATAGAAACATCACACAAAACATAACCTATGGGTTATACTTTAGAGAAACATTCACAATTGTTTGAAGGATCTCATCCAGTGTCACATGGTCGTATTCTTCAGATCCCATGACATGAAGAAATCACATGTAAGCAAGACTGGAAATTGCATAAAATACTTTCCAGATGCCATAAAAGGTATGTTTATTTCTCAAAATAAAATCATACCAATAGCATTCTTAGTACAGTGTGGATGGTAAGGGTGTATCCTAAAATTTGCATTCACTTAGATGCCAAGGATATTTTTTATTCTTTAATGCATTGCTACATAATAAATCTACTATTTCTCACTAATTTCCATATTGAAATATGCAAACAAAGCTTGATTATGAGACCACATTACCAATTCTATAGAACATGTTTTGCTACTGATTTCCATTTAACTCTACTCCAAGAGAAGTGCCAACCTGCATGATAATGAGTGATTGACCCTATGAACACTAGCAGTAATAATTAGGATGATGGGTGACAAGGAATCAATAGAAAATCCGAAACCTTCTAAAGCAGTATGGCAAAGCAACACCGGCTTTTTGTCAGAGCTGGCTTCGAGGCAGAGAAAAGGTCAATGAGCAAAAAGAAATTCCGGTGGTCGCAGATCATATGTAGAGAAGCTCACGTGCGCCAATCGCTATGAGGCCTCCCAGGACTTGCGCTATTATACCTTTGGATTCAAGCCACTTCTGTCCTTATCCCAAGGCATTGCAATTGGCTGCGCAACGGCAAAGGAGAGGCGGAGCTTTATCAATTTAGTGGTGCGTCTTGGTGCACGATCCCGTTAAATTTATACCAATTTAGCGATAATAAGTTTGCAAATAATAATAATACATTTTTTAAAGATTTAACAATTTTAAGCGATGGATAAAATGTAGTGAAATATTTCACACAGCTTGATACAATGATATTAACCAAGGTACAAAAAAGTAACCAAACTTTATTCGCCTGCTTGAACAGGACATGTTGCACGCTGTCCATTCTCTACACAATGGTATCAGAGCATCTCCAGCCTCATCCCCGAAAGCCAAATTGGGGAAATTTACAATAATCATTTCACATAAGCAAGACATGGCAGGATAGAACAAACTATATAAACAGCCAACCACTATCAGAACTAAGCAAAAACATTCACACAGAAAGCATTCGGGAACGCTGGAAGTATCTTTCATGCAATATACACAATGAAATTGTTGCACCAGGTACATAACGCATATTCACATGGCAAAAACAAAAGTAAATACAGTGTACAAAAACAGGAACCGACGGCCGATGTCACCAAAAAACAATGCTCCTAAAAACACAGATAAATCATCAATGACTAATCTGTGATACAAAAAACATATTGTATAGAACATAGGCTGCAATACTATAACAGGATGCACGCAAGCAGCTTGTCATACCTATTTTGATTTAGGGCTTCTTCTTCTTGGATTGTGCCCCCGTTTTGAGCGCTTTCTGCATCACTGAACTTTTCCTATGGACATTTCACACGAAATGTATGTCAACATAGCACCTGAAGAAGTTTATTCAACACATCAATGAGCTTTCGAGTACCAAGTATAGATCAATGACTTTTGAGTACAAAGGATAGAGCATATTTCTTATTTGTTGATGTCGTAATGCACTGGGAAATTGGAGGATTTGAATCATCAACTACAGACATATAAGCTTAAAGAGATAATATGTGAAGTATGTTAATACAATGGTAAATGAGTTTTTTAAAACCTAGGAGCCCTCTCGCCATTCTTGTGTCTTGATGTATTTTTGAAACCCATTGATATTCAAGCTTAAAGATCAAAATAGAGATGCACCCAGAGATAAGTAAAGAAATTAGCTCTTCCCAAGAAACCGAATGGAATTTGATGAAAATTAACATCAACGAAAATAAAGATGAGTGTGAGGGTGTGAATGATATTTAGAAGAAATTAGTAACAAACATAAAAATTTAAAATGGTTTGGAGGAAAACCATATGTAATTTTCTATTTCAAATTTAGAAAAAGAACTTTCTAATTGTTTATCTCAATTGTACCTCCAGAACAAAAATAACAGCACCCCAGGTAGTGTACAATCCAACCCCTAGCTGGCAGATTATGCATGTATAAAAACAATGCGAAGTGAGGGTATCTTCTATTGTAATCGGTAACAATGTTGTATAAAAACACCAAACGTATGGATGAAATAGATAGTAAATAAAACCATCAGATTAATTTACTACATGAGGTAGAAAACCACACTCTACAGGAACAAAGATGATTTCGAGAAAAAGGCACGTTCAGAAGATAGATACGAAAAAGTAGGAGAAATAGCCAAAAATAAACAATGATAAGTATATAATGCAAGACATACGACCGGTTTCAGGAACCGTAGTTGTAGGTATAAAATATCCGCATAACAACATCCACATCCATCATCTATTCATATGAAAATAAGATGTCATGGTTTGGTAACAAAAATAGTTTAGCAGTACATCATAGAGAAAAACATTGGTATGCTACCATGAATAGCTGCAATATTTTTCCCGATAAAAGCATGAGGCTGGGTCATAGAGAAAAACACTGGTATGCTACATGCGATAAAAATCAACTTAGAAGTTGAGCTGAATGACAAATCCACCAACCTCTCTACTTTGTGTCACAGAAAAGAGTCATTGGTTGTCATTAGCCCGGTAACCCCTAAAATGACCTATATATGTTCACAGTATTTGCATAGTTGTCATGAATTGTTCATGGTTCGAACAATTACATGCTAACGTTCATATTTTGGAGCTCCGCGAATGGTACTTGCTAAGCCAATCACTCTGTAGTCTTTGTTCAAGAGTTCATAGAATAAAATTACCTATTTCTAAAATCCACTTGTAGTTACTTTTCCTAAATCCATGTTGCAGTGCATGATGTGTAGTCTCCAAGCAAAAAAATATTGAGTCATAAAAGTACAATGGAAATAATGGAGGCTCCGAGTATGTTCTTTTGCAGTTTACTTTTTTTTGAAAAAAATATAGGAAAAAATTCCCAGTTTTTGTTTATTAGATTAAAAACGAAAAATCAGACCCTCGTGGTATCTATCTAGATTGTCCTACGCAGGAAAACATTTGAAGCATTTTACAATTCGTGAATGACCTCAATTTATCAACATCCACTTTCATCTTAGGGACTGCTTAACACTGTGATATGTTAATACATCTATTCAGCAGCTAGCATGAAAGCGAAGGCAATAGAGTCCACTGACCAACAATCAAAAAGAATATCATAACTGTTTGCTCATTCTCACAAAATATTAGCCGTAAGACAACCTTATCGACATGATATATGAAGGGAGAATGGGAGCAGAGCTAGCACATGTGTCACCATGTGAGAGCATTCTCTAGAATGAGAGCAGAGCTAGCACCTGTCACAGTGTGAGAGCATTCTCTAGACCTTGGACTAGCCGAAGATCACATCAGGACTGAACTGTATCATAGAAAATAATATTAAAATTTGGAGCACCTGGGAAACAACAATGAAGACACATATGCAGGAACGCAAATGACCAAAAGGAGACAATACAATCCAAGAAACGGCTGAATGAGCACAACTTAAAAGAATACATATGCTAGATTAGTCTCATTCACAATCAAATCACAAAATCATGGCATTTATCTGATTATTATTTTACGATGCACGGTGTAGATGCACACATGAATCCACAAATTTCAAATAAAATAGTCTAAGAAATAAGTGCATCATGAATAAAAAACTGTACCTTTCAACGCCGAAGAAATTTTAGATTTTGGAAAAGAAAGATGCGGATATAATCGATCACTCCAACCAATCAAGTTTTCAATCACCTGATGGTTTCCTGCAAATAAGAATAAAATAGTTCAAAATTTCGTCCACAAGAACAAAACGACCTGTACCACTCTAGAAATCCACATATGAGCTGAAAGATTCTATTTATTTACAGCAGGTGCAACTTGGCTAGATCTGAAATCGACCTCCCTTGCATCGAACCCACCGTTTAAGCCATAGAGAATTGTGCAGAGAGAGAGATGAACCTCAATCTACCGAGGGTAGGCGCAGCCTTGCCGACGCGAGGAACACCTCGCGATCTTGCAACCAAGGGCAGGCGCAACCTTGCAAGAAGAAAGAACATTTTTTTAAAACATGATCACGCATTCATATCAACTCTTACTATGCAGTGTAGCTTGCTAGCATTCTCCGATAAAATAAACAAAACACTACTCTACTGACACAAGTGACTTTGAGGATAAGAACTAATCAATGGTTGCCAAACAATAAAATTGATATTGAGGCACATGTCTCAATCGGTCTCAGCATTGGAAATCAAATATAACTATTGACCAAAAGCTACTTATATTACCTTGCATGCATCCATGAAAAGTGAGCCCACCGGGAAATTCAAGAACATGTTAGGGACGTATTGATGTAAGGAATGCCCCACACAACGGAAGACATGGCAAACATGAATTCGAAGCAGCCCTGCAAGGAAAGACATGGAAGCAAACATCATGAATCTTGGCTAATGACACTGTAATTGTTAATGAACATAAATATACATGTTATCAGGTCCGTGCGTTACTCATAGAGAAAAAGAAAATTGTTATCTGGACAACTCCAACAAAAGAAAATCTTATAGCTGGCAGCAGAACACACTTTCAGATTCTCCAATTCAATTAAAACATCTTTCAATGCATGTCTTCAGTGTAGCATCTCATTCGTACTCTCACCTTGGTCAGCCAGCAGCTGAGCACAATGCATAAGAAGGCCTGGGCAAGGTAAAGCCATGGACAGGGGCACAATGCATAAGAAGGCCTGGGCAAGATAAAGCCATGGACACGGCCAAGCACCATATGCGTACAACTCCACGTTCACCAACTGTAAGACAATAACCATCTGGTTTTTTCTTCAAATTTGCCGGTTCGACACCCAGACAAGCCAAGAAGCCACTTCCTGGTCCTACGAAGGAAACACCTTCTATCATTTCATATGTCGGTATTGTCTTCTTTGAGCTATACTTCCGAAGATCCCACACATTCACAATCTACGGATAAAGATGATTAAAAAAAATAAAAACTACAGATACAGAAATTCCATCCACTCAAATTGTTGGTAGCTCACAAGAGGAAATGCATCATAACTTCACAATGTATATACTGAAGAGTTATTGAAATACTAGCTATGAAAAAATATCTAGACAAATAAAAAGCATGATTAAACAAGCATGGTTTTGAAGGCATTAAGGCGTCTTAAGGCGATCAGGGGGCACTAGGCGGGCGCTTTGGACCCCTAGGCGCCTAAAGCGGGCGTTTTTCCAAGGCGGAGGAGGGACGCCTGGACGCCTAGGTGACGCCTTTAAAACCATGCAAACAAGCACCCTCCTGCATGAAGATCTTCCATTTTATGACCCCAGCTTTTCAAGAGTATAATAATGACAAACCCAATGGAGCTCATGGCATCTTCAAATTACACTCTAGCACACCCAGAATATGAAAAGGCAACTTAAAGGCATACATAGGAGTTATGCTAGGTTTGCCATATGGAACAGATTTTGACACTTCCTCTGTACCGTATCCCTCCCTGCACTGAGCAATGTTTGCCCATCTTCTGATAATGCCAATGAAGTCACCGTTGTAAAATGCGCCTTAAGCACATCAATGCATTTTTTGCTTTCAAGGTTCCAAACTCGCATGGTGCCATCATCACTTCCTGAAAATAACTAGAGATCCAGAAAATAAGGAGGGAGTAAATACCTCAAATACATGGATAAATGGGAGTATATCATTAAAGAAATATAGCTCAGTGCAGCTAATACTAGGTTACTTAAACCAACAAGGAAAAAACAGGTCACTTTCACTTAATCCTGTTCGAAAGTAAGACCGACTATTTATCTGCAAAAGCATACTCACCAGAAGCCGCTTTGCATCTTTACGGAACATGATGGTTGTCACAACACCAGTGTGACCTCTAAAAAAAAGTGTGCAAAATCCACCATCTACATCCCAGCACAACTTCTTGTATGATCCAGCAGTTGCAAGCAATCCACCGGAAGCATGGCACGCCATGGCCATAACAGGACCATCATGTCCCTATAAAACATTACAAAACAATAGCACATACCTTAGATGCCAAAACTGATGAACAAAAAAAAGTACTAATATACTAAAATGGACATTTTTAGTCACACAAGATGTTCACTTTTATATATGCAAATCCTCCGTTCTGTCACTGCTTACGACCATAAAACAGGAATCGGTGCACAGTTCTTCATGCAAGATACAACAAATGCTAGAGTTGTCATAAGAATATGCATGCCTTAAAAGTAATAACTCTGATGGCATAGCAAACCATCAATTAACAGACTGCCAGGTATCAGGACGTGAAGCTCTCTCAGATTCTAACACCTATGCTTACACCATGCTTTGTACTATTTCCAACAACACACGCTTGGAATTTTTTTCTAGAACGGACTATTATGTATTGCCATAAGAAAGTGCAGCCTTTAGCAGTTCCAGGTGCAAAGTGGTGAATGAGTATATACCAGATCGCCTTCTCAAGACCAAGAACAGCTTATGAATTCAGAGATAGTACTCCGTGGAACCTCCTCCCAATGTCCTCCTCCGTTTCTTTGGCAGCGATCTTGTAGCTTGCTGGGTCTCCTCGCAGCTCCTCCTAGTGATGGAGAGAGAACAAGGCGGCGGCTTACTGCTGCCTCCCCCGTTGATGGAGTGCAGTCGTGGCTCCTCCCCACCCTCTGCTCCTCTAGAGATGGAGACGATACGAGGGCACGGTGGCCGACGCGACCCCAACACGGCGGCAGCGAGGCGACTCCGTCTAGCAGCGCCGCGAGCATCCCTGCCCTCCACGGCCCGAGCACCCCTCCTGCGGGAGCGGAGGAGTGCGGCGGCGCTGTTCCCACCGCCGGTCGGCGTCGTTGGGCCGCCGGGCTCTGTCTCTGCCGGCCACCCGTGTCCCTGCCCTCCCCGGTCCGTGGACCCCCTCCAATGGGCCTGGAGGAGCGTGGCGGCGTTGCTCCTGCCACCAGCCTCGCCGGGTGCTATCCCTGCCGGCCCCCAAGCAGCCTGGTGCGTGCGTGCGACGGCGTAGGGGAAAATCAACGAAGGCGGCGCTCTGCTCCCTTGCAGACTAGGTGGCAGGATGAAGAGGGGGTGGAGAGGAGGAAGGAGGAGGAAGATGAGATGGAGCGGGAGGGGTGGCGGCGGTTGGCTGGGAGTGAGGGGATTGTGGGAGGAGAGGAGAGGAGGCGTGTATTACCAGGAGAGTGTGGGCGGCGGGCGCGATTGGGGATTAGGGTTCTATTTTTCCTCGCGCGGGGAGAACTGCCCCTGTCGTGCCCCTCGACCCCCACCAAATCGTCCCAAAAGCAAAACAAAAAAAACACGCCAACAAGCGGGGCTGGTAACACTAGCACAGCTGCAATGTGAGGCGGTTTTCATCCGTGTGCAATCAAGGGTGTCCACAGTAGTACTACATACGGGGCAAATAAGACCAGCCACGAATGGACGGTCCGGATGCGCCTTGGGAGCTCGATCGAACGGCCAAAACGCTCTGATTGCTGTGAGGCCTCCTAGGGGGTGCCCCTATTATACCTTTGGATTCATGTAGGGGTATTGCCTCTAAAAGCATATACCCAACGGCGCGCCCCAAACGGCCTTTTGTTGTCCTCTGATAGTAAGACCCCAAAAGAGCTCCGAACACGCGGGGCGGGAGGCAAACCTTTCGCAGGCCCCGGACCGGCACATTTGCGACATAAATCAGGGTAGCGTTTGCGCTCCGCGTGTCTGCGATGGATAGCGAAAGCGTCCTCATCTTGTCCTCCCTGGCCCGCTCGCCAGGGCCAAAACTTCCCACTACTCCCTGCATCCAACACCGAGGCCTTCCTCTTTCCCTTCCTTCTTCGTGTTGCCGGCGGTTGCCGCCACCAGATTCAGCCACCCGTCTTCCTCCTTCCCACAGCCGGCGGGGCATTCGACCCATATCCCTTCTCTCGCCGCTTTTTGGAGGACTGAGTTGCCCGAGCGTCGCTAGGGCCGGACGTCGGAGCATCGCTCCACGACCTGTTCTGCCGTTTGCAGACATGAGGCTGGTATGTTCGGCCACTTCATTTAGTTGACAATCTTGCGACATTGTACGTAATTCTTGTTTTTGACTACGGCCTATTTGTTATGTAGATCACCATGAATAGAGGGGAATAGTTCTTTTGCAAGTATTTCATCGATACATCTTACGACTCCTCTGATGATGATACCGAGATCATCGTGGCCACGACCGCAGTCATCAAGCAGCTCGAAGAAGATGCACTCTCATAGTACATGGGCTCTTTGAAGGGCCGGGCGGCTGCGTTGGATCGGGATAGGGAGGCCGGCCATGTCCGCCTGTACAATGACTACTTCCACCACAACAATATCTTGTACACCCTGTCTCAGTTCCGGAGGTGATTCCCGATGAGGAGGCTTATTTTCATGAGGATTCTTGAGGGAGTCAAGGTTGGTGATGATTATTTTACATTGAAGAAAGATGCCACCGGTAAGCTTGATTTTACTTCCTACCAAAAATACACCTCAGTGTTATGATGCTTGCCTACAGAGTTACTAGTGATCTCGTGATGAGTACATGTACATGAGCGATTCCACTGCCATTGAGTCCATGTATAGGTTTTGTCGCGCTGTTGTTAAGGAACTTGGCGATCAGTACTTGAGACGATGGAGGACACTGCTCGGATTTTATCTATCAACGAGGCAAGAGGGTTTACTAGCATGCTTGGTAGCATACAATGCTTGCATTCGGAGTGGAAAAATTGTCCAGTTGGCTGGCAGGGACAATTCAAAGACCATTCTACCGGGTGCACAGTCATACCCGAGGCAGTAGTATCGCAGGATCTTTGGATTTGACACTCTTTTTTTAGCATAGCGGGCTCTTTCTATGATATCAACATGTTGCAGTGCTCTCCGGTATTTTCTAGGCTTGAAGAGGGCAATGCTCCAGAGATCAACTTTATAGCAAATAACCACCACTACACCAAGGGGTACTATCTAGACGATGGTATCTATCCTGAGTAGTCCATATTTGTGAAGACAATCCGTGAACCAGGTGACGAGGCTGAGTATAGGTTTGCTAAAAAATAAGAGGCATGTAGGAAGGATGTGGAGCGAGCACTTAGAGTGTTGCAAGCTTGTTGGACCATTGTTCGGTTCCTTGCAAGAACATGGAGCAGCAAGAGGATGAACGAGGTGATGACTGCTTGCGTGGTCACGTATAACATGATTGTAGAGGATGAGCGCGATGACATGCTTCATGATCAAAATTGGGAGTTCCATGGGGAGTGAACCTTAGCCAGGACCATCAATGTTCCAAAAATTTCTGCATATTCAATATGAAATTCGTGACCGAACAACCCACAATGCACTCTAAGCAGATCTCGTCAAACACATGTGGACGTATCTAGGCAACCGGTAGTTTTATTGTTGGTGTGTTGAACTTTTTAATACGTATAACTATTTGTATGTGTTATTGGTATGGACAATTGCTTGTGTGGATGAATGTATTGTTCATATGGACAATTGCATGATTTATATGCCCCATATGGTCTGTATGAGGCCAAAAACTGTGAAAAATGGCCTAGCTCACATCCGCTACCAACTTGGCAGGAGAGGCCGAATTTTGGCGAAAAAAATGCTCCTCCAATGGGCGCACGCGTGGAGGACGCCACGTCCTCGGCCCTCCCAAAATGGACAACTTTAGACATGTGTAGGAATGAATAAAGCCGCCCACTTGTAAACGACAAGACGTACACGAGGCACACACTCATATATGTCCACTACTATAGAACTAACATAGCACATATGTAATTCCTTTGTGTGGTGACGCGCGTTGACATGGACTTCCATGAACACCAAGCATATCCTCCTCTAGTTAGTATTTATCTCGACCGAGTTTGGCTATAATTTACATGGCCGGGTCCGGTTGTGGAAAGCCCAAGCCAGTTATTTGTTAGGAAATGGAAAAGCGAGGCCATCTATAGGTTCGTCTGATGTGCACTAGTTCTCGTTGAGTGCGTGCAAACTTTGGTTATGCGTTAGTGGAGACAAATGATAGAGCTGAGAATGACGACTCGTAACCATAATTTGGGAGCACTTGAGCAGCACTCTTGTGGGTCAAGGGAGAAAAGGCCAGTACATGTATATTGCTCTAATGTTCAGAACCAAATCTGGCCATCTGTTGGCCGGAAAATAAACACAGACATATGTTCTCTGCGTTGAAAAAACAATTCTGGCCCAGGAGTCTATCAGCGTACAAGCTGTTGAAGGCCAGTCGAGTTAAGAGAGCAAGATATTTGGGCTGCAACAGCCGATGACACAGTAAACTACTCAACAGATGGGCTTGTTGAATTATACCGAAACTAATGGGTCGATGTCGGAAAAGAAGCCTTGTAAGGTGCTCCAAGTAATGGTCTTGAGCTGCTCCTCTGTTGGTTTTTGTAAGGTGCATTGCTGCGACGAGTACATAACAAGTTTGTCGGCAATGTTCATGCTAATCTAGTTTAACCGTTAGGTCGATGTAGATGCTGATAACATTTTACATAGTTACTAAAATTTTATGAAGTTTGAGTTTGATTATAACCAAGATGCACTATAATTTGGAAAAAAATAAGATATACTAATTTTCATTCAAATATCCTTTACCAAAGACGAATGTGAAATTAAACCGAGTTTTACTTTTTTTAGGGCAAGATTATCATATGTGTTGTCCATTCTCTCTATTAATTCCAGTTCTCACTTTTAGATTGTATAAAACATACTCCTCTATATTTACCAAATTGAATGCTCTTTGTCTCTATCCCGGTTCTCCGCTGACTTCTCTCACACATCCACCATAGTGGCTATCAACACCAAGAATGCTCTACATCTACGCTCATCGTCCATTGGTCCGTACTTCTCGGCTCCTGATCCGAGCTAATCTGCCCTGCAGTAGGCGCCAAGTAGAGCAAGTTAGAATAAATAATTATCACTTTTTTTTCGAAAAGGGGTTATAACCCCGGCCTCTGCATCAGTTGATATGCACAAACTTTTATTAAAAAAGTCAACCATCATCCATCATCCAACAGGAATACAAATTTTGGATCGCTTAGCGTTGATACATGAATCAGCCAACAAAAAATCAAAATGAAAAATCTAGTCATCCCGTAGTCGACTAAGCAGCTGCCAACACGACTGGTCGAATAAGTGGTGGGCGACCATCAGCAAATGGATGCACCCAGTGGCCATAGTATCCCGCTGGTCGGGTGTAGATAGGAGCGCCCAGAGCTGTACCTAATGTGTCATCTTGTGGATAACCAGCAAAAAATTGAAAGAATTTGTTTTGTTAAAGATAATGTCATTTATGCATCTCCAAACAGACCAACATAAGGCAGAAACACCAAAGCAAATTCTGTCCTTAGATGGTTTGTCCATTCCATTCAACCAATTTCTAAACATGTTTGTTATATTAGTTCCAGGGGTATATCGAAAGCAAAATTGACAATATGCCATAAAAGACGACTAAAAAGGCACGAGATAAACAAATGTTCTATGGTTTCCGGCGACCCACAGAAACAACATTTGGTACATCCTACACAATTCCTTTTAATTAGGTTATCCTTAGTAAGAAACACTTTATTTTGAAGGAACCACATAATTTTTTTATCTTAAGAGGAATCTTTAATTTCTAAAGATATTTTCAAAAGAAGACCGTATGATCATTGTTCAGATCTTCATACATATATTTTACTGAGAACACTACAGATGAGGTTAAGTTCCATACAAACTTATCATGTTCATCAAACAACTGTACCATCATAAGTCTTTGGCATAAGTGTAACCAAGCAATCACATGATTATCACCTATTTATACTAAACATTTTTATTTCTTGACAACTCATTATCGTAAATCTTAATTAGTATTACTGTTGATACAACCTTTTATTAGAAAATATCAATCTAATAATATTAACTGCATATTTTTGTTGTTAGCAGTAATACTCACATTTTATTACTCCCTCCGACCCATATTAGTTTACTTGGATTTATCTAGATTCGGATGTACTAGTATTAAAACATGTCTAGATACATCCGAATCTAGACAAATTCGAGTCAACTAATATGGGTCGGAGGGAGTATCATATTACTAAAACATATGGCATCATGAATACAATCATAGTGAAAATTATGTTATATATTGAACTCTTAGTTTGGCATATTTTGCTGAACTCAATTTTGTCTAAACGTTAACAAAGAGTACAAAGATGGTAAAATCACCTCCACCAAAGGATCGCTTAGCCTCTTAGATATATTATAGTGTGTCCATGTGTGTTTGTTTGTATTAAGATCTATAAGAACATCTTGACAAATGGTTCTGCGATGAGTAAACCTATAAAATATCTTGATAGAAAAGTTTGTAGAATTTGTTTGTCTTGTATATCTCTAATTAACTTGGAATCATTAAGCTAAATCAACAAAAATAAAGTTTAGTTGTGCTATTAATTTTCATATGTGAGCACAATAAACAATGACTTGATGCAAAGACTTCTTCCCGAGCGAAAGGAAGTTACATAACACACTAGTTGTAAACTCTTTCACCGTCCAAGCTGCGTTTGACATCGAGCACAACGGTGGCATTATTTCCTCACAGCATACTGTGATCGCCACCGTCCATAAACAATCCACTCTTCTAGAGAATTTCACGGATTGTTGGTCAGAATCCGATATAATACTCCCTCCGTTTTAAAATATAAGATGTTTTAGCTTTGTGAAACGAGTGTATCTAAACTCTTTTCAGTATATAGGTTCAATCCAAACGTACATGAACCTCACACTAAAAGAAGTTTAGATACACTCCTTTCACAAAGCTAAAACGTCTTATATTTTGAAACGGTGAGCCCCCGCTACCGATTTTTCAAGCACATGCAGCCATGCTCGTCGCTGGTTTTTTTTCTAGCAACAAAATATCTCGCTTTCGATGCTGAAGGACCAATTCGAGTCGTTATTTTCTCCCATCTGTAGCTCCACCTCCATCCCCTCTTGAATAAGAATTCAGGTCGGGCAAACTCTAAATCACAAAAGAGATTGACTTACATTTTTACCGTAAAAAAATATTGATGCAACAAATCAAAATTCTCTGTTCACATTCATATTTGATATGACCTTAAGCATAATCACTCAGTCCAAGTATGTAATGTATCCACACAAAAGAAATCCGTATTTTAAACACTTCTTTCAAAATACCCAAAACGCTGCACTCATATATGTTCCCTCTTACTCCCTCAGTTTTTTGTTAAAAGAGTGTATCTAGACCGTTTTTAGTGTGTAGGTTCACTCTACCTATATGAATATATATACTAAAAGATGTGGATACACTCTTCTTTCACAAAGGTAAAAAACATCTTATATTTTAAAATGAAGGAAGTACACTACTATGCACCGGATGACATGAGTAGTGTATATCGCAAGTGATTCGTGGCTGGCTGGGAGGGTTTACAATTCAAGTAGGACGGTCGCATACGCGGCAGGCCGGATAGGACCGGAACCCGAACAACAGCAATTGCATCATACACACGACCATCAATCCATCATCGTATACATGGCGAAACACCACCAACAATCGCCAGAAAGCATCGAGCATTGATTCACGGACCGTCGTGTATTGGTTTGTTACCTTCAAAATGAAACTCTTTTTCCAGCAAGTAATTCCGGCTTATTCAACTCTGCTGATTTTTATTCAAATTCAGAAGTGGAAATGACAGTCGACGAAAAATATTCCGGCGTGCACTTGTGATGGAACGTAACATCAGTAATATTATGGCGTTTACTAGTGTTCCCGATCTAGTAATCTGCTGCCACGTAGTGGAGACTATAGAAGAGACAAAACCTGGAAAAGTTTTGCAAATGCTACAATCCGCCAAGCCAAGCCACAATGGCCGTGCAAAGAGTCCACGAGGCTTACCTCCCGGACCACGCGCACATGGTCAAAAGAGCTTGGCATCTTTAACCAGGCAAGTGGGTCATCCCCTGGGACGCCACCATCAGCAAGACCGTTCTTCACAAAGATCCTGCCGGCGTGCGCTCGGCGAGGAGGAACTGTATGCGGTTAAGTCCGCGTTTGCAGCGACGACTAACTCCGGAATCTTTGCAATATTTAACCCCGGCCGCACTTGCGACAATCGAGTACGGACCTGCCACGTGGACGACGTCAAAAAAAGCTTATATTCCCTCCGTTCCAAAATATAAGATGTTTTAACTGACCATATCGATGCTTGGAGGAGTTTTCATTTAGTCGAATTTTATTATTAACCAATCCACAAGGTAGAGAGTTGTCCAACAACAGTTCATAACATCACATAAACAGGTAATAATGTGGGTAAGCAGTTTGGTATCATTGATAAGCCATCACACATCGATTAAAAAAGTTGGCACAGTTGTTAGCAGTCTTTGACGCATACCGTTCCCACACACACAAGTCTACGACACCTACATCCAACCTTTGACCAGGAAGAGGGGAGTAGGTGTATCTTAGTCTCCAAAGGAAAGCCATGATATCTCGTGATGCACATACATAGGAAAAATGAGAAGACATCCATTCGAGTCAAGATAGTTCTTGACGTGTTGTCAACGGTCTCGGAAAAAGAACCAATGTAAAGCCAAATGCCCCAAGGCGTCAGAAGTGAGCAGGCCTAATGACAGGGGTATACCCTACAGGTACTCGAACTTGGTATATAAGGTCTAAATACGTAAAGGCTCACGGTGTCGCCAAGGCCCAAATGAAGGACTCGAGTAACCTACGGACTCTCGATTGCTTGAAGAACAAGAAGAAGCTAAAGATAGAAAGTTTGAAGGGGAAAACCCTAACTTGTAACCGACTCGACCTGCTACCCGAGACCTAGCCTACCTATATAAGGGCTAGGAGGGGGCGGCGAGGAAGACACACACAACCCTAGTTTTCCACAACCCTCGTCAGATTACATCTGCGCACCATTGTAACCTTCGATTCCTTCGATAATTCCACGAGCAGACAAGCAGGAGTAGGGACCTCTACGAGGCCTGAACCTGGGTAAATCTTTGTCCCCTGTGTGCTTGTTTGCTAGCCGATAGGTGTCTCCAGCGCTCCCTCCTTCTCCAAAACCCAAGTCCATAACAATGGACATTGATGAGTTAAACCCTCGTCAATTGGTGCCATCTGTGGGAATTGGGAGTGCTGATGTTGCGGCTTCTTCGGCCCCATCAACCGCGATCTACAACTCCGCAACAGTAGAGATCCGCCAGCTCTTCGGCGCGTTCGACTTCACCGTCCACACGCCGGCCACTCGCCCGCCTTCGAGTCCGTAGGCGACAGAATCAGCCTGGCGATAGGGAGCTTCCGCTTCCAAGTTGGTCAGACGGGCACGCTTCGCATGCCTGATCAGCCGACGGCACCATCGATTGCCCCAGCATCATGGTTCCCTCCATCGACCGGCAACGGTGGCAATCGCGGTAACGGAACCGACCCGCCCAACGCCGGCAACGGTCGCAATGGTGGCAACGGTGGCAATCGCACCCCCGTCGACAATGGAGGAGCAGTCAAACCTCCAACCATACTAAATGAGCAAACCGGCGAACGTGTCGTAATCAGGCTCAACGAGCAAGAATGGGCTCGCTGCCGCGAGGCCCTACGAGGCGCCCCTCTACCCTTCGGATCCCTGCAAGAACTGCTGATGGGCTATCACTGGCTCCTGAAGGAAGAATTCAAGCGCCAAGTACAAACAATCGCGCAACTCGAAGCGCGTAAAAAGGCAGCAGACGAATCGAGCCTTCGTCGTACTGGGCTCTCCTCCCACGAAGGATCCTCCTCAAGGGCCAACGAGTACCTCGCCAAGAAGAGGCAATCTCGGATGCCCCATCTCACCGAGCAAGAACGCATAGAAGCTGGAAAGGTCCTCGACTTTAGCTCTATGACAGTTGACACACGGGGCAACGTGGTCCCCAAGACGCCGCAGGCTACGGTGACAGCGGCCACCATGTACCTCCTTAACAACCAGCCGCCAGCTGGAGATCCCCAAGCCGCCATGCACCGATCTACGATCGCGGGCTTGGGATTAATCGAGGCCGCCCTCGACAAGAAGCCAACACCAGAGCCAAAGAAGGGCAAAGCGCTAGCAAAGCGCTACTCCTCGCCCTCGTCCAGTGACAACAGTCACGACCTGTCTCGACTCCGCCGCTCACGGCGACACAACCGTGACTATGATGCGCGCGACGACCTCATGCAGCGCAAGATCGACAAATCAAGGGCGCGACGTGCTCGGTCGACTGACACAGAAGAAGAAGATGTGGAGCTCTGCGGCGCCAGATGCTTCAGCAGATCCATCAGGCAGAAGCGAATGCCTAAAGGGTTTAAACTCCTGACGGAGAACCTGAAGTTTGACGGCCTACAGGACCCAAAGATCTGGCTGGAGGACCACATCTCCTCCGTCAGGCTCCACAGAGGTATTCGAAGCACAGCCATGCAATGCTTATAGCTACAGCTGCAAGGTGCCGCCCGAGCATGGCTCAACAACCTTCCACGCGGATCTATTCGCAGTTGGGACGAGCTGGTTTACAGCTTCGTGTGCAACTTTAAGGGCACATACAAGCGGCCCGCATCAATCGAAGAGCTGAGATGTTGCCAGCAAAGATCTGGTGAATCGCTGCGCTCCTACATCCAAAGGTGGTCCATCATCAAGAACTCCGCAGAGAACATCTCGGAGGATCGCGCGATTGACGCATTCAACGGCGGCGTCCGCCACCTAGAACTCAGGGAGGAGCTAGGTTGTTCAAAGCCCCAGACCATTGACCACCTGATGGAGATCGCGAATCGGTGGGCCGATGGAGAAGATTCGGTGAAAAATTGCGTTCACTCCGACGAGGAGGCGGAACTCGAGCGCAGACGCGATCGCCGAGGCAAGCGCCGCATGCGCATCTACGATGACCACGACGACGTCAACATGGTCGCGGCTAGCTACGCTGACAGACGCGACGATAACCGTAACAGCGGATACCGTAGCGGTGGATACCGTGACTCCGGGAAAACCACGCAAGTGTGGCAACGCCGCACTCGCGATGAGGCACCCGCGACCTCCATTGAGGACAAACTGTCCGGGCCATGTACAGTACACTTCTACATCGACAAGCATGATGGCAAGAAGAAGTCCAGCCACCTCCTCAAGGATTGCCGCGAATTCCTCAAGCTACATGAGGGATTAGTTCGGATGAACCGCAATGCAGTCGAAAGAGGTTACGGAGCCGCTCTAGGCGCCGTGGCACATGGCGCACCGCCACCACCACCTGGGCCACCCCCGAATGCAGCCGCACCGGACCAGCACCACGGAGGCGAACCGTACCCACGAGCCATAGACACCATGATGATCCAAAAGGGACGCCCCTCCAATAGGGTGCACAAGGCCATCACTCGCCAAGTCAACTTGGCCACACACTCGCCACCATCTACCACTGAGTATCTTAGTGGAAGCGAGTCATGCATCACCTTCGACAAACGCGACCATCCGCCTCAGGTACCCCGTCCAGGCCATTGCCCCCTCGTACTCGAGGCGCAAATCGGAGGCTTCGACATGAGCCGCGTCTTCATGGATGGCGGAAGCGGCATCAACCTTATATTCGCGAGTACCTTGCGAGAAATGAGGATCCCTCTAACTTGCCTGGAGGCCTCGAACACAACGTTCCACGGCATCATCCTAGGAAAAGGTGTATACCCCCTAGGCAAAATCAATCTCGACGTCATCTTCGGCACGCCGAAGAAATTCCGGCGCGAGCGCATCGACTTTGAGGTCGTCGACTGGCCCTCACAGTACCACTGCATCCTCGGGCGCGTCACGTTCGCTAGGTTCATGGCAGTGCCCCACTACGCCTACCCGCAGATGAAAATGCAGGTCCCAATGGCGTCATCACGATCAACGGGAGCTTCGAGAGATCTGACCGTTGCGACAAGGAATTCAACAGAATTTCTCAGTCCTTCGGCATGCAGGAGGAACTCGCGAGACTAAAGGAGTCGACAGACAACAGTCTGCCCCCCTGAGCTAGCTAAGTTCACCTGATCTCTCCTTCGACTCATCGGTGCACACAAAGAAAGTGCAGGTCCACCCATCGGATCCCGCCAAGACGACTCTCATCGCCAACAACTTGACTCCCGCATAGGAACTCGTGCTCGTCGAATTCCTCCGTGAGCATTGGGAAATATTCGCCTGGTGTCCTGCGGACATGCCAGGAGTTCCTAGGGAATTCGCCGAGCACGCACTCAATGTCAACCCCGACACAAGGCCAGTCAAGCAAACGATTCGGCGACTGTCTGAGCCACGAGCGCAGGCAGTTGGAATGGAGATCAACAGACTCCTTGAAGCCAAGTTCATACGCGAGATCAAGGAAAGCACTTGGCTCGCCAACACGGTGCTGGTACCAAAAAAGGACACGGATATCCTGCGGATGTGCGTGGACATCACCTCTTTGAATATGCACTGCCCAAAGGATCACTTCCCATTGCCACACATCGACCAGATCATCGACTCCATTGCTGGATGCGAGCGCCTCTGCTTCCTCGACGCCTACTCAGGCTATAATCAGATTCAAATGAAGGAGGAAGATCAAGAGAAAACAGCGTTTACAACGCCCTTTGGTGTGTTCTGCTACAACACAATGCCCTTCGGGCTAAAGAACGCGGGAGCCACCTACCAGCGGTGCATGCAGGCTTGCCTCAAGGAATAACTGGGTCGCAACATTCAAGTCTATGTCGACGACATAGTAATCAAGACCAAGGAGGAAGCCTCCCTAATTGACGATTTGCGTGAAACCTTCACCAACCTTGACCGCTACCGGATCAAGCTCAATCTAGACAAATGCGCCTTCGGCGTACCATCTGGGCAACTACTCGGGTACCTCATCTCCGCGAGGGGAATCGAGGCAAACCTGAAGAAAATAAAAGCCATACTGGCCATGGAGAAGCCAAAAAACATAAGAGGCGTCCAGCAGCTGGCTGGGCGAATCGCGACCCTCAGTCGATTTATCAGTCGGATGGGTGAAAAAGCGCTGCCCTTCTACCAGCTCCTCCGTAAAGCTGAAAAATTCGAGTGGACCAACGAAGCGCAAGAAGCAATCGAAGACCTCAAGCGCCTGCTATCCACTTCGCTAGTGCTAGTGACCCTACAAGAAAGGGAACCACTGTTGCTATATATCTCCGCCACCAACCAGGTGGTCAGCACAGTACTCGTCGTCGAGCGAGCTGAGGAAAACAAGGTCCACGGCGTACAACGCCCAGTATACTACCTCAGCGAGGTCCTCACGCCAACAAAACATCGGTACCCGCACTACCAGAAGCTGGCGTACGGTGTCTTCATGACCGCACGGCGATTGCGCCATTACTTCCAGGAACACCCAATCGTGGTGGTCAACAACGCCCCGTTGGGACTTATCCTCAACAACACCGACGCCACGGGACGAGTCGCGCTTTGGGGAATAGAACTGTCTCCACGAGACATCACATACGAAAAGCGCGACGCAATCAAGTCGCAAGTTCTCCCTGACTTCCTTGTGCACTGGATGTTGAACCAGCTCCCGGACAAACCAGACATGCCCTACCTCTGGACAATGCACTTCGATGGGTCCAAACGAAAGGACGGAGCAAGCGCAGGCGTCATACTAACATCACCTCAAGGGGACAAGTTGAAGTATATCCTGCGAATGCAATTCACAACCTCCAACAACGAGGCTGAATACGAGGCCCTGTTGCACGGGATGAGGATGGCAAAAGCCTGCGGCGCCAAGAGGCTCATCATATACGGCGACTCCAAGTTGGTATTCAACCAAACGAGGCATGAGTGCGACGCACTGAATGACAACATGATCGCGTACCGCGACCTCTACGACACACTCGAGGAAGACTTTGACGGTTGCGAGCTGCGGCACCTAGGTCGCGAAAGCAATGAAGAGGCGGACGCACTCGCCAACATAGGCTCTACCTGCGCCCCCATACCACCTGGGGTATTTCTCGAGCGCATCTGCGAACGCTCCATCAAGCCAAAGCCCACAGAGAAGAAAACAAGCGCAACAATGGACTCGGGGGCTACGCTGCCCAATGAGTCAATGGTACTCGATGACTTGGAGTTGGACACAGGACTCGAGGGTCCAATGAGCGTCATGATGATTGAGCAATCCTGGACGCAGCCATACATCACGTACCTCCTCAGCAAAAGGCTCCCGGACGACCCGACTGATGCACGGCACATCGCGCGGCGATCCAAGGCATTCGCTGTTATCAACGGCGAACTGTATGAACGCAGCATCATAGGAGTACTCCAACGATGCGTCTCCACGACCGATGGAAGAGCTGTTCTCCTCGACATCCATGAAGGGACCTGCGGGCACCACGCCGGCAGTCGCACCCTCGTTGCCAAAGCTCTACGAGCTGGATTCTACTGGCCTACGGCCACGCGCGATGCCAAGGACATTGTCCAAAAATGCAACATTTGCCAGCGATTCGCGGACAAGCCGCACGCACCTGGCACAGAGCTACGACCAATCCCATTGGCCTGACCCTTCGCACAATGGGGACTCGACATGGTTGGCAAACTTCCAAGGTCCTCACGAGGAGGCTACGTCTACCTCTTGGTCGCAGTCGACAAATTCGCCAAGTGGATTGAGGCCATGCCAGTGACCAACCAATCAGAGCACAGCGCAGTAAAATTCTTCGAATCCATCATCTACCGCTTCGGAGTACCGCACAACATCATCACCGATAATGGGACGAACTTCACATCCAAGGAGTTCCAAGAATTCTGCGAGAACCTGGGGATCAACATCAGCTACGCCTCGGTAGCGCACCCACAGACCAACGGTCGGGTGGAAAAAGCAAACGGGCTCGTCTGCGGCGGGATCAAGAAGCGACTCCTCCGGCCACTCGAGCAAGCCGCAGGTTGTTGGCCAGACGAACTGCAATCCGTACTCTGGAGCCTACGCACAACTCCAAACAGTGCCACGGACTACACGCCATTCTTTATGGTGCACGGAGCCGAGGCAGTGCTACCCGCCGAGGTACGGTATAAGGCGCCGCGCGTGGTCGCTTACAGCGAACAAGAATCGTCCCTCGCACTCGAAGACTCCGTTGACCTCCTTGACGAGGCAAGGGAAATCGTCGTAGAAAGATCAACGATCTACCAGCAGAACCTGCGCAACTATCACAATAGGAGGCTACGCCCCAGATCCTTCACCGAAGGAGACCTGGTCCTGCGACTAAAGCATCAGGGACATCTCAAGCTCGAGTCCCCCTGGGAAGGACCGTACGTGATTATAGAAGTAATCCCAGGTGGCGCCTATCGCCTTCAAGATTTAGAGACAGGAGTCGCATACTCCAACCCATGGAACGTCGCACAGCTACGACGCTTCTACCCCTAGTCGCTTTTTACTTTTTACATTGCAAATAAGGCTACTCAGCCAAGGCTACTTAGCCACACGGTGTACCTCACACTGTTCTTCGAATAAATAAAGCTAAGTGCCCCAATTTTATCTACTCGGGGGCTGCGCCACCCTATATACATCTGTTCTACGAATGAAAACGAGATATCCTGAGTAGCTGGCACATCAATCGAAACCCTTGACACAAACATCAACCCAGCTGCAACGCACCTGACAGGTTGACAAGGGACTGAGATAAAAGCATGACCAGGCTAACAAAAGGGGCTCGCATAGTGCAACACACTTCATGCTAACAAATCTCTCTATACGTATTCGACAATAAATTATTTACAACATTTATATGAACTTTACAACACGAGTACACCTATGTGCAGGATACAAACTAAGCTACTACTGCATCAAGAGAACGTTGGTTTGTTCCTCAAAGAAGTCGATGATCTCTTCTGCTGGGCGATCCACCGCCTGGTAGTGCGGCACCATATTCCAGGCAGAACCTGCTGGGGGTATAGGCGGCCCAGACGCAATTGCAGCAACATCTATGTTAGGCCTGTGCAGTCGCACCAACGATAGAGCGGCCTTGGCACCAGCCACCAACTGTTGCCTCACGCACTCGCAAATCGCGAACAGGTCTTGAAAGTTGGCAAGGAGGGTCAGCAGGCTTGATGGAGTAACATCCAGCGGAAACATCGTCCGATAAATGTTCTTCAAGCATGACTGCGACTTCTTCAGAAAGTGCAGCACTCCCGACGCATGATCCTGCAGGGTCGCCAGCGCAATCGCACGATCATGATCTACCTAGAAGTATCAACTCTCTTAAAGTTGCTCCTGGGTAAGATCATGCATACGAATGGCAATTCTATCCTTCTCATCCTGCGGATGACGTGCGCTGACAACTATACGAAGCAGCAAACAGCAGCATAAGTACATCATCGCGAGTGACTACACGGAAAAGATAAGAGCAAGCAAACTAACACTTGAATTGGTCGCCCAGTTGCGTCACCTCGCCAAGCAGATACTGCTCTCGGGCGGCGGCTTTCTCCGCCTTTGACTTCCATACATTCGCGTTACCGCGGAGCACGGGCAACTCACGCTCCAGCTGCTTCACGTGGTCACGCAGTCGCGAGAGCAAGGACAGTTCATCTACCCTGGAGCGCGGCGGTGCCAAATTATCATCAAGAGGCGGCGAGTCCTGAGTTTCCCTCAAAGGATCACTTAATGAACCCTACCACAAGTCAAGATAGAAACTAATAAGACGACCAAATCAACACAAAGGCAAAAGGCTCAAGTGCATTCAAGACTAGCAAAAGTATCAGCAGATACACTCGCCAGCAGGCATGTTCTTAACAAAGGACATAAACTAGTCAACTATTACAAAGGCTACTAAGGAGCGGCTGGCTTCTTCGACTTCGACGGCTTCGGGGGCTTCATCGAGTCCGTGGTAGTGTCAGATGCCACTGACTTTCCGCCAGCCCCTGATGCCGAAGCTTTCGCCGCCTTCTTGGCGCGTTGCAGCTCCTCAGAATACTTCGCGACAATATTTATCAGATGATGCCCATATTTGTCATAGGCAGTTACGAAAGGAGCAAAGACTACCTGCTGGCCGTCCGCGTTAACAGGCATCGCCTTCGACACCGCGGCAGGATCAATCTCGACTTCGTGGGCCTGCACCATGGCAAGCGACATGGATGCGCCGGCCGCGCAGAGTGAGTTCTTGCAACTGGAGGGCACACCTCCGGCGAGTGACTCCACCAGCTCGTCTATATTCTCGACTAGCTCCGCCTTGGGCATCAGCTCCTCCCGAAGGCGACTGAGTACACCTATGGCCTTGGATATCAGTCGACTATATCAAAGGAGAAGAAGAAGAAGAGGTGCTGGACACTCACTCTCAACCACGCGATGACGTGTCTCCAGCATCGCATGCTGACGGCCCATCGCAAGCACTTGCTCCGCCAAGTGTGCGGCTTCCTTCACAAGGAGCTATCGCACAACAAAGGGATCAGCAGAAGTAGTAGATAACATCGACTGCAACATTAAACGAAGAAAATCTACACTTACATGATCCTCCAATGACTCCGAAGATGTCTGCTGTACCGTCATCCGGGCAACCATTCGATGCTCCCCTGCATGAGGAGAACTGGAAGAGTTGTGCCTAGAGTGGGCCGCCAATGGAGGGGAAGGAGCGCGCTCAACCTCTTTCTTGGCCCTTGAGGTCGCGACTCCTGATTCTTTCAAAAATTGGACGTCGTCAGAAGACGACGACGCCTCTTGACTGCAAGGCAAAACCAACATTAAGAAAGGACAAACCCAGAGACGAGCTAACAAGGGCAAAACAGAGAAGAACAAGTAAACTAGAAAACTTACCAATCAAACTTGTCAAAGTCAAAAGTGGCCTCCCCCGACTCTAAAGAGGACTCCTTGGGCAATCGCATCTTCTTGCGAGAAGATGGTGCCACGGTGCTCACAGGAATAGCAGGTATCGGCGACTCCGCCCCAACACCTGTACCTTCTGGAGTCGAAGGAGACGACGCATTGAAATCCTCGCTGCGCGAACGCTTGTGAGTATTCGGACTACCGGACTCGGGGGCTTCCTCCTCCACATCAAAGGGGACGGTCGACTACGACTCGTCCTCTTCCAAGGCTTCGCGAGGAATAATCCCCTCAGGAAGAGGAGGCATACAAGGTGACACCGCCCAATCCTGCATGCAGACAACAAATTCAGCAAAAAGCAAGTAAACAACAGAGAAGCAATCGACAAATTTAGCTATTGCGTAGCACAACTATACCTCGGGAGGAGGGTTAGTAGCATCAAATGGAGAAACAACTGGCTCACTGGGAGCACATCCTTGACGGTGTACTTGGTGACCAGTCGAACCCTCTTGTCCACTTCACTCACGGACAAGCCATCGACAGACACGCAAGTGGCATCATCAGCACCAGCCCACTGAAACATGGGATGGACTCTGGCCTGCAGGGGCTGGACACGACGGCGCAGCCAAGTGCGAATGAGAGCGCAACCTCCCTCCTCTTTTCCTATGCAACTCTCGAGGTCGCAGACGCGCCTGTACACCACATCTGTCTCGGCGGACTCGCCAGGCATGACTACATTCTTCCAGGAGCGCATCCTCCTGCACGGCGTCATGGGATCGAAGGGTGCGAGTCCAAAGTGGTCTCCGTCGGCCTTCTGGTCGCGAATGTAGAACCACTTGCCCCTCCACCCTTGGACGGACGCTGTGAGTTTGATATTGAAATAGGTGGCGGATGGGTCGACGTGAATTCCGCAACCACCTACATCATATACCAAGGAGCCAGAAGCAGATTGGCGCTTCAACTTGAAGAAGCGCTTGAAAAGGCCGAAGTGCGGCTCGACTCCGAGCCAGCACTCGTAGAGGGTGATGAAGCAAGAGATATGGAGGATAGAGTTCGAGGACAACTGATGGAGCTGAAGCCCGTAGAAACAAAGAAGGTCCCTAAAAAAGGGGTGAAGGGGCAAGGAGAGACCGCGAATGATGAATGCCAAAAACATCACTTGAAAACCAGCGGGAGGAGCAGGAATTGTCTCACCACCGGGGACGCGCGCATCGGCGACTGCATCGGACAGCACCCCATCTTGGCAAAAAAGACGGAGATCCGATGACTTGAGATGGAGGGACGCCACACGCCATTCGTAACGCGGGTGCCTGCGGCCTTCTTCTTCCCGTCGACGGTGGTGCTGGTGCCCGCAGCGGCGGAGCCGCCTTTCTTCTTCGCCGCAGCAGCGGTGGCCGCGGAATCAGCTGCATCGCCTCCCTTCTTCGTCCCCATTGCACGACGGCGATGCGAGCGAAGGAAGTAGCTCGGAAACGAGCGGAGCTGGTCCAGCGTCGTGGAAGAAACGAGCGCAGAGAAAGCAGAGGAGCAGCGGCAATGGCGATGGAAGCAAAGGATGAATGAGAGCAGATGAGAAAATTACCGTCGCAGCGCCGCTACTTAACCCTTGGAAGATGCAATCCAACGGCTCAGAAAAACCCTACTGGACACGTGGAAAACATCGTGCTGGACACCTGGAGGAGTGGAAGCGCGAACCGTCCCTCCACTACTCCCATTACGCGTGGAAATCGAGGAGGCGCAGTTAAAATAAAGATTACGCACGCCTAGTCAAATCAAAGTCAGAAAGTGGGGCCCACTGCTCGTCACGTCCCGTCAGACTCGCTCACGCGGGCAACTGAGGTTATGAAATCGTCAGCACTGACGTCATCAAAGCTACGCAGCAGAAGACTTCAACTACTTTAGTCCTTGCTCTAGTCTTCGACTCCACCAAGCACCCGGGGGCTACTCCCATAGGGAGCGCTGGTCGCGCACCCTATGATTTTTTCTTTTTCTTTTTTCAGGAACATGGACTATCAAGCCAAATCCAACCACTCGAAACCCATAGGGAGAGCCAGAAACAAATTCGACTAAAACAAGCGAACAAAAGACGACAGCAGTCGCGAAAGTTCTTTAGTCCCTGCCTGAGTCTTCGACTCAACCAGGCACTTGGGGGCTACTCCCATAGGGAGCGCTGGTCGCGCACCCTATGATTATTTATACAAAAAACTGTGTGTTGATAACATCCACACTCGAAGCTCATGGCGACACCGTCTCATAATTTTTCCCTACAAAGAGACTGCGTCTCCTGGGTCACCTGAATCGTCTCCGCGATGATAAAATTCGGATGTCGCGTTTACAACGTGAAGGTAAGACCTCAATAAGGCCTGGCAACGCATTAGCTGCGCACTACCAGAAATATATCCGTGCCTACAGGTACGATAAACATGCCTTGACGGACGCGTCGAGTGCTCACACCCATATAACTGGAACTCAACTCTTGAAGACCTCTGCGGCTTGAGTCGAATTACACCAGCACTTTTCCGGATTGGAGTCCGGGGACTCGAGTTCGAGTAGATTGCGTTGTTTCACCCTAAGGTGGTTAACTGATACCGATACTTCGGTTATATCAGGCACGTACATCAACAATCCCTATGACACAAATAAAGCAGTCGAAATATACTCATTCATGTACTCGAAAGACTTCAAAAGTCCCCAGTCGAATCTGCGATTCCATTGGACACTCGGGGGCTACTGACATGGGTATACCCTACAGGTACTCGAGCTTGGTATATACGGTCTAAATACGTAAAGGCCCACGGTGTCGCCAATGGCCAAATGAAGGACTCGAGTAACCTACGGACTCTCGATTGCTTGAAGAACAAGAAGAAGCTAAATATAGAAAGTTTGAAGGGGAAAACCCTAACTTGTAATCGACTCGACCTGCTACCCGAACCTAGCCTGCCTATATAATGGCTAGGAGGGGGCGGCGAGGAAGACACACGCAACCCTAGTTTTCCACAACCCTCGCCAGATTACATCTGCGCACCATTGTAACCTTCGATTCCTTCGATAATTCCACGAACAGACAAGCAGGAGTAGGGACCTCTACGAGGCCTGAACCTAGGTAAATCTTTGTCCCCTGTGTGCTTGTTTGCTAGCCGATAGATGTCTCCAGCGCTCCCTCCTTCTCCAAAACCCAAGTCCATAACAATGGGCATTGATGAGTTAAACCCTCGTCACCTAACCAACCACGTCCGACAGAGGAAAAAACAAATAACTCTTTTGGTAAATGTCTCCAACCTCAAGGATCGTCCGCCATAATTCAGCGGCATCGCCTCCCCCTCGACGAAAAGCAAGAAGCAAACACTCATAGGAATCAATCAATATATGACAGAGTTAGATACACAAGGGGACACGTTATTTGCATCATACATAGATGGTATTAAATTGCACAAACAAACATACATGACATGGTACATACACATAAACTTGGCATAGGAAAATAAAATACATCACATATCATGGAAAATAAATGCGCGAACAACGTCAAATGAGAGTGTATATCAACTGATTAGCTTTCCTTCGAAGGGGGTTTCCTCAAGGTTCATGGGAGGGCTCAAACTCAACGCGAATGATCACCGAGGAACGACCGTGAACTTGCATATGCACCTATACATGCGACAAAACTACTACACGTGCAAACATTTTAGAATATTATGAAAATGGGTTCATTGGCTAGATCTCTTCAAGACAATTTTTTAGAAATTTGATTCACCTCAATCGGAGTTAAGGTATGAAAACTACGGACGAGTGAATAATAGCTATCTATAGCACATGCAACAATATCGCTCGGCGTCAGATAGCTATCTGACACGCACGTTACATAGCCAGCCGCTACTGACGGGCTGACTGTGCACGGGGTTCTCGGGAAATGCGCTTCCAAACATAGAAAGCGTATTTCACAAAAAGATGTTTCCACTTAAAATGGTTTCGCTGCAGGTTTCTCCATCAATCAGGAGCCATGGTGGGACTCGGCGTGGCCGACACTGCGCCAGGCACCGTTAGGTGATGGACGTCGTCGGTGGTTATTATAGATATTAATATTTTTCACATAGTTGCTCAAACTTTATGAAGTTTGAATATGACTATAACTAAGAAGAACTATAATTTGGCAAAAAGAAGATACTTATTTGCATCAATATATATATATATATATACTTTTAACAAAGGTAAATGTGTAAACTAAATCAAACTCTCTTTCGTCCTTTTCAAATTATAATTGTGCTAATTATGTTTCTCACTTATAGATTGTACAAAATAATGATATATATTTAACAACAGTTCTCTACATAGACTTTCATCGCATATTGGTTTTTTTTTTTGAGTCCTAGTCCAAGCTAATCTGCCCCGGATCGGGCGGCAAATAATGCAAATTAGAATAAATGATTGTCACCTATTTATACTAAACATATTTATTTCTTTACAACTTAGTATTATCAATAAGTCTTAACAATTATTACCGTTGATACAACCTTTTATCGGAGAACCTTTATCTAATAACATTAACTAAATAATTTTGGTGTTAGTAGTAATACTCAAAGTTTATTATCATACCACTAAAATTGTCTGGAATTTTGAATACAACGCTTCTAAAGTAAAACTCTATTCATAGTGGAAATTATGTTATATATTGAAATCTTAGTTTGACATATTTTACTAAACTAGATTTTGTAAGAACCGTTAACAAAGAGTAAAAAGATGGTAAAATCACCTCCATCCAAGGACTTATTTAGCCTCTTAGATATATTATAGTGTGTCCATATGTGGTTGCTTGTATTAAGATCTATAAGAATATCTTGACAAAGTGTTGTGTGATGAGTAAACCTATAAAATATCTTGATAGAGAGGTTTGTAGAATTTGTTTGCCTTGCTTATCTTTAATTAACTTGAATTCATTAAGCTAAATCAACAAAAATAAAGTTTAGTTGTTCCATTAATTTCCATGTGTGAGCACAATAAACAATGACTTGATGCAGAGACTTCTTCCCAGGCGAAAAGGAAGGAAGTTACAAAACACACTAGTTGTAAAATCTTTCACGGTCCAAGCTGCATCTGCCATCGAGCACAGCGGTGGTGGCTTCATTTCCTCGCGGTGTGCTGCGATTAACACGGTCCGTAAACAATCCAACGTTCTAAAGAATTTGACGGATTGTTGGTGTGCACCACCTGATAATACTTTATTTATAACTAAATAGGACCCCCACTACTGATTTTTCAAGCACATGCGGCCATGCCATATCATTAGTTTTATTTTCTGTTTTTTCTAGCAACGAAATATCTTGCTTTTGATGCTGAAGGATTACTTCGAGCCGGAGCCGCTCCATCTCCATCACCTATCGAATAAAAATTAAGGTCGGGCGAACTCTAAAATATGAAAAAAGATTGATGCAAAAAATAAAAAAATTCTATACACGTTCATATTTGATATGATTTTAAGCATAATTACTCGGTCCAATGGTAATAGTACAGTATGTAATGTATCCACATAAGAAATCTGTATTTTGAAAACTTCATACAAAGTACCGAGCTCCAGGGAGCTTGGTAGCCAAAACACTGCACTCATATATGTTTCCTTGCATTGTTATGCACTGGATGACTGGAGTAGTACATCGCGGGAGTGGTGACTGGAGTAGGATGGTCGCATACGCAGCAGGCCGGATAGGACTGGAACCCGACATCATACAAACGACCATCAATCCATCATCGTATACATGACGAAACACCACCAACAATCGCCCGTCGAAGAAAGCATCGAGCAAGCATTCATGGACCGTCGTGTCACCAAAACAGAACTTCTTTATCGGCAAGTAACAGCAGCAAAATTATGGCGTATTCTACTCTGCTGATTTTTATTCAGAATGGGAAATGACAGTCGACGAAAAATATTCGGGCGGGCACTTGGACATAGCAGCAGTACTATTATGGCGTTTACTTGTGTTCCCAATCTAGTACTAGTAATCTGCTGCCACGTAGTGGGGACTAGAAGAGACAAAACTTGGAAAACTGTCGCAAAGAAGCCAAACCAAGCAGCAATCGGTGCGCAAAGTGTCCATCAGACTTACCTTCGAGGCTCCAAGATCACGCGCGCATGGTCAAAAAGGCTTGGCATCTTTAGCCAGGCAAGTGGCTCATCCCCTCGGACGCCACCATCAGCAAGACCGTTCTTCAGAAAGATCCTGCCGGCGTGCGCTCGGAGGAGGACGAAGTGTATGCAGTCAAGTCCGCATTTGCAGCAGCGAACGAAAGGGAGTTAAAACCACCGAGCTTGCAGCCCGCCGTCTTTGCCGAGAACAGCTGCACCAGTCGGCGACACGGCATGCCTTTGCCAGGTCAATATTTGTGGCTGCCACTTTGGGCCGTCAGTCACGTACACACGCACTGTTCAAAGATGTCGACCCCGATCCGATGGCCACTTGGCAGTCGTGGTCGTCGAAGTGATGTGGCTTCTGGTAGCGACTGCAAGTGAGGTCTAGAACATTAGACATACAGAGCAAGAGACTGCAAGTATGTTAGCACAGATGATTTTTTTTTTCTGAAACAAACTTTAGGACAGATAAGCCAATACAGAGCTTGATCGGCAGGAAGGACTGGTACTTGTAGGGTTAAGTCATTAAGTGACAACTGAAATCTTGACATACTCCATGCCAATTCTACTCCTATATTGAGTGCCTATTCCAAGCTTCTAACCATATTCAACCTTGAAAAGACGCGGGAAAGTGATTTTCTTTCCCTTGTCAAGAAGTAAGCAGAAATAAACCGGAACTGAAATACCTTTGGCACTTGCACTCACACAAGTCGCAGGTGACAAGAGATGCTCTTGCAGAAAAGTCACTGTGCCATCATCCCCCATAGCCACCTTCCTCCTGGCTTACCCGTTGCAGGTCACAGGATTCCCAGCTGCGGCACTGAAAGAGGACTAGCATAGCATGCGTAAAGAGAATGATAACAACATTTGACTTCACCAGCATTCATTGACAAGTCTGTTTGTTGCGCGAGGATCCCAGGTTCGTTCAGACTCCAGCACCACAACTTCAGACCACACGGTTAAGAGAAAAGTAACAACGACCTGCTGTCATGCCTGGCCCCACCCAGTATGCCTATAAAAGCAGAGTCATTATTTAACAACACCAAAGGTAGGTCCGAGTAGTAAGATATCATATTATACACCGAGAGAATGGCAGAGCCTCTGAAAACAAGCAGCAATGGGGCTGCTGAAGGAGGTGCAAACTCCGCATTTGCATCGCCATCGCCGCCAAGGAGGCTGCAGAGGTTCGATTCTCTGCACACCGAAGCTGGAATCATTCCAGGCGGCCGAAGCCATGCATCCAAGGTCTGTTCTTCGGTTCTTCCCCTACTGTTCCTCGATCAGATAGTAGTCTTCGTCTTCATACAAGCAAGGGAACTGCATCAACATATTGTACTTCATCATAAACCTTGACCAAGAATCCTCCATAGAAGGATAACAGTTTGGACTTAACATCCCAGACAGTACGATTCATGAAGGAAGACTAGTGAAAGTAACTAATGTGTGATGAGATCATCCCAGCATAGCAGGGTTATGTGAAGTAACTAGGCATATCATCTGCTTTATCATCTTAGGTCCACATGACTAAACAATTAAGCATAGTAGCTGCTTTACTTATGGTGAATGTGATACTTGTATCTGACAAAGAGTTTGTTCTTTTAACCATAAAGCAGGTTGGATGGGCCACGACACTAAACTTGGCACTTCAGAGCCTAGGCGTGGTGTATGGGGACATGGGAACTTCTCCCCTCTATGTGTTTTCCAGCACATTTACTAGCGGGATCAAGGACACAAACGACCTCCTCGGTGTAATGTCCCTGATTATCTACACTGTGGCTCTCCTTCCATTGGTGAAGTATTGTTTCATTGTCTTGAGAGCTAATGACAACGGTGATGGTAAGTAAATACCTTCCATTCATCTTCTCGGCAGAACTTCTTATATGATGGCATATAAGATTTTTATGAAGCAATATATAGAAATGAATGGGTCACGAAGGGCCATAGGAGCAAATGTGAAGAAATCAAAATAAACATCGGTCCAACTGCACTGGTTTAGACTGTACCCTACAGAGATAACCTACCAACCATTAAAAATGCTAGTCTTGAGCAATAAGCACTTAGATCAGTAAATGAGAATCCAACATAAGTGTTAAGTATTTAGAGACCATATGTACAGGCAAAAATATTTTGTTCATAGAGAGTTTGACATATCTTATGAATTCACGACCTTGCAGGCGGAACATTTGCACTATATTCCTTGATATCTCGATATGCGAGGATTAGCTTGATACCTAATCAGCAGGCTGAAGATGCAACGGTCTCTCACTACAAGTTAGAGTCCCCTTCGAATCGCGTGAAGCGAGCTCATTGGATCAAGGAAAAGATGGAAAACAGCCCAAACTTTAAGGTCATACTTTTCCTAGTGACAATTCTCGCGACATCAATGGTTATTGGTGACGGTGTGCTAACTCCATGTATTTCAGGTGAGCTTCCATTCTTTTTTAGCTCATCTTCTGTGGGTACCAAATAACATGCAGGCAAATGATAGTTAACACACACGTGAACTGTTGAAACAAAAAGTGTACTCCCTCTGTCCCGAAAAGGATGTCACAGAATTGTCTAGATTCACATGTATCTAGACGTGTTTTAGTGTATAGATACATGCGAATCTAGACAAATCTAAGACATGCTTTTTAGGATGGAGGGAGTACTATATATAATTTATGAACTAATTAAACAGATGCTCGTGCTAAATACTTACCCAATTTAGATAAATATTTTGGAGGAATTTACTATTCAGTTGTGTTGCTAGACAATGGAATGTCCTATTTGCCACTATAATACATTTATAAGGATGATTGCTTTCAACTAATTTTTTTGGTATTTTACTATTTTGCAGTGCTTAGTGCAGTTGGTGGAATCAAGGAATCAGCAAAGTCCTTAACTCAAGGTATACCAATCTTTAAGATGCATCTCACAAGAAAAAAGTTACATCAACATCAGTAACTAAACTGATATTTTTATCTCATCAACAGAGCAGATTGCTGGCATCTCAATCGCCATTCTGATCGTCCTCTTTCTTGTTCAGCGATTTGGCACGGACAAAGTTGGTTACACATTTGGCCCAGTAATCTTGACATGGTTCATCTTAATTGCTGGTATTGGAATTTACAATTTGATCAAACATGACATCGGAATTCTGAAAGCATTCAACCCAAAATATATCGTGGACTATTTCCAAAGAAATGGGAAGGAAGGCTGGATTTCGCTTGGAGGTGTTATTTTGTGCATTACAGGTATATTGATATCATGGGTTCGCGATAGAACTTCATCACCCAATATCCATTTGAGCACCTTAAGATGCTGATGGACCGTTGTTGGAATAGAATAGGCCCACATGATGCCGCATATTGATCTTGAAAATAAGAATAGATGTGCCTTGTCTACTCAAAAGTTCTAAAATGAATATTTTGTGTTTTGCGAAACAGGAACTGAAGCAATGTTTGCTGACCTTGGTCACTTCAATGTCAGAGCAATTCAGGTAATCAAGCAACTCATCCGAATGCTTAGGTTTTTCATGTATACTATTTTGAATGTGTGTGCACATAAAGGGGTAACTTGGCGTGAGACTCGATTAATGATTTGTTTATTTAATTTAATTCATGCTTTCACCATAATTCATGTAGACAATTAATATAAAGTTTTACTGCACTACAGATTGGATTTTCTGTAGTTCTGCTCCCATCAGTGCTGCTGGCCTACATGGGACAAGCTGCATATCTTCGCATCTACCCTGAGAATGTTGCAGATACATTCTACAAATCAATCCCAGGTAAGATCATAAAATTATAATCTAAGACATGGCATGAATTAGGCACTGAAAGTTTAGCATTTAACGACTAACTCATTATTTTGTTGCCAGGCCCATTATATTGGCCAACATTTGTGGTGGCTGTGGCTGCTGCTATAATTGCAAGCCAAGCTATGATATCTGGTGCCTTTGCAATCATTGCTCAGTCCCAAATTCTTGGTTGCTTTCCACGGGTTCGTGTCACCCACACTTCAAAAAAGTTTCATGGGCAAGTCTACATCCCTGAGATCAACTATGCATTAATGATCTTATGTGTAGCTGTGACATCTATTTTCCAAACTACGGAAAAGATCGGCAATGCATATGGTAAGCAAAGCCTCAATTCTTAAGACAAGTACACAACCCTTATACCACCGAGATAAAAAAGAGAGGAACAAATGGTTCATTACCTGGAGATCATTACTACTATTAGATTGAGATATATCATGCTTCTATTATTTTCTTAACAGTTGTTCATGCAATTTCTCTTGGTTTTCCGTGACCCCTGAATCAGTTTGACATTCATATATTGTCATATTATGCAGGTATTGCTGTCGTCTTTGTGATGTTCATAACAACACTTCTACTAACACTGGTAATGGCCATGATATGGAAGACAAGTCTTCTGTGGATTGCACTCTTTCCAATAATATTCGGTGGTGCAGAGCTCATGTACTTATCCTCAGCATTCTATAAATTTAAAGATGGTGGCTACTTGCCACTAGGTTTTGCAGCAATTCTGATGCTTATAATGGGCACATGGCACTATGTTCATGTTCACCGGTACAAATACGAGCTCAAGAACAAGGTGTCAAACAACTATGTGGCAGAGTTGGCAACAAGGCGTAGTCTCGCTAGGCTGCCAGGGATAGGCGTTCTGTACTCTGAGCTTGTGCAAGGAATCCCACCAATACTTCCTCATTTGGTAGAAAAAGTACCTTCCATCCATTCAGTTCTAGTGATTATCTCAATAAAGTACTTACCTATCAGCAATATAGAAACAAGCGAACGGTTCATCTTCAGGTATGTGGAGCCAAGAGAATACAGGGTATTTCGATGTGTGGTGCGCTATGGCTATAACAATAAAGTAGAAGATCCAAAGGAGTTCGAGAACTTGCTCATTGGGAACTTGAAGCAATTCATCCATGAAGAATCATTCTTCAGCCAAAGTAGTCAATCCCTTGGAGGAGAAGATAATTCAATGGAAGAGTCAGGAAATGTAATGGAGCCTTCTGCTGAAGTTCAAGATGCAAGGTTGCCGAAGAGTTTTGTAGATGGAATCCATGATGGTCCACCAAACAGGTGCATGGATGAGATAGAGTTAATTCAGAGAGGGATGGAGGATGGCATTGTCCATATGCTAGGAGAAACTAACGTGGTGGCAGAACAAGATTGCGGTTTACTGAAGAAAATAATAGTTGACTATGCCTACAATTTCATGAGGAAGAACTTCAGGCAACCAGAGAAGATCACATGTGTCCCTCATAACAGACTGCTGAGGGTGGGAATGACATATGAAATCTAGAGAGGTGCTCAGCTGATTAATCAAACTGAAAACATAATCAGTGTTTTCAGTATCAAGTGCAGAAAGCATATGCAGAGAAAGGGGTGACCACATAACGAGCCTCCCTGACTGAATATTAGAGGATGGACAGACTTTACGCATACAAGCGGAGAAACTAGAGTACATCCAATGGTTATTTACCACACAACATTTTATTAAGGAAAATCTACCACACAAGTGTTTGTAGCAATAAGTATGCATAGCTGTTAAACTGATCGTTTGGTCAACTTTTTGCCATATTTTGGAAAACCCAAAAGCTTAGTATGTATAGGTGTACATAAAGAATGTAACCTATAGGCAGAAGGCAAACGAAGAATAAATTATGACTTTGGATATTCACCTCAACGTGTGTATACAACATGTTAAATTTGTTATATGTCGTATGTCTTTCTGTATGGTTGACATTTAGGACTTCAAATATTTCTATTTCTGAGACGTGGCAAAATCCACGCAAACATAACAAAAAGAGGGGAAAAACTAATTTGATCTATTGCACTAGCATGTCAGCATCCTACTACCACCGGTGTGATTTTGAGAAGTGGAAGGCTGCAGGTGCGGATTCGAGAAATGTGCATCAATTATCACCAGACATTGTCTTCTCACAAACAAGCAAACAGTTTATCACCCTACTCGATTTGAGGCCAAAGATCAGTCGACAGTCAGTGAGATACGAATATAAGAAAGTATGAATCAAATTTAAGCACCGAAGCAATACCATTCTATGAATCGATCATAAGTAGCTTACGAAACTGAGAAGAAGTCGCAGCAGGCAGGCATTTCGTCAAATAGCCCAGAGGCATACGACGCGAGGAGCAAGTCCACGTATTCGTACCCATGAATTCTGCCTGGCTGATCCGCATTCCCAAGCTATCACTCTCTGCTGACACTCCACTTGCCACAAATCTTCTACTCCATGCAATAATTCCAAACGATGCCTTTGTCAGCATGACAGCGTTCGGAAGCTCAAACATAAAAAGGGAAACGAATTAAGGATGGATGATGAGAAGAAGAGACCATTGATTGATTAGGATAGTAGTACGCGCCAGCACCGCCGCGAGGAATGAGCCACCAATGCTCCACGGCCGCCGCGTGCCCGCGAGGAGCCACCAGCCGCCGATCGCCTCTGTACTTCCGTAGCGCCGTGGAGGAAAAAAATTCGAGTCCGGGCTTGCATATCAAGTTTGAGTTGGGCTTTGGTATAGTTTCGTTTTACAGAGGAAATGGCACAGCCGGCCCAAGACTGCAACGACGATGACTTCTTCCTGGCCCACTACTGTTGAGACTTCGGCTCAAAAGTAGAAGAAAGAAAAAACTGAGACTTCGGCGTGCAAACTCCATTCTGAATCATGTAAAAAAAACTCCATTTTCCCCCTGTTGAACTAGTGAACCAAGCAACAGGCAAGAGCACAAACATGAGAGAGTAGTAGTTTTCTAAAAGGAAATAGGTGGTGCAACAGTTTAGTTGATTTTACTGCAATTTTTCTATATCACATATCATGTATTTTAGTATTTTACTGCTTCCAAAATAATTGGTATCATGGTTTTTTAAGGTTCCCATGGTTATCATGATTTTGTTGAATAACATTGGTTAGTGGTAAGCACACAATGTTTTCAACGATCGACTAATAAACACTTGTTGTACTACCAAGATCAAATGTGGATCCAAGTGATGTAGGATATGAAAATGTGCATTGCTGATGCATGGATCTTACTATTACCAAAGATTCATCCCTGAGAAGACAACATTTTTTCTAAGATAATTGTTCTGTGGAAATTTTACTACTAGCTTTTTTCCTTATTAACCGTCATGAGCACATAAAGGTTTTTTGGTTACCGAATGTTAAGCAGTTTCTTTAGGGGGACTCAAGGAGGAGGAATCTACAAGAATTATGTGAAATAGTTCTCAAAAAAGAATTATGTAAAATGTGCACCATGACTATCTCTGCCACCTCGCAGCAAGTTAACCTTGCTCCACTAATTTGAACAATGTCTAAATTATATATCATAGAAGATTCCGTATGATGATTGCGCATCAAGGACCAAAATATCTTATATGCTTATTATTTCCCGTAACAAATAAGTAATTTCTTACCGTCGTGGTCTCGGTAGCAATAAATAAACACGTTTTCTTTTGGCTTCGGTTGTGTGGGATGAACCAACAAGTAGGGCATCCGAAAACACGAGAGACCCAAGAAACAGATATACGACGACAGATGAAGATAGAGACACTTTCTCCATTTAATATTAGTAGATAAATCTATTTCTTAGCCTATATGGCTCTAATCTTGATATCCATATGAATCGCATAGTCTTTCTTTTACTAGATTTAGTGGTACGCCTTGGCGCACGGTCCCGTTGGTTTCGAGCCATTTTGCAACATTAGGTTGGCAAAAATATTTACCAAATGGTTGGATGTATCATGAAGGCTTGAATTTGATAGACGAATTTAAATGAACGGTGTTGTGAGTAAATTTAAAAAGATGTGTTCATAGAAAGGACGGAATAGACATATGTTTCATAGCAGCGATCATCCTATACCTATAATAGTGTTTAAAGTATTAGAACCTAACTGAACTTCTCCAAGGAACCATGGTTAATGAAAGAACAACATGTTATCCTAGTAAAAAAATTACAACCCAAGAAAAGAATTGGCCAATGATGAAAGACACAATACACCTCAGCCACATAACTAATTGAAAGAAGTTTGTGAACCTAGATTGGCAGACAATTGGCCACTACATAGAAAGAGCGCAACACATATATTGATGCATGTATATCTACCAAGATTTAACCATAATTGCTGGAAACAAAACAAAATACACACGGGCGAGGGCAGTCATTTTCATAGATAGAAATATGTTCATAATAAGTAGATAATGGCATCAAATCAGGAATTTAAAAAGTCTAATTCATGAGGAAACCATGTGGGCTAGAATGGACCATATAAAGTGCTAATAGAAGCGACATTGTTCTAGGAATATGCACAAGTCTTTTTTCTGAGCAAGTAAACAGAGAAGAAAACAAATTACATAACCAAGCAACTAATAGCAGCACGAACTAAAAGCACTTGCATGCATCGAACAATAAGGAATGATGGAACCACCAACTAGGCGAGATGCACAAGAGAACTGGTGTGCACCAGGTACTTAGTTCATATGTACATGACAACTACAAAAGGGAGGAACGCAATCCTCATCTCCGACGATATGTGCAAGATAGTAGGGAAACTGCTACCAACGATCCGTGTCACCTAGAGGCAACACTCCTAAAAGGTAAACCACAAAGAAATAAGTGATGAATCTATAAATCCATAACAAACCAATGACAAGTAGTACATAATGGACTTTTTCATGTATGGGAAATTCAAACCACGTAAAGGTACCAAAAAATATTATCCATGATGAGAAACTCAAACCATCGAAAGGTACAAGTATATTGAGCAACACATTCCAGGAGATATGCGCAAATCATTTCAAATATTATACCTGCTTCTAATTCAACCCTTGCCCTTTTTGAGTCATGCATCCACCTGAGCTTTCTGCGAATGATTTACCCAAGATTTGAATTAGCATTGGCCACAGAGCTGCCAAATCAGTAAGACAAAACACATGCAGATTTAGTACACATAGCAAGATTAACTGAGGCAGATTAATTTCAGTATATTGGGACTTAGTATAATTTAAAAAAACTGCACCTATAAACACTGAACACATTATATACCACTCTGATGATAAAATGAAATGAATGACCTTACTATAATTTCAATGAACACCCACATAATACAAATTTTAAGTTACAGCCTATTTATAATTAGGGACCAAGCATGAAATGTTGTAATCAGCAGTTCCTTAAATCTAAAATGAAGCAATATGTTTAAACAAAAAGAACAGATATAGCATATAGAAAGATATCACTATGAAGGGAGCAAGATTCAGAATATAAAATAGAACAGGTAGACGAATATGAAAAATAAGTGAAGACCAACTTAGTATTAGTTTTCTCGATTGAAGCTATAATAGATGGGACATGCATAGATTATGTATCATCAAATGTAGGCAGAGCATTCTGATCCAGAAAACAAATAAATGGTGAGTAACAATAAACATAATGTTGAAAACAAAAAATAAACACATGGTTAAAATGCACGAAATCACCTCTTCAGGCTGAACTCGAGGATCCAATCCTGACACACTTCCCAATCCAGTATCAGGCGATGCTTGACGAATGAAATGTTATCATCATTGCTATCGCTGCACAACAAGCGAGAGAATGCCAACATCGAACGGAATTAACTTGTAGATGAACCAAGATCTGAAGTTCTAGGGCACAAAAATTCACCTAGGTCAAAGAGGTTTCATGACTGACTGGTGGTGGAGTCTGTACGAGGACAGTTTTAGGACCAACCTATAGAGTCAAACAGAGACGGTGAAGCATAAGCAATAAGCAAGCATGGCGTGGTTAAATAATGGCAACAAGCAAGAATCGTGGCAGAGGAACCGAAGTACTATAGAAGCAGCCATGTCAACAGACAGAGCATCAGAAAGATCCTTTAGTCTATCTGAAGAATTGTTTTGAGCAAGCATAAGATCTATAGCCAAAGTCTAAACAGCGGGACTCAGCCCAGTACCAAGCAGAGTTGCTAGGTGAAGTCGACGCTATGCCAGCCCTACGACCGATAGCGGAAGATCCAGAAGATCGAGGCTACTTCCCATGATCCGCTTCAATCCTATGAACTTGATAAGACAGATTACCGGATGTTGCATCAAAGCTCTTTGTTGTTACAGAAACAACCATACGGTACTTCCTTGACACAATGGAAGCAAACTCTCTTGGAGTTGATTGATCCGTGCGTGCAAACTGAATGGCATCCTCTACAAACGTACCATTAGAAACTTTTGAACGGAGAAGGGTTACGACAGGTTTTCCAATTAGCTCCTTGCTAGTCTTGTCAAAGAACACAAGCTCAACCTCATCAGGTCTATCGGACCCGAAATAGCACATTTGGTCCCTAAAAGACAAAACAATTTAATAAAAGGTTGGCGAGAGTATATTTTTTAAAGAAAGCATGTAAAGTATACAAAATCACCCAGACATTCCACCGGTGCCACCGCATGTCTTGTCAGGACACCTGTGTGCGGCACCGTAAGGGATTGTTCCTTTATTACAGCTTGTGCAGGCATGAAACTACTAGCGTTCTCTAGGGCCAAGTCTCGTGATCACAACGGTACAGTAGAACCTGGTTTTCTGCAGAGGAATCACAAGGCTAAGCACCTCTAATAATAAGCAGTGACAACAACCAGAACATGACTCTACAGGCACCAACCTTGTGGTTCCAGATATATAGATCAATAAGCTGTTTAACGGTCTTTGTCTCAAGATCAACTTGTGCACTTATCTCGACAGCGGTCGGGCTTGGAAGCAAGACACCCCGAACATCAGGAACCTTACCATGTAACCTACAAAATCAAAGGAAGATCAAGCAAATAATTAGCATCATATACGAAAGAGCAGAAAACATAAAACAAACTGATAATTTAATCCGGCACAATCACTCACTAGTCACGCAGCTCGTTGATCTTAGGAAGGTCTTCATTAATGTACAAACGGCATGGAGTGCCGCCGCTTAATCCCGTATGACATGTGAGCATAAAGGATGACGATGTTTGAGAAAGAGGTAAACCTAAAAGTTGGAGGGGAAATTCCTTTTAGTTTCCTTAAATTCTAACCTTCAAACGGTTTAACCAAACAACCAACAAATATCACAACAGGACCATCTTGAGCAGACCGAAGCACACGTTCCCCATCAAAAGTAGTCGCTCATCCCCCTCCCCCACAGTGGAAATTCCGTAGCCGCTGCAATCAAAAATAAAATTAGCATACCACTCACAATAAAGAGCACGTACCTAACATGCCAATTGATAAAAATCAGGGGCGGAGCCAGGATTTAGGCATAGGAGGGCGAGTCGAAGACGAGGCAAAAAGTTGTTCATAGTTCGGATAAGCTACTCGAGATTTTACCCTTATAATCTTCCAGTACTACCTGTCGAGCGGTCAATAGTGGACAAATCACAAAATCTGGATCTTTTTGGGTGCAAAATTCAGAGCATTATCCAGCATAACTAGGGCTCATAAAAATAAACTTTGTAACTTTATAATATAACGACTACAGATATTTTTCTGGAATTTCTTCTAGAATTTCTACCTGGCTTGAATGGAAAATTATTGGCTAGCAATTTCACAGGCTTGATGGCCTTGCATACACGCGCACACAATTCTTCCATCTGTATGAAATTGAGTGCTCGATCGGGTATAACTGGGCGGTTAACATCCCGTGTATATGACGGTGAAGCGCCGCAACAACCGGCATGATAACACTTGACAGAAAGGTAGCACGATGGCACCCTAGCGGTGGCTCTTGGCATAGTTTTGTGAGCTGCCGCACACGCCCTAGCAGATCGATCTCAGATTAGCGAAAGGATACGACCGCTCGGCCGCCGCAAACGAAAAGGTAGGTAGGGTAAAATATAAAGATAATCGAAATAAGATTCATATACTAGGATGGGCTTCGGTGTATACATAGGCACCGGTAGTATCTTGGGATTTGAGTATACTAATAAAGTAATTACCTATATCAATTAGCATGTATAGATTACTCAACATATTAGGCTAGTCATAGTGGGAGTAACTTGAGTAGTAACATAGTTCTACATGTATTATCAACTAAGCATTTAGATGACATGGCATGCAATTAAATAATGAGAGAGGAGCTTGTGGTAACTAGCTATGTTACCATAACATCACACATTTCAAGATAAAATGAAATGTTACTACATTGAGTCTACATTGCAATAAATGAGATTTTGTATGATACCACACCTATATTATTTTCCACTATGGAGGTAGTAACTTAAACTAGTAACATATGCATGTTACTACTCTAAGTTACTCCCCACTATGACCAGCCTTAATATATACATGTACACCAAATTATTAGGGGGGCCAAACCATAGGGGGGGTCTAGCCCCTGCTCGCCTCCCTGTCTCCGCCCCTGATAACAATGAAGTATCACATGTACATAATTACCTTAGATCGCTTATATACACATCCTCTTGATATATGGAGTAGAACGGCTAGCACTATGGTACCGAGAAGTCGGGGAAAGTCCAGTGATGATACCAACCACATCTGCACATAATAAAATGACAATCAAAGGCGAGCACATAGCCGTAGGAGCATTGAGCCAAGAACAAACTAAAACAAACCGCATCAAACAAAGGCCAAGACCTGTGAAAGTTTCTGGATTCTCAGTTGGACTTGGGAGATCATCAATTGGGGTCAGATCATAAGTATAGAGGGGGGTAATCCATAAGATTGTCATTTATCTCCCGCACGATTGTATATCTGCCAAACCTGATCATCAAATAAAGCGAGCATGAAACGACATGGGCCCTTATGTACAAAATCCATATAGATATATCCCACAGTAATCGTATCAAATAATGCCCTCAATATGTTTCACATGCAAAATCTCTTGGAGGGTGACTTGAGCTAAACTGCAGTTCAACCTCTAAGAGAAAAGTAGGACAATTCAAGTTAAAATCCTTGCGTATATATCTTGTGATACTTTCTTCATAAACTTTTGGCACCATGGATTTTATATAAAAAGAAGTTGCAATGCCACTACCTTTCACCAAATCAAACTATTTAATATTACATGGTACTGAAGCTACTGCAAGCCTAATTATATCCAAATGTAGTCAACAGCAGACCAAAATAAAAGGCAACTTTTACCGTATCTTTTACTACTCATCAAATATGACTAGTATAATTTGATCTAATGGCTGAAAAAGATTTGGCCCAACAAGTCTAGTAATTCTTTGAGAAAAAAAAAACCCGCGTTGACTAGGTGAACGAACGGAAAAGAAAACACATCGTCTACATCCTCCTCTCCCCAATTGCCCCGTGCAATGGCTGACCCCGCGCGTCGCCTCTTGCTGCGGCTCCAGCCCTCGAGCAACGCTGCTGCTGCGGCGGGCCGTCGCTTCTAGCGTGGGTTACCTGAGCGCGGAAACGGTGGTCATGCGCCGCCGCTCTCGGACCCTCGCCTTGTGGCCGCCACGACAATCGGTGATTCGGCCGACATGTTCCCAGCCTCCCCATCGCTACTCGGCGCTCCTGCTCCTTCCCAGCCTCCCGCATACTGGGCATCCACCTGCATCCGCCGCTCCTTCACTCCTCGATCAATTCCACCCCACGCTGGCCCGCCCTGGTGCTCCCGTGCTCGAGGTCCACCTCCAATCGTCAGGCTCTGCAACCACGTTCCCGCTGCCGTCATGTGCAAGGCCTATGCCACAGTGCTGGACATCCATGCCGCCAATCCGCTGATGCACGTGCGCCGGTGGTGAGCATGGTTCAGGAAGCGGGAGGAGCACGGGCGACTCCATGGTCGAGTCGCTGGAGGAGCACGAGGAAATGCCACCCGGTTGGAGCTTAAGGGTGTAGCGAGCGTCGGATCTTGAGGGTGCAGGGAGCTGCGAAGCATGGCCACCATCGCCAGGAGAAGCGGTGATGCAACATGCGGTGAAGTGATTTTTTTAATCTCTCCTAATCCAATGTAGCACCGAAACCGGTTTGTTCCATTTGCAAAACCGCAAAAATGTGGGCACGGGGAGAGTTTTGATTGATTTTCTAAAGTTCAATAGATTATGTACCCTGTTTTTGGACGGACGAACTTTTGGGCCAGGCCCAACTACGGCCTGTCTAAAGTTATGATACAGATTTCTTGACTAGTATAAATTGGACTAGTCTCTTTTTGACACCAGTATAAATTGTTAAGGGCCTTTAGATGCACTAAAATAGAGGGCTATTATTCATTTGAGGGAACCACAAAAGAACTCAAATAAAAATAGCACCATATCTCAAGCATATACACTATAACTCTATAATGAGGCAAAACAGATAATTGCAGCGAGCAACACTCAAAAGATATTAGCTTTTATGATTAAAAGTCATGCAATTTGGTGCAGGAAAACTGCAGTGCAGCTATGCAGACTACCTGTTCACAAAATTAACACGCAATAAATGCATATATATACACACATGTGTACGAATTGAGCATTAGACCGATACATAATATAATTTTGCAGGTATGGACTACAGATGCACACCTTTACTTGCATTCCAGCATTTCAGAAAGGGAAATGTATGTCAGGTTTTGACTCCTCCCGGCTGCACAGCACAGCACAACACATACCCTACCAAACCTTTTATCTAGCAACCAAACGATCACTTGGAAAATAGAACCCAACTCAGCACGCAGGCCGGGAAAGACGGATCAGCTATCTACAATGTCAGACAGCCAACACACCAAGGCGTACACAGTCTAGCACGACAGTAACCAAACCACGGCTGAAAACTATTTGACAAGGAACGAAGCAATCGAGCGTGGAAGGCATGAGAATCTTTACAGCGTAGCCAAATGCACACATGAGCCTAATCAGAGCGCATATATGAAGCAGATGTCACTTACCATGAAGACAACCAGACAATAAACTAAGAGAAGCATCCGCAGCCAGCCGACGCGGTAATCTCCAGCAAAGCGACGACCTGCAAAGAAGAAACGACAAGAAACAAAACAAATCACGTCAGGAATAAGCCACAAAAGACGGAGCAGAACCATCGGAAGGGTAAAAGAAAAGGAATCAAATCAAGGAAAGCCCCATACACTGAACCGGGGGAAAGCCGAGCCCGAATCAAATTCTAAGAAGAGAATGAAAGAGTAGCCAACACCGCTTCTCCAAAAGGTAGAGGACAGAAGGTCAAACAGAAAGAAGAAAGAGCAAACCGAAAATACCAAGAAGGAGCCAAAACCGAGACGAAAAAGAAAACGAAATTGAGGCAGAATGGCGTGGAACCAACGTACAGAAGAACAAACATCTGCCACGGCAATGGCAAGGAGAAAGAAGAACAAAGAACCGAATCCCCATTGTTCAAAAAATCACAAACCTTAACCGAATCCACTGCAGAGGACGTCCATGGGGGAATACCGGCCACCGGGGAAGGAACTAGCGGCATGGAAGGCGCAGACGATGACGGATCTGGAGGCGGGACGACGAAGCTGAGGAGTCGAGGAAGAGCAAACGACGAGAGCGAATTGGAGGAGTCGAAGACGGGTGAGGCGGGTGGAGACGGAAAGTGGGTGGGCGCGCCAAGAAAACCTCTCATCGCACGACAAACCTTTCTCCGTGGGCTAATGGAGAGACGCTAGCGAGATGAGGCCGTCGGAACTCGAGACGCCGAGCTGCGAAAACCCCACACTGAACCCAGCCCTGGCGCCTCTTTGCCTCCACCCACGCACGGGAACCCATGGCCGGCATGTCCCAGCGCTAACCTCGCCCCGGTCCAACCACCCACAAATACATCCACGCGACCGACAAGGTGGACCAGCTAGAGGAACGGGTCCGCGCGCAGACCCTGGAGGGAGGAGAACCGCGCAATTCCATGGGGTGGTCTAGCCCTGCAGCCGAAAGGACCGACCCGACGCACATCCCACCGCATATTTTGCAAAGGGAAAACCCAGGCCGGCGAATCTAAGAGACCGACACGGTGGACCAACGAGGAGGTGAGGGGCCACCTGCAGCCTCTGGGCGGGTAAAACGGTGCCATTCCATATGGTGATCTAGTCCATATGGTAGGCTGGTCCCAGCGTCAGCGAGCACCCCCCCGGTGCATCTAGGTGCAGCCAACAAAAATAGACAAAACATTGTAGCACGTAGTAAATAAATCTTACCCGGAATGGACGCACTGGATCCTCTAGAGGACACCGATCCGACGGCCAGAAGTTGCTAATCTTTGTGGAGGTGTCTATGGGTCTTACCAATTACATCTTTAGATTAGTCCGCTAGGTCCAGCTGGATTAACAAATCGAGCCGCCGCGCGTCCACACAATTGGAAATGTTGCGGGACGGTGTCCCAACACCAAGGCAAGTGATTGCCCATGATTGATGATTCCTTCAGCAAGCTAAGCTAGCACCGACAACGTATGCTGGTGGCAAGTCAGATTCCACGTCACGTTTTGTTCTGGAGAACCACCTCCACTCTGCATGCACGGCTGGCCTCCCTAGTTCTAGAGGGAAAAAGGGGGTTTTGAAAGCCACCCTCTCCGAAAGATGATTAAATTTTTCCCCACTTTGTTTGCAAGAACAAGGGTTGATAAAGGATGGAGAGATTGGATAAGATCGAGCGGGCAACGTCCATTATTTGTGTCCGTACCGTAAAGTTTGGGCTCTCGCTTTGTTAGTAGCTGCATACTGTATATACTTTCCGATCTACTTTCTTTAGCTATACTGTACTCGCTCCTCCTAATTAACCTTTGATTATGTGCGGTGACTGACTGGACATTTTGTCCCCGATTAGGTCGCAATAATTGTAGTAGCTGCTAGTCTTAGTATACAGCACTGCGCATATATGTGGACATAGCGTTGCCAAAATCTTCATTAGGGTACGGCTGGCATGGGGTTTAACAAAACAGGGATGTTTGTTCATCATTGGCCGACACTATACTCTAACGCTTTCTACCGTTAGCTGCTGCCGTCCACCTAACGACAGCACTCCTGCTACAAAGCCAACATATGGATTAGGGAGAACTTAGCCAAGGACAGTGTCCAGCTCCGGCCGTGAGATGGTGCGGTGACACATCCACCAAAAATTTAATTGACTAGCGAACATCAGACGATTATTAAAAATATGGGAGTGGATTTTTGGGTTCGTATCAGCATTCTGACTTTTGACATCTCCAGGTTTTGTTGTCAAAAACCTTCCCCGAATGTCACGCTAGCACTTGAAGAAGCTACTTTCAAGGTCTTGTCGGTTCTGTGAATCGAATCACTTGAGCCCTAAGACATTTTCGACGTCATCTAGCTAGGGCTATTATTCTTTTGTTTATCAATACAACATTGCAAGAGCCTATTTGGTTCAACGGTTTTTCGTACATAAGAGACTGACATCCTTAGATGTTTTTTTCATGTCTCTATAGTAACAAAAGTCGAAAGATTAAATCCTATAGATTTTTTTACGGATTCCTTTACATGAAAGTTTCATCCACTCAAACCATACTTTGGTGCTAACACAATCCTATAAAAATCAAGTGGGCACGAGATTGCAATCCTGTAAACCTTTTTCAGTTTTGTACTTTTAAAATCATATGAATCTTTCGGCGAGGTTGACAATACTTTGTGTTTTACCCCCAAATAATGGGAATTTGAACTTGCTTGTTCCATTATGTTAGTATCCCAAATATCAAGAAAATAATACATGCAAATTATACATCTACGTGCATCAACTGAAATATAAATTCCGTCAAACACATTTGCATTCTCTAAAGATACACTTGATCCAAGTCTAGTACTCTCCATCAATTGTAACATCTGTTTTGAGAGTGTGCTCGTGTATGGGCGACGAGATGTCGTTGTCTGTCTTTTTTGTAAATATTCCACAATAATTGCACCCACAATACTCTTTTTAGGTTCACAAGATTCTATAAGTACCTTTGTAGAAAAGAATACATTTTTTGCAATGGCAAGCGCTTGAACCTTACATGGTTTTCTTGCAACAAAAGTTTGTTGATTGCACCCCATAAAAACATATTTCCAAGAGGATTAATAAGGATGGAAAAATCCCTTTGAAATACTATGCAAGGAATTGTTATGAAAAGAATTATACTCCCTCCTCAAACTAGTTATCTCATATTTATCAAGATACAGATATATCTAGTCATTTTTATAGCTAGATGTATCCGTATCTAGGCAAATCTAACACAACTAGTTTGGGAAGGAGGGAGTACATGGCTCAATCCTAAGGATCAAACGTCGTACGCATAGGAAAAAATCCAAACCATCCCGGTCAACCAAATTCCTATGAACGTCTTTTGAATCAAACATGTATACTTTTAAGTTAGATATGAATATATGATGGGGATAGGATCTCATATAATTAGGAGGGAATTCTCGAAAAAAAAATATAATTAGGAGGGAGATACATGCATGATATGATTGACGACACACACACACAGAGTGAAGGAATATACAATTAATGCAATGTACTTTATTAGTCCCAGCAACTAAAAACCATGAGGGGCTTGAGATTCACATCTTTACATTTACATACATGCAAAAAAAAGAGAGTACATGCTCATGCATGTATTCTTGCCCCGCGTCACACGCATGCAGATTCAGGGAAGCACGCATAGACACAAAAGCATGAAGCATGATCGCCACAAAAGCACGGAATCGATCTCCGGCCGGGCAATGTCGTAGCTTCACGCGATCAATACGCGGCGGATTCCTGTAGGTGGTAGGGGAGCAGCCCGACCTGGTTCTGCCGGCGCAGCTGGTCGTAGAAGCGGGCGATGAACTCCTCCGCCTCGTCGTCCACTGCCTCGCCTCCCAGCTGGTCCCCGTCGACCTCCTCCGACGAGAAGTTGGACACTCGCACAGAGAAGCCGCCGTCGGCCGCGCTCGGCACCAGCGGTGACATTCGCCCCGGCGTACATTCTGGTCCTTCCCCGGGGGCGAGCTCCTCCTCGTGCATCATCAGAACGCCGGGAGACGACGGCGCCGGGGACGCGGCGGCGTAGTACTCAATCCTGTGCAGCGGCGGTGGCACGGCGGTGTATTCAGCGTGGAACCTCGTCGGCTCCTCCGCGACATCGGCGCCGATGCAGGATAAGTAGGCGAGCGGGCGGCGCATGGAGAAGGAGCCCGTGTCGGGGCTGTCGCTGCAGGAGAACTCGTAGTCGCGGCGGCGCAGCGCGTGCCTGCTGGCGCCGTGGCCGTGGTGGTGGTGGGAGAGGAGGTTGGCGACGGAGCGGGCGAGGGCCTTGTTGCGGCGCTTCATGAGGAGGTGCATGCCGAGGATGAGCTTGCGCTTGCTCTTTCGCATCATGAAGAAGATGGCCCGGAGGTAGCTCCACATCGTCTTCCCCACCACCGGCGCCGAGTGCACGTCCATGATGTCGTCACGTCGCGCTCCTCCGATACTCCGATCAGCTTAATTACCGCCGCCAATGGAGCTATGTGTTTTTGTTTCTGTTCGTGGTAGAGTTGTAGACGATGTGGATATGCTCGATGTTCCGTTGCCATGGTGGGCGGTGATGGTGTGGGTATATATAAGCTCGGCTAGCTGGTCGGGATCGGGATGCGAGAGGTAGAAGGAAGGAAGGAAGCAGCGAGAGAGGCTTCGCTTAGCCTGGAAGGCAGCAGCAGCAGAGGATGGCCGGGATGGTAGACCTGGTACGGTGGTGCGTGTGGGGGTTGGACATTTGGATATCATGTTTTCGTTAGGTGGCGCCAAGCTTTGGCTGCTTCTTCTTCGCTTTTCTATCTGCTTTTGTGCGTTTGCGTTCGCGTGCTCCACTGACTGATCTCTCTCACTCTCTCCCTGCTGAACTTGGAAGAATTATTGATGGTGCTGGGTGTGGGGCAAAGCATTGGCTGTTCGATTCATCTCTGCTGATGATCTAAACTCGGCTCGCGCAAGGGGGTCTGACGCACCTTCATTCAGATTTCAGAACTGAAACCGACGGAGCGGCCGACGGCGTGCGTTCTGGACATGGCTGCTACATGTACACGCACGGCTACCATGTTGCATACCCGGGGAGAACTAGCAAACTCACAGAAAACGCCCCCGCTTCGCTCCCGAGTGGGCGACTCGGGCGGCCACCAAACCCTAGCCAGCGGCGGCTCCTCCCTTCCCCTTCCCCCATCCGACGCCAGAGGACACCGCCCGGCGAAGCCGGCGTGGTCGAAGGCGCCGGCAGGGCCCTTTGCTCGCGTCTCTGCCCAGCTCCGTGAGGGTTGGTGGAGCGGGGCGCCGGGGGTGCCCCGGTGGCCGGATTTGTGTCGCCCTCGGCCCTCCCTTGTGCTCGTCAGCGCGGTGGCCGGCGGAGTAGGGGCTCCCCGGCCGCCCAGATAGGCGCGTCAGCGCTGTTGTGGTCCGGCTCCTCCTCCTCATCTACGTCCTTACCTCTGATCCTGATCCCGATTGCCCTGCTTCGGCCGTCGCCCCTGCTCTGGCCGTCGCCGGCTTATGGCCGTGCAGTGCTCCGATGGAGTCTGCCTCTGCTGGGTGCTGGGAGCCCTGGGATCTGGCCGCCGTGGTGCCATCGGATCTCGCGCCGCTGCGTTTGGATCTGGGCCGGGCCGGGCTCGCTTGGAGAATGGATTTTCCGCGGGTGGTCCTAGTCGGATCTAGTTCATGGTGCTGCACACGGTGGTGGTTCCGTAGCGTCACCTTAGCTATCCTCTCCGTGGCCTCGCGGCGGCCGGATTCTGGAGGTGGGCAGGTCTCGGCAAAATCCGCGCATGGCTTGTCCATTGCTAGCGACGATGATATGCTCGGGTGTCATTCCCTTGTTAAAGGCGTCACCATGATGACCCCCTCTTCGCTGGCTTGATGGCATTCGCCACTCTGCTCCAATCGGTTGTCTCCGGGGTCCCCGCTTGGTGTGAGATCCTCTCACAGTGTCTTTAGCATCCCCCTCTGATCGCCGTTGCTGCAGTTCTCGACCAAGGTTAACCTGGCTACTCATACATAGCATAGCGGTTGGTAGCTGATGGCCGCCCTACCGCCTAGGGGGGCTTTGCTAGGCCGGCGCTGCTGATGCCGGTGATATCTACCCAATGCTTGTGGTTGAGGTTGGTGCGTGACTCGGCCGAGTTCTAGGGGTGATGGTTTTGGGGTCTAGGTGAAAGCTTTGCAGGACCTTGGTCTCTGCCAGCGACGATGGCGCTCTCCGGCGACATTCACCTTCTTGGAGGCGTTGTCGCAAGCCCTCTCTCCTCCTTGGATTCTCAAGCTCTGCTAGGTTTGCTGCCCCTTCATCGAGTTCCCCTGGGCAGCTGAGAAGGTGCGGTGGATGCCTGTTAGATTGGACATGCTTGGCGCCACTTTGGCGCAACAGAAGACTACTAGACTCACTCAGCTCGGCGCAAACTTCTTCTTTTAGATCGGCTTGTTCTCGGTGTTCTTCGGTTGCTTTTGTTTCCTTTACATTTCTGTATAGCTGGTAACCCCAGCAGATGTAAGTGTGGTGTAACTTCTAGCCAGTTATTAGCTTTGTTAATTCAAAGTCGGGTTCATTTCGAGCCTTCCGTCTAACACGTACACGCACAACACGATACTCTGCTTGCCTACAAATTTCCACACTCTGTCCATAAACATTACTGGCCATCCTTCGTAACGAGCAATGATCATGCCTGTCTTTTGTTTCGTTTCAGAAGGATCCTGCCCTGTATTTTGAATGCGATAATATGATCAAGCAAGAAAACGGAAAAGCATGCTGTTCCTTGGATCAGAGATCGGTCGGTCACAGCTAGTGTTGCATCCGTCCCGCTTCATAGTCAAATTGGTTTATCTAGTCTTAATTTTTTCAGCAAAATTAGTCGATTTTAAACTAAATTTTACTTTCACGGGGCAATGCGAGTTGCCGCTTTCAACCCTCTCACAACAAATGTTCTCTATGGCAGCCCGCGCCGTGTTTCCTTAACCCGGGTGCCAGTTTGACAAAGCTACGGCCGGGATCAAGATCGTCACCACCCAAAAGCGGTATGTATAGCCACGAGCAATCTCACCGGCCGGGACTCGCCGCTTGATCATCGGTCATCAAGTCGTTTTCAGAGACCACAAGGGAAAAGGCACGCACGGAGAACGACGTGGAACCACAAAACCGATAATAACGTGGAGGCGGAGCCCCAAAATATCCCATAATTTTCTTGTTATCACAACTTTTTTTTGGGTAATTTTATTATTACTACCTGGCAGCGGCTGAAATATAAATGACAATTGCTAGGCGTCCGCCGGTAGGAAAATGCAAACAAACTTAGCCGTCGGAGGCGGCAGCGCGGAACCTACGGTGGCGGCGCTACAGCCGTCCACCCATCGTTGTCACAAGTTGTCTGATCCGCTCGATCTGATCTTCGGAAGTCGACAGGCCGTGTGAGGGCTGCTGGCCCGACCGAATAAGGGTGGTTTGGCCTTGTTGTTCATTGAGCGACAAGTCATCGACCTGCTTCAACTCCGCGTCCTCGATTAGGTCGCAGTTGAGTTCCGGTCTTCCTGTCGGGGATTTCCACGGTTTGGCACGGGATGCTACTAGAGATCTAGAGAGGAATCGATGCAGTCGTGCGCACCCTTCTGGGGCACACGCGAAGCTTCGTCTACCGCTCGGTACCACGGGACATGTCTTCATATAGATTTCCATGGATCTGACAGAGATGAAGAAAGTTATGATGGCAACGATCGGAGATTGGTTTTGGAAGAAATGTTTGGGTTGTGATGAAGATAATGCGGCACATGTTCTTTCTGTGTGTCGGGTGTTCGACGACTTGCAGCAACAACCTTGTCAAGCGCGGGGGGGGGGGGGGGGGGGGGGGGGGGGGGGGGGGGGGGGGGGGACAGGTGGACTACATCTTTGGTGGTGCTCATCGAGTACCTAACCATGATTTTCAGGGTAAGAAACCTAAGGTCTAGCCTTCATTGGTTGTACCTTGCAATGACCTTGCTGAAGGTCTTGTTTTCAAAACTCGGTCTTTCTCCAGGGTGAACACCTAAGATCTTCGATCGGGCGGCGATAGTCCTTGTGCATTGTTTTCTTCTTTGAGGCGCTGCTTTTGGAGGGCCGGGTTTGTAGTATTGGTGTGGTACTCGGTGGTGGTTAGAGTGCTTCTACTGCGAGTGGTTGTAAACCGCGATGCTATCTATGTTTTTCGTCTCTTGTTTATTTTGTTCTTTGTTTTGTGTATCCCTGATTTCTTTGAACGTTTTGTTGGTACATAGGTTGGGTGCAACTGGTATCTCCACGATATTGATTTATTCTCTTGTCAAAAAAGTGACTAGCTCTGCCACCTGCCGGCAAGTTAACATTGCTCCACTGATTTGAACAATGCCTAAATGGTATCTATGCAAGATTCCATATGATAATAGAGCATCAAAGAACAAAAAGATAATTTCAGATCACTGTGGTCTCGATAGCAATGAATAATGGGGTTTTCTTTTGGCGTTGGTTGTGCGGGACGGAAAAAAAAAAGTGGGACAAATGGAAACAGGGGAGACGAAGAAACAAAAACACGAAGGACGAAGGAAAATAATACTACTAGATAAATATATTACTAGATAAATATATTTCTTAGTCTATATGGCTAGCTTAAGCTGGATTAACATTTGGTCTTTCTTTTGGTCATGATTAGGTAGACGCATAGTCTTTCTTTCTTTAGTCCGCTAGCTCCAGCTGGATTAACAAACCGAGCCGCCGCCCACACAATTGGAAATGTTGGGCGACGGTGTCCCAACACCAAGGCAAGATTGCCCATGATTGATGATTCCTTCAGCAAACTAGGTAGCACCGACAACGTATGCTGGCGGCAAGTCAGATTCCACGCCACGTTTGTTCCGGAGAAGCAGCTCCGTCTGTATACCCAGTCCCAGATAACTGTGTAACTTAATGGTACGGTAACTATAGCCCGGTTCCGGAGTATCCATGTTCATCCGAAAGATGATTAAATGTTTCCCAATTTGTTTGCAAGAACAACGGTGGATAATTATCTTTATAAAGGACGGAGGGATTGGATAAGATAGAGCGGGCAGCGTCCATTATTTGTGTCCGTACCATAAACTTTGAGCTCTTGCTTTGTTCAGTAGCTGCATATCTACTCTACGATCTACGTACTTTCTGCACGCTCCTAATTAACCTGTGATTATGTGTGATGGCTGACTGGACATTTTGTCCCCGATTAGGTGGGCAATAGTAGCTAGTACTAGTATACATCACTGTGCATATATATGTGGACATATAGCTAGCGTTGCCAAAATCTTCATTAAGCTACGGCTGGCATGGGGTTTAACAAAACATGGATGGTTATTTGTTCATCATTGGCCGACACTATACTCTAGCGCCCCCTACCGCTAGCTGTTGCCATCCACCTAACGACAGCACTCCCGCTGCAAAGCCAACATATGGATTAGGGAGAACATACGCGAGAAAGTTTTTGAAAGCCCCGCTCCTGGCCTGCCCCAAGCGGGCGACCAAGGGCACCCTAGTCGCCGCCGGGCAAAGCCCCTTCCTCCGTCGCTGCCGGGCAAAGCCCTAGCGGGCGGTGCACGACGGCAGGTCAGGTCTTGGCTTGACGGCGGCGTTAAGGCAAGGCGGCGACGGCTTCGAGCGACGGAGATGGTGGTTGGGGCATGCATGGTGAAGCTCTGCATGGATGGCGGGTGGTGGTAGGCGCTGGTGGCGCGGCCCAGGTTGGGCCAGGCATGCCCTGGAGTAGGGTTAGGCCTCGGTTGCCCCTGCGGGAGTGGCTCCCCCGACTGCGGCCTTTGCGTGATTTGGGCCAGGCGGGCCTGAATCCAATGGCCACCTAGCACTACCATTAGGGATCCACGGGTTGCGGTTGACGTGCATCACGGAGGCGCCGTGGTCGTCATCGCTCCTACCCGCAGGCGCTTGGATCCCCCGCTGCCCCTCCACCCTTCGTTCCATTGGGCGTTGTAGTTGCATTTTGATGCCTCACGGGGGCGATATTTTAGAGGCCTAGACCGGCGGCGGTCCGGTAGGACCAGGTGAGCACAGTGTTGATGGTCCTGCTTCTTGGTGGCGGAGATCTGCAGTGGTGGTGGATCCTCTGGTGGACATAGGAGTAGGGATAGTGCTAGGGTTGGCATCAACGGTGGCACTCTTGATATAGTGCGACGGCAGGACTACACAGGTCCATTCGGGCTTGGCTGGGCTAGTTTGTCCCTGCTGCTGCATCCGGTCGGCTACCACTTTCCGGTGGTGGGGGCAATTCCATCCCATGTGTTGCTGTTCCGTCGATCCTCGCCGAAGTTTCCTATTTTCGGTCCTATAGATCTCGCATCATGGGTCACGGTGAGACGACGGTGGTGACTGCAAGACCGTGGTGGCGTGTACTGGTGGGCGGCGCATGGTGGAGAATTTCGTAGCGTCCGGGAGTGTGGTGTTTTGAGGGGTCAAGAGAAATCCTTGTCGTCTAGACACCGACGCGGTGACGCCCGAGGGTGTCATGGTCCTTCCTGAAGGGCATCGGATGTATCTCTTCCCTACCTCCCGTAGCATACCGGGGGAAACCCTAGGACCAATCCGGGAAGCAGCGTTTTCGTCGCTTCCCTCTTGGAAGTGTTGCTTGGTATGCGACGCTTCAGAGTGCTAGGCGAGTGGTGGCACTTCTCCGGAGGGCGCAACGGTTGCGAGTTATCTCTTTTCGTCGAACCACCGATGTCGGCTTTGTTTTCTTCTTGTTTATTTTTGCGCTGTTCTTGTGTTATCTCCCTAGCATTGGTTCAAGTTATATCGTGTGGTTTCTTTATTAATATAGCGGAGCGAAAGTCTAACTCGAGAGAACTTACACGAAGGATAGTCTCTAGCTCTGTGAGATGGTGCGGTGACATCGTCCATCAAGATTTTAATTAGCAAATCAAACCATTTTCACAAAGAGAGTAAGAATTGTGGTTACCACCGTTATCCGAATGCATCAGACATTTATTTAAAAAAATGTGGGAGTGAATTTTGGATTCAAATCAGCATTCTCAGTTTTGTTATCTTCATGTCTATTGTTGCCAAAAACCTCCCCGAGCGTCTCCCTAACACTGTAAGACGCTACTTTAAAAGTTTCGTCGGTTCGGCGAATCACGTGAGCCCTAAGACATTTTCTAGGTCAGCTACAAAGCTATTACACTTTCTTCCATGTAACATGCTATGATTCACCAGCAAAAAAAACATGGTGTTATTATTTTGTTTATCATACACAGTGCAAGAGCCTAATTGGTTCAATGGTTTTTCCTACACAACCTTAGATGTTTTTTCATGTCTATATGTGTAACAAAACTTGTAAGATTAAATCCTATAGAATTTTTAGGGATTCCTTTTGCAGGAAATTTCATCCACTCAACCACACTTTGATGCTAACACAATCCTGTAAAAGTTAAGTGGACACAAAATTGCAAATCTTGTAAACCTTTTCGAGTTTTGTACTTTTAAAATCATATATATAGGGGCCGTGAATATTTCGATGAGGTTGACCGTACTTTGTGTTTTATCTCCTAACAAAGGGAACTTTGAACTTGCTTGTTAAATTACGTTGTTATCCCCAACATTGACAAATGTAGTATGTGCAAATTATACATCTATATGCATTAACAAAAGTATAAATTCTGTCAAACACATTTGCATCCGCTAAAGATACACTTTATCACAAGTCTCTAACTGTACGGCAATTGTAACATCTTATTTGGGAGTGTGCTTGTGTATGGGTGATAGATGTCGTTCTATGTATCTTCCTTGTAAATATTTCCTAATAATTTCACTCACAATACTACTTTTAGATTCATAGGATTCTATAAGTACCTTTGTAGAACGGCTTGAGGCGCCTCCATGCATAGATGATCTACTTGTAAAGGATTGTAATGCTCTGATCTAATAAAACTCCCTATTGATTGCAAAAAAAAAAAGAATAACTTTTTTGCAATGGCAAGCGCTTGAATCTTACATGATTGTTTGCAACAAAAGTTTGTTGATTGCACCCTATAAAAAATATTTCCAAGAGGACTATGGATGGAAAATTCCTTTGAAATATTGTGCAACGTATTCATATGGGGCGTGTTTGGTTGCCCGTGGCTTTTAGTCGCACCTGAAGATCATGGCTCCACGGAAGCTGCGCGCGGCAATGCAACCTCTCGTGCCAAAATGGCCATTCGTTTGGTTCCATGTATTCTCATTTCCCTAGGGGTTTGGAAGCCAAGACCCAGTTGTTTGGTTCCATGTATTCTTGGTTTTCAACAAATTGGTACTTGTTTGGCTAGTTGTATTGTCTCTGATAGCCTTACCTCCTGACTGCTCTAGTGAGCTTAGCCAACACCAGCAAGGCAGATAACAAAGTTCAGACAATTGCAATTCAGATAACTACTAGATTATATTAAGACTGAATCAACATAATCAGTCATGACGGGTGTGTTACAGCACGAGTTTACAAACAACTACCCGTGATACATCACAAGTTTATCACAAACGAAGAGGTTATAACTGAATACCACCTCCCAAAATATAAAGACCAAAGTTCAGAGGTCACCGCAACTAAAGTTCATCAGCCTTGCTACTCTAAAATACACATCACAGTCATCATCATCATCAACAGCACCTCCTTGAACAACCCGGTCCGCTCCTCATATGTAGTGCTTGTTCAGGAAGGCCGTGAACCAGCTCATCATGTGCTCAGGGGTCATGGCAAGATACCTGGTATCCTGTCCACTATGCTCTATCAGGTGGCTAAGAGCACGGTGTATCGCGGTCAGAGAGACGGGCAGAACTGGAATGCGAGGACCGTAGATGATCTTCATCTGAGCATAGTTCTCATTGGGCTTGTTGATCAACTCGGTATCTTTTGGATGAGCCTACATGAGAATCATAGTTAGTTCAAGACATGAAGTTCATATGTGAGCTTTACAACTACTGATGCAAGTTCAAATATGTCGAACCTTGATGTGCACATAGTAATCATCATCGTCCATGATGACAGAAGAGGTCTCTTCAACCCAGCGGACAGTCTCAAGCCTCTTGATCCTCAACATCTGAATCCACCTAACTCTGTACACCTGGTTCGAAGTGACTGACCGACCACAGAACTGGAAGACATCGTCAGCAATCAACCGCATATCGGCCTCTCTGAATTCCCGAACAACGGAACCTCCTTTCTTGATCAAGTGGCAAACCCGATTCAGGACGAAGGTGGACAGAGATGGTGTCCATGACATGGCCAACTTCTTGTTGCACACCGCATCAGGTGTCGACACATAACGAAGAGGCCGCACATACGTTGCGGATAGATCAGGGGACACAACATTCTCCTACGACACCAGAGATATGCAATGTGTTTAGTTCTAGGGGAAGAACTATGCTTGCAACTCTAATCCTACCTACAACACATGGCAATCCTAACGATCTACTAGAACGGAGCACAAACGAACATATGAACTGTGAGCTAGAACATAGCAATAGATCTAAGCTGCGACAGATAGGGTTAGGTGTTTCTTACCACGATCTCAATCTCGACCGACGAGGATGGCATGTCGGATATAGCCGATGACGAAGGCTTGCCGAAGATAAACTAGACCCACCGGAGTAGGAGGCATCGGTTACCTGCCCGTCGGTGAGGAAGAGGATTTGGAAGTAGAGATCGAAATTGGGGGAAATGATGGCAGGGATTTTGGAGCCGGCGGAGCGACGGTGTTAGCCATCGTGAATCAGCGGGCGATAACCCAATTTCTCCCGCCAGATTTTCACGGCTCCCGCCACCCATCCCTTGCACGCTCACGTGCATCTTCTTGCCCCGCGAGCGAGAGAAGAATTTGGCTTCGTGGAAACGCCCGATTTGGGCGTTCCTCCAGGGCCAGGCTGATGGATGCTTTAAAACTCGCGCGGTGCAAAGATTCCTCCGAGCGCGCGTAACCAAACGTCCTTATTTTTTTCCCTACACCATGTGAGAAACGGGGATCGGAGCAACCAAACACGCCCATGAAAAATTTGTACATGGTTCAATCCTAAGTATCAAACATCCTACATAGGACAAAAATCCAAAGCATCCCGGTCAACCAAATTCCTATGAACGTCTTTTGAATCAAACGTGTAGTACTGTCCAGTCCATATTAGTTGACTCAAATTTGTCTAGATTCGGATGTATCTAGCACTCAAACTTGACTAGATACATTCGTTTCTAGATGAATCTAAATCAACTAATATGGATCAGAGGGAGTACTATTTAGTACAAAAGTTTGTACTGAATCTTCACAATTGTTTTGGATAGGAGGAAGTACTCCCTCCATTTTAAAATATAAGATGTTTTAGCTTTGTGGAAGAAGTGTATTTAGACCCCTTTTAGTGTGTAGGTTAAGCTAAAACATCTTATATTTTGAAACGGAGGGAGTACTACTTTGGACTTAGATATGATTTTTTTTGAACGGAGGTCCAGAGGACCAAAGAAGCTGCAGGATACAGAAAGCCCCAGAGCACAAAGAACTCTAGCAAAATTAGACAAAACAGAAAGGGCCCTCTCCCTTGCAAACAACACCCTTGGATAAAACATAGAAAGCAATCGGGTCCTCAAGTGCCTCCACCACCGATTTCCGGCGACCTCCAGCCAACGACGAGGTCGTGAGACTCTTGCCCGTGACGCTCCACGAACCGGAGAAGAAGCACCACCACTGGCCGCCAGGTAGTCCGCGGGGATGCACCACTTGCTGACGGCGAGGCGACGAGCACCGGCGGTGAGCTTCGAAGAAGGGCCTCCGATGGAGGTAGAACCCCAGGGTCGCCATTTGACCAGAACAGGCAGCGGCCCGACAGCCTTATCGCCACCAGAGGACCACTGCGAAAAAGAACTTGCGGGCGCAGCTTCAGGAACCTTTGACCTCCGTTTCATCCTCGACAACTGGCCCCTCCCCCATCTGTCCCTCACCACCACGGCAGGTCGAAAGATGGAAGAAGCGCCGATCACCTTAGACGCAACGAAGAGGCCGACGAGCTTTATGCAAATCGAGCCGCAAGGTCCACACCCACTTTTGCTAACTCGAACCACTGGAGAAGGGAGAAGGGGGGAACCTGGCGACCTCCTGCTGCCGCTTACACGCACGCAGGAGTAGCTCGGGAGTGGCGGGTGATGCCCCCTCACCTCACTACATGGTCCGCTCCTCCCGCCACCACGGCCGGTCGGGGCAAGAACCTGATCGGAGACGAGCGCTTCACGGCAACCACCAGGGCACAGGGATCCTCGAGGGGAGACATCCGTGAGCTCCCCATCTTCCTCCCCTCGCCACCAAGGCAGGCCAGAGGAAGAGGAGGAGGCAGAGAGGAATCCTGGAGGAGGAGCACCCGCACAACAGCCTTATTGAGGAGATCCTCGCGGCCCGGACCGCCGCCGCACGCTCCAGCACGAGCGCCGCCGCCGGCGAGCCAGCACAACATGACCGAGATCCGGCCGCCGAGAACCCGATCTCTACTCCAACTACAGGTAAGCCGAAAACTACAACTACCAGCTACTCTACAGGCGTCGGCGCCTCTCCTCCACCTCCCTCGACTGGCGGCGCCGGTGAGGTCGGCTTCTCGGATCGGGCCGGCGCGCGGGGCGACTCTCGCAGGAGGGGGGTGGAAGATAACAGAGATACGTGGAGTTTATTTTGGCCTCGGCATTGGGCTTACGGTGAATCTTGACTTAGATATGATGGGGATAGGATCTCGTATAATTAGGAGGGTGATACTTGATATGATTGACGAAACACACACACACCCGGCGAAGGAATATACAATGCAACGTGTACTTGATTAGTCCCAGCAACTAAAAACCATGAGGGACCATCGAGATTCGTTCACATCTTTACATTTACATACATGCAGGAAAAAAAAAGGACAAAAGAAGAGAGTTCATGCATGTATTCGTGCCCCGCGTCACACGCATGCAGATTGAGGGATGCACGTATAGACAGGCATGCGCCGGTGCCGGACTGCCGGTGCGTGCGTGTGCATGAAGCATGATCGCCCACACAAGCACGGAATCACGCGGCGGATTCCAGCTCCTGGTGGAGGTGGTAGGGGAGCAGCCCGACCTGGTTCTGCCGGTGCAGCTGGTCGTAGAAGCGGGCGATGAACTCCTCCGCCTCGTCGTCCACGGCCTCGCCGCCCAGCTGGTCCCCGTCGACCTCCTCCGACGAGAAGTTGGACACTCGCACAGAGAAGCCGCCGTTGTCCGCGCTGGGCAACAGCGGCGACATCCGCCCCGGCGTGCATTCCGGTTCCTCCCCGGGGGCGAGCTCCTCGTGCATCGTCAGAACGCCTCCAGGGGACGCGGCGGCGTAGTACTCGATCCTGTGCAGGGGCGCCGTTGCTGCGGGCGCAGGGTCGGCATGGAGTCCGGCTGGCTCTTCGGCGACATCGGCGCCGATGCAGGATAAGTAGGCGAGCGGGCGGCGCATGGAGAAGGAGCCCGTGTCGGGGCTGTCGCTGCAGGAGAACTCGTACTCGCGTCGGCGGAGCGCGTGGCCACGGTGTGCATGGTGGTGGTGGTGGGAGAGGAGGTTGGCGACAGAGCGCGCGAGGGCCTTGTTGCGGCGCTTCATGAGGAGGTGCATGCCGAGGATGAGCTTGCGCTTGCTCTTCCTCATCATGAATAAGACGGCCCGGAGGTAGCTCCACATCTTCTTCCCCACCACCGGCGCCGAGTGCACATCCATGCGGGCGTCGAGGATGCTAGTGTCTGTTTCTGTTTGTGTTCGTGATAGAGCTGTAGGAGTCTAGGAGATGGATGTGAATGTGTTGATTGATGATCCGTTGCCTTGGTGGGCGGTGATGGTGTCGGTATATATAAGCTCGGCTGATCCGGAGGCGAGAGGGAGAAGGAACGAAGGAAGCGTGGAGGCTTCCCTTAGCCAGGAAGGCAGCAGCGGCAGCAGAGGACGGCCGGGATGGTGGACCTGGTGGTGCGTGTGGGGGTTGGACATTTGGATATTATGTTTTCGTTAGGTGGCGCCAAGCTTTGGCTGCTTCTTCTCCGCTTTTCTCTCTTCCTTTTGCGTTCGCGTGCTCCAGCAGCTCCACCGATCCGATGCCCTCTCTCCGCGCTGCCGAACTCGGAAGGTGGGAAAAGGGCGGGCTGCCGCGGGTTGGGGGCGCAACGCAAAGCAGGGAATCGATCCATCCAGGGATGAAACTATACCTGGGCATTTTCCAGGCCGGGCCGGGCCTGACAAAGCCCGCCCGTGCAAAACCTAGGCCTGAGCCCGGCCCGGCTGTCGGGCTTCAAAATCAGGCCCAGGCCCGACCCGCCAGGTGCATACACATTCGGGCTGCGGGCCGGGCTTCTCCTTGTTTTCTCCAGGCTCGAGCCCGGCCCGTGCACTCCCCGGGACATAGCTCTGGAGCCCAGGCCCGGCCCGTCGGGCTTTTTTCGGGCCGGGCCGGGTCGGGCCGACCGGACCGGGCTGCCCATGCCTAGATCTGGATGAAACCAATGATACTATCATGCGTTACTTGGGCACATTGGTTGCTCGTGCTCTTTAGTCACACTAGAGATCATGGCTACTTGAAAGCTGCGCGCGCAATGCAACCTCTCGTTTTTAAAGGGCTATTCTTTTGATTCCGTGTATTTTTATTTTCCTAGGGATTTAAAAGCCAAGGCTTAGTTGTTTGGTTCCATGCATTTTTTATTTTCAGCAAATTGCTACTTGTTTGGCTAGTTGCATTGTCCCTGATAGCCTTACCTCTTGACTGCCCAACATCACCAAGGCAGAAAACAAAGTACAGACAATTGTAGTTCAGAGAACTACTAGATTATATTAAGACTATTTCGACATTAGTCGGTCATAACGTGTGTACTGCAACACGAGTTTACGAACAACTGCTTGTGGTGCAGTACAAGTTCATCACAAATGGAGGGGTTATAACTGAATACCACTTCCTCCAAAAATATACAGACCAAAGTTTAGGGGTCACCGCAACCAACGTTCAGCCTAGCTACTCCAAAATACACAGCATAGTCATCATCATCGACACCGCTACCAGCACCTTCTCGAACAGCCTAGTATGCTGCTCGGAGGTAGTGCTTGTTCAGAAAGGCCTAGCTCATCCTGCGCTCATGGGTCATGGCAAGGTACCTAGTCGCCTGTCCACTGTGCTCCATCGGGTGGCTAGCTAAGAGCACGGTGTATCACGGTCAGTGGTGGATCTAGCGTCCCAATTACACGACAATTGCCCGGGCTTCTGGCCGGTCGACAAAGCCTATTTCTATGGCTATTTGAGTAAAATTAGCTGCATAAGCCTTTGAATTTAGTGTTCACCCAGTCTTCTAAAAATTCTTGGGTCCGCCACTGATCGCGGTCAAGGAGAGGGCGCAACGAGAATGCGAGGACCGTAGATGATCTTCATCTGAGCATAGTTCACAATGATCTTGTTGATCAATTCAGTGTCCGATGGCTGAGCCTACATGAGAATCATAGTTAGTTCAAGACATGTAGTTCATATATGAGCTTTACAACTACTAATGAAAGTGCAAATATATCAAACCTTGATGTGCACATAGTAGTTAGCATCGTCCACGATGATAGAAGAGGTCTCCTCTACCCAGCGCATGGTCTCTAGCCTCTTGATCCTCAGCACCCGAATTCACCTAAATCTCTAGTGCCTCATGTGGTTGTACATCTGATTCACAGAGACTGTCCGACCAAAGAACTTGAAGACATCCTCTGCAATCAAGCGCATGTCCGCCTGTCTGAACCCCTGAACTACTGAACCTCCTTTCTCGATCAACTGGACAACCCGATTCAGGACGAAGGTGGACAGAGATGTCGACCATGACATGGTCAACTTCCTCCTGGTCACCGCATCAGGCATCGACACATAACATAGAGGCCTCACAGAGGTTGCTGATAGATTAGGGGAAGCAACCTTCTTCTACAGCACCAAAGATACACAATGTGTTCAGTTCTAGAGAAAGAACTATACTTGCAACACTAATCCTACCTACAACACATGGCAATCCTCATAGTACAACATGAATACTAACTACCAAAATGGACCACGATCTATTAGAACGAAGCACAGACGAACACATGAATTGTGAGCTAGAACATGGCAACAGATCTAAGCTGCGACAGCTAGGGTTAGGTGTTTCTTACCACAAGCTCAATCTCGACCAACAAGGAGGACATGCCCGAGATAGCCAAGGACGAAGGCTTGCCGGAGATGAGCTAGACCCACCGGAGTAGGAGGTGCCGCTTACCTGCCCGTCAGTGAGGAAGAGGATTTTGAGGGAGAGCTCGAAATTGGGGAAATGATGGCGGGGATTTTCGAGGTGGAGGAGCAGTGGTGTTTATAGCCGCCGCGAATCGGCGGGCAGTAACCCAATTTCTCCCGCCAAATTTTCCCAGCTCCTGCCATCCATCCCTTGCACGTGCGCGTGCATCTTCTTCCCCCACAAGCGAGAGAAGAACTTGGCTCCGTCGAAACGTCCGATTTGGGTGTTCCTCCAGGGCCAAGCTGAGGGCGCTTTAAGACTCATGTAGTGCAAAGATTCCTCTAAGCGGGCAGAACCAAATGCCCTTATTTTTTCCCACGCCATGCGAGAAACGGGGATCGGGGCAACCAAACACGTCCTTTACTACTCGACTGCTGATCCAGTTTTGCACGCGCAAGGGGTCTGGCGCTCCCCCTCTCTTTTTCTCTTTAGTTGTACCTTTGGTGCATCTTAGGGTGTGTTCGGTTCTGGAATTAGGTGGAATGGAACTGGACGATTCAGTACGTAGCACCAGTTCATGGAATATTCATCCTAGATGCGGAACCAACCCATTTGACAAAATCGGCCGGACATAGGGGGAACGGCTTCCGAACCACTGCATGCAAGTGATGTCAAAGAAAGAAAACAACTTGCTAACCACGAGTGAACCCTCTCCTCTCCCTCGTCGTGGCGGTGTGACCGGAGGCTGCGGGGCGAGCATGCCACGGCAGCGGCGGTGCGACGGGAGGTTGTGGCACGAGGTAGGGAGGCGGAAGCGCGAGCACGCGTGGCTGCATGGCGAGCACGCGCAGCTACGGGACGGGAACATTGGGGCAGTCGGGCGGTCGCAGAGGCGAGCACATGAGGTTGCGACGCGAGGCAAGGCGGCTGCGTCGTGAGGCAGGCCGATGGTGGGTAGCAGGCTGGCGGGGGGGGGGGGGGGGGGGGGGGGGTAGAAGACTGGTGGCAGGGGAAGCAGGCGTGTTCCGATTTTGCTTCTATCCATTTTAATTTAGCTATGGTGTATTCGGATTTTGCAAGATGCTTTGTCACCGTTAATTATGATTTGGAGAGAAGATTAAATTTAAGCTCAAATCAATAGAATATTTGGCAGTGTTTTGGTTCTGCGTTCTACTTTTTAAAACTATTCCGTTCTTCCTTTTTGTCCAAACCGAACACGAGGATGGAACTATTCCGGGATGGAACCGTTCCATTCCGTTCCACCTCGTCGAAGAACCGAACACACCCTTAATTCAGATTTCAGAACTGAACCGACCGGTCGACTGTGCGGATTGTGAACATGGTTGATGGCTCTGACATATACGTGCACCGTAATCTGCTTCGCAACATCTTCGAGCAGTATTTAGTGTAAGAGCATCTGTCCCGGCCGCCTCTCAAACCGTGTCAGGCATACAAGGCCTTTGGGTGCCCGCTATCTAGGAGGCCCTCCCGACACCGGCAGCACCCCAAAGTGGACCCCAAACACCAAAAATAATTCAAATTCATGGCCACCTGGCGGACGCCTCAAACGCCATAAAAGTAGGACGATCATACAAACCAAGTCTAGCGATCATATCCCATTCTGATTCAACTACACTGCCGCAAAGTTAGGCCCAAAACGACATTAAAGTCTGGTGATCATCATACAAACCAGGCGATTAAATGGAGGACGACTTGTCCTTGGTCACCGACGGCATCGATGTCATCGACTGGACTTAAGACGATGCCACCCCTTCAGGAGCCGGCAGTGCCGTTGCCATTGACTATGCCGACCCCTGCCACTACAGCCTCCTCCAAGATGGGACTACGGGTAATCATGTACCATGCCTTGGTCATCTCATCCATGTTGGCGGTGTTGACCATTAGGATGGGGGCCTCCAGCGTCATTTTAGCGACCGCAACCCTTGATGCCTCGTTCAGCGCGACTAGGTGTTACGCCCTCCGCTGGCAAGCAGACTCATCCATGTCCTCCCGCTTGGTTGACACCTTCTTGCGCGGCTTGCCGAGTTGCCTCATCATGGTCGGCGGCGAGGCATGAGCGTGGCGAGGGGTCTGGAGGGGAACGAGAGCGGTGGGTGGGAGAGATGAAAAGAGTGATGAATTTTGAGGTGGAAAATGAGAAAAGTGCTATAAATTCTTTTTGCGCCGCTGTCAAAACGAGCCCGCGCGACGCATCCAACGTGGCATAAGTTGTCGGCGCCCCGGTTCACTCCCTTTGGGTAGAAACTGGAGTGCTAGTTTATATAGTCGTCGCTAGGTGTCCAGTAACCTATTTGTAATTTTTACTTCTTTAAAAAAATTATACTATTGTTGATGATTATTAATAGGTCGGTGGAATTTTGAAAAAAAAAAGTCTCGCTTGACGCCAGCACTCGTTGGAGCTGCAGGTGGGGGCCATTTTTCCCCATCACCCCAAAAGGAGCGGTTCGGCCCTGGATGGAGATTATCCGCTCAGAAAGATCCATGTCCAAATTCAATCTCCTTCTGTTGTTCTTTTTGAAGGATCAATCTCCATCTCGTACATCGGTGTTCCGGTTAACCAATTTTAACGCTCTATGCATAAACATTAGCTTTCCTTCCGATAAGCGTCGCTGATCTAGTACAAAGCCTGGCCGGGATAATATGAGCGTTCCAAAAGGACCCTGCCCTGTTTTCTCAACGCGATAATATGAGCGTGAAAACAGAAAAGTCCTGCTGCCTTGCCTTCAATCACAGATCGGCCAGTCACAGCAATGTTCTCCACGGCAGCCACGTGTCGCCCGCGCCGTGTTTCCTTAACCCGGGTGCCCGGTTTGACAAAACTACGGCCGGGATCAGGATCGCCACCCCAAAACCAAAAGTAGTATAGCCACGAGCAAACCCATCGGGACCCGCCGCTTGATCATCGGCTATCAAGTCGTTTTCAGAGACCACAAGGAAAAATGCAGGCGCAGAGAGAACAACGTGGAGGCAGAACCACAAAATGCCCACACGTACGGTCACACTCGTGCACTTTGATTTCTTTCTTATTCAAAAAGGAGGCCAAAACCTCTCATGATTTAATTATACTTGGCAGCGAGGCCAAAATATCAATTTGCATGCAGACTATTTTGAGTAGTTTGCAATGGCACCACAAGAAAGGTGTGGATAGCAATCAACTTTACATGTGTAAATGACTTAGATAATTGTATTGGAAAATGACACATATAACTTGGGAGATCGTGCGATGCGTGTCTATCTTCTGGACACAGCGATGGATGGGGTCCACCACGACACTCCTTATCCACCCTGATTCTCCTTCCTCCACTTATTTCCCAATCCGTTTGTCCTCCCAGCGCCGCTTGCTCTTATCCCTACCCTTTCTTCCTCCACGATGCGCACCTTCTCTCGCCGGTAGCCGGCCCCGCTGCATTTCTCCTCCCACCCAAGAGCCGCCGTCGTAGATCCTCTCTCGCCGGACGTCGTCTCCCTATCTCCTACAGCGCCAGATCTCTGCTCCGTCCATAGCTTCGTGTGAGTGTTCGTCAAGGTCAACGAGGCCTTCTTCCCATGCAACCCTCATGGTGGTCCACCACACGGTGGCAGCCCTTGCTACTGGTGGTGGCTCCTTTTGCTGCAAGCGGCAAGGGCCTCTGCTACCAGTGACGATCGGCCTTGCTACCGGTGGTGGCGCCATTTGTTGTGAGTGGCGAGGACCTCTACTACCAGCGGCGGGTGCCTCTACTACCAGCGGCGGTAGGCCTTACTACCGATGGTGGTGTCTTTTGCCACGAGTTGCAGCGACCTCTGCTACCAACGGCGGGAGGCACTGCTACAATAGGCAGCCGGCCTTGCAACCGGTGGAGGGTGCCTTTTGCTCCGAGCAATGTGGGGCTCTACTACTAGCGCCGGGAGGACTTGCTACAACGGCCAGCTAGCCTTGCTACTAGTCGGTGGTGGGCGCCTTTTGTTGGGGGGAGGAAGAGGATGCACAACCTCCCTGCTCCTGCCTACGGTGAACCCCAAGGATAGCTTCAATCAACAGATATGCAGCGGAAATAAAACAACGAGCACATGCACAGGTGACACAAGGATTTACGCTTTGAGGAGGAAAAACCACGGGTGTGAACCAACCGGTCCACACGAGCTTCACTATGAGCAACCTGGGTACAAAGTCTTCTCTAGAACATCTAGAGATCTACAACACACTCAGCACGTTGCCAACCGGAAACAACAACAACAACCACTTAAGAGAAAGATTACAGCAAAGCAGAGTATCTCAGTTTTTGTCCCCTTCGGTAATAAGCAAACTTCTCTTAAACTGCAGAACCAATCAGCACCAAACTTGGTAGACAAGCTGACATACGAGTACCCAACATACACACCAAATTTGTGGTCAATCGGCCACCGTTTTCCTGCCCAAACTGTTCGTCTACCAAAACTGCTCTGTGCTGAAACTACAGTAGTCCGAACTGAATAAACCGCTTCCAAATCTGAATCTACACTGACCCAAACCTCAACCAGCTAACCAAATCGAATTACTCAAAGCAAGGAATGAGCTCACCAAGTTGGGAGCCAATCCAAGCACCTTTGAGCCTCCAAACACGAGCTTGAAGACAGACCGGTCAGATCTCAGAAATCTGGACAGAAATCACCTCTCCTTCTTCTTCCTCTCTTCTCACTAGGTTGTGGTGTTCTTGTGTGTTCTATCACCGTCTCTCAGCAGCAGTCAGGATGGCTTGCTTCTCACACTTTCTCAATCTCTGATTGAGTCACACGGCCACCAAGGGTAGCTAGGGTTTTCTTTTCTACTCCTTTCCCAAGGAGCACCTCAGCCGTTGGATACGAACATCGATCAACGGTTGAAACATGTTGGACTTCATGGGCTGATGTTGGACTACCAACACACCTCCATGTGGAGGGACCTAGACCAACAAAACTCCCCCTCCTGACATCATGGAGGGTCTCACTGCCAACCGACAGTCATGCTGGTGAGCCGACGGCATACCTCGAGCTTTCTTCTTGTCACCACCTTGGTCAACATATCAGCTCCATTGTCATTTGTGTGCACCTTCTCAATTTGCATTTGCTTGGAATTCAACACATCTCGAATCCAATGATAACGCACATCAATATGCTTCGACCTCGAATGAAAACTTGCATTCTTACTTAGGTGAATGGCACTTTGGTTGTCACAAAACAACACATACTTGTCTTGCTCAAAACCAAGATCACAAGCCAATCGTTTTAGCCACAATAGCTCCTTGCTCGCCCCAGTTACTGCGACGAACTCGGCCTCAGTTGTGTTCAGCGCCACACACTTTTGCAACCTGCTTTGCCATGCCACTGCTACCCCTGAATGGGTAATCAAATAACCTGAAGTAGACTTCCTTCCATCGACATCTCCAGCCAAGTCTGAATCTGAATATGCAATCAGCTTGGGATCACTACCACCAAAGCAAAGCTTCATATTAGTGTTGCCCCGGAGATACCTTAAAATCCACTTCACGGCTTCCCAATGTGGGTTTCCTAGATTGGACATAAATCTGCTCACAGTACTAACCGCTTGAGCAATGCTAGGTCATGTGCACACCATAGCATACATCAAACTCCCAACCGCTGAAGCATAAGGAACTTTCGGCATTTCCTTTTCCATATCTTCATTGGTGGGACATTGCTTTTTACTCAACTTGAAATGAGTTGCGAGTGGACAGCTCACTTCCTTTGCCTTGTCCATCTTGAACTTGCGAACTACCTTCTCAATATATTTCTCTTGAGACAAGTACAACTTGTTGGATTTTTTGTCTCTCTCAATTCTCATGCCGAGAATACACTTTGTTGGACCCAAGTCTTTCATGGCAAAAAATTTGCTCAACTTTTTCTTTAGCCTAGCAATTATTGAGACATTCTTGCCAACAATCAAGATATCATCCACATAGAGCAATAACATGATAAAATCATCACCTGAGAACCTCTGAGTAAACACACAATGGTCTGAGCTACACCTCTTGTAGCCTTGCTCCCCCATGACAGATTCAAACTTCATGTACCATTGTCTTGGTGCTTGTTTTAGGCCGTAGAGACTTTTCTTCAATTTGCACACATAGTCTTCTTTGCCTTTAATAAGAAACCCCTCAGTCTGCTCCATGTAGATTTCTTCCTCTAACTCTCCATGAAGGAAAGCTGTCTTCACATCCATTTTCTCAACCTCCAAGTTGAGACTTCCTACCATGCCAAGGATCATTCGGATTGATGTCATCTTCACCATCGGTGAAAATATTTTATCAAAATCAATACCTTTTCTCTGGCTGAATCCTTTTACAACTAGACTGGCCTTGTACCTTGGATGTGACATGTGCTATTCTTCCTTGATTCTATAGACCCACTTGTTCTTTAGAAATTTATTGCCCTTGGGCAATTTCACCAGCTCATAAGTATGATTCTTATGCAAGGAATCCATCTCTTCTTGCATAGCCTTATTCCACTCCTTGTTCTCATCTTTCATTGCATCTTGAAAGCACTCAGGTTCTGAACCATCAGACAATAACACCACATATTGGTCTGAGTCATGTTGGGTCCGCAACATAGAAAACAAAAAATTTCCTACGATGAGAACTATACGCCAAGATCTATCTACTAGATACAGAGCAATGGGTGGACATACATCCATCGAGAACTAACCCTCGAAGACAACGAGTTTTGTTAACGAATAGGAACTCGTGGTTGATGTAGTCGTACACTTGCCGATCTCAAGATCGTGTGGAAGTCCGAGCGCCGCAAATCAGCAGCGCATTTGTCCTCACACACACGTTCAAGCCACCGGAAAACCTCCACCTCCTCGCTCCAGCGATGTAGGGGAAGCAGCAACTCCTTCTAGACAAAATGCCACCGGGAACATGTATCTCGCTAATCCGAGACCATGGGGGAATAATTCTAGAGGGGAAGAGAGATCCTTCACGAGGAGGTGTCAGGAAGAAGGAGGAAGAGGAGGGCCTTTTATAGGAGGAGGGAGTGCTCCTCCCCATGGCCGGCGCCTCATGGGGGGTGACCCCTCACCTTCCCCATTCATGTGGTGGTAACTCCTCCACATTAAAATGCCCCTTCACATTCTCTTTTAAAGTCTCCACTTTAAATGCATTAAAATTCTCTAAGTTTAATGCTCTCTCATTTAATAAAACTCTTTTATTAAATTTATTCAGAATTTTGTTAATTACTTTAATTAAAAAAATTCACATAAAACCCCTTGCAACATTTCAATATCACATGCAGAACCACTTTCTGCAATTTCACCCGAAACAATTCCGATTTCTATTGAAAGAATTCCTGCGCTTTGCAATTCTTTCATCTGAAACATATGTGCTCCAAAATGGTGTCTGGTAACTCTTAAGTGTGTCACCCTATGGTTCACGAATAATGCAGACATGATTGAAACTCCTCTCAGATCAATAATCAGAAGCGGGACCTGGAGATCCGTACTGACTCCTGCATATTCAACGATGACTTCTATGGTCGTGAGAACCTTTAACGCTAGTAACTTAATCCCTTTGTCTCATGATATAATACATGTCCGAGATTTGATCATCGGTATCCAAATACCTAGTTTGATCTCGTTACCGACATGCACTCTTTTCTCGTTCCCGTGATATAACATTCTAGTGATCACATCACTTGCTTGCAAGCTATCTTAATATGATATCACCGAGACGGCCCAGAGTATATCTATCAGTCATCGGGATTGACAACTTCCACTCTTGATCCATGAGCCTCAACATAACACCTTCGTAGCACTGAACCCATCTTTATAGTCACCCTGTTACGGTGTGACGTTTGATGTTATCAAGATACTCTTCTGGTGTTAGCAATTAACATGATCTCACAGTCTAAGGATAAAGATTACTTCATATGATGTTATAGCAATATAAACATAATGACTTGATCGTAATGCTATACTTCGGATGAATGTTCATCACATCATTTCACAAATGCTGTGACCTTGTTATTAACAACATCCAATGTCTATGATCAGGAAACCTTGATCATCTTGTTAATCAACAGGCTAGTCTATAAGAGAAGCATAACTAGGAACCCTTTTTGTTTAATAAACACACATGTATTGACGTTTCCGATCAATACAATTATAGCATGCAAAATAAACATCTATGATATACGAGGAATACATAATAACAACTTTATTATTGCCTCTCAGGGCATATTTCCTTCAGTCTCCCACTTGCACTAGAGACAATAATCTAGTTCACATAGTAATAAATCTAACACCCATGGAGTTCTGGTGTTGATCATGTTTTTCCCTAGGGAGAACTTTAGTCAACGGATCTTCTACATTTAGGTTCGTATGTACTTTACAAATCTTTATATCTCCATCCTTGACATGCTCGCGGATGGAGTGAAACCGGCGCTTAATATGCTTGGAATTCTTGTGAGACCTCGGTTCCTTGGCGTTGGCTATGGCTCCATTGTTGTCACAATAGATCACCATTGGGTCCAATGCACTAGGAACCACACCTAGTTCCGTTATGAACTCCTTCATCCAAACCGCTTCCTGTGCCGCTTCTGAAGCATCAACATATTGCGCCTCTGTCGTTGATCCAGCCACCACAGGTTGTTTGGAACTCCTCCAACTAACTGCTGCTCCGTTCAAGAGAAATACGTATCAGGATTGAGACTTAGAGTCATCCGGATCGCTGTCAAAGCTAGCATCGACATAACACTTAGCGACTAGCTCTTCTTCACCTATGTATATAAGAAACATATCCCTAGTTCTTCTCAAGTACTTAAGGATATTCTTGACCGCTATCCAGTGTTCCGAACCTAGATCAGATTGGTACCTACTAGTCAAACTAATAGCATGTGCCACATCCGGTCTTGTACATAGAATGGCATACATTATAGAGCCTATGGACGAGGCATAGGGGATCTTATCCATTATCTCTCTTTCTTCTGCTGTATCCGGGTTTTGGGTCTTGCTCAATGTCTTGCCTTGCAACATAGGTAAGAACCCCTTCTTACTTCCGTCCATATTAAACTTCTTTAATATCTTATCAAGGTATGTACTCTACGATAGCCCAATTAGGCGCCTTGATCTATCTCTATAGATTTTAATGCCTAATATGTATGACGCTTCACCAAGGTCTTTCATCGAAAATTTGTTGTTTAGATAACTTTCGACACTGTTTAAAAGATCTATATCATTTCCAATCAATAATATGTCATCCACATATAATATTAGAAATGCCACATTGCTCCCACTCACTTTCTTGTAAATACAAGCCTCTCCATAAGTTTGGACAAATCCAAACTCTTTGATCACCTCAACAAAGCGGAGATTCCAACTCCGGGATGCTTGCTTCAGTCCATAGATGGATCACTGAAGTTTGCATACCTTATCAGCATCCTTAGGATTGACAAAACCCTTAGGTTGTATCATATATAACTCTTCTTCAATATTACCATTGAGGAACGCAGTTTTGACGTCCATCTGCCATATTTCATAATCGAAATATGCAGCAATTGCTAACATAATCGTAACCGACTTAAGCATCGCTACGGGAGAGAATGTCTCATCGTAGTCAATTCCTTGAATTTGTCGAAACCCCTTTGCGACAAGTCGAGCCTTATAGATGGTCATATTACCATCAGCATCGGTTTTTCTTTTGAAAATCCATTTATTCTCAACGGCCTTTCGATCATGAGGTAAGTCCACCAAAGTCCAAACCTGGTTTTCGTACATGGATTCCATCTCGGATTTCATGGCTTCTAGCCATTTGTTGGAATCCGGGCTCATCATCGATTCTTCATACGTCGCAGGGTCATACATTTCATCAACCATGAAATTCACAACAGGATTGCCGTACAGTTCACGAGCTGCACGTGTCCTACTTGACCTGCGAGGTTTGGTAGTGTCCTCTTTCGGAGTTTCATGATCAATATCATTAGCTCTCTCTTTATTAGGTGAAGTCAACTCCGAAATAATTTCCGATGCTGCGCTACTCGCCATTTCATGAAGAGAAGGTTCAATAACCTCTTCGAGTTCTACCTTCCGACTACTCACACCTTTCGCGAGAAACTCCTTCTCAAGAAAGGATCCATTCTTGGCAACAAAAACCTTGCCCTCGGATCTATGATAGAAGGTATACCCAATCGTTTCCTTAGGGTATCCTATGAAGACGCATTTTTCCTCTTTGGGTTCGAGTTTATCAGGCTGAAGTTTCTTCACATAAACATCGCATCCCCAAACTTTAAGAAATAACAACTTAGGTTTGTTTCCAAACCATAATTCATACGGTGTCGTTTCAACGGATTTAGATGGTGCCCGATTTAAAGTGAATACAGCGTTTTCCAGTGCATAACCCCAAAATGACAGTGACAAGTCAGTCAGAGACATCATAGATCAAACCATATCCAATAAAGTACGATTACGACGTTCCGACACACTATTACGTTGTGGTGTTCCGGCAGGCGTGAGTTGTGAAACTATTCCACACTCTTTCATGTGTGTGCTAAACTCGTAACTTAGATACTCACCTCCACGGTCGGACCGTAGAAATTTGATCTTTCTGTTACGATGATTTTCCACTTCATTCTGAAATTCTTTGAACTTTTCAAAGGTTTCAGACTTGTGTTTCATCAAATAGATATACCCGTATCTACTCAAATCATCCGTGAAAGTAACAAAATAACGATATCCACCTCGCGCCGACACACTCATTGGTCCACACACATCAGTATGTATGATTTCCAATAAATCTGTCGCCCGTTCCATTGAACCGGAAAACGACGTTCTAGTCATCTTGCCCATATGGCATGGCTCACATGTATCAAATGATTCAAAATCAAGTGATTTCAGAAGTCCATCAGAATGGAGTTTCTTCACGCGTTTGACGCCAATATGACCTAGACGGCAGTGCCACATATATGCAGATATATCATTATCAAGTTTAATCCTTTTAGCATCAACATTATGAATATGCGTAATACTACTATCGAGATCCAATAGAAATAAACCATTCAACACAGGTGCATGACCATAAAAGATATCATTCTTATAAATCGAACAACCATTGTTTTCAGATTTAAAGGAATAACCATTTTGCATCAAACACGATCTGGATACAATGTTCATGCTCAGTGCAGGCACCAAATAACAATTATTCAGATTTATAACTAATCCCGATGGCATATGGAGAGGTAGTGTCCCGACGGCGATCACATCAACTCTTGATCCATTGCCGACCCGCATCATGACCTCATCCCTTGCTAGTTGTCACTTGTTCCGTAGCCCCTGAACCGAGTTACATATATTAGCAACCGATCTCGTATCAAATACCCAGGTGCTACTGCGAGTACTAGTCAAGTACACATCAATAACATGTATATCACATATACCTTTGTTTTCCTTGCCGGCCTTCTTGTCCGCCAAATACTTGGGGCAATTGCGCTTCCAATGGCCAGTCCCCTTGCAATAGTAACACTCGGTGTCAGACTTAGGACCAGCTCGGGGTTTATTTTCAGGTGTGGCAACAGATTTGCCACCCTTCTTGCCCTTGTGCTTGCCTTTCTTGTCCTTCTTGAAACCGGTGGTCTTATTGATCATCAACACTTGATGTTCTTTCCTAATCTCCACTTCTGCAGTCTTAAGCATTGACAGAAGCTCGGGAAGAGACTTCTTCATGCCCTGCATATTATAGTTCATCACGAAGCTCTTGTAGCTAGGTGGTAGAGATTGGAGAACACGATGTATGCCTAAGTCAATGGGAATCGTTATTCCCAAGGACACAAGCTTATCGGCGTACCCAGACATTTTGAGTACGTGCTCACTAACGGAGCTATTCTCCTCCATCATGCAGCTAAAGAACTTTTCAGAAGCATTATAACTCTCTACGGCAGCATGGGTATCGAAAATCATTTTCAATTCTCCCATGATATCAAAGGCATCGCCATTTTCGAAACGCTTTCGAAGTTCTGGCTCTAGCCCATACAGTATGCTGTAATGAACTAAGTTGTGGTCCTCCTGACGAGTCACATAGACATTCTTTTCCTCGTCAAGGGCATCATGAGCTGGTGGGGGGACTAGCGGCGCCTCTAGCACATATTGCTTTTGTGCAGCAGTGAGGAGAATCCTCAAATTCATAGCTCAGTTGGTGAAGTTGCTACCATTCGCAGCAAGTTTCTCTTTCTCCATGAACACATTGAAATTAAAAGCAGGTGGTGCCATCTACAATAGAATTCGTAAAGTTTATTTAGACTAAGTTTATGATAGAGTGAGTTCAACTAATCCAAATTACTAATGAACTCCCACTCAAAAACGACATCCCTCGTGTCCTTTTGGTGATTACATGAACCAAATCCACTACACCAAGTCCGATCATCATGTGAGTTGATGTAGCTTCAAAGGCGAGCATCTATATGGGCATCATATCAACTATATGACTCATGCTTAACATTTCGGTCCGTGTTCTGAGGCCATGTCTGTACATGCTAGGCTCGCCAAGTAAGAACCTTAGTATTCGCGTGTGTAAAACTGTCTTACACTCGTTCCTATGAAAGCGTAGAGTCGAGTACACCCGATCATCACGTGATGTCTCGAAACACGATCCACAGAACGGTGCATACTTAAGGAAGAACACATTTTATCTTGATATCTAAATGAGGGATCATCTTACAATGCTACAAAAAGCGCCAAACTAGCAGTATAAGATGCTAACATCTAATGTGTAAAGTGATATGATATGGTCCATGCATTTGATCTCTATCATTTGCATCGTGGTATGATCTCTATCATTCCTTTGTGTGTAAGGCTAAGGTCTATGGAACTTACACGTTGAGTGTGTTGTAAGAGTATCTATCATACATCTACTTACAACAATACCATATCAAGACACTAGCCCATCAACGATCTAAACTAGACACCTCTAATTTATCAATTGCAAGTTTTACGTGGCTTAGGGCTTTCGGAGATAGAACCGGTCTTACCTACAAACATGAACCACAGCGAGGATAACCAAGTTATTAGAAACTCATTGTAAATCAGATATTTACTATAGTAGGAGAGACAGACACCCGCCAGCCACCTATGCAAAATAAGTTGCATGTCAGTCGTGGAACCGGTCTCATGTATGATGACATGTAAGGTTGGTCTGGGCCGCTTCATCCCACTATGCCACCAATATCCAAAATACATAGAAGATGCAATAACATGATCATCATCGCCCACATATAAACATATGTGTACTACCCGTGCAAAGCACCTACGCATAGATCAGGCTCTGATACCACTATTGGGTCCGCAGCATAGAAAACAAAAAAATTCCTACGATGAGAACTATACGACAAGATCTATCTACTAGATACAGAGCAATGGGTGGACATACATCCATCGAGAACTTACCCTCGAAGACAACGAGTTTTGTTAACGAGTAGGAACTCGTGGTTGATGTAGTTGTACACTTGCCGATCTCAAGATTGTGTGGAAGTCCGAGCGCCGCAAATCAGCAGCCCATCCATCCTCGCACACACGTTCAAGCCACCGGACAACCTCCACCTCCTCGCTCCAGCGATGCAGCGAAAGCAGCAACTCCTTCCAGACAAAATGCCATCGGGAACATGTATCTCGCTAATCTAAGACCATGGGGAATAATTCTAGAGGGGGAGAGAGATCCTTCACGAGGAGGTGTGGGGAAGAAGGCGGAAGAGGGGGGCCTTTTATAGGAGGAGGGGGGTGCCCCTCCCCATGGCCGGCGCCTCATGGGGGGTGACCCCTGATGGCTCAATACACGGCGCCCAGAAAAATGCTTGGTGCGTGGTGTTGATGTAGAGCTCGTTGGGAACCCTAAGAGGAAGGTATGATGAGCACAGTAGCAAGTTTCCCTCAGTTATGAAACCAAGGTTTAATCGAACCAGTAGGAGCAAGGAAACACCTCAAAGGTGTTACTAGCTGAGCTTTGGCAGGGCGCACTACCGGTGCTAGTAGCAACGTGGAGACCTGCACAACACAACCATAGAACTTTGTCCCCAACTTGCGATGAGGTTGTTAATCTCACCGTGTTTTGCAGAAAACAATGGATTAAACGTATCGAATGGAAAGAAGTAAAAGTTTGTAGAAAGTAAACACAAAATAGTAAACAATTGTAAATTGTATGTAAAGAAAGAGGACCAGGATCCATAGTTCACTAGAGGTGGCTGTCCTTAGATAGATAACATCCTGAGTGAATAAATTACAGCGGGGCAATTGACAAACACCGAGAAAGCAATACATGCATATACTAATCATCTTGACTCCTTTGAGACTTGATTGGGCATTACAACATAATACATAGACCGCCATCCAACTACATCTATGACTAATAATCCTCCTTCAGGTTATCATCCGAACCCCCTCCAGTATTAAGTTGCAAGCAACAGATTATTGCTTTACGAACTGCGTGTAAAGTAAACAATACGATTGTTCTATGAACAAAGGATTGTTGTTTTCTCCATAGTAGCAATAGCACATCTAGTACCTTAGAGATTTCTGTCACTTCCCCAGATTACCAGAGGCATGAACCCACTATTGAGCATAAATACTAACTCTTGGAGTTGCTAGCATCTACTTGGCCAAGATAGCTACTAACAACAGAAAGCATGCAAGATCACAAATAACAAAGACATGATAGAATCAATAATCAATCTGAAATAGCATCTGAATATCCATCGGATCCCCGCAAACACAACACGTATGAATTACAAATAGATGATCTTGATCATGAACGGAGCTCACAAGATCTAAACATAAAAGCACAAAGGAGGAGAAACCAGCCATCTAGCTACTACATGGATCCGTAGTCCAAGGATGAACTACTCACGCATCACACCGGAGGCTTGCATGGTGATGAAGAAAGCCTCCAGGGTGAATTCCCCTCTCCGGCAGGGTGCCGGGAAGAGCTTCAGATCCCTCCCGATCTACGGACAGAGACGACGGCGGCTACAGACTCTTTCGTGGATTTTTGATCGGGTACTTAGGGTTTTCGTCCCGTGGGCAACTTATAGTCGGAAGGGGAGGCCGAGGGGGTGCCGGGAGCGGCCACACCACCCCCTGGCGCGGGCCAGGCCTGGCTGCACGGCTAGGTGGTGTGGTGGCTCCCCGGCCCTTCTCTGTCTCGTATTCTGGCACTTCATCACTTCCGGAAAAATAGGCACTTTGGCTTTTGTCCCGTCCAATTCCGAGAATATTCATTTTCTGACTTTCCTGGAACCAAAAACAGCAGAAAACAGGCAGCTGGCACTGTGGCTCTTGTTAATAGGTTAGTCCAAGAAATCATATGAAAAGTACTCCAAAGTTGGAACAAAACACAAGAAAGTGGATAAAACCAAGCATGGAACATCAAAAATTATAGATACATTTGCAATGTATCAACATCCTCAAGCTTAACTCATGCTCGTCCTCGAGTAGGTAAGTGATAAAAAGAAAGTATAATTTTCATAGTATCTTTTTTTTCTCCTTTTCTCTTTTTTCTCAGTATAGGACTCTTTTTTTATAAGAAGAATGCTTCATAGACAGCTCATTATGGTTACGCTGCAGGTTTCCACCATGTCAGCATGGATTAGACCAGCAGCCCAGGCGTTTCTCTAACACATATACATAACGTCATGGACTTACAAGCTCCCCTTTCATTTCACACCGACGACATCCATATACATAAGGGCATGATATCAACTAGGTACACGTACCAAGTGCAATGTTGAAAGCGTTCCCCATGAAAGCATGGTTCTTCTAATTCCCGAAAAATAAATGCAAGCATATACAACATAGAAGACACAATGGTTCAAGTTTATTAAGGGCAAGTAAAGTAAAGTGTGCCATCAAGTTCGTGAGAGCTTTAATCACTAGTTTTTTCATAACAAGTGGAAGGTAAACAAAAGCATGAATATACTTGGAATAACATAAGCTAGTAGGTAGGTATGGTGGACTCTTTGGAATAACTTGGTTTAGGGAGTTGGATGCATGAGTGGAACTCATACTTTGTTGTGGAGGCTAGCAAAAGACTGGGAGCGACAAACTAAGAGAGCAATAATGGTCATAATCATGCAGAGCGGCAAAACATCATTGATCAAAGCATAAAGTGATACTACAAGTTGAGAACTAAAGGATCATAAAGGCTAAGGTGACTTGAGATAGTCATAACATGGTGTGAGCATGTGCCAAGTCAACCCAAATAAAGCATCAAAGGAGAATACCACTATACTATGCTTTAATATGCTAAACAACGCATGATTCATCCAAGGCACATTAAGCAATCTCAATTGTTTAAAACAAGTCATGCTACAGCAAAGAATACTAAGCATAAAGACAAAACAATATCAAGCATGGCATGACAAAGCGTAGGCCACGCTCAAAAACAAGCTCTTTTTACCACATAAGCATGAACTTTCCTACTCTTTTCCAAACCAAACCAAACTATTTGCAAACCAAAGTGTGAAAGAGGGGGTACAACCAACTTATTCAGAAAACTAAGCAAACAAGCAAACTAAAAACCAAAACAAAAACGAAAAAGAAGATGCTCCAATAAAAACACAACTGTGCATGAAACAATAAAAATGAAGCGTTTGGAAGAAACCTGGAATTTTTATTGATGAAGAAGGGGATGCCTTGGGCATCCCCAAGCTTTGACGCTTGTATTTCTTGGATGTTTCTTGGGGTGACACGCGTGGCATACCCAAGCTTGAGCTTTAGTCCATCCTTCATCTCATTACTCATTCCTTCCATACACCCGAAAATTTTCCTTCTACAAAACTTCACACAATCTCATTAGCAACATTAGTGCACTTAAGATAAATAAGTCTCAAGGTTCAGTTCTAACACCAAATAAACTTCCAGTAGAACACTAGCTACTGTAGCACTTCCCTCAAAAATCTCAATTCTCCAAAGGAACTCAAGAAGGAACCAACAAGAAGCAAATGCAGAAAATGGCAGAGATCTGTCAAAACAGACCAGCAGGTAAAGACGATTTTTGTGAAATGATGTGACTTTGTTATTAACAACATCTAGTGTCTATGATCAGGAAACCTTGATCATCTTGTTAATCAACATGCTAGTCTATAAGAGAGGCATAACTAGGAACCCTTTTTGTTTATTAAACACACATGTATTGACGTTTCCGATCAATACAATTATAGCATGCAAAATAAACATCTATCATATACGAGGAATACATAATAACAACTTTATTATTTCCTCTTAGGGCATATTTCCTTCAAATCGTACCTGGTGGAGGGAACACAGCCTCAGCTGGACCATCGGAGTGGAGCAGCTGGTGGACTATCTGGTTCAGGCGCTTGCTGATCATGATCATATTCTTCAGCATCATACTCTTGCTGCTGGGGAGCTTCCTCACCTGTACCACTATGTGCATTACTTTGCACATCTTCTGCATCATCATCTTGAGCTTATTTTTCAATTAAATCTACAGGAACTGGGTCAGAATCAGATCTGTCTTGCTACTGATTTCGAGGAGGAACATGCACCAGAACTTGCACCGGAGCCTGCACCTTTGTATTCACAATATCCTCAATTGTTTGGTCTTCAACAAACACAATATCACGGCTTCTCACAACATTTCTTGCTATTGGATCATACAACTTATAGCTGAACTGATCACCTCCATAGCCAAGAAATATACATTGTCGTGTCTTCGAAGCTTTGACCTTTCATCTTGAGGGATATGAACAAAGACCTTACACCCAAAAACCTTCAGGTGCTCATATGAGACGTCCTTGTCATAAAAGACCCTATTTGGAACATCTCCCTGCAATGAATAACTTGGTGAGAGATTAATAAGATAAACTATATTCGACAAATCCTCACCCCAATAATGTTTAGGTAGCTTTGCACTCGATAGAAAGCATCTAACTCTCTCAACAATTGTCATGTTCATCCTCTCAGCAAGACCATTCAGCTGTGGTGTCTTCGGAGGAGTAAATCGGTTCCTAATTCCCTGCTCCTTGCAATAGGCATCAAATGGTCCAATATATTCTCCCCCATTGTTAGTGCGAATGCACTTGGTCTTCTTCTTAGTTTCTCTCTCAACTGAGACTTGGAATTTCTTGAACATACTTAGTACTTGATGTTTGTTCTTCAAAACATAGACCAAAACCTTCCTGGAAAAGTCATCAATAAATGTGACAAAGTACTTGATGCTTGGCGCATATCTTATCGACCTTACACTGTGTGATCTCATCACGGGTGTCGTGGTCACGGTTTCTCCGTCGCGGGCTGCGACGTCACCGTGGCAGGTCATCCTCGTTGTATGACGGCGAGCGGTTTCTTGCGAGTGCCGCAGATGTCTTCTTTGGTTCCAGGGTTGTCTCTCCCGCGAGTGTAGCGTCTACCAGTCCGAGTCCGATGAGGGCGGATCTATGGATGCCAATGCGTGGACCCCTCGGCCACGGAGGGTTGGACAGCAGATAGGTGGTGGCCGCAATAACGGACGCCTATGAGGACTTGGGTGTTACATTGCTCCGTGCATCCAGTCATCGAGTGGCTTCGTGTCTGGCTTCCTCGTCCATCAAGTCCACTCGAGGGCGTATTTTGGACGCCCTAGATTTGTGGTTCCCCTTCGAGGAGGATCCATGAAGCGAGGAAAGCCCTACCCATCGGGCACTCGAATCGTCGAAGAGTCGTTGTCGTTCCGCGAGTCAGGCATGGAGTGTCCGCTGGTGGTGGAATTCCTCGTTTAAGTACCAATGGTATGCCATTAGCACTTCTTGCGACACGACCCGAGGGGGGGGGGGTCAAAGTTGTGCCATCCTCTTGGGCATGCTTGACCCTTTCCCACTCCACATCTGTGAGCTGGATCTGTGGCTTGTCATTGTAGTTGTTGCCATTGTCATGGATGTCCATGTTCCTGGCCTTAGGATTGGCGCTGGTGCCATTGCTGGCGATGCCAATAGTGTTGGCATTGTTGATGGCACAATAGTAGTGGTTCAGACAGATGTTGCTTCTAGAATTCTCCAGGTCAGATCCGACGTTATGATCGTCCTTGAGCGGATCGCTCAGATCGGAGTCGCAACTGTTGTCGCTATCCAAGCCATAGGCCGAGGAGGTAGCGTTCAGCTTGTTGAGTGTCCCGAGTGGTGGTGGGGTCCACGAACTGGTGCAATCGACAGTGGAGTCGACTGCTCCGGGGCCGATCGGATCAGGTCAGGGATGCGAAGAGTGCAGGTCTTTCTGACCTGGAAGCTGAAGCCATCGATCATCATGTAAGCTTCGGCGTGGAGGGTGTCGAAGGTTGGGCGCGTGGCTGGTGAATGGATGGTTAAGTCGAAGGTGTCGAAGATGAGGATTCCGTCTGATGCGGATGAATCGAATATGGCGGGTGATGGGGCCGCCGAAGTCATAACATTAGCACACCCACTTCCCACAGATGGCGCCAATTGACATGGGGTTAACACGTCAATGCCCATATTTTATGGACTTTGGTTTTAGGAAGAACGACGAGCTAGAGACTTCGTCGGCTAGCACACAAGCAACACGGGGACAAGGTGGTTTACTCAGGTTCAGGCCCTTGGAGGGAAAACCCTACTCCTTCTTGTCTGCTCTTGTTTGATGATGAACCAAAGGTTACAGGGGTGCCTTGATAACGATGGTGTGTGCTAGGGTTTTAGATTTCCTCCTCGTTGTTCCCTCCTGGCCTTTATATGAGGAGGTCGGGTCTTAGGATACAACCGAGTCGGTTACAAGTTAGGTTTAACTATTTAAACTTTCTATCTAAGGCTTGATGTATTCATCAAGGGAGTCGCATCCTTCATGGGCTTGGGGCCACCCAAATCTTCATGGGCTTCACTATTGGCGACAGATCATTGCGCTTCCTATTGGGCCGAATCGGGTAGGCCCATCATAGGCACCCGGAGGGCATACCTATGTCACATATACATTGTCTTTAAAAATGCAAATGAAGATGAGAATCGCAAGGTTCTGAGGAACAAGGCAAGTTTAAGAGTTTTAGACTTCTTCTAGCACACACTACTACGAATGTTATCCAGGACATCTTCATGTACGAGGATATCATTATAAATACAACATCAAAAGCTACACAAGATACCCTGGAAGGTGAGTGCAAAGGAAATATGAGTTTCAGTTAGGGAGATGGCTGGCAGAGTGAAGAAATGCAGTAGGTTGGTAATGGGCAAGTTTCAATCCCCAATAGATGGCAATCACAACTTGATGTCCTTCTACTCATGCAACACATGGATACGTTGCGAGAGCAAGAACAAATTTAAGCTAAAGGTTCTGAAGCATAGCTGCACCAGAAATCGATCCCAAGTGCTTGAAGAAGGGTCCATTATGAGACAATGGCATTGAGTAATAAGAAGAGGAGTATGATGAATAGCAGAGAGAGAGTAGAGTGGTAAAAAGGACAATAAGAAGAACGATGGGAATGGTCAGGTTGCAAATGGAGAAGCGCATCAAAAGGTAGACTCTTATATAGACTGTTTGATACATTACAATGTTCAAGTAACCATAGATGCTTAGCATGGATGTTATTGCCATTTGAGCCACATGAATCCTAAAAAAGGAATTATCTGTCTTTAACTTATAAAACATAACGTTATAGTTGCTTCAATTTTACATTTTTTGTTTATTATTCTTATGTGGATGGAACCAATAACTGAGAATTGATCGATATGAAACCAGAAGGTTTTTCTATCATATTTTCATAATGGGCTTGAATTGCACTCCATGCAAAGGTAGGTGGCAGAGTATAAGATTTTGCTCCCATGGGTGCATTATCCTCTAAAAAAAATTGTGTGTAATCTATGATTTCTTTTGACTGACAGAACTGTCACATGCTCACATCGCTTCCTCTTCCCGTTTATTGTTGCCACCATCTTTGCACACATTTTGGATGTTGTCCCTTTTCTTTCTTCTCCTAGATCACAACTGGTTATTTAGTTATTCCCTTAGTAGAAGAGGATATGTGTGTTTCATCTTCCCTTTCTATCGAGCAGTTCAATTACAATCTCCAATCGTGAAATACAATATAGCAACAAAATGGTGTAGAAGTAGCATATTACATACTCCTTCTGTCCCAAATTAACTAACTTCACTTTTTCTAGATACACATGTATCTAAGCGCTAAAATGATACATGCATATTTAAACAAAATGAAACCAATTATTTTGGGATGGAGGGTGTATTACAATATCATTGTTGAGATGTAATATAAATTGCAACATACATTCTTACTAGCATAAACCATACCTTGTAGAAGGCTATACATTACCGAGTATATTTTACCCTCCATCAAAAAACAACAAATATGTATTACTCAACTAGCGTGGTAGAGTCGCTGATGCCATGAACTCTTGTTCCAAGCTGTAGCAGTTTTGGTTCCTCTGAGAAGGTAAATTAGCTCTTTCTACTTTACCACTCTGAACACTCAACAATGGAAGGCTGACTTGGTGTTGTCCACTTAACATGGCTTGCGTGACTTCATTTGTTACGTTGACATGAGATGATCTCAACCTTTTGGAATGCAGGTGTTGCAACTTCATCTCCACTTGTCTCATTGTAGGTCTTTCTTCACCTCGTAGTTGCAAACAAGTCTCTGCAAGACCGGCAACATCATTAATCTCTTCATATGTTGCTTCCTCCAAAACTTGAGGAGCTACTATTTCTGCAAGGGGCTTCTGCTTCATCTCCCAGAGGAAGTAGTTAGACAAGTTTTGCTTTAGCCTAGAATCACTTGTAAAAATAGGCTCCTTTCTAAGAAGCAACTCTACAAGTACTGCACCAAAACTATAGACATCACTCTTCTCATTTAAAATTCCGGTGTGGTAATACTCGGGATCCAAATACCCAAATGTGCCTTGTATATTTGTAATTACATGAGTTTGGTCAATAGGAAGCAGCCTTGAAGCACCAAAATCTGACACTTTTGCAGTGTAATTTCCATCCAAAAGTATGTTGGCAGACTTCACATCACGATGGAATATCGATACCGAGGCAGCTGAGTGGAGGTAATAGAGTGCTCCAGCAGCTTCTGCAACAATTGTCAAGCAATCGTCCCAAGTCAATATTGACCTTCTAGTGGCACGGGCATGAAGGATACCAAATAATGAACCATTAGGGATAAAGTCATATACCAGTAGTGGAACTTCGGTCTCAAGACAACATCCAAAGAGCTTCACAATATTTCTGTGAGAGGACAGCAACCTCATTTATGAACAGACTAATCTCAACTTTCTCTATGACTTTGGACTTTTTTATGGCCACTACCCGTTGGTCAGATAAGATTCCTTTATAAACCATGCCATGCCCTCCACGACCAACGATACGGGTGGAATCAAAGTTATTTGTTGCCTTTTCTAACTCTGACAATGAGAAGATTTTGGTGTTATCGCTCGCATTTTCATCTGATGATATTAACTGTTCTAGGAGTAAACCTTGGTTCTATCGAAAATGCTTTCTTCGTAGTTTCTTTTAGATGTCTTTTTCCCATTTACGGACAAAAAGTATTATAATTAAGACGACAAGTAGAATAATGAAACCAACGCTAATCCCAATGGCGATACCTGTAATGATAATGCTAGGCATTACTACACATGACCTTATAAAGCTTAGTAAGTATAATTTATAGTAGTGCAGAACTCACCTAGTACTAGATTTTGTTCTTTGGTCGATGTGCACATCATTGTTTCATTGTCATACACTGTTTTTCTAGGACATTCAGTGCAATAATGACTTCCTTCGGTATTATGGCAAATCCCTTCACATGTGCCCAGTATCTTGCATTCATTAATATATGCAATAGTATTAGAGAAAATACGTAATTAATGCGGTTAAGTTACTAGTTGGTGCCAACGAGTGTTTGTAGCTTTCATGTTTTGGATCACAGGTGTAAATGCACACATTATGCAAAACACATAAAAAATATACTTCAAAACATCAAAAAGTACCTAACGAAAAGTTCGTGCCTACATCCGAACGTTCTATGTTTGTACACAAAGTTTCACAAGAAAATAACATTTTTTATGGCTTGTGCAAAAATGACAAAAAATGTTTGTGAATAGTCACATTGGAGCATCGAAAATTGTCTTTTTTACCTAAGCCACAAAAAATGTTCTTTTGTACCAAAACTTTGTATGCAAACATAAAATGTCGGAGCATACATGGGGAATTGTTTTCGGAATTATTCGACATTTCAAAATATGTATTTAAACAATGAGTGCATCTACACCTATGAGGCAAAAAGTATTTCCCACATTATATGTGTGTATACACAAAGTTACATATTACCGTACACACAAATTAGATAGAGAGGTCAGGCTTGAGTATTCAGTCACATATCTATGATTTAGTCTGGGACTGAGATTGTTTTAAGATATACGAGACAAGTATCAATTATAGAAAATGTGTGATCACCTCTTGATGGCATTTCCATAACAAACAGATGGTTTGCATATTTATTAGGAGGTGAACAAGAGAGAAGGAGGAGCAAGAAGAAGGTACGTACCTTGGCATCCATTAGTGATATATGGATTCCCGTCAAAGCCAGAAACACATTTGCAACGGTAACCAACATATCCTCGTATGGAGTTGACGCCCAAGCAAATGCTATTCATGCTAACACAAGCATATCCAGTTATGTTCTGCCGTGCTTCCTGACATGTCAAATTGGCTACTGCCCACTGCTGAGATGCTGATTCCCCTGAGGCAACGTAGAGGCTAGGTTCTTCAGGAACATTTACCGAAATATCTTGTTCATTAGATGAGCTGTATTTAACATTCACTAGCCCATTGTTGATATCTATATAGTTTACATGAGCTGAATCACTGATAAGGAATTGTAGAGCAGACATTGTGGAATTTGTACAATTGAGCTGAAATAGCATCCTTCCAGAACAACCGTCCTCGAGGCCAAAAGGAAAAGGAGCACTGATGTTACCACACCATCTTGAGCAGTTGGTCTTCCGTTGTAATGAATTATACTCTGATTTCATAAAAGGGTCAGTGCATCTATCTTAAGATCATGTCACAGATAAAGAAAATCTTCCAGCACAATAGGTCAACTGAACATATTAATGCACCCACACCAAGAACAGCACAAACTGCTAATTATATTCCTAGTAACCGAGTTATGAAAAATTAATGCTTAGCTTAACTAGCTAGGAGAAAAACTATTTTGCTTTTTGTAAAGCATTTATATACATGGAGATATGTCCACATTGCCCCCATTGAACTTTTGAAAATAAGATTCCAACTTCTGATCAATATCATTTAAAATGGCCTGGAAAACATACAAAATCATCCACATCATAATCTTCCTCTATTTTGACGAAAATAATCCTATATTATTGCGCCACATTACAATCGTATAGGATTACTTTTGTCCTCTTTTGACTCAAGGGTATTGTCATGGATGGTTCAAAAATATCATCACAACAAACTTTCTGAATTGTTTGTGAAAAGAGTATGCACGGATGGGGAAACTGTATTGTAGATAAGATGAGCTTGGAGGGTGGTAATGGATCACGAAGAATCAACAATTCGCGAGGGAGATGTTAGTCATACAAAAGGAAACCAACAAGTGATTGGATAGCTAGCAGGGGAAACATAATCCATAACATTTATTGCCAAAAACATCTATAGAACCTATAGTGATAAAAATGATAAAATTATGATATTATATGTAAACAAACTATGCTATTTATCTGAGAGTAATACCTTTGTCACGCGAGCAGCCATCTATGTATGGGTTGCCTCGGTACCCATCATTGCACTGACAATAATAGCCGAGGTATGATCCAACCAATTCAGCACTGCTATGGTCACTCAGACACGCGTAATCCGTCATGTTTTCCAAGGTGCCAGCCAAGACGGGTTGATCGACGACGATACCCCAGATAATGATGGCGAAATTAGTGGTTACTTCAACTTTATCCCATATGGAGCCCCTGTTACTGTGCACTTGGAGTGTCTTGTGGTGGCTGACAAACTTGATCTCCAAGCCCGTATGAGTGAAGGAGCTAATGGTCGCGCTGCAGCAGCCTGTACCGTTACAGTTCTGCCTAGCCACCATGGCGGTGATATCTTGGTCAGGGCATGTAATGCTGCACTGGCCCTTCATCATGTTCGTGCCGTACTCAAGCACATCAATGTCGACGTCGCAACCGGTGAAGTTTATTTGCAAAGTGTAGCCAGTAAAAGACCTCCCAAGATTATTCCAGGATATGTTGTACACATCGACCCCAGATCTCAAGGGGATGGAATAGGAATGTGATACATCGATAGCTCGCTCGTAGCCATCGGTGGTCATGATATCACTCATGACCTGTGTGATCCCGTCGGGCAGCGTAGTGCGTTGACCAGCCCCATCTTGATCACCTAGATGTGTATTCGACAGAATTGTGTGATGATGGATTAGCAACGCAGGATTGATGTATGCCTAGTGAAGAGTATTTGAGTTGAAGGCGTGGGTACCGATGAGACCGTGCGTATATATTTTTCCGAAATGCAAAAGGACCTGTCAATTGGAAGCTACACGACTTTTAAACGGGACTGCACTGTCTCGAAAACTAGATAGCAATATGAGTGGTACGCGTACAAGAAGATCGTAGCCCCCAAAATTCACAAGTTTATCTTCTCGAATCAGCCTTTCGCCCCGCTTTATAAATAAAGCACACATGTAAAACCGCTACTGAGCCAGACAGCACAACGGCCAAAGGAAGATCCGAACACTGCTGGGCTGAACAGCACAAGCAAAAGCCCAAGTGGAAATACAAAAGAAAGAAAAAGAAAAAAAATGCACAACAGCACCGGATCAACCACCGACTAAGACTCGCAACCGCTACGCCCTCTGAAATAGTCTCACCACGATCCTATGCCTCCGCATTGCCGTGTACCAAGCAACACTTCCAAGAAGGGAAACGACGATGGCGCCGGACGGATGAAATATTTGGTATAGGAATGGCCAGTTTCTCATTCACGTTTTTAGACCGAGTTCCTGACGTTGGCCAAATTTTGAACAAACATGGAAAAATCTAGATGAATTCAGGCGATTGCATTAAAATATAGGAGAGTTCGTACATATTATGTCAAATTCGGTCATATACTCAAATTTTGACTACAGTAGGCTAAAAACATCAAAATATTTAAACTAAACTGGCCGATGCCGATGCCGACGGGGCGCGCCGATCACATGCCGAAGTGGCGGTAGAAGGACGTGTAGTCGGCGTCCTGGGTCCCGTCATCGTTGCTCGGCGGCTCGGAGCTGCCCTGGCTTGTGTCGCCGTAGCGCCACGACTGCGATGAGGGTCCGTGTAACACCCCTAGTTCTACTAATAGCAATTAGGGTTTGATTTGTGCATAGCATGAGCATCATCCTCTTTAAATAAAATGCATGGAAGAAGACAAAACCCTAAAACCCTAACCTTTCCCTCTCTTTGAAAACCTTTAAATGGGTTTGACTATTTGAAAACTACCAAAAATGTTGGAGCCCAAAAGGACTAATATGGCCCCTACAATATTTCAATACTTTTACAAAGTCTCTGGTATTTTTGAAATGATTCGAAACAGAAATTATTTCAAAATATAAAAGAGATAAGAAAAACAGAAAAGAAAAATGTTTTGTTAAAAAAAACTGAGCCAGATCCACACCAGGTCGTAGCCTCCCCCTCTCTCTTCCTGGCTCGGCCCAGCCTGGCCCAATGCAGCCACCCCAGGCCCAGTACCCCTTCGGCCAACCTTTCCATCGTCTTCCACCTCGCGCTAGAAGGACAACCACCTCGTTGTCGTCGCCGTCCACCGGCGCTGCGATGCCCGCCTCGCCACGATCCGTGCTACCGATATGGACGAAGTCTACAAGTACCCCTCCCGTCGCCGGATAAGCCCTGGCTTCCTCCCTCTCCCCAATTTCTCTCTGGCCGACGAACCCTAGCCCATACATCGCCGGCGTCCCGCTGTTTCCGAGCTCCCCTAGCTATTCCAAGGCCACCGTTGGAGCCGCCTGCTTCTCCTCGTTCTCCTCGACGTAGCGCCGGAGCTGGAGAAGCTTCCAACCGCCCCAATTGATAGCTCCGTCCCCTACTCCGTCCGCCGCCGTACCCGTTGATTCTGGCCTCCCCGAGCTTCTCCGAGTCCTTCATCGGTATCCTGGTGAGCACTCGGTCCTCGTTGACCACTCCTCCATCTCCCTCTCGCTTTTATTCGAGCCTGCATCATGCGCCGCCATCGGTCGCCGCAATTTCTCGTCGGGAAGGCATCTCCGGCGACCAAATCTGAGCGGAGCCGCCACCTTCGGGTTCGTCTCGGCGCGCTGGTTTGAACGCACCCACGCACGCGTCCTGGGGCACTCGCAATCGGCCGGCCCGATCTTGACCTGAGGAGGAGCTCCATGGCTGACGTCAGCATGACGTCAGCATGAGGCAATAATACCTTTTTTATCTATTTTAAATGTTATAATTGTCTTCTGGGATATTAATATGATAGGTGCGCCCTGTCTGTCAGGATTTTAATCTTTTTGAAAATGATTTCTGAAATTATTAAACTTCTCTCATGTGGTTCCAGCTGGAAAATAATTTAATAAATCACAAAAATGTTTAATTGTTTTAAATTGATTTAAAATGAGAAAAATCATAACTAATTAATTTTAAATCAGAAAAATATGTATAATATATCAAAATGTTCAGAAAAATGAGATCTACACAATAGACTCATAATCATGCAATGTTAAGCAACTTTAATTTTAAGTTTAATTAGAAGAACCAATTAAACCCCGAAGGTGACTTCGAGATTCCCCCTATTTTAGGGTTCTACCCCTCGGACCCTTCTTAAATGACCAAGCATGCTATAGGGTTCATTTTAATACACTTTAACTTGTAATATCATCATCCTTGGTTGAGCATTGCATCGATGCCATGTGTTGATTGCTGCTTCTCTTTCTGGTGTTTCTGCTTCTTCTTGGTAGACCTCGGAGTTGATGTGAGCAATGATATCGAGTCCAAGATTGAAGATCGAGATCAACACCATCGAAGGATAACTACAAATGATGCCAAGCAGATGAACCTGAAGTTCTATATCTGAGTATCAATAGGCAAAGGCAAGCAAAACCCCACACATGATAAAATCCTATGATTTCAAAGTATTTCATTCTTGCCATGTGCATGCGATTTCAAAGTCTTTTATCGATAGATATAGTAATCCTATATGATGCATGTTCCCTTTGTAGCCTATATTCCCTGATCCACTGCTCCTAGGATAACTAGGGTTTGGCTTGTGAGCTTCGCTAGAGCTGTTTATATCTGTTGTGCTTAGCCAAGCTTAGCTGTTACCGTTGGTCCATCCGGTTGATGAATCGGAGCTGCGAGTGAACCTAGTTGGATAGGATAACGTGGTATGATCAGATATGAAGGTTAAACATGCTAAGGCTTGTATGGGAGGCCACGTCGGGTTGTGGTTTTTGCAGTCCCATACTTGCCACTACTAGGACCTGAGTTCTTGCCTCTTGAACCAAGACGAGCGTACAGCCACACGGGGTTCTGGAAACCCCCTCGACCAACTAACTTGCCTAGTAGGTTCCATGAGTCACATAGTTCGGGCGTTCCATTCGACATATGCATTCTGGTTGTTCTCGAAGGAGGTGGAGGAGGTGCATTCATACAGGTAGGTAAGCGTGGCAGGGAGTAGGAGAGGCATGGCCTCTGTAATCTCAAACCCTGTTCACATCTCTAGGGACCGACTTCGGGACTTGACCTGTTACGACGGCATCTCCTTAGGGCGTGACTCATGGCCTCGGCGAAAGCAAGGTAAAGGTAGTGTCCATCCGCTCTCTACCGGCCTTCCAAGGAAGAGGGCTAATAATATTTGGCATTAAGAGGAGGGTGGTATGTGTGGGTAAAGTTGTGCACCCCTGCAGGGTAATAAATCTTTTCGAAAAGCCATGTCCACGGTTATGGATGACTTGGGAACAGATTCTAAGATCATAGGGAAGAATAACCTAATCGTAAAACTTGACAAGAGATGTGAGGTGTGCTTAAGGATGCTTCCTCGGGGATTGAGGGGGTGATCCTAGTTAGTAGGTTCAGCTGATAAAGATTCGGTGGACATCAAAAGAAGATCAACATCGACATAAGTCTTGCGGAGTACACCCTATACTCAGCCTTGCTTTGTTGATACTTTTGCAGGAGGTAAGTGTTACGACAGAAGGTGAGTATGTTACAACATCGACATCGAGGAGTAGCTTGGGTTCCCGGTCGGCAGCCTAGAATCTATGGAATGTGACGTCATCGTTATGCTTCTGGCCTCTTAGGCCATTTGTTAAGTTTGCTATACTTAATAACATAATATGCCTTCCGTTGTTTGATGTTTGTGGTCAGTGATCTCTGCTTGTAATATTTTGGTTCTTCGCTCAGTTATGAGCTTGTTGTACTAACTTTTGTGTCGTAGGGTCACTGTGATGTTACCGATTCTTTCTCTGTATGCTTCGAGATTTAGGTTAGGCTTATATCAAATGGAGGTCTGCGATTTTTCTAGCCCTAATCCCGGGGGTGTCATACATTTTGGTATCAGAGCAGTACCGACTGTAGGAAAACCTTTCTACTGGTCGATGTTGAGTCTAGTTCTTGTGAAAACTATTTGAAAGTTGAAAAGTATTTGTGAAAACTCTAGTATGCTTCTTTTTCTCCTTGTCCAGTTTCGCTCCAACTCTGGGTCACCTTATCTTGTGTTTATTTGGGAAAGGTTTTGCTATCTCATCTCATCTTTCAAAACTTAGGTGCCCTTTTGGCATGACATTTCTCAGCCAGTTAACCTAGTGTTGAGTTCTCTAGAGTCAGTTGTGTGTGTGTTCCCTGTTTCCCTTTGCTCTTATTCAGTTAAGAGATTCCTTTCTATCATGATCTCTCTATCTTTTGGTTTCACAACATCATGTTGATGGTTCCATAGTGATTTGTTCTAGGCCTCGAGGTTTCCTTTCACCTTGTGTACCTACTCTTCGTTTGTTTGGGTACTCCCAAAGTTATTTATTCTCTTGGAAGCTACCTCGTGGTTACTAACTTGTAGTACCTATGTACTACTAATATAGTAATTACTTCTTTCTCGGGTTTTAGCCCTTGGACTTGAACCGAAGATCCCGGATTGTGCTGGATTCTAGTGTTGAGAATCTTGTACATGAAGCTGACCTTTAACCCAAGATCCATTTCGTTGATCCCTGTTGTTAATGACTTAACATTACCTCACGATGGCTAGTACCTTCTAGTATAGCCTTCAAGCTTGTGGTTGTTGTGATTAAATTACGACAAACAAAGGACTTCCCCTACCACATGCTATGGCAGATGTTCTTTAATGGAACCAAATAGATCATGACAAGAGTACTCCTCGTGAGTCTCACTTCTATACTCGTGACTCTGCCACACCTCCCTCTATTGCATCGGTCTTCGGAAGATTGTTGACTTATGCATCCACATCTCAGGATTCTATCCTGAGCATGTTCCTTTTCCCCTTGTTGTTTCCGACCTTTGTCTACCAGGTTGTTGCCAAGTAGTAAATGCACATCGGTGTCTTTTGATGCAAGGTACTCTTGTGGTCCGTCGAGACAAACCATTTCGGAATGTCAGGAGAAACAAACTCCAGTACCTCGTCATGTCTAGGACCTGGTCAAAGTGTTGTAATCCGCAGGTCAATAAGCAATGATTAGCTTTAGTTCTATTCTACCTCGAAGAATCACACTCCTTTATACTAAGAGGTCATGCTGAGTTTCATGACTCCCTTAATGAACTGATACCCTTACACATCCTTACCCACCCTTCCTCCGAGCTCCTGTGCTCGTGAATGATGTGTGTGCATAATAATGTGGTCATCTGAGATTCTTAGCAACTATTATTGCTTTGAACTCCATTGTGTCATCTTACCTTGATAGTTAATCCTATCACTAAGCCAAGGATGATTGTGCTACCGATTCTGTTATTCTGCTACACTTTCTCTTTAGTCAAAGAGTTAGGCTAATGCCGAATCTCTGAGACTACGTCTTATTGCTTTACCAAGCAAGTTTCCTCTCGAACTAAATGACAACTCGGTGGTTCGTGATATTCTGGACGTCTTTCTAGAAGTATCGCCATGTTGCCACATAACTGTGTAGTCAAGTTATTGAGTAAGCTAGTTTTCTAAACTACTCCTTTCTCCAAGAATCCATACTGGATACCCTGAACTAGTTGGTTGAGCTTAAAAAACAACTTGGAGAGTTGTAAGACAAAAGTTCTATCAGACTTGTTACACCTGAAGGGTTTGTTCGCGAAGAAGAAAGATAGAGTTTCCTTCTTGGAAATGTTACTGTCCCCACCTTTGATTTGATACAGGTTATCGTCAAACCAAACTCAGTCCCAGGGACTGTCCTGATAGTGTATCTGACATGGGTATACCCTACAGGTACTCGAGCTTGGTATATACGGTCTAAATACGTAAAGGCCCACGGTGTCACCAAGGCCCAAATGAAGGACTCGAGTAACCTATGGACTCTCGATTGCTTGAAGAACAAGAAGAAGCTAAAGATAGAAAGTTTGAAGGGGAAAACCCTAACTTGTAACCGACTCGACCTGCTACCCGAAACCTAGCCTGTCTATATAAGGGCTAGGAAGGGGCGGCGAGGAGGACACACGCAACCCTAGTTTTCCACAACCCTCGCCAGATTACATCTACGCACCATTGTAACCCTCGATTCCTTCGATAATTCCATGAGCAAACAAGCAGGAGTAGGGACCTCTACGAGGCCTGAACCTGGGTAAATCTTTGTCCCCTGTGTGCTTGTTTGCTAGCTGATAGATGTCTCCAGCGCTCCCTCCTTCTCCAAAACCCAAGTCCATAACAATGGGCATTGATGAGTTAAACCCTCGTCAATTGGCGCCGTCCGTGGGAATTGGGAGTGCTGATGTTGCGGCTTCTTCGGCCCCATCAACTGCGATCTACAACTTCGCAACAGCGGAGATTCGCCAGCTCTTCGGCGCTTTCGACTTCACCATCCACACGCCGGCCACTCGCCCGGCCTTCGAGTCCGTGGGCGACAGAATCAGCATGGCGATCAGGAGCTTCCGCTTCCAAGTTGGTCAGATGGGCACGCTTCGCATGCTTGATCAGCCGACAGCACCGGAGATTGCTCCAGCATCATGGTTCCTCCATCGATCGGCACCCTCAGTGAGCTCAACACCTCGACAACAGTCGAGAACACGGTCAGCGACAGCAGTCGCGACTCCGATCTGAGCGATCTGGCCACTAAAGACGGAACCTACGGTTCCGGATCTGAGAGTTGTGGGAGCAGCAGCTTCCCCAATCACTTCATGTGCGCCATCATCAACGCAGACGACACCTCTGCCAATCGCGACAACACGGGAAACCGTGGCAACGAAACCGACCCGCCAAACCGTGGCAACGACGGCAATGGTGGCAATGGCGGCACTCCCGTCAACAACAGAGGGACAATCGAACTCCAACCATAACTAATGAGCAAACCGGCGAACGCGTCGTAGTCAAGCTCAATGAGCTTGAATGGGCTCGCTGCCGCGAGGCCCTACAGGGAAACCCTCTACCCCCTGGATCCTCGCAAGAACTCCTGATGGGCTACCACTGGCTCCTGAAGTAGGAATTTAAGCGCCAAGCGCAAACAATCACGTAGCTCGAAGCGGGTAAAAAGGTGGCGGACGAGTCGAGCCTTTGTCGTGCTGGGCTCTCCTCCCACGGAGGATCCTCCTCAAAGGGCAACGAGTACCTCGCCAAGAAGAGGCAATCTCGGATGGTCCATCTCACCGAGCAAGAACGCATAGAAAGTACAAAGGTCCTCGACTTCAGCTCTATGACAGTCGACACACGGGGCAACATGGTCCCCAAGACGCTGCAGGCTGCGGTAACAGCGGCCACCATGTACCTCCTTAATAACAAACCGCCGGCTGGAGATCCCCGAGCCACCATGCACCGATCTACGATCACGGGCTTGGGATTAATCGAGGTTGCCCTCGACAAGGAGCCAACACCAGAGCCGAAGAAGGGCAAAGCGCTACTCCTCGCCCTCATCCAGCGATGATAGTCACGACCTGTCTCGATGCCGCCGCTCATGGCGACACGACCGTGACTATGATGCGCGCGACAACCTCACGCAGCGCAAGATCGACAAATCAAGGGCACAACGTGCTCGGTCGACTGACACAGAAGAAGAAGATGTGGAGCTCTGCGGCGCCAGATGCTTCAGCAGATCCATTAGGCAGAAGCGAATGCCTAAAGGGTTTAAACTCCCGTCGGAGAACCCGAAGTTTGACGGCCTACAGGACCCAAAGAGGCAGTCGAAGCACGGCGATGCAATGCTTACAGCTACAGCTGCAAGGCGCCGCCCGAGCATGGCTCAACAACCTTCCACGCGGATCTATTCGTAGTTGGGATGAGCTGGTTTACAGCTTTGTGCGCAACTTTAAGGGCACATACAAGTGGCCCACATCAATCGAAGAGCTGAGATGTTGCCAGCAAAGATCTGGCGAATCGCGACGCTCCTACATCCAAAGGTGGTCCATCATCAAGAACTCCACAAAGAACATCTCGGAGGATCGCGCGATTGACGCATTCAACGGCGCCGTCCGCCGCCTAGAACTCAGGGAGGAGCTGAGCCGCTCAAAGCCCCAGACCATCGACCACCTGATGGAGATCGCGAATCGGTGGGCCGATGGAGAAGATTCAGTGAAAAATCACGTTCACTCCGACGAGCAGGTGGAACTCGAGCACAGACGCGATCGCCGAGGCAAGCGTCGCATGCGCATCTACGATGACCGCGACGACGTCAACATGGCCGCGGCTGGCTACACCGACAGCCGCGACGATAACCGCAATAGCGGATACCATAGCGGCAGATACCGCGACTCCGGGAAAACCACGCAAGTGTGGAAACGCCGCACTCGCGATGAGGCACCCGCGACCTCCATTGAGGACAAACTATTCGGGCCATGTACAGTACACTTCTACATCAACAAGCATGATGGCAAGAAGAAGTCTAGCCACCTCCTCAAGGATTGCCGCGAATTCCTCAAGCTACATGAGGGATTGGTTTGGATGAACCACAATGCAGTCGAAAGAGGCTACGGAGCCGCTCCAGGCGCCGTGGCACATGGCGCACCGCCACCACCACCTGGGCCACCCCCGAATGCAGCCGCACCGGACTAGCACCACGGAGGCGAACCATACCCATGAGCCATGGGCACCATGATGATCCAAAAGGGACGCCCCTCCAGTAGGGTGCAGAAGGCCATCACTCGCCAAGTCAACTTGGCCACACACTCTCCACCATCTACCACTAAGTACCTCAGTGGAAGAGAGTCATGCATCACCTTCGACAAACGCGACCATCCGCCTCAAGTACCCCGTCCAGGCCATTTCCCCCTCGTACTCGAAGCGCAAATCGGAGGCTTCGACATGAGCCGCGTCTTCATGGATGGCGGAAGCGGCATCAACCTTATATTCGCGAGTACCTTGCGAGCAATGAGGATCCCTCTAACTTGCCTGGAGGCCTCGGACATAATGTTCCACGGCATCGTCCTAGGGAAAGGTGTATACCCCCTAGGAAAAATCAACCTCGACGTCATCTTCGGCACGCCGAAGAACTTCCGGCTCGAGCGCATCGACTTTGAGGTCGTCGACTGGCCCTCACAGTACCACTGCATCCTCGGGCGCGTCGCGTTCGCTAGGTTCATGGCAGTGCCCCACTACGCCTACCTGCAGATGAAAATGCCAGGTCCCAATGGCATCATCACGATCAACGGGAGCTTCGAGAGATCTGACAGTTGCGACAGGGAATTCAACAGAATTTCCCAGTCCTTCGGCATGCAAGAAGAACTCGCGAGACTAAAGGAGTCGACAGACAACAGTCTGCCCCCTGAGCTGGCCAAGTTCACCTGATCTCTCCTTCGACTCATCGGTGCACACAAAGAAAGTGTAGGTCCACCCATCGGATCCTGCCAAGACGACTCTCATCGCCAACAACTTGAGTCACGCATAGGAACTCGCGCTCGTCGAATTCCTCCGTGAGCACTAGGAAATATTCGCCTGGTGTCCTGCGGACATGCCAGGAGTTCCCAGGGAATTCGCCGAGCACGAACTCAACGTCAACCCCGACGCAAAGCCAGTCAAGCAAACGATTCGGCGACTGTCTGAGCCACGAGCGCAGGCAGTTGGAATGGAGATCAACAGACTCCTTGAAGCCAAGTTCATACGCGAGATCAAGGAAAGCACTTGGCTCGCCAACACGGTGCTGGTACCAAAAAAGGACACGGATATCCTGCGGATGTGCGTGGACTTCACCTCTTTGAATAAGCACTACGCAAAGGATCACTTCCCGTTGTCACGCATCGACCAGATCATCGACCCCACTGCGGGATGCGAGCGCCTCTGCTTCCTCGACGCCTACTCAGGCTACAATCAGATTCGAATGAAGGAGGAAGATCAAGAAAAAACAGTGTTTACAACGCCCTTTGGTGTGTTCTGCTACAACATAATGCCCTTCGGGCTAAAGAACGCGGGAGCCACCTACCAGCGGTGCATGAAGGCTTGCCTCAAGGAACAACTGGGTCGCAACATTCAAGTCTATGTCGACGACATAGTAATCAAGACCAAGGAGGAAGCCTCCCTAATCAATGATTTGCGCGAAACCTTCGCCAACCTTGACCGCTACCGGATCAAGCTCAATCCGGACAAATGCGCCTTCGGCGTACCATCTAGGCAACTACTCGGGTACCTCATCTCCGCGAGGGGAATCGAGGCAAACCCGAAGAAAATAAAAGCCATACTGGCCAGGGAGAAGCCGAAAAACATAAGAGGCGTCCAACAGCTGGCTGGGCGAATCGCGACCCTCAGTCGATTTATTAGTCGGATGGGTGAAAAAGCGCTGCCCTTCTACCAGCTCCTCCGTAAAGCTGAAAAATTCGAGTGGACCAACAAAGCGCAAGAAGCATTCGAAGACCTCAAGTGCCTGCTATCCACTTCGCCAGTCCTAGTGACCCCACGAGAAAGGGAACCACTATTGCTATATATCTCCACCACCAACCAAGTGGCCAGCACAGTACTCGTCATCGAGCGAGCTGAGGAAAACAAGGTCCACGGCGTGCAACGCCCAGTATACTACCTTAGCGATGTCCTCACGCCAACAAAATAGCGGTACCCGCACTACCAGAAGCTGGCGTACGGTGTCTTCATGACCGCACGGCGATTGCGCCATTACTTCCAAGAACACCCAATCGTGGTGGTCAACGACACCCCATTGGGACATATCCTCAACAACCCCGACGCCACGGGACGAGTCGCGCTTTGGGGAATAGAACTGTCTCCACGAGACATCACATACGAAAAGCGCGACGCAATCAAGTCGCAAGTTCTCCCTGACTTCCTCGTGCACTGGATGGAGAACCAGCTCCCGGACGAACCAGACATGTCCTACCTCTGGACAATGCACTTCGATGGGTCCAAGCGAAAGGACGGAGCAGGCGCAGGTGTCATACTAACATCACCTCAAGGGGACAAGTTGAAGTATATCCCGCGAATGTAATTCACAGCCTCCAACAATGAGGCTGAATACGAGGCCCTGTTGCACGGGATGAGGATGGCAAAAGTCTGCGGCGCCAAGAGGCTCATCATATACGGCGACTCCAAGTTGGTCGTCCACCAAACGATGCATGAGTGCGACGCACTGAATGACAACATGATCGTGTACCGCGACCTCTACGACACACTCGAAGGAGACTTCGACGGTTGCGAGCTGCGGCACGTAGGTCGCGAAAGCAATGAAGAGCTCTACGACGCACTCGCCAACATAGGCTCTACCTGCGCCCCTATACCACCTGGGGTATTTCTCGAGCGCATCTGCGCATGCTCCATCAAGCCAAAAGCCACAGAGAAGAAAACGAGCGCAACAATGGACTCGGGGGCTACGCCGCCCAATGAGTCAATGGTACTTGATGACTTGGAGTTGGACACAGGACTCGAGGGTCCAATGAGCGTCATGATGATTGAGCAATCCTGGACGCAGCCGTACATCACGTACCTCCTCAGCAAAAGGCTCCCGGACGATGATACATTGCAAATGTATCTATAATTTTTGATGTTCCATGCTTGGTTTTATGCACTTTCTTGTGTTTTGTTCCAACTTTGGAGTACTTTTCATATGATTTCTTGTACTAACCTATTAACAAGAGCCATAGTGTCAGCTGCCTGTTTTCTGCTGTTTTTGGTTCCAGGAAAGTCAGAAAATGAATATTCTCGGAATTGGACGGGACAAAAGCCGAAGTGCCTATTTTTCCGGAAGGGATCAAGTGCCAGAATACGAGACGAAGAAGGGCCAGGGAGCTACCACACCACCTGGCCGCGCGGCTAGGCCTGGCCCGCGCCAGGGGGTGGTGTGGAACGCTCCTGGAACCCCCTCGGCCTGTCCTTCTGCCTATAAGTTACCCTCGGGACGAAAACCCTAAGTGCGAGATCAAAAATCCACGAAAGAGTCTGTAGCCGCCGTCATCTCCACCCCTAGATCGGGAGGGATCTGAAGCTCTTCCCGGCACCCTGCCGGAGAGGGGAATTCACCTTGGAGGCCTTCTTCATCACCATGCAAGCCTCCGGTGTGATGCGTGAGTAGTTCATCCATGGACTACGGATCCATGTAGTAGCTAGATGGCTGGTTTCTCCTCCTTTGTGCTTTCATGTTTAGATCTTGTGAGCTCCGTTCATGATCAAGATCATCTATTTGTAATTCATACATGTTGTGTTTGTGGAGATCCGATGGATATTGAGATGCTATTTCAGATTGATTATTGATTCTATCATGTCTTTGTTATCTGAGATCTTGCATGCTTTCCGTTGTTAGTAGCTATGTTGGCCAAGTAGATGCTAGCAACTCCAAGAGTTAGTATTTATGCTTGATAGTGGGTTCATGCCTCTGGTAATCTGGGGAAGTGACAGAAATCTCTAAGGTACTAGATGTGTTGTTGCTACTAGGGAGAAAACTACAATCCTTTGTTCATAGAACAATCGTATTGTTTACTTTACACGTAGTTTGTAAAGCAATTATCTGTTGCTTGCAACTTAATACTGGAGGGGGTTCGAATGATAATCTGAAGGTGGATTATTAGTCATAGATTTAGTTGGATGGCGGTCTATGTATTATGTTGTAATGCCCAATCAAGTCTCAGAGGAGTCAACATGATTAGTATATGCATGTATTGCTTTCTCGGTGTTTGTCAATTGCCTCGCTGTAATTTGTTCACCCAGCATGTTGTCTATCTAAGGAGAGCCACCTCTAGTGAACTATGGATCCCGGTCCTTTTACTTTACATACAATCTACAATATTTTACTACTTTGTGTTTACTTTCTGCAAACTTTTACTTCTTTCCATTCGATACGTTTAATCCTTTGTTTTCCGCAAAACACGGTGAGATTGACAACCTCATCGCAGGTTGGGGACAAAGTTCTGTGGTTGTGTTATGCAAATATCCACGTTGCTACTAGCACCGGTAGTGCGCCCTGCCAAAGCTCAGCTTGTAACACCTTTGGGGTGTTTCTTTGCTCCTACTGGTTTGATTAAACCTTGGTTTCATAACTGAGGGAAAACTTACAGCTGTGCTCATCATACCTTCCTCTTGGGGTTCCCAACGAGCTCTACATCAACTACGAGTCAGCAAGATTTTTTCTGGCGCCGTTACCGGGGAGTCAAGGACATCTTCACAAGGGGAGTCCCTCATAACCAATCTCTTTACTTTGTTGTTTTTGTTTTACTTAGTTTCTTTTTGCTTTGTTTGCTTGTTTTGTTCTTCAAAAAACACAAAAAAATTAGTTCCTTTATGAAGTTTCCTTTATGACTAGCTCTGCTCCAATCACTATTTCATTATGGATAGCTCACTCAGTTTCCTATTTGGGAACAGTTTTATGACTGCTAAGGTAATAGATGAACCACCGCCTGCTAGAATCTCCATGGAAGAAGAAATTGCTGAACCTGAAAGCTCATTAGATGAAATAGAGGAGGAGAGTGATGGACAAAAGGAGGAAGAATGGATCTACCCATGCCTACCTTCTAATGAGAGTAACTCTTTATCCCTTACATTATTTGATTGTCCCCATGCTTATCAAAGGAGGGTGAATGTTATGTTCCCGAGGATTGTTTTGAAAATATTTATAATAAAGCTCTAGTGCTTGTAGATCATGAAAAGCATGCCTTATGTGATAGTTATATTGTTGAGTTTATTCATGAGGCTACTGAAAATTATTATGAGAGAGAAAAATATGGTTGTAGAAGTTTTTATGGTAATGAAACACCTCTCTATGTGCTGAAAGTTTTGAAGTTACTTTTGTTTTATCTTCCTATGCCTGTCACTTTGTTCTTTGTGCATTTATTTGCATACAAGATTCCTATGCATAGGAAGTGGGTTAGACTTAAATGTGTTTTGAATTTGGTTCTTGATGCTCTCTTTTACTTCAATTCATATTTCCTATGAGAGCATCTTCTCAAATTTTTATGCCTAACTTAAAGGCGTTAAAGAAAAGTACTTGTTGGGAGATAACCCAAGAGTTTTAGTTGAGTCTTGGAAGTTATTACCTCTTTAATAACCTCTCCTTATACTTTTTATTTGCTTTTTGTGCCAAGAGTAACCTCTAATGAGAGAGAAGTAATGATTGAGAAAGTTGCTGTCCCGAAACAGATTTCTGTGCTTCACCGTAAAAATTCCTGAGAGAGCTCGGTACGTCTGATTGAGCTGTAATTGTTTGTGCTTCTGACCCAGGTTGTTATCTAACTTTAGTTAGTTCAACACTTTTTGATTTGAGCAACAGAAGGGCTTCGAAAAAATTCGTCTTTACCTGCTGGTCTGTTTTGACAGATTTCTGCCATTTTCTGCATTTGCTTCTTGTTAGTTCCTTCTTGAGTTCCTTTGGGGAATTGAGCTTTTTGAGGGAAGTGCTAAAGTAGCTAGTGTTCTAATGGAAGTTTATTTTGTGTTAGAACTGAACCTTGAGACTTATTTATCTTAAGTGCACTAATGTTGCTAATGAGATTGTGTGAAGTTTTGTATGAAGGAAAATTTTCAGGTGTATGGAAGGAATGAGTAATGACATGAAGGATGGACTAAAGCTCAAGATTGGGGATTCCACGAGTGTCACCCCAAGAAATATCCAAGAAGTACAAGCGTCAAAGCTTGGGGATGCCCAAGGCATCCCCTTCTCCATCAATAAAAATCCCAGGTTTCTTCCAAATGCTTCATTTTTATTGTTTCATGCACAGTTGTGTTTTTCTTGGAGCGTCTTATTTTTCGTTTTTGTTTTGGTTTTTAGTTTGCTTAGTTTGCTTAGTTTTCTGAATAAATTGGTTGGACCCCCTCTTTCATACTTTGGTTTGCAAATAGTTTGGTTTGGTTTGGAAAAGAGTAGAAAAGTTCATGCTTATGTGGTAAAAAGAGCTCGTTTTTGACTGTGGCATATGCTTTGTCATGCCATGCTTGATATTGTTTTGGCTTTATGCTTAGTATTCTTTTCTGTAGCATGACTTTTAATAAACAATTGATATTGCTTAATGTGCCTTGGATGAATCATGCGTTGTTTTAGCATATTAAAGCATAGTATAGTGGTATTCTCCTTTGATGCTTTATTTGGGTTAACTTGGCACATGTTCACACCATGTTATGACTATCTCAAGTCACCATATCCTTTATGATCCTTTAGTTTTCAACTTATAGTATCACTTTATGCTTTGATCAATGATGTTTTGTCGCTCTGCATGATTATGGTCATTATTGCTCTCTTAGTTTGTCGCTCCCAGTCTTTTGCTAGCCTCCACCACCAAGTATGAGTTCCACTCATGCATCCAAATCCCTAAACCAAGATTTTCCAAAGAGTCCACCATACCTACCTACTAGCTTATGCTATTCCAAGTATATTCATGCTTTTGTTTACCTTTCACTTGTTATGAGAAAACTAGTGATTAAAGCTCTCACGAACTTGATGGCACACTTTACTTTATTGCCTCTAATAAACTTGAACCACTGGGTCCTTCTTTGTTGTGTATATGCTTGTGCTTTATAAGTTGAAATTAGCAGAACCATGTTTCATGGGGAACGCTTTCAACATCGCACTTGTACTTTGTACTCCGTTGATATCATGTTCTTTTGCTTACGGATCCCGGCGGTGTGAAATAAATGTGGAACTTGTAAGATCTTGGAGTTTGTATGTGTGTTAGAGAAACGCCTGGGCCGCTAGCCTAAGCCATGCCTAATCATGGTGTAAACTTGCAGCATCACCATAATGAGCACTCTATGAAGCATCCTCAGTAAAAACCTATGCAAATAGCAAATAAAAAGATCGCCGAGATGCTCATTGTCTACTTGCATTGTCATTTTGATTATGGGAAAGCTCCTGTATCATGTGCAAGGGGTACCCCGTTGGTGGTTCTTAATGATACACATATACTTACAATGACAAGAGCTTACTCGTGACTAAAGTTGAGTACCATGAGGATCGGTCTTCGTAAGTAAGGGGCATGAGATTTCGGTTTATAACTTGTCAAGCATATCCTCTTAGTTGTGTCACTTTAACCTTAATCACTTTCAAGATGCTTATGATAGGGGCAATGGGAGCTGAAAACTACAAGTACCATAATTTTTGGAAGCTCTTTATGAGACTTGAATCCCTACTTCCTTTTACAAAAGGCTTTTCTTCCACTATTATATTGAGTCTCCACATTCTATCTTTATGCACCTACTTTGAGAGCATAGTGGCCATTCTTAGTTCTATGTGCATTGTCCCAAGACTAGTTGATTGATGCATAACTTGATATTGCTTGTTTTAAACTATTGTATCGAGTCACTCTTATGAACTTTGAAGGTGTCCTATGCATTTATATTTGCTACTCTATTGAGGGACAAGCTGAATACTATTATGCTATGTTTTCTTTATGTGAAACAAACAAACGTCTTGCAAGGCATGTTATTCATGAATCTTTTGTTTGTGCCTTTTTATGTTGCATCATAGTTTCTTTGCCTATTGCTAGAACTTTGTCTTTCATGTTATGATTGAAGTACTATGATCCCAGCTTTGAGTTTTGCAAATACTTTGATCAAGTCTTTGATGGTGCATGTCACCTCAAAAATTATTTCTTTTTATCACTTACCTACTCGAGGACGGGTAGGATTTAAGCTTGGGGATGTTGATACATTGCAAATGTATCTATAATTTTTGATGTTCCATGCTTGGTTTTATCCACTTTCTTGTGTTTTGTTCCAACTTTGGAGTACTTTTCATATGATTTCTTGGACTAACCTATTAACAAGAGCCATAGTGCCAGTTGTCTGTTTTCTGCTGTTTTTGGTTCCAGGAAAGTCAGAAAATGAATATTCTCGGAATTGGACGGGACAAAAGCCAAAGTGCCTATTTTTTCGGAAGGGATCAAGTGCCAGAATACGAGACGGAGAAGGGCCAGGGAGCCACCACACCACCTGGCCGCGCGGCCAGGCCTGACCCGCGCCAGGGGGTGGTGTGGCCGCTCCCGGCACCCCCTCGGCCTCTCCTTCCGCCTATAAGTTCCCTCGGGATGTAAACCCTAAGTGCCCGATCAAAAATCCACGAAAGAGTCTGTAGCCTCCGTCATCTCCATCCCTAGATCGGGAGGGATCTGAAGCTCTTCCCGACACCCTATCGGAGAGGGGAATTCACCCTGGAGGCCTTCTTCATCACCATGCAAGCCACCGGTGTGATGCGTGAGTAGTTCATCCTTGGACTACGGATCCATGTAGTAGCTAGATGGCTGGTTTCTCCTCCTTTGTGCTTTCATGTTTAGATCTTGTGAGCTCCGTTCATGATCAAGATCATCTATTTGTAATTCATACATGTTGTGTTTGCAGGGATCCGATGGATATTGAGATACTATTTCAGATTGATTATTGATTCTATCATGTCTTTGTTATTTGTGATCTTGCATGCTTTCCGTTGTTAGTAGCTATCTTGGCCAAGTAGATGCTAGCAACTCCAAGAGTTAGTATTTATGCTCGATAGTGGGTTCATGCCTCTGGTAATCTGGGGAAGTGACAGAAATCTCTAAGGTACTAGATGTGTTGTTGCTACTAGGGAGAAACCAACAATCCTTTGTTCATAGAACAATCGTATTGTTTACTTTACACGCAGTTCGTAAAGCAATAATCTGTTGCTTGCAACTTAATACTGGAGGGGGTTCGGATGATAACCTGAAGGTGGATTATTAGTCATAGATGCAGTTGGATGGCGGTCTATGTATTATGTTGTAATGCCCAATCAAGTCTTAGAGGAGTCAAGATGATTAGTATATGCATGCATTGCTTTCTCGGTGTTTGTCAATTGCCCCGCTGTAATTTGTTCACCCAGCATGTTGTCTATCTAAGGAGAGCCACCTCTAGTGAACTATGGATCCCGGTCCTTTTACTTTACATACAATCTACAATATTTTACTACTTTGTGTTTACTTTCTGCAAACTTTTACTTCTCTCCATTCGATACGTTTAATCCTTTGTTTTCCGCAAAACACGGTGAGATTGACAACCTCATCGCAAATTGGGGACAAAGTTCTGTGGTTGTCTTGTGCAGTTTTCCACGTTGCTACTAGCACCGGTAGTGCGCCCTGCCAAAGCTCAGCCAGTAACACCTTTGGGGTGTTTCCTTGCTCCTACTGGTTTGATTAAACCTTGGTTTCATAACTGAGGGAAAACTTACTGTTGTGCTCATCATACCTTCCTCTTGGGGTTCCCAACGAGCTCTACATCAACTACGAGTCAGCAGACGACCCGACTGATGCACGGCACATCGCGCGGCGATCCAAGGCGTTCGCTATTATCAACGGCGAACTGTATAAATGCAACATCACAGGAGTACTCCAACGATGCGTCTCCACGGCCGATGGAAGAGTTGTTCTCCTCGACATCCATGAAGGGACCTGCGGGCACCACGCCGGCAGTCGCTCCCTCGTTGCCAAAGCTCTACGAGCTGGATTCTACTGGCCTATGGCCATGCGCGATGCGAAGGACATCATCGAAAAATGCAACGCTTGCCAGCGATTCGCGGACAGGCTGCACGCACCTGGCGTAGAGCTACGGCCAATCCCATTGGCTTGGCCCTTCGCACAATGAGGACTCGACATGGTTGGCAAACTTCCAAGGTCCTCGCGAGGAGGCTACATCTACCTCTTGGTCGTAGTCGACAAATTCACCAAGTGGATTGAGGCCATGCCAGTGACCAACCAATCAGGGCACAACACAGTAAAATTTTTCGAATCCATCATCTACCGCTTCGGAGTTCCGCACAACATCATCACCGACAACGGGACAAACTTCACATCTAAGGAGTTCCAAGAATTCTGCGAGAACCTAGGGATCAACATCAGCTACGCCTCGGTAGAGCAGCCACAGACCAACGGTCAGGTGGAAAAAGCAAACGGGCTCGTCTGCGGCGGGATCAAGAACCGACTCCTCCGACCACTCGAGCAAGCCGCGGGTCGTTGGCCGGACGAACTGCAATCCGTACTCTGGAGCCTACGCACAACTCCAAATAGTGCCACGGGCTACACGCCATTCTTTATGGTGAATGGAGCTGAGGCAGTGATACCCGCCGAGGTACGGTACAAGGCGCCGCGCGTGGTCGCTTATAGTGAACAAGAATCATCCCTCGCACTCGAAGACTCCGTCGACCTCCTTGACGAGGCAAGGGAAATCGCCGCAGAAAGATCAATGATCTACCAGCAGAACCTGCACAACTATCACAGTAGCAGGCTACGCCCCAGATCCTTCGCCGAAGGAGATCTGGTCCTGCGATTGAAGCAGCAGGGGCATCTCAAGCTCGAGTCCCCCTGGGAAGGACCGTACGTGATTACAGAAGTAATCCCAGGTGGCGCCTATCGCCTTCAAGATTTAGAGACAGGAGTCGCATACTCCAACCCCTGGAACGTCGCACAGCTACGACGCTTCTACCCCTAGTAGCTTTTTACTTTTTACATTGCAAATAATGCTACTCACCTAAGGCTACTTAGCCACACATTGTACCTCGCACCGTTCTTCGAATAAATAAAGCTAAGTGCCCCAAAACTCTGTGTTCTTCTTTACTTTTCCAATTTAATATACTCGGGGGCTGCGCCACCCTATATACATCTGTCCTACGAACCAAAACGCGATATCCTGAGTAGCTGGCACATCAATCGAACCACGTGACACAAACATCAACCCAGCTGCAACGCACCTGACAGGTTGACAAGGGACTGAGATAAAAGCATGACCAGGCTAACGAAAGGGACTCGCATAATGCAACGCACTTCATGCTAACAAAGCTCTCTATACGTATTTGACAATAAATTATTTACAACATTTATACAAACTTTACAACACGAGTACACCTATGTGCAGGATACAAACTAAGCTACTACTGCAGCAAGAGAACGTTGGTTTGTTCCTCAAAGAAGTCGACGATCTCTTCTGCTGCGCGATCCACCGCCTGGTAGTGCGGCACCATATTCCAGGCAGAACCTCCTGGGGGTACAGGCGGCCTAGACGCAATTGCCGCAACATCTATGTCAGGCTTGTGCAGTCGCATCAACGATAAACTTGGCAAGGAGGGCCAGCAGGCTTGATGGAGTAACATCCAGCGGAAACATCGTCCGATAAATGTTCTTCAAGCATGACTGCGACTTCTTCAGAAAGTGCAGCACTCGCGACGCATGATCCTGCAGGGTCGCCATCGCAATCGCACGATCATGATCTACCCAGAAGTATCCACTCTCTTGAAGTTGCTCCTGGGTAAGATCATGCATACGAATGGCAATTATGTCCTTCTCATCATGCGGATGACGTGCGCTGACAACTACACGAAGCAGCAAACAACAGCATAAGTACAACATCGCGAGTGACTACACGAAAAAGATTAGAGCAAGCAAACTAACACTTGAATTGGTCGCCCAGCTGCATCACCTCGCCAAGCAGATACTGCTCTCGGGCGGCGGCTTTCTCCGCCTTCGACTTCCATACATCCGCGTTACCATGGAGCACGGGCAACTCACGCTCTAACTGCTTCACGCGGTCACGCAGTCGCGAGACCAGGGATAGTTCATCTACCCTGGAGCGCGGCGGTGCCAAATTATCATCAAGAGGCGGCGAGTCCTGAGTTTCGCTCGAAGGATCACTCGATGAACCCTACCACAAGTCAAGATAGAAACAAATAAGACGACCAAATCAGCACAAAGGCAAAATGCTCAAGTGCATTCAAGACTAGCAAAAGTATCAGCAGATACACTCGCCAGCAGGCATGTTCTTAACAAAGGACATAAACTAGTCAACTATTACAAAGACTACTAAGGAGAGATTGGCTTCTTCGAATTCGATGGCTTCGGGGGCTTCATCGAGTCCGTGGCAGTATTAGATGCCACTAACTTTCCGCCAGCCCTTGATGCCGAAGCCTTCGCCACCTTCTTGGTGCGTTGTAGCTCCTCAGAATACTTCGTGACAGTATTTATCAGATGATGCCCATATTTGCCACAGGCAGTCGCGAAAGGAGCGAAGACTACCTGCTGGCCGTCTGCGCTAACAGGCATCGCCTTCGACACCGCGGCAGGATCAATCTCGACTCCGTGGGCCTGCACCATGGCAAGCGACATGGACGCGCCGGCCGTGCGGAGTGAGTTCTTGAAACTGGAGGGCACACCTTTGGCGAGTGACTCCACCAGCTCGTCTATAGTCTCGACTAGCTCCGCCTTGGGCATCAGCTCCTCCCGAAGGCGACTGAGTACGCATTTGGCCTTGGAGAGCGTATCCTACACGGTGGTGCTGCGGTCTTCGGCTGCTGACAGTGCACCCGCCAGAGCGTCATCGCGACAAAGGGCCTACGGGTCAAAGCTCAAATCGCCAGCATCTGTACACGGACAAAACATCAGCGCCACCGGCAAAAACATTCGAAGCAGAAAGGGATAACGATATCCACAAGCAAAGTACCTGAGAGGGCCTTGGCAATTGAGAATAGTTGTTCTTCGAACAACTTCTCCCTGGCTGCGAAGGAAGCACACAGATCTTCTTCGCGCCTTTGTGCCGCGTCACGTGCCGCGATTGCTTTATCGCGACCCTTCACAGCCGCAGCAAGTGTCTTCTCCAGGGTGGCGGCGTCACGCAAGAGGGCGTTATGTTCAGCTACACAACAAACAAGAATTGATTATCAGTCGACTATATAAAAGGAGAAGAAGAAGAAGAAGAAGAGGTGCTGGACACTCACTCTCAACCACGCGATGACGTGTCTCCAGCATCGCATGCTGACGGCCCATCGCAAGCACTTGCTTCGCCAAGTGTGCGGCTTCCTTCACAAGGAGCTATCGCAGAACAGAAGGGATCATCAGAAGCAATAAATAACATCGACTGCAACATTAAAAGAAGGAAATCTACACTTACATGATCCTCCAATGACTCCGAAGATGTCTGTTGTACTGTCATCTGGGCAACCATTCGATGCTCCCCGCATGAGGAGAACTGGAAGAGTTGTGCCCGGAGTGGGCCGCCAATGGAGGGGAAGGAGCGCGCTCAACCTCTTTCTTGGCCCTTGAGGTCGCGATTCCTGATTCTTTAAAAAATTGGACGTCGCCAGAAGACGACGACACCTCTTGAATGCAAGGCAAAACCAACATTAAGAAAGGACAGACCCAGAGACGAGCCAACAAGGGCAAAACAGAGAAGAAGAAGTAAACTAGAAAACTCACCAATCAAACTTGTCAAAGTCAAAAGTGGCCTCCCCCGACTGTGACGAGGACTCCTTGGGCAATCGCATCTTCTTGCGAGAAGATGGTGCCACAACGCTCACAGGAATAGCAGGTATCGGCGACTCCGCCCCAACACCTGTACCTTCCGGAGTCGAAGGAGACGACGCATCAGAATCCTTGCTGCGCGAATGCTTGCGAGTATCCGGACTATCGGACTCGGGGGCTTCCTCCTCCACATCAGAGGGGACGGTCGACTCTGACTCGTCCTCTTCCAAGGCTTCACGAGGAATAATCCCCTCAGGAAGAGGAGGCATACAAGATGACACCGCCCAATCCTGCATGCAGACAACAAATTCAGCAAATAGCAAGTAAACAACAGAGAAGCAATCGACAAATTTAGCTACTGCATAGCACAACTATACCTCAGGAGGAGGGTTAGTAGCATCAAATGGAGGAACAACTGACTCACTGGGGAGCACATCCTTAACGGTGTACTTGGTGACCAGTCGAACCCTCTTGTCCACTTCACTCGCGGACATGCCATCGGCAGACACGCGAGTGGCATCATCAGCGCCAGCTCACTGAAACAAGGGATGGACTCTGGCTAGCAGGGGCTCGACACGACGGCGCAGCCAAGTGCGAATGAGAGCGCAACCTCCCTCCTCTTTGCCTATGCGACTCTCGAGGTCATAGACGCACCTGTACAGCACATCTGTCTCTGCGGACTCGCCATGCATGACTACATTCTTCCAGGAGCGCATCCTCCTACACGGCGTCGCGGGATCGAAGGGTGCGAGTCCGAAGTGGTCTCCGTCGGCCTTCTGGTTGTGAATGTAGAATCACTTGTCCCTCCACCCTTGGACGGATGCTGTGAGTTTGATATTGAAATAGGTGGCGGATGGGTCGACGTGAATTCCGCAACCACCTACATCATATACCAAGGAGCCAAAAGTAGATTGGCGCTTCAACTTGAAGAGGCGCTTGAAAAGGCCAAAGTGTGGCTCGACTCCGAGCCAGCACTCGTAGAGGGTGATGAAGCAAGAGATATGGAGGATAGAGTTTGGGGACAGCTGATGGAGGTGAAGCCCGTAGAAACAAAGAAGGCCCCTAAAAAAGGGGTGAAGGGGCAAGGAGAGACCGCAAATGATGAATGCCAAAAACATCACTCGAAAACCAGTGGGAGGAGCAGGAATTGTCTCACCATCGGGGACGCGCGCATCGGCGACTGCGTCGGACAGCACCCCGTCTTGGAAAAGAAGATGGAGATCCGATGACTTGATGATGGAGGGATGTCACGCGCCATTCGTAGCGCGGGTGCCTGCGGCCTTCTTCTTCCCGCCGGCGGCGGAGCCGCCTTTCTTCTTCGCCGTAGTAGTGGTGGCCGCGGAATCAGCCGCAGCGCCTCCCTTCTTCTTCCCCATTGCACGACGGCGATGCGAGCGAAGGAAGTAGCTCGGAAACGAGCGGAGCTGGTCCAGCGCCGTGGAAGAAACGAGCATAGAGAAAGCAGAGGAGCAGCGGCAATGGCGATGGAAGCAAAGGATGAATGAGAGTAGATGAGAAAATTACCGTCGTAGCGCGGCTACTTAACCCCTAGAAGATGCAATCCAACGGCTCAGAAAAACCCTATTGGACTCGTGGCAAACATCGTGCTGGACACGTGGAGGAGTGGAAGCACGAACCGTCCCTCCACTACTCCCATTACGCTTGGAAATCACGGAGGCGCAGTTAAAATAAAGATTACGCACGCCTAGTCAAATCAAAGTCAAAAAGTGGGGCCCACTGCTCATCACGTCCCGTCAAACTCGCTCACGCGAGCAACTGAGGTCATGAAATCGTCAGCACTGACGTCATCAAAGCTACGCAGTAGAAGACTTCGACTACTTTAGTCCTTGCTCGAGTCTTCGACTCCACCAAGCACTCGGGGGCTACTCCCATAGGGAGCGCTGGTCGCGCACCCTATGATTTTCTTTTTCTTCTTCAGGAACATGGACTATCAAGCCAAACCTAACCACTCGAAACATAGTTCAACTTTGGACATGGGTTACTCCCATAGGGAGCGCCGGAAACAAATTCGACTAAAACAAGCGAACAAAAGACGACAGCAGTCGTGAAAGTTCTTTAGTCCCTGCCTGAGTCTTCGACTCAACCAGGCACTCGGGGGCTACTCCCATAGGGAGCACTGGTCGTGCACCCTATGATTATTTATACAAAAAACTGTGTGTTGATAACATCGACACTCGAAGCTCATGGCGACACCGCCTCATAATTTTTCCCTACAAAGAGACTGCGTCTCCTGGGTCATCTGAATCGTCTCCGCGATGATAAAATTCGGATGCCGCGCTTACAGCGTGAAGGTAAGACCTGAATAAGGCCTAGCAATGCATTAGCTGCGCACTACCAGAAATGTATCTGTGCCTACAGGTGCGATGAACATGCCTTGACGGACGCGTCGAGTGCTCACACCCATATAACTGGAATTCGACTCCTGTAAGACCTCCGCGGCTTGAGTCGAATTACACCAGCACTTTTCCGGATTCGAGTCCGGGGACTCGAGTTCGAGTAGAGTACGTTGTTTCACCCTAAGGTGGTTAACTGATACCGATACTTCGGTTATATCAGGCACGTACATCAACAATCCCTATGACACAAATAAAGCAGTCGAAATATACTCATTCATGCACTCGAAAGACTTCAAAAGTCCCCAGTCGAATTTGCGATTCCACAGGAGACTCGGGGGCTACTGACATGGGTATACCCTACAGGTACTCGAGCTTGGTATATACGGTCTAAATACGTAAAGGCCCACGGTGTCGCCAAGGCCCAAATGAAGGACTCGAGTAACCTACGGACTCTCGATTGCTTGAAGAACAAGAAGAAGCTAAAGATAGAAAGTTTGAAGGGGAAAACCCTAACTTGTAACCAACTCGGCCTGCTACCCGAGACCTAGCCTGTCTATATAAGGGCTAGGAGGGGGCGGCAAGGAGGACACACGCAACCCTAGTTTTCGATAACCCTCGCCAGATTACATCTGTGCACCATTGTAACCCTCGATTCCTTCGATAATTCCACGAGCAGACAAGCAGGAGTAGGGACCTCTACGAGGCCTGAACCTAGGTAAATATTTGTCCCCTGTGTGCTTGTTTGCTAGCCGATAGATGTCTCCAGCGCTCCCTCCTTCTCCAAAACCCAAGTCCGTAACAATGGGCATTGATGAGTTAAACCCTCATCAGTATCTATTCGTGATGTTTCACCTGGATACATCTTCATGTTCTCTGGTCTGACCAGTATTAATGTCTTGTTCATACAATATATGAGTCCATATTCTTGGATTATGTTGATAAGTTTGTTATTGAGCCCATTGATGACATTCCTATCTTCTCCATGCTAGATTAGATTCATATGAAACAGTTAGCGGTAATGTTGGAACCAAAAAGATCACAACAAGAGTACTCCTTGTGAGTCTCACTTCTATACTTGTGACTCTGCCACACCTCGCTCTTCTGCATTGGTCTTCGAAAGATTGTTTACTTATGCATCCACATCTCAGGATTCTATCCTGAGCATGTTCCTTTTCCCCTTGTTGTTTCCGACCTTTGTCTACCAGTTGGTAGCGAAGTAGTAAATGCACATCGGTGTCTTCCGATGCAAGGTACTCTTGTGGTCCGTCAAGACAAACCATTTCAGAATGTCAGGTGAAACAAACTCTAGTACCTCGTCATATCTCGGACCAGGTCAAAGTGTAGTAATCCGCGGGTCAATAAGCAATGATTAGCTTTAGTTCTGTTTTACCTCGAAGAATCACACTCCTTTATACTAAGAGGTCATGCTGAGTTTCATGACTCCCTTAATGAACTGATACCCTTACACATCCTTACCCACCCTTCGTCCGAGCTCCTGTGCTCGTGAATGATACGTGTGCGTAATAATGTGGTCATCTGAGATTCTTAGCAACTATTATTGCTTTGAACTCCAAGGACATTTGTGTAATTCTTAGCTTGATAGTTAATCCTATCACTAAGCCAAGGATGATTGTGCTACCAAGTCTATTATTCTGGTACACTTTCTCTTTAGTCAAAGAGTTAGGCTAATGCTGAATTTGTGAGACTACGTCTTATTGATTTACCAAGCAAGTTTCCTCTCAAACTAAATGACAACTCGGTGGTTCGTGATATTCTGGACGTCTTTCTAGAAGTATCGCCATGTTGCCACATAACCGTGTAGTCAAGTTATTGAGTAAGCTAGTTTTCTGAACTACTCCTTTCTCCAAGAATCCGTACTAGATACCCTGAACTAGTTGGTTGATCTTAAAAAACAACTTGGAGAGTTGTAAGACAAAAGTTCTATCAGACTTGTTACACCTTAAGGGATGTCTAGTTTTGATCGCGAAGAAGAAAGATAGTGTTTCCTTCTTGGAAATGTTAATGTCCCCACCTTTGATTTGATACGGGTTATCATCAAATCAAACTCAGTCCTAGGGACTATCCTGATGGTGTATCTATTCGTGATGTTTCGCCTGGATACATCTTCATGTTCTCTGGTCTAACCAGTATTAATGTCTTGTTCATACAATATATGAGTCCATATTCTTGGAGTATATTGATAAGTTTGTTATTGAGCCCATCGATGACATTCCTATCTTCTCCATGCTAGATTAGATTCATATGAAACAGTTTGCGGTAATGTTGGAAACTTTTGAGAACCCGTCTTCATGTCATTTTGAAGTATGTGTTCTGGATGTTAGAGGTGACTTTCTCCGATTCACGTGCAATTGCTGAAGGATGTCATCGTGGATTCGAGTACAGTTATCTTTGTTTCCTCGGGAATCATTTCAAGAAAGTCAAGCATGTGCGAAGTATTCTTGATATGGTAGGTTGATACCTCCGCATTTCGAGAACATTCTCTGAGCACGCTAAGCCACTAACTGATTTGTCATGGAAGAGAAGAAGTCCTACAAACTTCAATATCCTAAATGTTTCCCAACAAGGATTCAGTTGTGTTTTGTTGCAAACAATTTATGCATGCGCAATTATCTTTCGATAACTTACCAATGCATGGGTTCAGCAACCTAGCTCATCTTTTGGAGCTTGACATTGTAGTCCATGTCTTGAGAATATAGTAGCTTTACCTTTGTGATAAATGTTACAAACTTTCTATTCAGGCATGCTGAGTCTGAAGTATCATTCCACCTAACCCGAGCTGAATCTCAAGCAGCAACAATGGTTAGTGTTCATCAAGGGTTTTGACATAGGTCTCTTTGAAAATCTAGAAAGATTGATGTAATGGTTAACACAATTAGCCGAAAGACCTCTTGTCACATTCTCTTGAATCAGCAATAACAACCACTCTTCATGAGGCTCCTTCTATGATTTGTTATAAGAGTTGCGCTTATGGTTTCCTTTGTATCCGAAGTCCGGCCTTTACTTGATGTCTGGTTTCTCGAACATCAAGGAGAACATTTAAAGTAGAGTTGCTAAATGTCTCTTGGTCAATCCTCCAGACCCTTTTATGTTGGCAAGCATCTTGTGGTGCCAAGTAATTGAAGTCTGAGAATGAAGTTTCTTTTTCCTCGTGCCATCAGGAATCTTCTTATAGATTTATTTTAGTGGTGTAAAGTGGTATCACGATCTTTGACAAAGATTTTGATAGACCTGGATGAATAAAGAGTTTCCCTCCGTTCCCTAATGTGTTCGAAGAGCGACCATGGTTTTGATAATCAGAAGTTCCTCTTGTTACATGTTCCTTGTGACTCTTATGAGTCCTCTCCACTAAAACAACCTTTCTGTCTTGACCTTCTGTTGAACGAAGAGTGATCCTTCTGTATCAAAAGTTGTTCAACAGCTTGGTTATCCGTATCTCTATACCCTGGAAGCTCTACTCAAGTTGTCTAGCAGAGATTCATCTCTCGAAGTCTATGGTCATGTTCTTTCCGTTGTATGCTCTCCTCTTTAGAAGATCAAACTCTTCTGAAGCTCCATGGTCTCAATCCTTATGAAGACCAGCTATCCAACTTTGAAACCATCTCCTTTTGTTTCCTCTGTTACCTTGGCGTGTTTCATGCTCGTTGGCTCTAGAGATGTTATGAAACATCTATCCATGAGTTGACCATGAGATACTCTGTTTGTGGTTCTGTGTCTTTCCCTCTTCTCTTTAGTGTGTGCAGCTACCTCGAAGAAAACGAAGCGTTTCATTCATTCAGTAATGGTGGCATGGATCAACCTCTTCGTGAAGATCGTCAAAGTCTAGTATAACCCTGTTCCTTCTATCCTCCTACCTAGGAATCTCGGGACGAGATTCTGTTAAGGGGGATAGAACTATAACACCCCTAGTTCTACTAATAGCAATAGGGTTTGATTTGTGCATAGCATGAGCATCATCCTCTTTAAATAAAATGCATGGAAGAGGACAAAACCGTAAAACCCTAACATTTCCCTCTCTTTGAAAACCTTTAAATGGTTATGATTATTTTGAAAACTACCAAAAATGTTGGAGCCCAAAAGGACTAATAGGGCCCCTACAATATTTCAATACTTTTACAATGTCTCTGGTATTTTTGAAATGATTCAAAACATAAATTATTTGAAAATACAAAAGAGATAAGAAAAACAGAAAAGAAAAATGTTTTGTTAAAAAAACTGAGCCAGATCCACACCAGGCCGCAGCCTCCCTCTCTCTCTCTTCCTGGCTCGGCCCAGCCAAGGCCCAGCCTGGCCCAATGTAGCCCACCCCAGGCCCAGTACCCCTTCGGCCAACCTTTCCATCGTCTTCCACCTCGCGCCAGAAGGACAAGCACCTCATTGTCGTCGCCGTCGCCGTCCACTGGCGCTGTGATGCCTACCTCGCCACGATTCGTGCTACTGACCTGGACGAAGTCTACAAATACCCCTCCCGCCGCCGAATAAGCCCTAGCTTCCTTCCTCTCCCTAATTTCTCTCTGGCCGACGAACCCTAGCCCATACATCGTCGGCGTCCCGCTGTTTCCGAGCTCCCTAGCTATTCCAAGGCCACCATTAGAGCCGCCTGCTTCTCCTCGTTCTCCTCGACCTAGCTCCTGAGCCAAAGAAGCTTCCGACCGCCCCAACTGATAGCTCCGTCCCCAACTCCGTCCGCCACCGTACCCGTCGATTCTGGCCTCCCCGAGCTTCTCCGAGGCCTTCATCGGCATCCTAGTGAGCACTCGATCCTCATGGACCACTCCTCCGTCTCCCTCTCACTTTTATTTGAGCCCGCATCGTGTGCCGCCATCGGCCGCCGCAAGGCCTCGTCGGGTAGGCATCTGATGGCTCAGTGTCGGCGCCAGGAAAATGCTGGTGCGATGTTGATGTTGAGCTCGTTGGGAACCCCAAGAGGAAGGTATGATGAGCACAGCAACAAGTTTCCCTCAGTTATGAAACCAAGGTTTAATCGAGATAGTAGGAGCAAGGAAACACTCCAAAGGTGTTGCTAGCTGAGCCTTGGCAGGGCGCACTACCGGTGCTAGTAGCAACATGGAGACCTGCACAACACAACCACATAACTTTGTCCCCAACTTGCGATGAGGTTGTCAATCTCACCGTGTTTTGCGGGAAACAAAGGATTAAACGTATTGAATGGACAGAAGTAAAAGTTTGCAGAAAGTAAAAACAGAACAGTAAAAGATTGTAGATTGTATGTAAAAGACAAGGACCGGGATCCATAGTTCACTAGAGGTGGCTCTCCTTAAGATAGATAACATGCTGGGTGAACAAATTACAGCGGGGCAATTGACAAACATCGAGAAACCAATACATGCATATACTAATCATCTTGACTCCTTTGAGACTTGATTGGGCATTACAACATTATACATAGACCGCCATCCAACTGCATCTATGACTAATAATCCACCTTCAGGTTATCATCCGAACCCCCTCTAGTATTAAGTTGCAAGCAACAGATTATTGCTTTACGAACTGTGTGTAAAGTAAACAATGCGATTGTTCTATGAACAAAGGATTGTAGTTTTCTCCCTAGTAGCAACAGCACATCTAGTACCTTAGAGATTTCTATCACTTCCCCAGATTACCAGAGGCATGAACCCACTATCGAGCATAAATACTAACTCTTGGAGTTGCTAGCATCTACTTGGACAACATAGCTACTAACAACCAAAGCATGCAAGATCACAAATAACAAAGACATCATAGAATCAATAATCAATCTGAAATAGCATCTCAATATCCATCGGATCCCCGCAAACACAACATGTAGAATTACAAATAGATGATCATGATCATTAACGGAGCTCACAAGATCTAAACATGAAAGCACAAAGGAGGAGAACCAGCCATCTAGCTACTACATGGATCTGTAGTCCAAGGATGAACTACTCACGCATCACACCAGAGGCTTGCATGGTGATGAAGAAGGCCTCCAGGGTGAATTCCCCTCTCCGGCAGGGTGCCGGGAAGAGCTTTAGATCCCTCCTGATCTAGGGATGGAGATGACGGCGGCTACAAACTCTTTCGTGGATTTTTGATCGAGCCCTTAGGGATTTTGTCCCGAGGGCAATATATAGGCGGAAGGAGAGGTCAAGGGGGTGCCAGGTGCCACCACACCACCCCCTGGCGTGGGCCAAGCCTGGCCACGCGGCCAGGTGGTGTGGCTGGCCTCTGGCCCCTCTCCGTCTCGTATTCTGGCATCTGATGACTTCCGGAAAAATAGGCACTTTGGCTTTTGTCCCGTCCAATTCCGAGAATATTCATTTTCTGACTTTCCTGGAACCAAAAACAGCAGAAAACATGCAGCTGGCACTGTGGCTCTTGTTAATAGGTTAGTCCAAGAAATCATATGAAAAGTACTCCAAATTTGGAACAAAACACAAGAAAGTGGATAAAACCAAGCATGGAACATCAAAAATTATAGATACATTTGCAATGTATCAACATCCCCAAGCTTAACTCCTGCTCTTCCTCGAGTAGGTAAGTGATAAAAAGAAAGAATAATTTTTGAGGTGACATGCACCATCAAAGACTTGATCAAAGTATTTGTAAAACATTCAAAGATGGGATCATAGTACTTCAATCATAACATGAAAGACAAAGTTCTAGCAATAAGACAAAGAAACTATGATGCAACATGAAAAGGCACAAACAAAAGATTCATGAATAACAATGCTTTGCAAGATGTTTGTTTGTTTCACATAAAGAAAACATAGCATAATATTATTCAGCTTGCCCCTCATAGAGTAGCAAATATAAATGCATAGGACACCTTCAAAGTTCATAATAGTGACTAGATACAAATAGTTTACAACAAGCAATATCAAGTTATGCATCAATCAACTAGTCTTGGGACAATGCATATAGAACTAAGAATGGCCACTATGCTCTCAAAGTAGGTGCATAAAGGTAGAAGGTGGAGACACAATATAATGGTGGAAGAAAGGCCTTTTTATAAAAGGAAGTAGGGATTCAAGTCTCATAAAGAGCTTCCAAAAATTATGGTACTTATAGCTTTCAGCTCTCATTGCCCCTATCATAAGCATCTTGAAGTGATTAAGGTTAAAGTGAACAAACTATGGTGTACATGCTTGACGAAGTATAAGTTAGAAATATCATGTCCCTTGTATACGAGGGCCGCTCCTCATGCTACTCAAGTTTAGTCACTGGTAAGTTCTTGTCATCGTAAGTACATGTGTATCATAGAGAACCGCCAACGGGGTACCCTTTGCCCGATGATACGGAAGAATCCCCATATCAAAATGCCAAGGCAAGCAGACAACGAGAATCTCATCATTCTTCTTATTTACCATGGGAATATGGTGCTTTTTCTCTCTTTCCTCTTTTCATATTCTCTTTTTTTTATTTTTCTTTTTTTTCTCAATAGGAATCTTTTTTAATGAGAAGAATGCTTCATAGACAGCTCATTATGGTTACGCTGCAGGTCTCCACCATGTCAACATGGATTAGACCAGCGGCCTAGGCGTTTCTCAAACACATATACATAACTCCATGGACTTACAAGCTCCCCTTTCATTTCACACCGACGACATCCATATACAAAAGAGCATGATATCAACTAGGTACAAGTACCAAGTGCAATGTTGAAAGTGTTCCCCATGAAAGCATGGTTCTGCTAATTCCCAACAAATAAGTGCAAGCATATACAACATAGACGACACAATGGTTCAAGTTTATTAAGGGCAAGAAAAGTAAAGTGTGCCATGAAGTTCATGAGAGCTTTAATCACTAGTTTTCTCATAACAAGTTTAATTTGGAAGGTAAACAAAAGAATGAATATACTTGGAATAGCATAAGCTAGTAGGTAGGTATGGTGGAATCTTTGGAATAACTTGGTTTAGGGAGTTGGATGCATGAGTGGAACTCATACTTTCTGGTGGAGGCTAGCAAAAGACTAGGAGCGACAAACTAAGAGAGCAATAATGGCCATAATCATGCAGAGCGACAAAACATCACTGATCAAAGCATAAAGTGATACTACAAGTTGAAAACTAAAGGATCATAAAGGCTATGGTGACTTGAGATAGTCATAACATGGTGTGAGCATGCGCCAAGTCAACCCAAATAAAGCATCAAAGGAGAATACCACTATATTATGCTTTAATATGCTAAAACAACGCATGATTCATCCAAGGCACATTAAGCAATCTCAATTGTTTATAGCAAGTCATGCTACAGCAAAGAATACTAAGCATAAAGCCAAAACAATATCAAGCATGGCATGACAAAGCATAGGCCACGGTAAAAAACGAGCTCTTTTTACCACATAAGCATGAACTTTCCTACTCTTTTCCAAACCAAACCAAACTATTTGCAAACCAATGTATGAAAGAGGGGGTCCAACCAATTTATTCAGCAAACTAAGAAAACCAAAGAAAACGAAAACGAAAAAGAAGACGCTCCAAGAACAACACAACTATGCATGAAACAATAAAAATGAAGCGTTTGGAAGAAACCTGGGATTTTTATTGATGAAGAAGGGGATGCCTTGGGCATCCCCAAGTTTTGATGCTTGTACTTCTTGGATATTTCTTGGGGTGACACACGTGGCATCCCCAAGCTTGAGCTTTAGTCCATCCTTCATCTCATTACTCATTCCTTCCATACACCTGAAATTTTTCCTTCATACAAAACTTCACACAATCTTTGTTAGCAACATTAGTGCACTCAAGATAAATAGGTCTTAAGGTTCAGTTCTAACACCAAATAAACTTCCATTAGAACAATATCTACTGTATCACTTCCCTCAAAAAGCTCAATTCCCCAAAAGAACTCAAAAAGGAACCAACAAGAAGCAAATGCAGAAAATGGCAGAAATCTGTCAAAACAGACCAGCAGGTAAAAGCGAATTGTTTCGAAGAACTTCTATTGCTCAAATCAAAAAGTGTTGAACTAACAAAAGTTAGATAACAACCTGGGGCAGAAGCACAAAAATTCACGCCTCAAAAAGACGTTCAGAGATTTTACACGAATATTTACGGTGAAGCACAAAAATCTGTTTCGGGACAGCAACTTTCCCAATCATTATTTCTCTCTCATTAAAGGTTACTCTTGGCTCAAAAAGCAAATAAAAAAGGATAAGGAGCGGTTATTAAAGAGGTAATAACTTCTAAGACTCATCTAAAACTTTTGGGTTATCTCCCAATAAGTACTTTTCTTTAACGCCTTTAAGTTAGGCATAAGAAGCAAGAAAAAGAATCAAGTGTTCTGAAATGAAGAAACATTAAGACCAAATTTTGTTTTCATAGGAGAAGCAAAAGAAATATTCTCTCTCTTCTTAGGAAAGTGTTCTATACCTTTCTTGAGTGGGAGTTGATATTTAATGGTGCCTTCTTTCATATCAATAATGGCTTCCCAAAGTAATAGGACAAGAAGCATTGCATTCAACATCAAAAACATAGAAATCAACGGGGACATAGGTATTGTTAACAATAATAAGAACATCATTAAGATTCCCCATGAGTTTATTTTTAGCATTATCATCAAGTGGGACAATCAAATAACAATTTTTAAGAGGAGGCAAATCAAGAATATCATAAATCCTTCTAGGCATAATAGAAACACTACTATCAAGATCACATAAAGCTTTGAAATCAAAGTCATTCACTTTCATATTAATGATGGGTTCCCAACCATCTTCTTGTTTTATAGGAATAGAAGCTTTATGTTTCATCTTTTCTTCTTTAATCTTTATGAGAGCATCAGTAATGTGTTTTGTAAAGGCCATGTTCATAGCACTAGCATGAGGACTTTTAGCAAGCTTTTGTAGGAACTTAATAACTTCAGAGATATTGCAACCATCAAGATCAAAATCAAATTTATCATCTAAAGTAGTAGAACTATTACTAGCCTCAACACTAGTGGTGGTAATAGTAGAAACACTAATGTTTCTAGCAATTTCATCTTCTCTTTCCCACTTAGCATGTAATTCAGCTAATAGTCTAACATTTTCATCAATTCTTACTTGTATGGCATTAGTAGCTACAAAGGGATTATCATTAGTTTCAGGTTTAGCAGCCATTTTATTCAAAGAAGATTGAGCTTCAACCAAGGATGCTATATTTCTTTCAGCATTGGAGAGTTTTTCCTCGATAGTTTTATTGAAAGCAGTTTGTTTACTAATAAACTCTTTAAGCATAACTTCAAGTTCAGAGGGAGCACTCCTATTATTGTTGTAAGAATTTCCATAAGCATTACCATTGTTGGGAGGATATGGCTTATAATTGTTGTTACCAAAATTATTCCTATAAGCATTGTTGCCAAAATTATTATTTCTTATGAAGTTCACATCAACTTGCTCTTCTTGAGCAACCAAAGAAGCCAAAGGAACATTATTTGGATCAATATGGGCTTTCCCATTAACAATCATAGACATAATGATATCAATCTTATCACTCAAGGAGGAGGTTTCCTCAATAGAATTTACCTTCCTACCTTGTGGAGCTCTCTCAGTATGCCATTCAGAATAATTAACCATCATATTTTCTAGAAGTTTTGTTGCAGCACCCAAAGTGATGGTCATAAAGGTACCTCCAGCAGTAGAATCCAATAGGTTCCTTGAAGAATAGTTCAATCCTGCATAAAAAGTTTGGATGATCATCCAAGCAGTCAGTCCATGAGTGGGACAATTCTTTACCAAACATTTCATTCTTTCCCAAGCTTGAGCAACATGCTCATTATCAGATTGTTTAAACTTCATTATTTCACTTCTTATAGATATAATCTTAGCAGGAGGATAGTATTTTCCAATGAAAGCATCTTTGCATTTAGTCCAAGAATCAATACTATTCCTAGTTAAGGAATTCAACCATTCTTTAGCTTTTCCTCTCAAAGAGAAAGAACAATTTCAGCTTAATAATATCACCATCTATATCCCTATGCTTTTGCATCTCACAAAGTTTAACAAAGTTATTTAGATGGGAAGCATCATCTTCATTACCAATACCAGAAAATTGTTCTCTCATAACAAGATTGAGTAAAGCAGGTTTTATCTCAAAGAAAGTATCTTCAGGCATAGGTGGAGCAATAGGTGTGCTCATAAAATCATTGTTGTTGGTGCTAGTGAAGTCACACGACCTAGTGTTTTCAAGAGTAGTCATTTTTGTGTGTTTTCAAATAAGAAAGCAAACTAGTAAAACTAATTTTTTGTGTTTTTGATAAAGAAACAAGCAAACAAAACAAAAAGAAACTAAGCAAAACAAAAAGAACAAAGTAAAGAGATTGGTTATGAGGGACTCCCCTCTTGAAGATGTCCTTGACTCCCTGGCAACGGCGCCAGAAAAATGCTTGATGGCTCAGTGTTGGCGCCAAGAAAATGCTGGTGCGATGTTGATGTAGAGCTCGTTGGGAACCCCGAGAGGAAGGTATGATAACCATAGCAGCAAGTTTCCCTCAGTTATGAAACCAAGGTTTAATCGAACCAGTAGGAGCAAGGAAACACCCCAAAGGTGTTGCTCGCTGAGCCTTGGCAGGGTGCACTACCGGTGCTAGTAGCAACGTGGAGACTTGCATAACACAACCACAGAACTTTGTCCCCAACTTGCGATGAGGTTGTCAATGTCACAGTGTTTTGTGGAAAACAAAGGATTAAACGTATCGAATGGAAAGAAGTAAAAGTTTGCAGAAAGTAAAAACAGAACAGTAAAAGATTGTAGATTGTATGCAAAAGACAAGGACCGGGATCCATAGTTCACTAGAGGTGGCTCTCCTTAAGATAGATAACATGCTGGGTGAACAAATTACAGCGGGGCAATTGACAAACATCGAGAAAGCAATACATGCATATACTAATCATCTTGACTCCTTTGAGACTTGATTAGGCATTACAACATTATACATAGACCGCCATCCAACTGCATCTATGACTAATAATCCACCTTCAGGTTATCATCCGAACCCCCTCCATTATTAAGTTGCAAGCAACAGATTATTGCTTTACGAACTGCGTGTAAAGTAAACAATATGATTGTTCTATGAACAAAGGATTGTTGTTTTCTCCCTAGTAGCAACATCACATCTAGTACCTTAGAGATTTCTGTCACTTCCCCAGATTACCAGAGGCATGAACCCACTACCGAGCATAAATACTAACTCTTGGATTTGCTAGCATCTACTTGGCCAAGATAGCTACTAACAACGGAAAGCATGCAAGATCACAAATAACAAAGACATGATAGAATCAATAATCAATCTGAAATAGCATCTCAATATCCATCGGATCCCCGCAAACACAACATGTAGAATTACAAATAGATGATCTTAATCATGAAAGGAGCTCACAAGATCTAAACATGAAAGCACAAAGGAGGAGAACCAGCCATCTAGCTACTACATGGATCCGTAGTCCAAGGATGAACTACTCATGCATCACACCGGAGGCTTGCATGGTGATGAAGAAGGCCTCCAGGGTGAATTCCCCTCTCCAGCAGGGTGCCGGGAAGAGCTTCAGATCCCTCCCGATCTAGGGATGGAGATGACGGCGGCTACAGACTCTTTTATGGATTTTTGATCGGGACCTTAGGGTTTTCGTTCCGAGGGCAATATATAGGCGGAAGGAGAGGCCGAGGGGGTGCTAGCGGCCACCACACCACCCCCTGGCGCGGGCCAAGCCTGGCCGCGCGGCCAGGTGGTGTGGCCGGCCTCTGGCCCCTCTCCGTCTCGTATTCTGGCATCTGATGACTTCCGGAAAAATAGGCACTTTGGCTTTTGTCCCGTCCAATTCCGAGAATATTCATTTTCTGACTTTCCTGGAACCAAAAACAGTAGAAAACAAGAAGTTGGCACTGTGGCTCTTGTTAATAGGTTAGTCCAAGAAATCATATGAAAAGTACTCCAAAGTTGGAACAAAACACAAGAAAGTGGATAAAACCAAGCATGGAACATCAAAAATTATAGATACATTTAATGTATCAGCATCTCCGGCGACCCAATCTGAGCGGAGCCACCACCTTCGGGTTCGTCTCGGCACGCTGGTTTAAACGCACCCATGCACGTGTCCTGGGGAACTCGCAATCGGCCGGCCCGATCTCGACCTGAGGAGGAGCTCCATGGATGACGTCAGCATGAGGCAAGAATACCTTTTTATTTATTTTAAATGTTTTATAATTGTTTTCTGGGATATTATTATGACAGGTGGGCCCTGTCTGTCAGGATTTTAATCTTTTTGAAAATGATTTCTGAAATTATTAAACTTCTCTCATGTGGGTCTAGCTAGAAAATAATTTAATAAATCCTAAAAATGTTTAATTGTTTTAAAGTGATTTAAAATGAGAAAATCATAACTAATTCATTTTAAATCTAAAAAATATGTATAATATATCAAAATATTCAGAAAAATGAGATGTACACAATAGACTCATAATCATGCATTGTTAAGTAACTTTAATTGCATGTTTAATTAGAAGAACCAATTGAACCCCGTAGGTGACTTTGAGGTTCCCCCTATTTTAGGGTTTGTACCCCTCAGACCCTGCTTAAATGATCAAGCATGTTATAGGGTTCATTTTAATACACTTTAACTTGTAATATCATCATCCTTGGTTGAGCATTGCATCGATGCCATGTGTTGATTGCTTCTTCTCGGTAGACCTCGAAGTTGATGTGAGCAACGATATCGAGTCCAAGGTTGAAGATCGAGATAAACACCATCGAAGGATAACGGCGCATGATGCCAAGCATATGAACCTGAAGTTCTATATCTGAGTATCAATAGGCAAAGGCAAGCAAAACACCACACATGATAAAATCCTATGATTTCAAAGTATTTCATTCTTGCCATGTGCATGCGATTCCAAAGTCTTTTATTGATAGATATAGTAATCCTATCTGATGCATGTTCCCTTTGTAGTCTATATTCCCTGATCCACTGCTCCTAGCATAACTAGGGTTTGGCTTGTGAGCTTCGCTAGAGCTATTTATATCTGATGTGCTTAGCCAAGCTTAGCTGTTACCGCTAGTCCATCCGGTTGATGAGTTAGAGCTGCGAGTGAACCTAGTTGGACAGGATAACATGGTATGATCAGATATGAAGGTTAAACATGCTAAGGCTTGTACGGGAGTCCACGTCGGGTTGTGGTTTTTGCAGTCCCATACTTGCCACTACTAGGACCTGAGTTCTTGCCTCTTGAACCAAGACGAGCGTACAGCCACACGGGGGCCTGGAAACCCCCTCGACCAACTAACTTGCCTAGTAGATTCCATGAGTCACATAGTTCAGGCGTTCCATTCGACATATGCATTCTGGTTGTTACCGAAGGAGGTGGAGGAGGTGCATTCATACAGGTAGGTAAGCATGGAAGGGAATGGGAGAGGCATGGCCTCCGTAATCTCAAACCATGTTCACATCTCTAGGGATCAACTTCGGGACTTGACCCGTTACGGCGGCATCTCCTTAGGGCGTGACTCATGGTCTCGGCGAAAGCAAGGTAAAGGTAGTGTCCATCCGCTCTCTGTCAGCCTTCCAAGGAAGAGGGCTAATAATATTTGGCATTAAGAGGAGGGTGGTATGTGTGGGTAAAGTTATGCACCCCTGCAGGGTAATAAATCTTTTCGAAAGCCGTGTCCACCGGTATGGACGACTTGGGAACAGATTCTAAGATCATAGAGAAGAATAACCTAATCGTAAAACTTGACAATAGATGTGAGGTTTGCTTAAGGATGCTTCCTCGGGGATTGAGGGGGTGATCCTAGTTAGTAGGTTCAGCTGATAAAGATTCGGTGGACATCAAAAGAAGATCAAAGCTAGTGATATCGTTCTCTTATCCCCTTTTAAAAGGTTCCACTAGTCGAGCTTCTCCTCTTTCTCTTTTACAAAGAAAGTTAGCTTTATGCAAAGTAGCCCCACCAGCCATAAGTCTTGCGGAGTACACCCTATACTCAGCCTTGCTTTGTTGATACTTTTGCAGTAGGTAAGTGTTACGACAGAAGGTGAGTATGTTACAACATCGACATCGACGAGTAGCTTGGGGTTCCTGGTCGGCAGCCTGGAATCTATGGAATGGGACGTCATCGTTATGCTTCAGGCCTCTTAGGCCATTTGTTAAGTTTGCTATACTTAATAGCATAATTTGCCTTCCATTGTTTGATGTTTGTGGTCAGTGACCTCTGCTTGTAATATTTTGGTTCTTCACTCAGTTATGAGCTTGCTGTACTAACTTTTGTGTCGTAGGGTCACTGTGATGTTATAGATTCTTTCTCTGTATGCTTCCGAGATTTAGGTTAGGCTTATATCAGACGGAGGTCTGGGATTTGTCTAGCCCTAATCCCGGGGGTGTCACAGCCCGGCCTTGTCTCGCCTTGGTAGGCGTGCTGCCGGTGAGCGCCGCGCGTGGCCTGGTGCTCGGCCTGCTCATGCAGACACCGGGTATGTTCGGCCTCCTCCCACTCCTCGTCCGCCCTGGACCAAGCACATGCGTCGGAGGCCGGCATCGGCGGAACGTCATTGAGGGAGTGCTCCATCGCCATATTTAAGATGAACGCGTCCTTGTCGAGGGGGACCGCCCATTCTGTCGGCTCGGGCTTCGGTGCGCGAACCTTTGCCCTCGCCAGCCAAAGGTGACCACTCGGCGGTAATGGCGTGCGACGCTCATTGATGACGATGCAGCGCGAATGCGTCCGGAGCGGCGAGCACACCGACGACTCCATCTCCCGCTTCACCGGGCGGAGCGGTGCCGTGTCGCGTGGTGAGACCACCAGCGCCGAGCCAGATGAGCGTGAGGCCGATGCCGAGGATGAGGACGAGCCACCGCCCATCCTTCTCGGCACCAAGCTGGACGCCGCCGCAAGGCGCCAGGGTGCCCGACGGTGGAGAACGCAGAGAATAGCGCAACCACGAGCTGTCCTTGGTGCTGATATGCTCGAGGACGGTGGTGAGAGTGCTATCGGGTGCGCTTCACCATTGTCGTCGTCCTACGACGTTGTTCCATGGCGGATCTTCCATGGTGGCGATGGTCGCGCGAATCTCCTCCACCAGCTCGTCGCCCTCCGGCATCGGCGTTACGGGCATGCCGCCCATGCTGAGCTTCCAGGTCGGCGGGCATCGGAAGTCCGGCGGTGCTAGTTAACCGGCATCATGGAGTAGACGTGCCTCCTATGGTTGCAGAGAGCGCCAGCCAAAGCCGTTCGGTGCCGCGGGGTTGCCGGGATATTGCTCTGCCATCTGTTCCACTGAACTCTTCTTCTCGTCAGCAGGGAAGTTCATTGGTTGGGGGAATGGAGGTGAGGTTGTGTGCTCTGGGAGACAACGAGAACGCCGACATTTATAGCTGAAAGAGGAAAGGGCGGCGAAGGCGGGACGGGTGTAGCAGCGTGGGCGGGAAAGTGGAAACGGCAAAAGGTGGACCGACGGTGGCGCGCTATTACGGCGACGTATGGCCGACGATATAGACAGTCGTTGTCCGGGGGTCCTTCACAGGAGCCGAGGCGACAGGATGAGGATGACTCAGTTTTCACACGCTGATAGTGCAGGACCACCAACACGGGTTTTTTCTGCCGATTTCGCTTCATCCGGCATTCTCGGGCGGTTTCTGGTGCACCGGGTTCAGCCTGGGACCCCGGATGTAATTTGGGCCGAATCCGGCGAAAATTGGGCGCCTGGGAATGCGGATGGGCAAATTTTTTCTATCTATATGAAAAAAAGCATGCGAACAACCTCCTGCAAATGCTAGTGGAGATGCTCTAAGACGCCTTTCATTCTGTTTGGCCCAGGCTTTGACCAACAATTGGTCCATTAATATTTCCCACATCCATTTCATTATTGTTTTTTGGTCGGTTGGCGCGAGACGAAAGATGAGAACATATCGATGCTATTAGCTTGGCGTGAGACGAAAGAACCGAAGCGCGGTGGATCGGTTTTTGGTAGGCGCAAGTTGTGGAGGGAAAGGATTGAAGGGCATGAGAGGTTGATGAGGATGTATTTGAACGACAATGCCACCTTCCCGGAGGAGTATTTTCGTCGGCGTTTTAGGATGAGCACTGGTTTGTTCAAGCGCATTGCGAAGAGGTGGCCAACTTTGTTCGGTTCTTCGAGCGAACGAGGAATGCTGCCGGAGAGCTTGGGCATAGCACCTACTAGAAGGTGACCGCCGCCTTGTGTATGATGGCATACGGTATTCCAGCGGACCTTTTTGACGACCATTTCACAATGAGTGAGAGTCCAGCCATTGAGTGTTTCAAGCGCTTTATTGTTGCAATTGTGCGCGTGTTTGGCACGTTGTACTTGAGATCCCCAATGCCGAAGACACGGCTAGGCTTTTGGAGGAGAAAAAGGCTCGAGGGTTCCCTTGAATGCTTGGCTCTATTGATTGTATGCATTGGAGTTGAAAGAATTGTCCCGCGGCATGGCATGGACAATTCAAAGGTCACAAAAAGGATTGCACTATCATCCTTGAAGCCGTGGCAGATTATGAGACTTGGATTTGGCATGCTTTTTTTTGGAATGCCCGGGTCCTGCAATGACATCAATGTTCTTCAACAGTCTCCTCTTATGTCAAGGATTGCACTGCGTGAAGGTCCACAAGTGGAGTTTGAAGCACATCTACCCAAGGTGGCAAAGTTTTGTGAAGCCGGTTCACAAACCCAAAGGTAAGAAAGAAAAAGATTTCCACACCGCACAAGCGGCGTCTAGGAAATATGTGGAGAGAACTTTTCGATTTTGCAAGCCCAATTTGCTATTGTGAGGGAACCGGCTAGATTTTAGGACCAAGAATGCCTTTGGTACATCATGACCGCTTGTGTCATCATACATAACATGATCATAGATGATGATCGTGGCAAAGATATAGAACGCAGCCACCACTATGACTTGATGGGGATTCCCGTGCAAGTGCATAGGAGAGAGAGCATAGGATGGCGTGTTTCATTGCCTCATATCATACCATTCACGACAATGAGATCCATGATAATCTTCAAAAAGATCTCATCGAGGAGTAGTGGAAATGGTTTGTAGCACAACGTTGAGCCCTCCTTTTATTTGTTGTTTTGTATTGTTGGAAAACAAATTGTTGTAGTGTTGATGAAAAACTTGTTGTATTTGTTGGTGAACAATTCCTATATTTGCTGTACTATTCATGTACCATTTGGTTGTGTTGTAATAATAACTAGACAATTTTTTGTTAAATTTATTTGGGTTTGTTTGATCTTCTTGATCTTATAGTTCATTGTGAAACCTATTTACGCCAGCGACCGCGCGCTGTATTTTCGCGTGCCTGCTGGGGGCTATTTTTTTCTCTGTTTTTGCACGCGTCTTTTAGCACGTCTGCCTTATTTACTAAACTTCAACAGCCATTAGCACTATGTGCATTAGCGTTGGCATTGGATACTAACACGACGTGAGAAGACATTGAAGTGGGCAAGCGCTAGGCGTCCCTGGGACAATGGGAGCTTCCCATCGTCATGATTTCCTGGACGTCACGTGTTTTCCAAAATCGTCCCAAATCTCGCTTTTGCTGCAAAACATCCATTTTTCTGTAAATATTCCTGCTTTTGCTTCCAAAGCAAAAAGACGGTTCGTTTAGAAAATAGAACATCCTACCGGAGACCATACAACAAAAACATTGTGCTAATGTAGCAAAACCGACTTCGCCGGAGACATCGTCGGAAAAAACTCGCTAGTCACTCTCGTCGAAGACCTTGTAGCAAAACGTTGACACTGTTGTAGCAAAACCAAAGGACGGTTGTAGCGACAAAATTCTTCTAATGTAGCAAAAAACTAGCTTCGCCGGAGACATCGCCGGAGAATTTAGCCGAAAGACCTCGCCGGAGAACTTGTAGCAAAATCTTTATGGTATTGTAGCAAAACAAATAAATGGAGATAGCAAAAAAATATATCAATGTAGCAAAATCGAAGGCCAGCCTTTGTAGCATCGGCCGTTAGGACTTGCAGGAGCGGCGGCCATGGCATCCAAGCTAGCAGCAGATGTGGCCGTCTCCTGTAGCAGTGTTGGCCTGCCTCTGTAGCAAAGGAAGACACCCGTTTGTAGCAACAGAAGGAGCGGCAGCCATGGCATCCATCTCTGTTGCCGGCGAGCAAGCCCAGATGCCGCCTTCGTCGGCGAATTCGTGGGGACAAGGAGGGAGATAGCGAGCTCTGGTGGCGAGATCCCCACGGCGAGCTCCGGCGACGCACGGTGATGCGGGCAAAGGGCGGGAACGTGGTCGCCGGCAGAGGGAGTTCGGGCTCTAGCGTAGATCGACGGTGGTGGGCGGCAGGCGGCAACAGAAGGCAGTGGTGGGCGGCGGCGCAAGGCAGCGACGACCGGTGGATATCGGGTCTCCGGTGGTTTCCATGGTGATGGTTTCCAGAAAAAGGGAAGAGGAAAAGGAAGAGATAAGGTGGGGCCCAGTCGCGTGGAGCGCGCTATCAACCCGGACGATGGCATCGTCTATCATTTTTCATTGAAGTGGAAGTTTATTGTGGCATTCACACTGGTATGACAAATGACCGTCGTCTATGGGCACTGTCTATCCGTCTCCGCCTGCATAAGAGCTCTCATGAAGCTAGAATTGTCCTATGTGTGTATGTCATATATACCGTATAATCTAGATGCTACGTAGTTAATATATACACTGGAATATGGGTTGCAATTCAATTTTTTATTTTCTTATAATCAGACATGCCAAAACTTTTCAGCGTGCGAACATTTATTCTCCATAAACCTCTAAATGTAATTTACATGCTCAGATTCACAGGATTAATTGTTCAAGAGAAGGTTGAAATGCTACAAACCACCATGCTGCATATATGCAATCTCTCTATTTTCACTAGCATATCTATGTATGCGTTCCGTGGTGTAGGTGTGCTAGGAAATATTTTCTCAAGTTTCTGAATGGTCCGGTTTTATCTTGCAGTACAAGAAGGGATCACTTTTTAGGAAATTTCTCACTAAAGAATCTTAAGTCTATAAATTTGACATGTCCTGCAATACTATTCGTGCCATCTTTTGTATGCTAGGTTACTAATTTACTGTTTGCTACCTTCGAGCATGTTTTCATTTGCTCTATCTTTTGCTGAAAACAGTAAGATAACAGGAGCAGGTTTACCTGCTATAAAATTGATGTTGCAATTTCTTAAGCGTCTACCTTATTACATATTTTAGTAAAATTGAGTTGTCTATTTTGTTTTCTTGATGGTTCACATATTTGTGAACCGTAAACATATATTCAGAACTTTCCACAAAGGAGATCGTCAAGAGGGTACTTTAGTTTTCAGCTTACTACTCAGACCAGTTACTTTTGCCTATAATTTATTAAATCTTACACGAAACATCTTTAACTATGCAAAGGTACAGTATGATTCAGAAATGATGGACGAGCCTCCTGCTTTAGCATTTTGTCTCTTTAGATTGATGGAGAAATAAGAATAAAAAGGTAGATTTGATCGGCCGAATAGGTTCTTCACATGAGTCTTTCTGAAGGCACATATCCTGACAACATGGGTACTACCATTAGCAGCAGTCAGTGGGAATCCATAATGATGGTTAAGGTCAGAGGATCAACTTTTTGTATTATTTGTCTTTTATTAATAGGATTAAGCATTAAATATTAATTGACCATTACTTGCATAATTGATAAGAAGCTCAATAACTAATTTATTTTTCTATTTGTAGATATTGGGTTAGTGAATTTTGCCTACCACTTTATCTGGTTTGCTAGAATTTTTTCGACTGCCTCATCCGGGGAAGAAGAAGAAATATAAGTTCTTTGTTTCGTTGACTGCTTCATCTGGTTGAGTGTAGCTTGCTTACAAGACACATCAAAAAAATATGGTAAGAATGTACCAGGTTGCTTGAACTTCGGTTGATCATCACCTTGGGAAATTACCACGAGTAAGAATGTAGCAGGTTGCTTGAAAATCATGAAATTTTGCTTGTAGTTCCTTGACTGGTGTCAGCTTTTTTCAAGGGAACAACTGTTATTAGATTGGTTAGTCATTCATTAATTGCAATGTCATGTGACCGGTACGCTAGGTGGTTGAGTTTTCTTAATCGTGGCAGTCCATAAGAATCCACAATATAATTTTTCATGTCAAAGGAGAGGACTAATCATGAGGGAAATTATTGTTAACAAAACGTAGAAAATCGTGCAACTCGCTAACTAGTACGATAAAGTTGCACATGTTCGAGTTATTTCACCACCGCTAGTGCGGGGAAGGGTCGGACAAAGAAATTGAGTTACATCTTCGCGTCAAGATTGACAGCAAGGTTAGGTAAGTAGACCACAAGGTGGGTGGGGGTCTCTTATCACAGACCATGAGATACAAGGATAGCAAGATCTTAGAAGGTTATATATATATATATATATATATATATATCATAGCTGTGCATAGGGTATCCACCGTTGATTCTCTCCACTTTTGATATAGGGAGCACATGTTACCATACCCAAAAGGCTTGATCCCCATATGACATTTCTAACGCCGTTACTACCCTGCAAACCCTATGTTGTTCCATGCACAAACCCTAACCCAAATAAGCCTTATTCATTCTTTCATCAAATTAGCCAGCTACAATCAAGCAACATGCGCACTAGCACAAACCGAACTAAGCCTTATTCAATGTTTCATCAAATTAGCCAGCTACACAAAAGGCACATGCACAAAACCCTATGCTAAATAAGCCTTATTCATTCTATTTAAGGTTCAGTTTAGCAGCACTATAGAAGTAAAGAGAGTGGTTCTAGAAAATCATGTAATCACCCGTCGACATTAGCAGGATCGGACATTTTGTGGAGGAGAAACTGTGTGCAGGAGGCGTCCAATGCAAGGGTAGCTAGAAGTACTGGGTTAGATGTTGTGCTGTCTATCTCTTATAGAGTGGGAGATTAGCATGTAGTGCACGCCAAAACACAAAAAGATCAAATAGTCCCGCGCGAGAATTAAATCTCTCCTGCCAGACACTGCACTCTCCCGTCTATCTCTTATAAGCCTTGTTCTCAATACATTCCCATATTAGGTTCTAAATTTTTCTCAGCCAAACAGCACTCTAAAATTTTAGGGTTTGCCAAATAAGGCAGTACATTCTGTAGCCGGATAATTAGGGTTTCCATACTAGCACAACCACTTTGCCATGAAGCATTTGCATGCAAACCTATTATAAGCCTTGTTCTCACTACATTCCCCTTTTAGCTTCTAAATTTTTTTAGGCCAAACAACTCTCTAAAAGTTTCAGGGTTTGTCCAAAACCCTAGCATTGCATGCATGTACAATCAAATAGACACTGTTAGACGCCGTTTATGCAATGAAATAGCCAGCCACTAGCATCTAAAAAAGCATATGCATGTGATCTCTATATCCAACGATCCTAAGCCTATGCACAGCTATGCCTGTGTGTAGCAACTCCGCGTCGATATATATATATATATATATATATATATATATATATATATATATATATATAAATATAATACTTCTTACTCCCGGGTGTAACTACACCCACGTCTTATATACTGCTTTACGGAAGTATTTGTAATACTTTATCTGTTTGAGTATATTCATATACTATATCTAAGATACTTCCAAGCAAGTTAGGTGAAAAAATTGCAAATACATCCATAGTTTTTAGTATATATATAAAATACCGTCATATTTGTACGTACAAAAGGAGTATGTGAATAAAAATTACATACTACCCAAAAAATAGTATATATACTACCAAAATATTCTTATATACTTCATACTACTTATATATAGTCTCCAATATGATAGATATTGTCTAAATTACGTGCGTGGATAGATATTGTCTAAATATGATAGATATTGTCTATATTGTCTATATATATATATATATATATATATATATATATATATATATATGACATATTCATACTACACCCGGGTGTAGTTACACCCACACGTGTTTCACACTATATAGGCAGTATCTATCATACCGGAAGGTATGTACGCGTAGTATGAAGTATATAAGAATATTTGGGCAGTATATATACTACTTTTTGATAGTATGTAATTTTTATTCACATACTCCTTTTGTACGTACAAATATGACGGTATTTTACATATATAGTGCAAACTATGGGTGTATTTGCAATTTTTTTACCTAACTTGCTTGAAAGTATCTTAGATATAGTATATGAACATACTCAAATAGATAAAGAATTACAAATACTTCCGTAAGTCAGTATATGAGACGTGGGTGTAGTTACACCCGGGAGTAAGAAGTAATTTTCCTCTCTCTCTCTCTCTCTAGAAACCCTATTCCGCACCCAGGGTGCAGAATAGTTATTTTGCACCCCCATATTTTTATGTTCTCACATATAGAAATTTATATTTTGTATACTAATAATTATGTTTATGTTCATCAGAAACGTAAATAAATCAACATAAAAATATGATTTATGAGTCGTTATAGTGTAAAAATATAGAAAATACACATTTTATGTCATATTTTTATACGGCATGTAAACGAATTTTTTTACGACATGTCTAAATTTTTTTATGTTGTTCTCGACTTCTAAGGTAAGAGAAAATTTACGTGACGTAAAAATTTTATACGTTTTGTAATATAGAGGGTGGGTGTACACCCTGGGGGTCAAATAGCGCCACTATATATATATGCAAAATAGCCAGCTACACATAGGCGTAGCTGCGCATAGGGTATCCACCGTTGATTCTCTCCACTTTTGATATAGGGAGCACATATTTCCATAACCAAAAGGCTTGATCCCCATATGACGTTACTAACGTCGTTACTACCATGGCGTGCAAACCCTAATGTTTTCCATGCACAAACCCTAACCCAAATAAGCCTTACTCATTCTTTCATAAATTAGCCAGCTACACTCAAGCTACATGCACACTAGCACAAACTGAACTAAGCCTTATTCATTCTTTCATCAAATTAGCCAGCTACACAAAAAGCTACATGCACAAAACCCTAACCGAAGTAAGCCTTATTCATTCTTTCATCAAATTAGCCAGCTACACAAAAAGCTGCATGCACAAAACCCTAACCGTCGTTGCTTTAGTTATAGTAGCAACAACCCAAAACGAGGGCACTAACTACTCATTTAGCCACACCTTATTCTTATTTTATCTCTTGTTTCACTCGCTGCTGGCCATAACAACACTTAGTCATTCTTTCATTAGATTTCCTAAGAACTTCCAAAATTGATTGAATTTTGACCAAAAGTAAGAAAAACTACTAAAACTTCCGATCAGCTAGGGAGAATGATTTGAAACTTTCTCAGTTCACTCACTACATGCATTTCCAGTTTGCCATTTTTATAACTTTTGAATATGAATAGTTAAAATATACAATAAATTGTGGATAAAAGTTACCTAAAAATGCCAAAACTTCAAACGGCTAGGCAAAATGAGCTAAAAATAATTCCAGCTTACTCGGTACATGTACTTTTTGAAGTATAGTGAATTTTAGAATTTTACATAACTCTAATATTGTGCAAAAGTGAATAAAAAATAAAAAAGGGAAACCTTTGAAGCAATTATGTTTAAGTCCAGTCTGGTTTGCATGGAAAAACCAGGGAAACCGCCTCTAATGCCAGGGGGAGCCTACCGTCTATCTTTTATAGAGTAGGAGAGTAGCATGTAGTGCGCATCAAAACACAAAAAGAACCAACAGTCTCGCGCGAGAATTAATTCGCTTTCGCCAAAAAAAACACTACACTCTCCCGCTGGAAAGTTAGGGTTTTCATACTAGCACAAACACTTAGTATGAAGCATTTTGAACGCAAAACTCTTATAAGCCTTGTTCTCACTGCATTTCTATTTTAGGTGCTAAAATTTTCTCAGCCAAACAATGCTCTAAAATTTTAGGGTTTGTCCAAATAAGTCAGTACACTCTATAGCCGGATAGTTAGGGTTAGCATACTAGCACAAGCACTATGCATGAAGCATTTGCATGCAAAACTATTATAAGCCTTGTTCTCACTATCTTCCCCTTTTAGCTGCTAAAATTTTCTAGGCCAAACAACGCTCTAAAATTTTTAGAGTTTGTCCAAAACCCTAGCATTGCATGCATGCACAAAAAAAAGGAATGGAACACACACCGTTAGACGTCGCTTTCCCAATCAAATAGCCAGCCACTAGCATCTAAAAGAGCATATGCATGTGATCTCTATATCCAACGGTCATAAGCCTATGCACAGCTATTGCCTGTGTGTAGCAAATCCGTGTCGATATTTATACTACTCCCACGGTAGTTACCCCCTAGTGTTTTTGCTCTCCACGTGTCCCCCATAGCAGCGATCTGGATTGAGGACGTGCGATTAAGTCTCCTGACCCGCTAACCCACGTTCTGGATATTTATTCCCTAGAAAAAAGTCTTTTTTTAATAAGCCCAAGAGCTGATTTTTAGGAAGGATGGTACGTTCCAATTCTCACGGTCGATCTCGGTCTCCTCCCTCTATATATACCGGACCCATACTTTCTGCTTCATACTAGAAGCAACATCCTAAAAGTTCTAATCTAGTACTACAAGCATATACTCTGGAAGTATTGATCTGGAAGTATCCATCTGAAAGTACTAGTAGTGGATCGTGGGTTCTATTTTCAATCTCTTACTAGTAGTTTTTTTCTTTACAGGCACTACAAAAAATGATGGATGTCAATAGGATCAACGAGATGATCTGGCTTTGACAGTCATGCTGCATGGCCAAATAATTACAGCGATTCGTCGTGAGATCGATGGAAGAGTACATGTTAGTGCTGATGGGATGAGATTGAAGGATTGCACCACATGCGAGCGTCCAGGCCACAACAGCACAACATGTGGTCAGGGCACCGGATAGAAGAAAATCAAGGCAGGCATTATATTGTTTGATTAAGCTAGGATTTGAGATTTTTATTATGGGCGAATTGATAAGCCCTGGTTCAAAATCTACATTTCTTTTTCGTATCCAATTTGTTTTCTAGTCAATGTAATTTGACAGTATTGAAAGTAATAGAATCGTCGTTGGTTTAATTTTTGTGATTTTTCTGACTAGATCTTGTCGTGTTTGTATTATCTTTAAATTTGGAATCCTCAAGATTAAGTAACTCGGATTTGTCTATAGCACTGCAGAAAAATATCGGCCAACTACATGCAAATTTAAACCAATCCAAGTCTTTTATTTACGGATATAGCATGTGTGTATCTTAGAGAGTTTTAAACTTACGGAAGCATTTTTTAGAGTAATTACAGAAGTACATTTTTTATACTTAGTATGTGGGTATGTCAGCTAGGAGTATGTGGTATTTTATTTTAAAAGGTAGGTATTCTGGTTAATTAGTGTGAAATAGATTGGAGTATGCGGTATGTCAGCTTGGAGTATGTGGTATTTTATTTAAAAAGGTACGTATTCTAGACATGAAGAGCTCTCGTGAAGGCAGACTGCTGTCTCCATCAGATGATTTACGACCACTTGCTATCTTGACCATGCCAGCATATACGACACCAGTGACAGCTGTACTATGCGTTAATGTGTTGCATGTATCTTTAGATTTCAGAACCATTAATTTTGTTAGGTAGATGCTGCCAAAAATATTGCGTTAGCTCGTCTCACACCTTGGAGCTTTGGTTTCTCGTTGGCTTGTTGTGGATGATTGAGCTAGCGATCAGATCTCATGGAAAATAGGAAGACTCATGGCGTTTGTTGGTTCCTAGGATAATCACGTCTTTATTTAATTAGGCAAAGGAAGACTAGTTTGTTAGATAAGATAAGGACACTGTTGGTTCAAATATCGAAAATTTGTTAGCCCCAACAAACTCATAAACGGGGAAGTATGTTCACGTACATTAACCCGTTAGTACTACACGGGAAGGATTAGAAAATCTGGAAAATCAACAAGAAAAGCCAATGGGGAGTGTAATCAACGGTGCTTGGGAGGGGGTAGTTACCCCGGGTGTAAGATGGATTTTTCATATCTACCTATATATATATATATATATAGGACATATTCATACTACATCTGGGTGTAGTTACATCCACGTCTGTTTCATGTTGTTTAGGCAGTATCTATCATACTGGCGACTATATATGGGTAGTATGAAGTATATAAGAATATTTTGGCAGTATATATACCATTTTTTTAGTATGTAATTTTATTCACATACTCCTTTTGTACATACAAATATGACGGTATGTTACATATATAGTGCAAACTATGGGTGTATTTGTAATTTTTTTCACCTAACTTGCTTAGAAGTATATTAGATATAGTATATGAACATACTCAAACAGATAAAGTATTACAAATACTTCCGTAAGGCAGTATATGAGACGTGGGTTAGTTACCGGGAGTAAGAAGTATTTTTTCTATATATATATATAGAGAGAGAGAGAGAATAGTGAGCTACTCACCCTGCTAGCTGTGCATGTCCGTAACACCATAGGATTGAAAGACGAAAGCAGAATCTGATCAACGGATATGATATAAACCCATTAGAGAAACTAAGGGCCGTTGAATTGGGAGTATGAGGTTGATTTAAGAAGTAAATGACACATGTCATCCACACACACATGAGTTCTTACCACGGGTGTTACGCATGCCATCCACACACATGAGGTCTTTCCACGGTCTTACCCATCAGGAGGCTTTGAAATTTACCATGACAACATGTATTTTTTTATGTCACGCATGCTAGGACACATAGCCAAGAACATGCATCTTCCCATGAACCAAGAACATACGTTTTTCTCCAAAATAAAATAGGGCGTTCTCTCGCTCAGGCAGCACAGGTCCATTGAGGCGTCAACTTTTCTATGTTTCATATATGCGATTTTCCACCCACATTCGCCAACATCTCAGATGCCACCACCAGAGAATTTAGAGGGTATCACTAGGGCGAGCCAATCCGGCACAGGACACGACGCCACACTCTAAAATGAAGAGACACCTCGGTACCACTCCATGCTCAACGACGCTAACGGTGTAAAGTCGGTGCTCCCCTCCGACTCCGACAACATCAAGGAATACTCTTTACCGAGCGATACCGACTCTGTCATTGACTCCGACACGGATGACAAAGACTACAAGCTCGTTGTACATGACTCACACCATATAGAGATGGAAGCGGAAGCAAGCCGGACTGCTCAAAAAGCAAACATGAAGGAGAACGAGACTGTCGATGATTGGCTTGAAGCCGTCCGCACTGTCACATACGATGATGTAGAAGGGCCGTCTGTCAAAGTGGAGCAAGCCAGCAAAAAACATGAAGTCAGCGGCAAAGAGAAGAACATCGTCATCATCAACATCTCCGATGATGATGAACCATGACTCCTAGCAGCAACATGTGCTACAGAGGGAATCGTGTCCGCTTGTCTGCTTCGCTTCCCATTATATCCTATTGTTTAGTATCGCTTGTTAGTCGTTGTCCACACGGCACCATCCGGCATAGCCAATCACCTCTTAATATTCCTCGGATGTAATAAAAAACACTACTACTTTTATCAATAATTGTTTCTTCAGCCATACGCCTTTGTTACCATATACTAAGTAGTCTTTTAGTAACTACGTGCACTTTTTATTGCCCTTTGGAAAGAGACATAATATTGTTTTGGGGGAAAAAGGGGATGACAAATGCGCTTGACCATCAAACCGGTGTTCATGTGTGGCCGCAATAATAATAGCAAAGGGAACTTAGCTGTACTCGTATTTTTTTAGCAGTTTGACTTTGGTGGCTACGTGGGTCATATAAATGTTTTTGCACACGAAATATGATATTTATATAGTCCTCGACCAAATAAAATACCGATAGCCTGTGGCGATTCCGCACGAGAGTGTGCACGATAGGGTACTTCCGTTACACCTCCCTTTCTATGTCTTTAAGATTTTACTATTTGCGGTTTCATCTTTTCACCTTTTTCGGGACATTTATTAATCAAGCGGCGCACAGGACGGAGTTGACGTGGGCTGGAAGGTTGTTGATAAAGCCTTCGCAGGTTGCTGCACTTTGACAGTCATGAGCAATGGTGCATGCGTAGTGTTTGTGAGGTTTTTTTTTGGTACCCCATGTTCACTTGGCGCATATATGTAGTGCCATGTAGCTTTCGCCGGAACGGATGATAGAAAGCGCAGCAAAATAACAAGGCCAATTGGTCAGACAAGCCATGAACAAATGTATGTGGTATTGAGTACACCCTCTGAAAATCACAAAACATGTGATCGTGGAGTCTATGACACATGTTAAAAACCACAACGATGTGACATTGGTGTCTAAGACATAAATGAAAATCACAACGATGTAAGGGTGGTGTCTAAGACACTAGTGAAAGACAAAGGACATCTCCTACGGCCTATTCTTAGCAGAATTTAACTGATGGCAAGAGGACGCCGTTAGCACAATAATGCCAACAACTGACGATGCGGATATTTCGGGATCATATGGTGACTATATCGGATGACAATGCATGCGTGCGAAGGTAGCATGGCGGGTAGTATATATATATATATATATACCCAGCATAACATTAAATTGAATTGATATTAGTATCAATTATTCGGGCGTGGAGGACCTATACCCGGAAAAAAACCATAATAGTACTAAAAGTAAATTAGTTAATAGCAATGAATATAATCTCCACCAGCATGCATGCAACCCAAATGAATCAAGTCGTGAAACTCTTGGCAGACATACAAGAGAGAAGCCAAAAGATCCAAACAGAAGGCAAAATTCTCAAGACACAATCATGAAGTTTAAGAAGATTGTCAAAGTGAAGATAAGAAGATGAAGCCACATTCATATGCAGCCAAGGCAACGTGGAGGCAGCACCAAAATCCCTCCATTAGCTTCCAACATGTGCTCATGAACCTATAAAGAAGGGCTACAAAGGCTATAAGGCCTATAAAGCCTAGGAAGTCTATAAAATAGGTTCAAGATAACCAAGAAGAAAGAAGAGGCAAATAATAGAGGAGAAGACACTTGAAGGCTGATCTCTCGCCTATAAATTGAGGCGCTCGCAGCAATGAAGAGGACACGAACACAGACACCAGCACCAGCACTCCAGCAACCAGTAGAGCAGAGAGCCAGTACTAGCAGACTCTCAGCTCACTAGTAGTATTTGTAACCCTCTCTCTGTAATAAAGCCACTATATTGAAGGCACCTGTACCATAAGTTTGGAGAGGTTGTAAGGTAATTTTCTTTATCTTCGTGTAAGCCCTTTGGGGGTTTTCCGAAAGGGAAAACCGTATGTAAGCTATATTGTGGAAATGAAGTAGTTTCGTATTTCCCTTATTCTTTTTAAGCATGTTTGTATGGGATGGGTTTCTTATGCTAGGGATCCTATAGGAAAAACATCTGCGTGTAGTTCTCTGTTAAAGTCTTATGTGTGGCGTCTGAACGAGAACCATGTAGCCGTAGAGAAGTGTTCCCTCTGGGTGGAACTGCCTGGGAAGACGATAAGAGAACGACCCATATAAATTTGATTAAAAACATCTAGGGAAATAAACTTAGCTACTCCTGAAGCAATATAGTAAGAAATACGGTGAGTACCGAGTAGGACTTTTACACCACTGCGCACATCCTCGCTTGTCTGTTGGTCTCACCAGCCTGAAAAAGATCCTGCAGTATATACGTACACTCTAATATTAATATATAAATATCAATATTAACGCTAATAAATTTATAAAAACTAAAATTTTGTAATCTTATATTTTATAGTATTTAAATTTTTGTATTTTCCGTGTATTATTTTAGTATTTTTACATCCTGTATATTATTGGTATCAGAGCTAGTGTTTAATCATTGAAAGGTTAAAGTATCTAAATTTAGAAGTTAGCGCAGGTAAGATAACAAAAACTAAAGAAAATATTGATATAAAGTGCATAATAAATCCTTCTGAAGAGCATACTTGGCATAGTACGCATAGCCAACTAAATATAGTTGTTGACCTGATATATAATTTCTTCATATCTTGGGGAAAAAGAAAAGACAATTTAGATCAAAAATTTGAAAGTTTATTTAAAGAATATCAGAAACTCGTAGAAAAGTACTCTGGGTTGAATAATAAAATTGATATAGCTTTACATAAGCTAGAAGAAGAAAAAGCAAGACAGAACATAGTTAGTAAGAATAACGATTATATTAAAGAAGAAGTGCACTCCATTGGGAAAAGTATAGGACTTTGTCTAAATAAAAATAAAGACTTGTTATCTGGCACAAACACAAGACAAGACATATCTAACATTAAAAAGTTAGTGCAAGAGGTAAAAACTTTGATCCTCTCATAGTTACATGACCGAATATAACCAAGCATTAAGCGAAGTAGCAAAATATTTAACACCTCCTATCGGGTTCTCTGATCACGATTCGGTAAAAGAATACTCCAAAATAATAATATGGCAAAATAACACAATCATCCAATTATTAATTCAGATTTTAGGAAAACTAAATAGTGATCAAGGTAACAAAGATATTGTGTTAGCCTCGTCTGGAATTTTAGCATCACCAAAAAATATCAACTCAGAAAAATGGACATATCTAAAAGCCTCACTAGAAGAGACAAAAATATCCAATTAGTAAGACAAGATTCAAAACCGTTAGCATTAAGGCATAGAATGTCATGTAACAATGCTGATGACATTAATTTAGAAGAAGTTATAGACTTGCAAAGAGACCTAGAAAGGTATCAAAAGGATACGCTAAGAAAAATAAAACCATAGCAGGTTTACCATATGGGTATGTTCGAAAGTAGGAGTGGTTTATATAGGATATCCAGAGAAATAGAACTAAGTGTATTAACACATCTAGTAGATCTAAAAATTGTAAGTAGGAATATTGAAAATAAACTTAAATATCATGGTTATAAATATATCCATCAAGCTACGTATATCATAGGAGTCAAAGGAATGACAAGAAAGAAGTTAGGAGCAAAGGTTTTAATAACCTTATTAGACAAAAGATAAGGATCCATGGATAAAGCAGCGTTAGGTTTTATGGAAGGAGATATGAATGAATATAGATTAATAACCTATATAGCTCCAGACCTAATGATGCATGTGAAAGAATTTATTGACAAAATGAGTTTTGGATTTCAGACTAAAGGATGTGAAGATTTTAAAGGAAAAAATTTGCTGGTAAGCATATAATTTGTAGGAAGGCTTACTAACAAAACTAGTTATAGATATAGAGTAAATGTAGATGATGTAATTGAAAGCATGCAGTCTAAAGGTATGAGTCCTCTAAAAGTAAGCTCTGAAGAAAGAGCAGGAGAAGAATGGAATATAGGTGATTTAATAGAAAAGAAGGAATTAAAGCAACCTGAAACTTATATCAGTTATCAAAATTGCGAAGGAACTAGTAGCATTAGGTTCACCAATTATAAAGCAGCATCCTTAGATGACACAGAATCGCTCATGTTAGACTCAGAATATAGTGATAATAGGAATAACACCTCAACGGAATGCATGGAAAAGACAGGTGTAGATGATGAAATAAAACATTGTGAAGAAAATTTAAAACATATAGATTGGGAGTATAATAACTCAATGACGAAAGACTGGCCTAAGATTAGAGAAAGGGAATTGTTTTCCATTAGAGAAATTGCAAGATTAAAGAAATTAAAAAATGAGAAGAAATTATTCGCTAGTAGTTCAATCATGTTAAATAATAAGGTAACACCAAAAGAAAAAGACAAGAAGAATAAAAACAATAATACTGACCAAAGCCAGAAAGACAAAGGAATAAGTGAAGAGGAGCAATGGGATATAAACAATAAATTATTAACTGAAAGTTATGAAGAGGAAGAAGAATTGATGAAAGAAATGTGGATAGAAAATGAAAGGTATGATGAGGCCGAAGAATACAATGATTTTATAAACTCCTTAGATGAGGTAGGTTTACATAATTTAGAAAATGCAATGGAAGCCATGGAAGTAGAAAATAGTAAAAGAAAAAGAAGTACATATGGTGAAACTTCAGTAAAGAGAGAAGGTGAAAGAGAAAGATCAACTAGGTCAGCTGGAAAATGGCCACCTGAAAAAGATGATTTCCAAACATCTTACATTCCTGAACAATATAGATATATGGGTACCAAAAGAAGAAATTTTGAAAAACCGGTACAATTTCAAAATACTAGAAATGATGGTGCAATATTAAATTTGGCAGCCCATGACCCAATAGATTGGCCGAATATCCTTAGCATATGGAAAGGGTTAATAGTTCAAAAATATATACAAAACCAGCATAATATAGGTACCAAGGTAGACATGTTAACTTATCTTGAAACATTTTTAGGAGAATCTGCAAAGGTTCTATGGGAACAATGGGTAGAAACATATCCAGTTAATTATGAAGAACTGAAAAGAGCTGGAAGTAATCCAAATAACATTGCTAATGTTATATCAAGCATAATCATAGCAGAAGACCTAGAATTAGGATTCACTGCATTACAAAATGAACGACTGAGAGAAATAGAAAAATTAACTTTAACAAGTTGGAAAGGTATAAATGAATTCTCTCAGCATTATTTATATAATGCTACCACTGCCAAGCAAGGATATAATAGAGGTGTGGTGGAGAGGTATTTTAATAAATTACCTGACCCTTTAGGATCTATAATATTTGAGGAATATAAGAAAGAAATAGAAGGTTCCATTAAAATATATCCCAAGCCATAACATTTGTTTTCAAACAACTTAGGAAGGTATGTACGAGCATTCAAGCCCAAAGATCTATGAAGAAATCAGATTACAATTTCTGCAATAACATAGTCCAAATACCATTATCGTATGGAGAAGAACGACATAGGAGTAAGAAACATTATAAACCCGAACGAAGAGATAATAGAAATTATAGAACAAATAGAAGATATTTCCTAAGAAGGTCAGACAATAGAGCTCCGTTTTTACATAAGAGAAATGCAAGAAGGTATAATCCTAGAAAGACTTATGATAGTACATGTAGGTGCTTTATATGCAAATCACCTGATCACCTAAGTAAAACATGTCCTAATAAAGACCAAAAAAGGTATTCTAGTAAAATAGAAGAGCAAGAAAGGGTACTAATTGTCGATAGCGTTAATGAGAATATATCAGTATGTGATGATGAAATAAAAGATGATGAGTCAATATATTCAATCATAGAAACCGATGAAGTAGAGAATCAGATTTTAGAAGATGATTCAAGTGAAGATGATATAGATTTAATAGACGAATTTGCAAGATTAAAAGTAGAAATGATGAACCAGGTAGAATGTCAACATGATTGGATTAGAGGTAAAGGTGATTATAATATAAAATGTGTTTTTTGTATATACTATCCAAGTCAAGAGAATATGTCTACTTGTAGCATATGTTTAAGGCAAGCTTGTGCGTCTTGTTTAAAATCAAAGAATCAAGGTTGGAGACAAGAAGTAGAAATTGATCCAGAAGACCAAATATTATCTAGTAGAGTTAGAAACTTAGAAAATCGGATTAATAAGCTAGAGGCGGAACTAGAGGAACTAAAATATAAGCTAGAAAATAATAGTGCTAATATAGATCAAGAAGATAATACTATCAAAAATACATAATTAAAAGATCAAATGGTTACAGTAAGAGAGCAAAAGGGGGATAGGCTGATTCAGCTCAAAGATGCAATAACTAGTTTTGGAAGTAAATATATAGTACGTTTACCATTCAAGGAACTGCTAGGAATAAGAATACCAATTAAAATAGTATTAAAACCAAATATTTCATATAAAATTTTAGCACTATTAGATACAGGTTGCACAAAAAATATCTTCCATGACAAGTATTTTATGAGATGCCCTGAAATAGTGAAAACTATAGACGATAATAAAGGTGAAGTATCCACAGACATGTCTGGAATAAAGAAAATTGATAATCAATTGGCATATAATATTGAAAGCTACATAAATGGCACAAAATATATAATAGATAAAATTACAATCAGAGATCTATCGGTAATAAGTGATGACATGATACTAGGATTAAGATTTTTACAACAATCTTTACAAACCACTATTATACATGAAGAAGGAGTTACATTCGTTCCATATCAAGATAGTGTTCCATACATATCTGAGGAATGAAACGTGAGTTACTCCCCAATGAGACCGAAGTTTTTACCTTTGGCTCAAATAATTCATTAAAAGTATTTCCCCCGAATACGTTCAAATTCAAGCCTAAAGGTCATATTTATATTGACGAAATTCAGCAATGCATATTAGACAATTTCTGGTTTCAGTATAATGCTAAGAAAGAAGAAACGGGCTATATGCTATCCATTCTAAATTGTCTCGTGGAGTATTTCAATATGATGAAAAAGAAGCTACCAAAGTCAGCAAATATTAAGACAGAAGAATTAATAGCATTATATGTCCTATATGATGGAAATAAGCCAGGAATATATTTTACTTTGGAAGAAATATTAAAACAAAAACTAGAAGCAAGGAAATAATAATGGATTTATCATGGATAAAATACTATGATATCAATGAAGCTTTAAGATATGCAAGAGAAATGATAGGAGAGAATTATTATATAGAACCAAAAGCAAAAAAATACATCTAGAAGTATAGAGGAGGAGGTACCTCTGCTCCAACAAGTCCAAATTATACAAAGGGTGAAGCGTCAACTTCATCAAAGGTAAAAGAAGAATTGTTATTTTTAATGAAGGAAGAAGAATCCCCAAAATACCAAACATACAAATCATGCCTTTTAAAAGGTTTGGATCTTCTGGATTCTGAATATATAGATATGAAAATAGATGAAAAATTCCAAGAAGCCAAGAAATTAATAAAAGAAGAATTAAAAGAAGATATTTTAAAAGAACTACGAGAAGAGTTTAAAGGAAAGTTTGAAGAAATAAAGAAAGAATATGAGTTAAAGTATGACTTTAATCTATCAGATGAAGATCATATGGATATTGCAGGACATGGGCAAAAGCCTGAATAAATAAGCAATAATATATTCAACAGATAATATTAAATATAAACATGAACTTTGAATTGATATTGCTATCAATTATTCGGGCGCGGAGGACCAACACCAGCATAAAATTAAATTGAATTGATATTACTATCAATTATTCGGGCGTGGAGGACCTATACCCGAAAAAAAACATAATAGTAATAAAAGTAAATTAGTTAATAGCAATGAATATAATCTCCACCAGCATGCATGCAGCCCAAATGAATCAAGTCGTGAAACTCTGGACATACATACAAGAGAGAAGCCAAAATATCCAAAGAGAAGGCAAAATTCTCAAGACACAATCATGAAGTTCAAGAAGATTCTCAAAGTGAAGATAAGAAGATGAAGCCACATTCATATGCAGCCAAGGCAACGTGGAGGAAGCACCAAAATCCCTCTATCAGCTTCCAACATATGCTCATGAATCTATAAAGAAGGGCTACAAAGGCTATAAGGCCTATAAAGCCTAGGAAGTCTATAAAATAAGTTCATGATAACCAAGAAGAAAGAAGAGGCAAATAATAGAGGAGAAGGCACTTAAAGGCTGATCTCTCGCCTATAAATTGAGGCGCTCGCAACAATGAAGAGGACACGAACACAGACACCAGCACCAGCCCTCCAGCAACCAGCAGAGCAGAGAGCCAGTACTAGCAGACTCTCAGCTCACTAGTAGTATTTGTAACCCTCTCCCTGTAATAAAGCCACTATATTGAAGGCACATGTACCATAAGTTTGGAGATGTTGTAAGGTAATTTTCTTTATCTTCGTGTAAGCCCTTCGGGGGTTTGCCGAAAGGGAAAACCGTATGTAAGCTATATTGTGGAAATGAAGTAGTTTCGTATTTCCCTTGTTCTTTTTAACCATGTTCATATGGGATGGGTTTCTTATGCTAGGGATCCTATAGGAGAAACCTCTGCGTGTAGTTCTCTGTTAAAGCCTTATGTGTGGCGTCTGAACGAGAACCTTGTAGCCGTAGAGAAGTGTTCCCTCTGGATGGAACTACCTGGGAAGACGATAAGAGAACGACCCATATAAATTTGATTAAAAACATCTAGGGAAATGAACTTAGCTACTCTTGAAGCAATATAGTGAGGAATACGGTGAGTACCGAGTAGGCTAATAAATTTATAAAAACAAAAAAATTGTAATCTTATATTTTATAGTATTTAAATTTTCGTATTTTCTGTGTATTATTTTAAATTTTATATCCCGTATATTATTGGTATCAGAGCGCGGAGGACCGACCCCAGCATAAAATTAAATTGAATTGATATTACTATCAATTATTCGAGCGTGGAGGACCTATACACGAAAAAAAAAACATAGTAGTAATAGAAGTAAATTAGTTAATAGCAATGAATATAATCTCCACCAGCATGCATGCAGCCCAAATGAATCAAGTCGTGAAGCTCTTGGCAGACATACAAGAGAGAAGCCAAAAGATCCAAAGAGAAGGCAAAATTCTCAAGACACAATCATGAAGTTCAAGAAGATTGTCAAAGTGAAGATAAGAAGATGAAGCCACATTCATATGCAACCAAGGCAACGTGGAGGCAGCACCAAAATCCCTCCATCAACTTCATACATGTGCTCATGAACCTATAAAGAAGGGCTACAAAGGCTATAAGGCCTATAAAGCCTAGGAAGTCTATAAAATAGGTTCATGATAACCAAGAAGAAAGAAGAGGCAAATAATAGAGGAGAAGACACTTGAAGGCTGATATCTCGCTTATAAATTGAGGCGCTCCCAGCAATGAAGAGGACACGAACACAGACACCAGCACCAGCCCTCCAGCAACCAGCAGAGCAGAGAGCCAGTACTAGCAGACTCTCAGCTCACTAGTAGTATTTGTAACCCTCTCCCTGTAATAAAGCCACTATATTGAAGGCACATGTACCATAAGTTTGGAGAGGTTGTAAGGTAATTTTCTTTATCTTCGTGTAAGCCCTTCGGGGGTTTGCCGAAAGGGAAAACCGTATGTAAGCTATATTGTGAAAATGAAGTAGTTTCGTATTTCTCTTGTTCTTTTTAAGCATGTTCATATGTGATGGGTTTCTTATGCTAGGGATCCTATAGGAGAAACCTCTACGTGTAGTTCTCTGTTAAAGCCTTATGTGTGGCGTGTGAACGAGAACCTTGTAGCCGTAGAGAAGTGTTCTCTCTGGGTGGAACTACTTGAGAAGACGATAAGAGAACGACCCATATAAATTTGATTAAAAACATCTAGGGAAATGAACTTAGCTACTCCTGAAGCAATATAGTGAGGAATACGGTGAGTACGAGTAGGACTTTTACATCACTGCACACACCCTCGCTTGTCTGTTGGTCTCGCTAGCCTGTAAAAGATCCTGCAGTATATACGTACAGTCTAATATTAATATATAAATATCAATATTAACTCTAATAAATTTATAAAAACTAAAAATTTGTAATCTTATATTTTATAGTATTTAAATTTTCGTATTTTCCGTGTATTATTTTAAATTTTATATCCCATATATTATTGGTATCAGAGCTAGTGTTTAATCATTGAAAGGTTAAAGTATCTAAATTTAGAAGTTAGCGCAGGTAAGGTAATAAAAACTAAAGAAAATATTGATATAAAGTGCAGAATAAATCCTTCTGAAGCGCATATTTGGCATAGTACGCATAGCCAACTAAATATAGTTGTTGACATGATATATAATTTCTTCATATCTTGAGAAAAAATACAAGACAACTTAGATCAAAAATTTGAAAGTTTATTTAAACAATATCAGAAACTCGTAGAAAAGTACTCCGGGTTGAATAATAAAATTGATATAGCTTTACATAAGCTAGATGAAGCAAAAGCAAGACAGAACATAGTTAGTCAGAATAACGATTATATTAAAGAAGAAGTGCACTCCATTGGGAAAAGTATAGGACTTTGTCTAAATAAAAATAAAGACTTGTTATCTGGCACAGACACAAGACAAGACATAACTGAAATTAAAAAGTTAGTGCAAGAGGTAAAAACGTTGATCCTCTCATAGTTGCATGACCGAATATAACTAAGCATTAAGCAAAGTAGCAAAATATTTAACACCTCCTATCGGGTTCTGTGATCACGATTCGCCAAAAGAAGACTCCAAAATAATAATAAGGCAAAATAACACAATCATCCAATTATTAATTCAGATTTTAGGAAAACTAAATAGTGATCAAGGTAACAAACATATTGTGTTAGCCTCGTCTGGAATTTTAGCATCACCAAAAAATATCAACTCAGAAAATGGACATATCTAAAAGCCTCTGATACATTGCAAATGTATCTATAATTTTTGATGTTTCATGTTTGGTTTTATCCACTTTCTTGTGTCTTGTTTTAACTTTGGAGTACTTTTATTATGATTTCTTGGACTAGCAAGAGCCACAGTGCCAGCTGCCTGTTTTCTGTTGTTTTTGGTTCCAGAAAAGTTAGAAAATGAATATTCTCGGAATTGGAGGGGACAAAAGCCAAAGTGCCTATTTTTCTGGAAGGGATCAAGTGCTAGAATACGAGACGGAGAAGGGCTGGGGGCCGGCCACACCACCTGGCCGCGCGGCCAGGCTTGGCCCGCGCCAGGGGGTGGTCTGGCCGCCCCCAGCACCCCCTCGGCCTCTCCTTCCGCCTATAAGTTGCTCTTGGGACAAAAACCCGAGGTACCCGATCAAAAATCCACGAAAGAGTCTGTAGCCGCCGTCGTCTCTGTCCCTAGATTGGGGGGATCTAAATCTCTTCCCGGCACCCTGCCAGAGAGGGAAATTCACCCTGGAGGCCTTCTTCATCACCATGCAAGCCTCCGGTGTGATGCGTGAGTAGTTCATCCTTGGACTACGGATCCATGTAGTAGCTGGATGGCCGGTTTCTCCTCCTTTGTGCTTCCATGTTTAGATCTTGTGAGCTCCGTTCATGATCAAGATCATCTATTTGTAATTCATACATGTTGTGTTTGTGGGGATCCGATGGATATTCATATGCTATTTCAGATTGATTATTGATTTTATCATGTCTTTGTTATTTGAGATCTTGCATGCTTTCCGTTGTTAGTAGCTATCTTGGCCAAGTAGATGCTAGCAACTCGAGGAGTTAGTATTTATGCTCGATAGTGGGTTCATGCCTCTGGTAATCTGGGGAAGTGACAGAAATCTCTAAGGTACTAGATGTGCTGTTGCTACTAGGGAGAAAACAACGATCCTTTGTTCATAGAACAATTGTATTTTTTACTTTACACGCAGTTCGTAAAGCAATAATCTGTTGCTTGCAACTTAATACTGGAGGGGGTTCGGATGATAACCTGAAGGTGAATTATTAGTCATAGATGCAGTTGGATGGCGGTCTATGTATTATGTTGTAATGCCCAATCAAGTCTCAAAGGAGTCAAGATGATTAGTATATGCATGTATTGCTTTCTCGGTGTTTGTCAATTGCCCCGCTGTAATTTGTTCACCCAGCATGTTATCTATCTAAGGAGAGCCACCTCTAGTGAACTATGGATCCCGGTCCTTTACTTTACATACAATCTATAAACTGTTACTGCTTTGTGTTTACTTTCTGCAAACTTTTACTTCTTTCCATTCGATACATTTAATCCTTTGTTTTCTGCAAAACACGGTGAGATTGACAACCTCATCGCAAGTTGGGGACAAAGTTCTGTGGTTGTGTTGTGCAGGTCTCCACGTTGCTACTAGCACCGGTAGTGCGCCCTGCCAAAGCTCAGCTAGTAACACCTTTGAGGTGTTTCCTTGCTCCTACTGGTTCGATTAAAACTTGGTTTCATAACTGAGGGAAACTTGCTGCTGTGCTCATCATACCTTCCTCTTGGGGTTCCCAACGAGCTCTACATCAACACCGCCATCAAGCATTTTTCTGGGCGCCGTGCATTGAGCCATCAGCCTCACTAGAAGAGACAAAAATATCCAATTAGTAAGACAAGATTCAAAACCGTTAGCATTAAGGCATAGAATGTCATGTAACAATGCTGATGACATTAATTTAGAAGAAGTTATAGACTTGCAAAGAGACCTAGAAAGGTATCAAAAGGATACGCTAAGAAAAATAAAACCACAGCAGGTTTACCATATGGGTATGTTCGAAAGTAGGAGTGGTTTATATAGGATATCCAGAGAAATAGAACTAAGTGTATTAACACATCCAGTAGATCTAAAAATTGTAAGTAGGAATATTGAAAATGAACTTAAATATTGTGGTTATAAATATATCCATCAAGGTATTTATATCATAGGAGTCAAAGGAATGACAAGAAAGAAGTTAGGAGCAAAGGTTTTAATAACCTTATTAGACAAAAGATGGGGATCCGTGGATAAAGCAGCGTTATGTTTTATGGAAGGAGATATGAATGAAAATAGATTAATAACCTATATAGCTCCAGACCTAATGATGCCTGTGAAAGAATTTATTGACAAAATGAGTTTTGGATTTCAGACTAAAGGATATGAAGATTTTAAAGGAGCAAATTTGCTAGTAAGCATAGAATTCGTAGGAAGGCTTACTAACAAAAGTAGTTCTAGATATAGAGTAAATGTAGATGATGTAATTGAAAGCATGCAGTCTAAAGGTATAAATTTATGAGTCCTCTAAAAGTAAGCTCTGAAGAAAGAGCAGGAGAAGAATGGAATATAGGTGATTTAATAGAAAAGAAGGAATTAAAGCAACCTGAAACTTATATCAGTTATCAAAATTGCGAAGGAACTAGTAGCATTAGGTTCACCAATTATAAAGCAGCATCCTTAGATGACACAGAATCGCTTATGTTAGACTCAGAATTTAGAGATAATAGGAATAACACCTCAACGGAATGCATGGCAAAGACAGGTGTAGATGATGAAATAAAACATTGTGAATAAAAGTTAAAACATATAGATTGGGAGTATAATAACTCAATGACGAAAGACTGGCCTAAGATTAGAGAAAGGGAATTGTTTTTCATTAGAGAAATTGCAAGATTAAAGAAATTAAAAAATGAGAAGAAATTATACGCTAGTAGTTCAATCATGTTAAATAATAAGGTAACACCAGAAGAAAAAGACAAGAAGAATAAAAACAATAATACTGACCAAAGCCAGAAAGACAAAGGGATAAGTGAAGAGGAGCAATGGGATATAAACAATAAATTATTAACTGAAAGTTATGAAGAGGAAGAAGAATTGATGAAAGAAATGTGGATAGAAAATGAAAGGTATGATGAGGCCGAAGAATACAATGATTTTATAAACTCCTTAGATGAGGTAGGTTTACATAATTTAGAAAATGCAATGGAAGACATGGAAGTAGAAAATAGTAAAAGAAAAAGAAGTACATATGGTGAAACTTTAGTAAAGAGAGAAGGTGAAAGAGAAAGATCAACTAGGTCAGCTGGAAAATGGCCACCTGAAAAAGATGATTTCCAACCATCTTACATTCCTGAACAATATAGATATATGGGTACCAAAAGAAGAAATTTTGAAAAACCGGTACAATTTCAAAATACTAGAAATGATGGTGCAATATTAAATTTAGCAGCCCATGACCCAATAGATTGGCCGAATATCCTTAGCATATGGAAAGGGTTAATAGTTCAAAAATATATACAAAACCAGTGTAATATAGGTACCAAGGTAGAAGACATGTTAACTTATCTTGAAACATTTTTAGGAGAATCTGCAAAGGTTCTATGGGAACAATGGGTAGAAACTTATCTAGTTAATTTTGAAGAACTAAAAAGAGCTGGAAGTAATCCAAATAACTTTGCTAATGTTATATCAAGCATAATCATAGCAGAAGACCCAGAATTAGGATTCACTTCATTACAAAATGAACGACTGAGAGAAATAGAAAAATTAACTTTAACAAGTTGGAAAGGTATAAAGGAATTCTCTCAGCATTATTTATATAATGCTACCACTGCCAAGCAAGGATATAATAGAGGTGTGGTTGAGAGGTATTTTAATAAATTACCTGACCCTTTAGGATCTATAATATTTGAGGAATAAAAGAAAGAAATAGAAGGTTCCATTATAAATATATCCCAAGCCATAACATTTGTTTTCAAACAACTTAGGAATGTATTTACGAGCATTCAAGCCCAGAGATCTATGAAGAAATCAGATTACAATTTCTGCAATAACATAGTCCAAATACCATTATCATATGGAGAAGAAAGACATAGGAGTAAGAAACATTATAAACCTGAACGAAGAGATAATAGAAATTATAGAACAAAGAGAAGATATTTCCTAAAAAGGTCAGACAATAGAGCTCCGTTTTTACATAAGAGAAATGTAAGAAGGTATAATCCTAGAAAGACTTATGATAGTACATGTAGGTGCTTTATATGCAACTCACCTGATCACCTAAGTAAAACATGTCCTAATAAAGACCAAAAAAGGTATCCTAGTAAAATAGAAGAGCAAGAAAGGGTACTAATTGACGATAGCGTTAATGAGAATATTAAATATAAACATGAACTTCGAATTGGTATTGCTATCAATTATTCGGGCGCGGAGGACCGACCCCAGCATAAAATTAAATTGAATTGATATTACTATCAATTATTTGGGCGTGGAGGACCTATACCCGAAAAAAAAACATAATAGTAATAAAAGTAAATTAGTTAATAGCAATGAATATAATGTCCACCAGCATGCATGCAGCCCAAATGAATCAAGTCGTGAAACTCTTGGCAGACATACAAGAGAGAAGCCAAAATATCCAAAGAGAAGGCAAAATTCTCAAGACACAATCATGACGTTCAAGAAAATTGTCAAAGTGAAGATAAGAAGATGAAGCCACATTCATATGCAACCAAGGCAACGTGGAGGCAGCACCAAAATCCCTCCATCAGCTTCATACATGTGCTCATGAACCTATAAAGAAGGGCTACAAAGGCTATAAGGCCTATAAAGCCTAGGAAGTCTATAAAATAGGTTCATGGTAACCAAGAAGAAAGAAGAGGCAAATAATAGACGAGAAGACACTTGAAGGCTGATCTCTCGCCTATAAATTGAGGCGCTCGCAGCAATGAAGAGGGCACGAACACAGACACCAGCACCAGCGCTCCAGCAACCAGCAGAGCAGAGAGCAAGTACTAGCAGACTCTCAGCTCATTAGTAGTATTTGTAACCCTCTCCATGTAATAAAGCCACTATATTGAAGGCACCTGTACCATAAGTTTGGAGAGGTTGTAAGGTAATTTTCTTTATCTTCGTGTAAGCCCTTTGGGGGTTTCCCGAAAGGGAAAACCGTATGTAAGCTATATTGTAGAAATGAAGTAGTTTCGTATTTCCCTTGTTCTTTTTAAGCATGTTTATATGGGATGGGTTTCTTATGCTAGGGATCCTATAGGAGAAACCTCTGCGTGTAGTTCTCTGTTAAAGTCTTATGTGTGGCGTCTGAACAAGAACCTTGTAGCCGTAGAGAAGTGTTCCCTCTGGGTGGAACTGCCTAGGAAGACGATAAGAGAACGACCCATATAAATTTGATTAAAAACATCTAGGGAAATGAACTTAGCTACTCTTGAAGCAATATAGTGAGGAATATGGTGAGTACCGAGTAGGCTAATAAATTTATGAAAGCAAAAAAATTGTAATCTTAAATTTTATAGTATTTAAATTTTCGTATTTTTCGTGTATTATTTTAAATTTTATATCCCGTATATTATTGGTATCAGAGCGCGGAGGACCGACCCCAGCATAAAATTAAATTGAATTGATATTACTATCAATTATTCGAGCGTGGAGGACCTATACACGAAAAAAACATAATAGTAATAGAAGTAAATTAGTTAATAGCAATGAATATAATCTCCACCAGCATGCATGCAGCCCAAATGAATCAAGTCGTGAAACTCTTGGCAGACATACAAGAGAGGAGCCAAAAGATCCAAAGAGAAGGCAAAATTCTCAAGACACAATCATGACGTTCAAGAAAATTGTCAAAGTGAAGATAAGAAGATGAAGCCACATTCATATGCAACCAAGGCAACGTGGAGGCAGCACCAAAATCCCTCCATCAGCTTCATACATGTGCTCATGAACCTATAAAGAAGGGCTACAAAGGCTATAAGGCCTATAAAGCCTAGGAAGTCTATAAAATAGGTTCATGGTAACCAAGAAGAAAGAAGAGGCAAATAATAGAGGAGAAGGCACTTGAAGGCTGATCTCTCGCCTATAAATTGAGGCGCTCGCAGCAATGAAGAGGACACGAACACAGACACCAGCACCAGCACTCCAGCAACCAGCAGAGCAGAGAGCCAGTATTAGCAGACTCTCAGCTCACTAGTAGTATTTGTAACCCTCTCTCTGTAATAAAGCCACTATATTGAAGGCATCTGTACCATAAGTTTGGAGAGGTTGTAAGTTAATTTTCTTTATCTTCGTGTATGCCCTTCGGGAAACCCCCAGGGCGAGGGGAGAGGGTTTATTACAGGGAGAGGGTTACAAATACTACTAGTGAGAGGATAAAATCTCTCCCGAAGGGCTTACACGAAGATAAAGAAAATTACCTTACAACCTCCCCTAACTTATGGTACAGGTGCCTTCAATATAGTGGCTTTATTACATGGAGAGGGTTACAAATACTACTAATGAGCTGAGAGTCTGCTAGTACTGGCTCTCTGCTCTGCTGGTTGCTGGAGTGTTGGTGCTGGTGTCTGTGTTCGTGTCCTCTTCATTGCTGCGAGCGCCTCAATTTATAGGCGAGAGATCAGCCTTCAAGTGCCTTCTCCTCTATTATTTTCCTCTTCTTTCTTCTTGGTTATCATGAACCTATTTTATAGACATCCTAGGCTTTATAGGCCTTATAGCCTTTGTAGCCCTTCTTTATAGGTTCATGAGCACATGTTGGAAGCTGATGGAGGGATTTTGGTGCTGCCTCCACGTTGCCTTGGATGCATATGAATGTGGCTTCAGCTTCTTATCTTCACTTTGATAATCTTCTTGAACTTCATGATTGTGTCTTGAGAATTTTGCCTTCTCTTTGGATCTTTTGGCTTCTCTCTTGTATGTCTGCCAAAAGTTTCACGACTTGATTCATTTGGGTTGCATGCATGCTGGTGGAGATTATATTCATTGCTATTAACTAATTTACTTTTATTACTATTTTTTCGGGTATAGGTCCTCCACGCCCGAATAATTGATAGTAATATCAATTCAATTTAATTTTATGCTGGGGTCGGTCCTCCGCGCACTTGACGGAAGATATGAATCATGATATACCCCAAGTTTCAAATGTAGAGTCCACGCAAAAAAAAGTTTCAAATGAAGAGAATGAAATTATAACATTTTTTTGCCGAAAAGAAAGTGGTCGAAGCAATTTCATCAATGGAGTATAATAAGGCACTTGGGCCCGATGGATTCCCAGCGGAGTTCTATCAAACCTTTTGGAAGGTCATAAAAAAAGATTTAATGGCTCTTTTTGCACAATTACCAATAGTTGAACTACCTTTATTTAAACTGAACTTTGGGATTATTACCTTGCTACCCAAAAAACAGAATGCGGTACATATCCAGCGGTACCGACCGATTTGCCTTCTTATTGTTATTTCTGAAATGTTCACAGAGGTAGCAACTAATAGCATTACTGTGATTGCTCACAAAGTGATTAGACCAACTGAAACTGCGTTTATGCATGGACGGCATGTACTTGAGGGAGTGGTAGTGCTGCATGAAACCATTCACAAGATTGAAAGAAGTTGGATGGTGTTTTATTTAAGATCGACTTCGAGAAGACTTATGATAAAGTCAATTTTCCTTTCCTGTAATAGGTACTGCCTGTTAACGATGATTTGGTCATTATTTTCATATGAGAAAAGGATTGACCCAAGGGATCCTTTATCTCATTGCTAGAGTAAAAGATGATGGCCAAGTGGGTGGATTAATTCCTCATCTTGTCGGAGGGCGGTGTGTCCATTGTACCATACATGATAATGCAATTATTTTTATGGAGCATGACCTTATGAAGGCAGTCAATATGAAACTAATTTTGTGCATCTTCGAGCAGCTATCCAGGCTTAAGATTAATTTTCATACAAGTGAAATTTATTGATTTGGAAAAGCTTCTGAACAAGAACACTAATATAGGGTCATTTTTTGTTGTGAGTCCCTACTATTTAGGTACCTGAGGGTGCCTATTTATTAGTACAAGAAAGTTAGAAACATTGAATGGAACCCGGTGGAAAGTCGATTTGAAGGAAAGTTAGGCTGTTGGAAGGGCAAACTATTGTATCGTGGAGATAGATTGGTTTTAATTAACTCAATATTAACAAGTATTCCCATGTTTATGTTATATTTTATAGAAATACCAAAAGGTGTTCAGAAAAGATTGAACTTCTATTGTTCACGTTTCTTTTCGAAAAGTGATGAATATAAGACAAAATATAGGCTAACTAAATAGAATATTGTTTGTAGACGCAAAGATCAAGGGGGATTGGGCATTGAGGTGCTGGAACTTAAAAATATATGTCGACTTAGCAAATGGTTATATAAATTACTTATAGAGGAAGGGATGTGTCAAGAGTTTCTACACAGTAAGTTTCTGAAAAAATAAAAACTAGCACAAGTTCAAGTTAAACCAACGGACTCGCCTTTTTGGAAAGGCCTAATAAGAGTAAAATAGGTGTTCTTTACTAGGGGCTTTTTCAAGATTGGTAATGGGATGTACACTCATTTCTGGGAGGATATTTGGTTAGGTGAGATGCCTCTCTCTCCCAATAATATCCTTCATTATATAATATACTTCAGCGAAAGAATGTATCCGTTTATACCGTCTTATCCCAGATTCCACTTAATATTGGTTTCCGGAGGAGTTTAACTAGGAATAAATGGGACGCATGGTTGCATCTCCGTCGGAAAATGATGCCAATAATTTTGCATATGAACCGGATCAATTTAAGTGGAGGTTAACATAGAATGGTATATCTATTGTTAGATCTATGTTCGGAGATCTAATGAATGTTCATTAGAGATTCCCAGGATATATCTATGGAAGTTGAAAATACCACTGAACATAAATATTTCATGTGGTTTCTTAATAGTAATGTTTTACTAACCAAGCATAACCGCACAAATAGAAAATAGAATGGATGTAAGAAATTTTTCTTTTGTGATAAGGATGAAACCATTTAACATCTATTTTAATCATGTCCCTTCGGTAATATTATATGGCGTATTGTTTTTTACACTTATGATCTTCCACCACCAACCAATATCACTAATATGTTTGGGAATTGACAAAATGGGGTGGATAGGGAAAATAAAGATAAAATTTGTATATGTGTTTTGGCTTTATGTTGGTCCTTTTAGAGGTGTCGTAATAGTATTACTTTTAACAAGGTTGGAGTTCATTCTTTTTTCACGTTATTCATGCAGCGACGCACTGGAACTACCTCTGGGCTTTTATCCTCATAGAGAATCAGCGAGAGCCTATGGTTTCTGGATGCAGCCGTCTAGTGATGGTCGCTCAGAATATCTACTACCAAGCTTCAAGGCGGCATAGTAGTAGATTGAGAGAATTTTAGTTGTTGTTTGCTTATGATTTTTAGAATTCTTTTTATTTTCAGATGGCTGGTGTTTTTATCAACCTTATATGACCCTTGATATGTAATACTTTGATTCATAAACTTCGTAATAAAAGGCTTTGTGCAACCTAGGATGCAGGGCCGGGATATCCCCCCATTTCGAAAAAATTCCATTTCAAAACTAAAAAATCCATACGAGAATTAGTTTTACATGTAAGATATCATTCTATTACAAATTTATTTGGTAATTGGCTACATGAGATTGCTGATAAGTACGAAAATTTGTTTAGAAAGCGCTTGCCATTATTTGATCTCTATTACTATGTAGAAATGACAAGATTTTTAACAATAATTTGTCTTCTCATTACTATGTAGAATGAAAGGAGTATTAGTTTTGATTTCTTTATGAAACTTCACCGATCTATTAACGTCAATAGTAGTAAAAAGAGGCACAATAAAATTATAAATTGGTCAATGGACCACATAGCGACCACTATAGACACTAGCACGGGTCGAAGGCGCGCCGCCATCCTCGTGCCCCCCATCACCGAATCTGGATTGTCATAGTAGAGCTTGTTGTAGTAGACACATAAGAAGTTGTCGTGTTAAGCCCACAAAGTGCCAGCACACCAGAGCAACAACCTTCTCCAGTAAGGACAACTATAGATCGACAGATATTGACCTAAAACCACAACAACGAACACAAAAACCGCCATATCTCAGTAGATCAGCCATACACACGACTCCACATGTCCTCCATGAGTAGCAACTATCAACGAGAACCGACGGGATCCCTTATGGAGTCTTTATTTCTCTAAACTTTGTCTACCTTTTTCCCGCTTGGGTCAAAATGGGTCTAGGTTGGTCGCCAAAACATGACCATTTGGATGGCGCGTGGCTCTAGTCAGCCAGACCTCCAAGACTCCAAGGGTCACCATAGGGACCGGCGAGTGGAAACCCTAATCGGCTCTAGATCACCTTCCTTTATCCCTTGCCACACGGGAACGATCAATGTGATCAGATAAGATGAGTTGCTGATGCGTGCCACATTATGTAGAGTACGTCTTAAGAAAGGTTTGCGTAATTTTCAATTCTACTGGGAAGTGAGCCTAGCTCAACTGGTTGGGGGAGCGGATGTACAAACCCAACACCTAGGTTCAATCCTCATGGAAGTGAATTTAGGTTCCTATTTATACTTAAGGACCGGTCTATCCTGGTACTTATGCAATTTATCCTGAGGACCAGGCTTGGTGCTTAACCAAGTTTAAAAATCCCGATACTCATGCTTAATGGCTGTGTGCATCACTAGTTGGTGCAGAGGCGGAGGAAGTGAAATCCTCCCTTGATTTTTGGGCAAGAACAAGAGAACAAGAAAGGTGTGTTTGTGGATATCACGTACTGTACAAACCCCGACTCCCTCCCACCCTCGAGGCGGTGCCGTCGCCGCCCCTGGGATGCCCCTCCTTGCCAACTCCAGGTCCTCGTCGCGCCCCCCTCTCCCAGGCGCCGCTGCTGCCATAGGCGTCGTCGGGCAAAGGCCCGCAGGCACGGCGGTGACGGCGGTGGTTTCCCTCCGGCCGGCAGCTGGTAGAGGTGGTAGCGGCTCCTCCTCTCCATCCCCAATAGCGTTGGTGCGGGTGGCGGCGACCAGGACGTCCAAGGTTGGCGGCGGGGCTGGTAGGGGCGGCGTGGATTCAGATCAGATCTGGGTCCGGTGGACCTAGATCGACCATGGCATTTGCACAAGTGTTATTGCTCGTCGACGATGTGGATGGACTCCCTGGGCTACTTTCGCATGACTGAGGGTGTCCTGGGTAGCAGCTCTGGGCATGGTGGCGGCGGTCGTCTTCTTCATCGGAGATGGTCGTCCAGGTTGTGGCAGGGTTTGGTGCATACCACTTCTCAGCACCGGCAGCGACTTGGGGCGGCATGGTTGCCGGTGAAAACCGGGCTGCAACTCCTGTCAAGGCGGGAGATGGCAGCGCTCTCGTGTCGTAACCTTGTTGAGGGCCATGTCCTACAATTATTGTCTACCCACTCGTGCCGCTCCGGGGGAAATCCGTTTCCCTAAGATCTTCGGATCGGACAATGGCGGCGCTGCGGTGTCGCGATCCCTCTTGGGGCATCGTTTGTGGAGCGACACCGGATGGCAGAGGTGGGAGGTGGAGCGGCTTCATTTTGCACGGAGTCTTCGGCGGAGATGTCAAGTCATGCCTAGCCACCAGGTGCTATGCTATGTCATGCCTGGTTTGGTAGGTGCTACGCACGGTGGATCTTCCGGGGGTTTCTAGCTGCCTCGGTTGACGGGACTCGGCGGCATGGTGACGAGGGGTCTCGGCGGCGACCGCACGTGTATCTGATGGACGCGTGCAGGGTGGTGGCACTGTTTGGCGTCTTGGTGGCATTGACGGCAGGCCTGATAAAGGAATTATTTTGATCCTTCTGAACATGGGTTGGTGGAAGATGGCGGCAGCAGAAGATTGAGCATGCACGATGTTGCGCGTTACAGATCAGATGGACTGGTTTGTGCTCCTGACCCGCCGTGGGGCGGCTTTGGGACCTCTGGTATGTGAATGGTGTATGTCCGCCTGCATGTAGCTAGGTTAGTTGAGTTAGTGCCGGGTCATGCGTGTGCATGGGTTAGTGGCATGTGCGGTCGTGGTTGTGCGCGTGCGTGAGGCTATTTAAGGAGCATGCGAGCTCGTGTGCGGTGAGACCTGGGGAAGAGCCAGAGATGTAGTCTCAATCGGGATCGTGGTGTGTGCCAGGCCGACAAGGAGAGCTCCCATGGGTACCTCCATGTATGTGTTCGAGTTAGTTGTTGAGAGAAATAAAGCCAAGATACATGCCCGTTCGGCGGTCGCGGCGTCCGGCGCCGGGAAAACTTAGTGGTGTCTCCTTCGTCTTCCTATGTCTATTGCTTGTGTCGCAAGGAAGCTGCTCGGCTTGTATCACAGGAGGGTTGCCCAGCGTGTGTCACCGAAGGCAGCCCCGTCATCTTTTAGAAGTTTAATTTTTAAACCGTCTAAATATTTGAATTCCTAGTGAAGGGATCTTAAAAATAAGATCAACATTGAATACTTTTTGATAATTTTTGAAAATCTACTTTTAAAACTTGTCCCGCAGCCATGTACGCGCCAAAAACAAGTGAAGCAATGCCTCCATAGTATCAAAGACCCAACATTAGCCATTACTTAGCAGTCTCAAACTCGACAAGATCCATCGAGACCTTCTTGTTATCCAATCATAGCCACCATGACAATCCCTGCATGTACCAATGCCATGAAAATTGTGGCTTAGATGTGGATGACGGCATGCCCCATGGTATCGACCAAAGTGGAGCTTCGTGACGCCCCCTTGAAGCCCCATTGGTTGTTGTGGCGGACGCGCATGACCACATTCCATCCAATCTAGAGGTAGGAGGGACATGCGCCAATACGTGAAGACCACAGGCAAAGAAGTCCAAAACTTATTGCCGGCTAGATTAAGGACGACCGATAGCAGGTAAATCTATGAGTTGGACGGGTTAAGCTCACTAGAGCCACCTCCCTACCTTCGTATTTCATGTCCTCGAGATTGCATCTAGGCACGGATCCAGGGATCTGCCGCCCCTAGGTGCACTACTAGAAAACAACATGTTAGTGGCGCACCTGTTTTGGACATCCGTTGCGCACATGGGGTGCGCCACTAAGTGCCCATCACGGCAAACTTTTAGCCGTGGCGCACTAGGTGGTGCGCCACGGCTAATAAAAGTTAGCCGTGGCACACCAGCTAGTGCGCCATGGATAAGGGTTCACGGTGCGCCACGGCTACAAATTTCAAATTTCAAAAAAGCGGGGGATCTGGATCTCGCCGCTGTCATCGTTTTAGTCATCACAGCCATCCTGTCGTTCGCCACGTCAGAGAGGTCATCGTCACCGCAGTCGTCGTCATCTCATCGGAGACGTTGCCGTTGTCGCCTCATCGGAATGGTTGCCGCCATCGCCTCGCTAGAGGTGGAGGAGGAGGTCGGAGCAAGGAGGCCAGAGAGAGGAGGAGGTTAGAGCAAGTAGGCCGGAGAGAAGAAAAGGAGAGGAGAGGAGAGGAGATAAGGAAAAGGAGAAGGAGAAGGAGAAGGGAGAACAAGGGGGAAGAAAGAGAGGAGGAGGAGGAGGAGGAGGAGGAGGAGGAGGAGGAGGGGAATGGGAGGGAAAGGTGGAGGAGAATTGGGAGGGAAGGGAAATGGAAAGGGGTAGGTGGTCAGGTCAGATTCAAATTTCGAATCCCGCCCAACTTACCCATGGCGACTATGGGGTGCGTCACTGGTAATTGACCTTCCTTTTTTGCAGGAAAAATGATCTTTTTTGAGTAACTTTTTATTTTTTCCAGATTTTTAGATTCTAAAAAATTGGTAAACGGTCTCCGATGGTTGGTATTGGATAACAAATTCCGTGCTCGTCGTTTTGATATGATGTATCTGCGCCTGCATGTAGCTAGGTTAGTTGAGTTAGTGCCGGGTCATGCGTGTGCATGGGTTAGTGGCCCGTGTGGCCGTGGCTGTGCGCGTGTTGAGGCTATTTAAGGAGCATGCGAGCTCGTGTACGGTGAGACCTGGGGAAGAGCCAGAGATGTAGTCTCAGTAGGGATCGTGGTGTGTGACGAAGAGAGCTCCCCTGGGTACCTCCATGTATGTGTTTGAGTTAGCTGTTGAGAGAAATAAAGCCAAGATACATGCCCGTTCAGCGGCCACGGCGTTTGTCGCCGGGAAAACTTTGTGGTGTCTCCTTCGTCTTCCTTTGTCCGTTGTTTGTGTCGCAAGGAGGCTGCTCGGCTTGTGTCACAGGAGCGCTGCCCGGCGTGTGTCGCCGGAGGCAGCCCCATCATCTTTTAGAAGTTTAATATTTAAACCGTCTAAATATTTGAATTCCTAATGAAGGGAGCTTAAAAATAAGATCAACATTGAATACTTTTTGATAATTTTTGAAAATCTACTTTTAAAACTTGTCCCGCAGCCATGTACGCGCAAAAAACAAGTGAAGCAATGTTTTCATAGTATCAAAGACCCAACATTAGCCATTACTTAGCAGTCTCAAACTCGAAAAGATGCATCGAGACCTTCTGGTTTTCCAAACATAGCCACCATGACAATCTCTGCATGTACCAATGCCATGAAAATTGTGGCTTAGATGCGGATGATGACATGCCCCATGGTATTGACCGAAAGTGGAGCTTCGTGACGCCCCCTTGAAGCCCCATTGGTTGTTGTGGCAGACGCGCATGACCATATTCCATCCAATCCATAGGTAGGAGCGACATGCGCCAATACGTGAAGACCATGGGCAAAGAAGTCCAAAAATTATTGGTGGCTAGATTAAGGACGATTGATAGCAGGTAAATCTGTGAGTTGGATGGGTTAAGCGCACTAGAGCCACCTCCCTACCTTCGTATTTCCTGTACTCAAGATTGCATCTAGGCATGGAATCAAGGGATCTGCCGCCCCTAGGTGCACTACTAGAAAACAACATGTTAGTGGCGCACCTATTTTGGACATCCGTGGCGCACATGGGGTGTGCCACTAAGCGCGCATCATGGCAAACTTTTAGCCGTGGCGCACTAGATGGTGCTTCACGGCTAATAAAAGTTAGTCGTGGCACACCAACTAGTGCGCCACGGATAAGGGTTCATGGTGCGCCATTGCTACAAATTTCAAAAAAAAGTGGGAGATCTGGATCTCGCCGCTGTCGTCATTTTAATTGTCACTGCCATCGTGTCATTTGCCACGTCGGAGCGGTCGTCGTCACCGCAGTCGCCGTCATCTCGTCAGAGACGCTGTCGTTGTCGCCGTCATCTCGTCAGAGACGCTGTCGTTGTCGCCTCGTCGGAGAGGTCGCCTCATCAGAATGGCTGCCGCCGTCGCCTCGTTAGAGGTGGAGGAGGATGTCAGAGCAAGGAGGCCGGAGAGAGGAGGAGGTCAGAGCAAGTAGGCTGGAGATAAGAGAAGGAGAGGAGAGGAGAGGAGAGAAAGAAAAGGAGAAGGAAAAGAAGAAGGGAGGACAAGGGGAGAAGAAAGAGAGGAGGAGGAGGAGGAGGAGGAGAGAAGAGGGGAATGGGAGGGAAAGGTGGAGGAGAATTGGGAGGGAAGAGAAATGGGAAGGGGTAGGTGGTCAGGTCAGATTCAAATTTCGAATCCTGCCCAACTTACCCATGGCGCACTACTATGGGGTGCGCCACGGGTAATTGACCTTCCTTTTTTGCAGGAAAAATGATCTTTTGAGAGTAACTTTTTATTTTTTTTCCGAATTTTTAGATTCTAAAAAATTGGGAAACGGTCTCCGATGGTTGTCATCTCATAGAAAATTCTGCGCTCATCGTTTTAATATATTATAGATTTTTTTCGATGTCGTATGCAAAAGTTATGACCGTTTTACTGTGCAATGACTTTTTTTGCAAAAAAAGTCGAAATTCATGTATATTAATTTTTCTAGAAAACTACATCAGATAACCTACTTATATCTGAAAGGATTTTATTTTTTAAATTTTTTATTATTTTATTTTATTTTTTGCAAACCTAAAAATGCGATCGGGGGTATGGAGCTAAAAATGGGCAGTACACTTACCCGCGGCGCATGGCATAGAGGTGCCCCACGGGTAAGTCAAAATAGCCGTGGCGCATGGCATAGAGGTGCGCCACGGGCAAGTGGGGTGCACTCGCAGGCACCTTGGCCCACAGATAGTGGTGGCGTATCGCCTCCATGTGCGCCACGGGTAAGTGACCTACCCGTGGGGCACTTCCTCCAGGTGCACCATGGATATTTGCCCGTGGGGCACTACCTGGCATGTGCGCCACGGCTATAGCTATTTTCCTAGTAGTGGTGCCGCCACTCCAAGCCCCCTCATAGCCGACCAACGCCGCCTGGAGTCACCACTCTAGCATCCTCGTGCTGCTGCCGACCATCGCCCCAGCCGCGCCTGCCAACCTCGCAGCACAAGGAACCTTCCCACGCCCTTAGGACATCGTGTTGAAGTATGATCCAAATTCAATTAAGGAGGCTAACTTCTGACGAGCGGAGCGAGACCCGTCGCCGGGAGGCTTGGGCTGAAGCAGAGGGGTACAGATCGTTGAAGACCTAGGTTTCCACCGCTATATATATATCTTGTAAGCCGCCGACTAGGATAGGTTGCATCTGTGAAAATCTCCGGTGTTGTGTAAACATTCCCCGTTATAGTGAAGTTTCGCTGGCTGGCGCCCGTGGTTTTTTCCTCTTTTTGTTGTAGAGGTTTTTTAATGTTAAATCTATGTTCTCTTGCTGCGATTTTTTTTCGTTCTTCGTTATTTTCTTGACTTGTTTATAACACATGGGAGGACTTGTTGTTGTGGCGGCTAGGGTTCGCCCCTTTGTCGCTAGGGGAGCGACATGTTATAATGTTGGTCGCTAGCCTGGCATTATATTGTCTAAAGATAATCCTGCGACAATTAGATGCAAAGCTAGCAGCACATAGGCACTAGTCCAGAACAAAAAGGGCATCAATTCTTTTTGCATCAATGTGTAGCTTTCTCTCTTGTACACACTTCGCAGGGAACAATTGATAAGTTTGGAGTGCGCCAAGGTGCGCAAAGGGTTTTGCAGATCTCTTTTCTTGTGATAGTGCGGCATCCGATCTTGTTCTACTGCGCTTTTATCTTCTTCCTGAATCAAATACTATTAGTTTATGTCGTTCTCTTTAATGCTGTTCTGCAAGGCAAATACACAAAAATGGTAGGGATCCCATAAAGTTCATGCCAGAAGAACTATAGGTAGCACATACAAGAGAGAAAATTAACTTTTTTTAGCAGAAGGCAAACATTAATTAGTAGTCGATCGGATGATAGTGCCGAATCTTGATTTTCTCTTAACTTTATGTATTCCTTCCAACTCAGGTCAAAATGGGTCACAATCGCCTCACCACATTGTGTCTCGCGGTTCTTTTTGAAAAGGTCCTACAATCTATTCATTCAGAAAAAAATCCTACAATATATTAATCATAATCAACAACGGTACAAAGTTCTCGAGAGCTAATAAAAACATAAGTACCACCTAGTGATGACTACAAGCAATAGAGTGTGCCGAAGGCTGTTGTCATTGCCCCTTTCTCCTTTCTCACCGGAGTGGAGCAAACCTTATTGCTAAAAACAATTGTACGCCGACGGCTGCCCTCGGCGTAGCTGGGCCTACGCCGACGGCCCCTGTACGCCGACGGCCACCGGGCGGAGCTGGCCTGGGCTGGGCCTACGCCGACGGCCCCGACTTTTGACCGTCAGCGTAGCGTGGGGCCGTCGGCGAAGCTGTCCATTCCTGTAGTGCCAAGCATCAATCATCGAAGATGATGATAATCGTAAATTAGAAGGGCTAAACCTGCAACCACACCGGGCAATACGATCAGCGGGAAGACAACTCCGCACGCCCTCTACCAAAGCTAGGCGCACCATCGGACAGGTACAGGGACATGAACGGTGAGGCGCCGAGTGGTCCACCGCACACCCGACACCTCCCAAGGCTCCAAGCGCCACCGCCACCGGAGACAGGATGGACCAGCGCTGACACAGACGAGGGGTATAGTAACTGTAACCGCCTTCCTCTGTCCCTTCAGGCCGAACCAACAATTCAAAACTGTTCTCTGAATCTCTTGTGAGAAAATCGTATATTGCAAATTTGCACCTACTAACTAAAGTATACTAGCATATTAGCCGACCTGGAATTCTGGAACAGAAGCTGATCTAGAAGAACACTGACGAGATCTGCCCAATAGATAGAGAGACTTGCGCAACGTTAGGCAAATCCATAAGCATAATTGTAAGCTTTATTTGTGTTGAAACTCTGCCTCTTCACCAAGTCTGTGTCACCAAATCAAAGAACCGACTTCCCACCGAGCCGATGCACGAAGAAAGCCGGCCAATCTATCTCCACGGGGAACGCCGTCTTCCAGCCGCCGAGGCCACAGAACTGATCGGTCACCTCCTCCAGTATACCAGTTTCAAGATCCGCCATGTAAATGCACCGGCCGTCGGCCCTGACGAGCATCGTGCCGCTCCTCTCTCCGACACACATGCAGAACGGTCCCTCGATTTGCTTCAGCTTGGGCCGTCGCAGCTCGACCACCCTATCGCGGCGCCAGTGACCCCTCCCCCCGTCGTCGTCGCCGTCATCGTCTCGCCATGCCCAGATCTCTACCGTGAGGTCATCCCTGAACAGGCAAAGCGACGACAGCGTCGTGCCGTCGGCGGCAACGCATAGCCGTGGCTTGTCATACTGGCAGCGGACGAGGTCCTGCGGCCGTGGGGCCGGGAGCATGTGCAAGGACACGTCGCCGGTCGCGACGTGCACGCCGAGGGCATGGAAGTTCACGAGGTCCCACAGGAGCCAGTGCGCGGTGCCGCCGCGCACCACAGCGCCGCGTTGCATGATTGGTCCGAAGATGTTGTGCTCGATCGGGTTGAAGCACTTGGTGGGCAGGCTCCAGCTCGGCTCGCCGGAGGAGAACGTGCGGAGGTCGTACCGCATGCCGTCCTGGTTGAGGCCGATGATTAGCACCTTGAAAAAGGCCGACGACGGAGACGGCGGGTGGCCGGTCGAGCAGCAGTCTGCGCCGGTTAGGACGGCGTAGCCACTCGTGTCGGAGTAGTCGTAGAACCAGCCGCAGTGCAGCGGAGGGAGCACGTCGCAGGCGCCGGAGAGCAGGTTGCAGACGGCGAGGTGGTCGACGCTCGGGCAAGGGGCACCGCCGCGTGGGACGTAGCGCACGAGGAGGAGGCCGCGGCTCGATGCGAGCGGCACGACGCGGTCGAAGAGGCCCGCGGCGCCGGGGACGAAGGAGCCGAGGAAGGGACGGCCGGGGCCCAGCACCGATCGCGGCGCGCTGATGAAGTCCGGCTGAGGAGCGGGCGCGTCGTCTCGGTACCACTCCTGGCCGAAGAAGCCGAGGAGGGAGGAAGGGTGGCGGGCGCCCTCGGGCCAGCGGCGGCGGAGGAACGGCCGGTCCGCCACGAGGGCGCGCCAGCGCTTGCACGCCGCGGCGCAGCGGAAGAGATCGGCGACGCCCGGCACGCGCGCGAGGATCTCGAGCACCACGTCCTCCGGGAGCGTGGCCGGCGGCGCGGCGGTGGCCTTGGGATCTCGCATCTTTCCCTTTCCGGTATGGTAACCGATACACCACCGCCCGAGCTAACGATCGGTTAGAGCGGCGCGGTGCGGCTAGGGTAAGCTGCCGATGGGCGATGCAATGATGCGATCGGCACTGATCAGGGCGCCGCATTATATACCGGCGAAAGAAAAGAAGATTTGGTAGGCGTAATTGTCGATCCGAGTCGGAGAGTGGCCGGGCCTGTCACGGTATACCACCTCTTATTTCCCAATTTGGTTCCAACTCGTCTAAATATTGTTTAGCTGTTTAGCGCGCGGCAGGCGGCAGCTATTCCAGACGTGCTATAATTTCGGGTGTGGCAAGCAGCGCTGCACCACGCAGTAAAAAATGCACGGCGTGGGGCATATACAACACACAAATATAGAACAACAAAGATCAAACAGAACAAATAAAATATACTAAAAGTAAAATATATTACATACTTCATAGTGCGATAAAGCGACAAAACATCACAACACAGCGATCCCACCCGGGGGTGCGTGTTCCCGGCTTATCACAGCCTTTGGCTGCTTCACGATTCGGACAAAAATACAATGATCAAAAGTCTCCTAGGAAAATTGCACTATAGTCCACCGGACGTGCTAGTCCATGTAGCCGGCCCTGGAAGGCCCGATCTAGCCATGAAAGTCCCGGATGTGGATGGTCGTTTTGAATCTTTGTTGAATTGATTGAAGTTTCTTATATTCCATCAATTTTCAGTAAAGATTCTTAGATGTTTCTCTGAATTCTGTATGAAATTGATCTGTTTCTATGAATGAACTAATATGTCTTAATACCATTATAAATCCAGTAAGTTTATGCCAAGTTTATTTCATTGTTTCTTGCAAGTTCCTCTTCCCCTAATCCTGAAATATTCACAATATTAATTATTTGGGATTTATTTAGGTTTTAATTACGTGTGAAACTTGAATGTATCTTATGTGAATCTTGATACACCAAAAAAAATCCATGAATCTGAAATGAAACAGAGCAGGTTGATTGAATCTTCGAATTATTGTATGAATCTTCGAAGAAACATGTACTGTATGAAATTTTCAAGAACATGATAAATTTTGTACCATTGCGAAATGAAAAATTAAGTTGTTCCAGATTGTTCCTTTAATTTGTACATACAGTTGTATTTGGTTCTTGCATTTTTTTTATTGGTTTATTCTTTTTTATTTCCTTGACCACGGTGAAAAAGTAAATTCTAAACAAAATGGATTTCTTTACGTATAATTTTACCAAAAAACCGATTTAAACCAAACTTCTACACTAGCATTATATTACTTATCCAAATCTATTTGAAAAGAGAAATCCCGAGTCTTCTGTGAAAAAGGAATTGCTAAAAGAAATATGAATTTCTAATCCAAACTAAAATTCCGTTCTTAATTTATATTAACTGATCCATAGTTGTAAGAGAAATCTTATGAAACACTAAATTTATGTACTCCCTTCGACTCATATTAGTTGACTCAAATTTGTCTAAATACGGGTGTATCTAGCACTAAAACTTGACTAGATACATTCATATCTAGATAAACCTAAGTCAACTAATACGGGGAGTAATATGAAGGGAAATCCGGGGTATGCTAGCTTTGTAAACGTGGAGGATCTTACTGAAATGAAATGGATACAGCTCAGGGTGTTTACTGCAATTTGTAAACTGCATGAATCTCAAAGCATAACAACGGTCCAAGATAAGCCGGGAACATGCAACCCCGTGTGGTATTGCTTTTTCGCAAAACATCAACTACACTAAAACTCGTCGCCGTCCTCGTCGGTCGAGCTCTCGACTGAGATCGAGGAGAACATGTCGAACCACCGGTCATTGTTGTCGTCGATTGTTGACGGACGGACGGCCTACGCGTGATCAAGTCCCTCCCCACCGTCCTAGCGATCTTCCTCTCTGCCTTCCTCACCGCCTAGAAGTCCACCTTGGCTTGGACATCCTCCGCACGCTCGTTCTCATCCGCGTAGTAGAAGTGTCAGTGGTGGCCCTACTCATTGTGCGTGATGAGGCACGGCGGCACCACCATCTCCGCTTCTGCGCACGTGTTCATGTTGTGGAAGTTCAAGTCACGGCATGGTCAGCCGAGCCGCCGCATTATAAGCGGGCGCGGTGTCAACACCCGGATTTTTAATCCCATATGCCTGTTATGCCATATCTCGCAATCCTAGGATTGCCATTTTTGCGAGACATAACAGATTGGATATCACAGTGCATCATCCATTACAAACCATACATAAGGTCTTACACAAATAAGGATCTCATGATCCAGTCTTAATACAACAAACAGCGGAATAAAAGATAAGCGTAGCGGTGGGGTCCATCTTCAATGGCATAGGCAATGCTGACGAAGGCAGATAGTCCTAGTTATCATAGCCGTCCTGCTGGCCATCATCTTGGTAGTCTCCTTCATAGTCTGGCATTGAGAATAGCCAGGGACAAAAGCCATGAGTACTCTTTAAGTACTCGCAAACTACCACTAACAAGTAGTATAGTTCTAGGTTAAAGTGCTAACTCTAAGTTTAACTATCAAGTTAAGTTTAAAACCTAAGCTGAGTTCTGAACAAAGAAGATAAAATAAAGTTCTAGAATCACTTAAGTTGGGAAGCTATTGTCATAAACACAACACTGTTGTGGTCAAGTCAAGATTCATCATGCCTTTCATAAGTTATTTTGAAAACATCTGACAACGAAATAGTATGGCCATTCCAACTGTCCATAACCGCGAACGCGGCTATTCGAATAGTTTGACACTCTACAGAGGTGGTACACTTTCACCACAAGATTCGACACATCTGTCAGGGATAACCCTGAATCATCATACTAAGTATGTAGATAATCAAACATAATCTTTCCTTTACACACCCTAGTATAAGCACCTCTCCTATAAGCATGGCCTGACCATCTGTCATCTTGGGCACTGCATAGGTGGACAACATTAAGAGGTAGCCTCAGCTCAAACCTCTCCCGCGAGGGAACTAATACAAATGCATATAAACTTCCGGCTAAGCCTTACCCAATTCAGGTATTGTGGTTGTACGGTAAATTAGGAAAGGTATCGCATCCGAATCCAACCATCAGTTTTGTAAAAGGGTTAAGACTCATGTCTCAACATTTTCACCATCATAAACCATTTGTGTTTCTCAACACATGTCAAAACATCTCAATAGAATGACTCATCATTCCAAGGTTTTCATAATTCATTTTCACCAAGTGCTCCCATCTAAAGTGACTCAATTTTTTGATCTATTCTCAATTACTAAGTTAAGAGTGTTCACTAAGGTGGAAATGATGGGATCAATCTCATGCCATAGAATGACATCTAAAGTTATCTAACTAGGTCAAGTTTTATACTCTTTATGCTACCTTCAAAACAATTAAAGGACTTTGGTAAAGTAAAGGAAGTAAAGCTTGGAAAATAATACTTGGGGTAAGTAATAGTCAAAGTGGTATAACCAAAGCATGCCTAAAGCATCTTTGCTCAATCATCTAGCTTAATCCTAGCTTGTTAAGCATTATACTTGCCAGTGTTAGCTTGCATTGTTAATGGTGGCTTGCCTTGTGCAGTGCAGTGGTTGAAGTTTTCTTCCTCCTCTTGATAGAACTCCTCCTCCTCGAAAGCTTGGTCGGTACTATCGTCTATAAATACATACGGAGTACACAATCACCAAAAAATACTTAATAGTCTAATTATCCCTATAAGGCACACATTTGATGATCTATTATCATCACAAACATCACAAGTTTTATCAACTAGTTTCATTTCTTTTATTTAAGAAAAGTAATTTCTACTCATTGAAAAATAACTAAGATTTAATATTCACCACTCAAAATATGGGATCATGTGGACACATGTCATCACCACATATTCTAACATGTGGGAATGTGATTTAAAGGTTGGATCACAATTACTTTGGTTTAAATTCATTATTTAATGATTTAAAGTGACTAGAAATGCCTATATAGCATTATTTTGGTACTAGTCCAAAGTCACTGCATGTAAACCTTAATATTATTACATATTCAGATAGGTATGGTGAAATGTGATTTTTGAGAGTTGAAATCAACTCAAAATCTATCATGGTTGATTTTATAAAAATGTTTGAATGTGCAAAAGCTTTTGTCTTGTTATTTTTACTAGGAGAGATCTCTAACTCTAATTGAATTAAATCCAACGGGCTTGGGTAGATATTTTCAGTAGCTTTCTAACAAAATTGGAATCGCTCCATTTGGATTTTTAGATCTCTCTGAATAGATTTTTAAACTAGGGGACAAAACTAAGTTTAAACTAAATAGGAAAATCCTAATTTGAATTAAATGGGTTGCGCGGGAAAGCTAACGGGCCGTCCCAGTGACACTCCACGACGCGGGGCACAGCTGACAGGGGGGTCCACCGATCAGAGGCTCATAACACGCGAAGCGGTACAGGGCAATGTGGGCCGTTAGATTAGAACTAGGATCTACGGCTGGGGTTCGTCATCGATGACGGACAGGTCGCCGGCGAGGTCTAACCCTAGTGGCTAGGTGGGGGTGCTTAGGGGGCGTACCAGGGCTCCAGCGACGACGGCGAGGGGGGCAAACAAACTGGTAGACGACGGCGAGCTCAGGGGTGGTCAAGGCAGCTCCGGGGGTGGACGAAATCGACGCCGCCTTCTCCTCCTTTGTCGCGGGCTCCTCCGGCCAAATTCCGGCGAACAAGTGCTCGCGCTGCTCCGGCTAGAGGTGGGGAAGGACCAGTGAGGTGAGGGGAGTGGAATGGTGTTAGTGGATTGTGCTGGGGTGGCCTCTATTTATAGCTCGACGAGACGACCGAGAGGGATGGGCGGGCGACTCCGGCGAGGGCTGCACAGCGTGCTAGCGGCGTGGCTCGAGGTAGGGGACGGTGGCTGGTCTCCTGGCGGTGCTCTAGGGCTTAAATGCAGGCTTAGGGGCGGTGGCGTTTGGTCGGGCGGTGCTCACGCTCTGAGTAGCAGAGGCGGCGGTCTCCACGGCGGGCGGTGGCTGTGGTGCGATTGGCGGCGAACGGGCATGTCTGGGGTGTTCCCTGGGTCGTGGCGGAGCGGTGAGCACGGGCTGCGGTCGAGGGGCGGCGTGTGCACGCGTGTCGGGAGCGACGCTCTGGCGCGTGCTCGGCATGGCGCAGACACTCTGGGCGCGGCGCGCTGTGGGTGGTCCACGACTCGGCTGTGCTCGGGGAGGGGACAAAGAGTGGCGGTGAGGTCTGGGCTAGCTCATAGACATGGCGAGAGAGAGGGGCAGTCTGCTACGGCGATGGCAAGTTAAGCCGGCGAGCATGTCCTCGGGGTCGCATGGCATTGCTGCTAGGGGGTAGGGGATGGGGTGTTTATGGCCTGGTTGGATCAAGTGGAGACAGAGGGAGTAAATGGAGATCAAATGGGGGCAAAACCCTGTAGAAAACAGTGAGCTAGGTTTAGAGTTTGGTTCCTGCCAGCCAAGTGTTTGTGGAAATGGCTGCAAGAAAATTATTTTTGAATTTTGAAAAGATTTTTGGTGGGTGTGCTAGGAATAAGCTTGAGACTCTGTGGGTGCTTGGGTTTTGCAAATTGAGCTCATTTGAGTGGTTTTTGAAATAGTGGGATCTTCCCATGTGAACTAGATTCAATTTTCAAATGCCATTTAAATTTAGTGTTTGAAAGTTTTTGGCAGATCACAAAGTGGGCCTTGGTACATCATTATATGTACTAGCAAGGGATGCAAAGATCCATATTTATATCTGTTAAGAATTGAGTCCTAGGAATAGCCAAAGTAGGCATGTTGATTAAAATGACACAAATGACCATTCTCTTCTTTTATTCATTTTGATTTGTTTTTCTTTGGGATATGTTTGGGAATGATCTAGATGATGTTTATTTCACCTAGGAATCATTTTACAAGCAATGGATCACTTAATCAAGGCAATTCAAATCAACTCCTATTTTAAATGCACACACATATGAATGCTTTAATAATTTCAATTGGAAAAGTTTTTGTTAACCCTAATTTTTGATAACCTTGGATTGAAGTTTTGGGATGTTACACGCGGCCTCATGCGCGGTGCCAAAGATGTCGAGCATGATGCGGTTGCCGCTGGCCCTGATCTCGATGTAGAGCACTCTGCGGAAGCCGGAGGAGATCGAGGGGCCGTGGCGGTGCGGAGGCATTCCGACAACGGCGGTGACACACGAACGCTATAGGCGGTGGCTGAGGTACGGAGGCGGCAGGAAGAAGGAGAAATTCAGATGGACGGTTGGTGTGTGCCTGCGACCGCGTTTTAGCACGCTAGAGCCGGTATGCCAAAATTACCTTGTATGTTGCCGCTTTTTGCCTCGCGCCTAAAGAACTTTTTTGCCTCGCGCCTAAAGAAATTAGCGTGCGTGCTAGTTTACCGCGTCTGCTGGAGCGCCTGTTTTGCGTACTCATGCACTAAATCGGTGGTTTTTACCGCGCGGTCGCATTTTACCGTGGCCGTCGGAGATGCTCCTATGTTGCTCGCCAAATATGACATGCTATTACTGCACACGAAATTAAACGATTTTAGTTCGGTCTGTGCATATTTTCCACCGATATGATATTACTGTGTGATTAATCATGGGTGATGCAACAACTCACTCGCGTTTAATTTCCATCTAATTTCTGTCGCTCTCCTCTGCTTTTTTGCTGTGCCGAGCAAGAGAAAAGGGGAACAGATCCTTTCTACCAGTCCTACCTATTTCGCCGTCCTTTTTGCTAGTGCGTGTAGAGAAATATGTGAAGCGGCTCAGCTGTCAGGATCGTCATGGTGTCTGGTGCTACATGACTATGCAAAAACCGGTCAGACGATAGAATGGTAGGCGAGAAATAACATGTCTGATCGCGATGAATCGACGATACGCATAACCTTTGGAGATTAGTAGGAGATGCTGGCTACCTAAATACCCGTGCTTTCCAATCGTGTCAAGTCATTATCAACGGCTCAACCTTTTCCACGTCTCAGATGAAGATGCGCAGCGAATCCGTTCCAACTTGTGTAAACGCAGGCTTCATGCTCAGCCTATGTTCTTAGAGCATCTCTAATGGAGTCCTTAAAAGGGCCAAACACGTAAAATTCCGGCAAGAATACGGGCCGTGGGCCACGAGGCCGAGCTAACCCAGCCTGTAAAGACCTTGGCCCATATTCGTTTTTCATGGCCCCCGCGAACACCACCCCGCGGCCTCTACAAGTAGCGTGCGTGCGGACGGATACGGGTTCCAACCCGCCGCCTAAAAACCCTATCCCCTTGCTGCCGCCGCACATCAAAGCTCCTCCGGCGAGCGATTGAGACCAAGACGGCTGCAGATCGACGACCCCGCCATCGCCATGTAGGCGGACGGTCCGGCGGACGTGGCGAACAATCCGCCGGATGCCACGCAACGTTTAGGATACAAATAGGGTGTGTATTAATGCGTTCTGTGATTAGAGAGGAATTAGATATTAGGCGGACAGGGTCGGATGGTTTCGTGGACGTCATGCATCCCTAGCGGACAACCAGAGGCACATGTCTATCCCGTGTCATGGTACCCAACTTCGGCACCCATTTGGCACGGGCTGTCTGTTTCTTCCGTTTTAATTATTCTGGACATTTTCATGAATGCTAGCTAAATATCAATGAAAACGATGGCAAATAAAGTACTCCCTCCTTAAAATAGATGGCAAATAAACCTTTTCCACCATCTCAGATGCACGGTGAATCCATTCCAAGCTGTGTAAAGTCACGCATCAGGCTCGGTCTAGGTTCTTAGGGCAAAAGTCGAAAGCCATGACCCAGAACAGAAAGGCAAGTGTCTGCTTTATTATTCTGTTTGGGTGGCGTCGCAGACAGGTAAGAGGCACATGTCCGTCCATCATGTGTCATGGCATCCAACTGCAACACCCATTTGTTACGGGCTATCAGTTTCTTCCATTCTAATTAGTCTGGACATATTCACAAATGCTAGCTAAATATCAATAAAACCGATATATAGCAAATAAAGTAACATAAATTGCTAGTTCAGTTAAATCCTTGCTGGCCTATAAACCAAAGTACCAAAAGGACCGCAAATGGGACATAGTTCATGAACAAACACACTTGATTTGATAAATACCAAGTGATCACGCATCTTGATCTTGGATCATCTTTTGCTTCTTCTTGAACCAAGCATTTCATCATTAGAGCCATGAGGCTCATGTGGGCTGTCATGATCATGCTCTCCGCGTTGAGTATCTTGAGCTCTACTTTCTTGACTCTTGACATGGCATTGGTCTCATCAATTTCAAGCTTCATTTTTGTGCATCATTTAAACTCTTCATTCGTTCCTCCTCCCGGCATTTCCTCTCTACCCTCTTCTCACTTGACATCTCCTCGACGTCTATCAAGCCCTTCAATGTCCCTTGTAATGCGAGCGTGGTAGATCACGCTTTGCATCTAGTTTCGAGCTGGTCCTTCCCCTCGGCCGGACCGCACGAGAAGCCAAACTTGGGGTGGCCTCATCAAGGCCAATGATCGATGAATCATTGTCAAGCTATTTTCCTTGGGATGATTTTGTGTAGGAGGCATAGAGGTTTTTGTGTGGCACCCCGCTAAAACCACTACTAGAAAATCGTTGTGTTTTTGTGTATTGCTTCATCATGACCGCATGCTCATGTCATCATGCCACCTTGCATTTGAGCATCGTCATCATCATGCATGTGTTTGTCTAAAACTATTTTCTAAAAACCTAGTTTATTCTCTAAATATGCCCCGTCTCTATTCAAAGTAAAACCCTGGCCCTCCGGAGTATTTTGTGTTGTCTAAAAATAATTTACCAAAAAGTCTGTTAAAAATAAAATAACAGTCTTATAAAATACAAACGTTTTTACCGGGGAGACCGCCAGCCTGCCAGGCCAAAAGCCCGGCGAGCCAGCAGTCTACTACCCGGCCCAACTAGAAAACACCCTAACCCTGACCAATCTAAACCCTAATTCCTACCTACCCCAACCAGTCCTAATCCACTCCGTCCACCCCAGCCGCCACTCCTCTCTCCTCTCGTTTCCCGGCCAATGCCCCTAGACACGCACACACACACACGCCACACACATGCACCAGCCGCCACCTGCCCCGCACACCCAGCCCGACCCCCACACCGACTCAGTCAAACCCACCTGCACCCATCCCCACGCCCCTGTCCGACCCGGCCCCACCACGCGCATCTATCTCTCCCTCTCTCTCTTACACGCACGCGACACGGTCGCCCCACCCCGCACGCAACCCTCCTCTCCCGCTCACCCAACCACCCTCCTGGCCTCGACCACCTCGCACCCCGCGCCCCACCCCTGGCCCGGATCCCCACCACCCCTGGGCGCGTTCCTCCACTCCTCCTTGATCCCATCGCCCCACCAACCCCGCCTTCCTCCTTCCTTCCCCGAGCCCCGTCTCCACCAACCGCCCGCCCGCTCCGGCCGCCGACCCCGCCTCCTCCCAGGCGTCCGCCACTGCGGCCGACCTCGTCCTCCTCTCCACCGACCTCGAGGTCGACCCTCCTCTTCTCCGACTTGGCGCGCCGCCGTGGGAGCCTCCTCCGCTCGGGCTCCCCTTCTTCGCCGCCAGCGCCGCGCCCGGGCCATAGAGCACCGCCGCCGACCCCACAAGCTCCTCCCAAGCCCGTCGACCTCACCTCCGCCGGCGCGGTCCCCCGCCTCTGCCACCGCCGGCCCTGCACCTCTCTCTACCAGTGCCACTCGCCTCCCCTATGGCCGGCCGTCGACGCCCATCGATCCCGTTCGCCGCCCCCGTCCCTCTCGAGCCGGCTGTCGCCGGAGCCCGGCCCCGCGTCTCGCCCTCGCCTCTTCCGCGTCCCCGGCCCCGGGCTCGGCCACACGCCGTTGCGACCTCCCTGGGTCCGCCACCCCGCGACCGCCGCCACGGAGGCTCGGCCCTGTCTCGCCCCGGCCACCCCTGCCTTGCGTGTCTCCTCTGCTGTGGGCCGCCGTCGCCCCACCTAGCAGGACCCGCGCCGGCCTCGCCGTCCCCGCCGCCAGGAGCTCCGTCTCCTCATTAGCCGTGCCTGCCACCACCAGCGAGCCCGCCTCCGGTCTCCCTCCGTGCTCGCCAACAATCTTTGGCCACCGCCGAGCCGTTCGTCTGCTGTCCCGCCCCTGCTCTCTCTCTCTCTCCGGCGGTCAGGTCTAGTTCGATGTGCTCCAAGAGCATGTGTATGCTCTGCCTCTTGTGACTCCACACGCGAGTAGACATGTTAGTACATGCATTTCTATTGCTGCTAGTACTACCTCGTCTACAGGCATGCGGTGGGTGCATCATGTTGGTTTTGTTTTGATGAAGCAAGGGAACAGTGAAGACGTGGCGCCGGGCAGCGTTCTCTAGGATACTTCCTTCGGCTGCCGGTCTACTGTAGATACCTCATGGAGGACAAGTTAGACGAAGACCGTGGGCATCAAGTTCTCCTTCCTGGGTTGAATGAACCATCCCGACACCGGAGCTAAGTACATCGTCAACAACCGAGGCCGGAACCCCATGATCTCCTACCCGGATCCGAAGACCGAACTCAAACCACATCGAACCCCAAGATCGCCGAGGTTCCTTTCACGGACGCCAAGACCCCGGATTCGAAGACCGATCCCCATTGAACCCCGAGACCCCGGATCCGAACCCCCAATGTATGACCCCTATCCGAGACCCCTATATTTTATAGTATATGACATTATCCAATGTTGCATACTAAATTGTTCATGCATGCATACCTGTTTGTGGGTTTCGGGGCATTATAGTCGATTCACCTAAATTAAATACGGAGTCCATATGCGGGCTATTCTAGTCTTATTCCGGACTCCATTTAAATTTGTGTAGCGAACCGATACCATGTTTTGCCTTGTTAAGACAACATTTAAATTGCGGGGTATCTAACTACTCGAACCGTTTAATTAATTATCGGGAACCCGGTTCCGCTTAATATTGCCTAATCACATCGCATCTTCGTCATGCCATGCATCATATCATAAGCATGCCGGATCTTCTGCCGTAGTATTAAATATTGTATCCGGTGTTTCTTCTAGTGTTTGGTTCTTCACGGATTAGGCCGATGAGTTGATGCGAGTATCGACAAGTTCTCCGGATATGATCCGTCGGCAATGTTTCCCAGGCAAGCATCTCTCCCCCTTCTACCTATTTTGTATTTATAGTTTTTATTTCCTCCTGTTGATCTATTGCTATCCGTATCGCGATGCTTTAGTTTCCGTGCACCAGTGATATCCCGTGCAGCCTCTATATTGCCATGGAAACCTCCTAATACCTGTTGTTTGGTAGATAGCTGGCCTTGCGAGTCGTAGTTGCTTGCTTAGGTGCGATCTTGTGTTGTCGAGTACCACAGTTGTTGGTATGCTGGCAGATGTTTATGGTGGAGATGCTTACTGGTGGAGATGATCATGACTTTAAATACAACTATTAAAATGCTAGATATAACTAATGCAGAGGCATCGATGGGCAATAGATGTTATTTGGTTCTTCCACGCTCACTTGTGTCTCGTAGGACCCTGAGTACTTGATACCTGTTCCTTGACTACTCGCACTATCCACATCCGGGAGGCCTTATGGACCCCCTGAGCCAGAGCTTGATTCATTTCTATTTCTTGGGGCCACAAACTAGTTTGGGGTTTTATTACTATCCTGTACTTATGCCATGTTACTGCTTTATTTAAGATTGTGCGTGGAGCACCTGTACTGTTTAGGATCGTGACACGTTTTCGCTGTATCGACAAGCCCAGTCACACTTTCGGGTTCCCAGCCGTTTACACCCGTCCACACAAACCCTGGGTCCGTCTCGGAGCCGGCCAACTTCGTCGCGGGTAGCTTAGTGGGGTGGCCCCCTGAAATATTTTATGAATCCTGTGATCGCTTTGTCGTGAATGCCTCGTTGGGTTTTGAGTTGGTTTTTCCGAGGTTGATCGAGTGTGTGTTGCTATTTGTGCACCCCTGCAGGGTAAAACTTTCTGAAATCCGTGTCCGCGGTTATGGATGACTTGGAGCACAGTATCTCGATCATAGACAAGCATAACTAAAGTAGTGCTATAAATTTGACTTAATATGTGACTAGTAATCAGCTCAATTATAACGGAACGGATATTAAAAATGCCAACAACTGGTGGATCTTGGTCGTATCGTGTTCTGAGATACCTGCCTAGTAAGTATTGCAACTCCAATGGATTGTGATAAAAGTGTCAACAACTATTGGGTTTTGGGATTCCTCAGGACAATTATATCTGACTAGTAAATGTTCCAACTACAACGGAATGATAACTAAAATTGCCCACTACTTATGTTATCATACCTACATATGATTAGTGAGTGCTACAACTATAACGGAATGAGTAAAATTGCCAACTGCGTGAGTTCCTCGGTTTGACTTTCTCGTTTGGTCTCGAGGGGGAATACCAGGATGGGTATGGTTGGTGTTAGTATCAGGTTGGATCCGAATAGATCTCTCTTATCCCTGTCTAATAGCCGACAGTTGAATCGAGTCTCTATAGATTGTTTAGTGCATGCCGCGCTGCCGCTTCAGCCCACCATACCTATGTAGGCGAGAGCCGCCGAATTCTAGCCTCGCCGTGTACTGACCTCAGTACTGACGCTCCTCTTTTTCCTTGGCCCTTTGTCGGCACCCCTTTTGTTTTAGCAGGTTTGAGATCGACGTCGTTAGCAGGCTTACCCTTCCGGCTTGGCCTGGGCAGGGTTATGGACGCCATTGGTTATTCTTCAGGGCTCTTAGCCCCATTTGCATCTTGTCCGTAGTCGGACGCTCTATCGTTTCGAGGTGATTTGGATCTTTGTATATTGTATCTGTATTCTTGACTCGTGGAGTCGCTGTTGTATATATATATATATGTTCTATGGGTCCCATCGAGGACTATTGTGTAATGGTATTACTTCGTTTTCCACCCGCACGAAAGTGCCTGGTGGGCGTCCTTGAATCGTTTATATGCGGGTTTGGCGGAAAGGGCTAAAACTTGCATAGGGCCGATTCGAGGGTGTTATAGAGTGGTATCAGAGCTCAGTAGTTACGATACCCCACAAGTCCAGCCTGTAGGATAACCTAGCTAACGGCCGAAGTAGAGTGTCAAAACTATTTTGGAAAATCGGTTGGATAGATCTGATTAGGTATGCTTTTACTCCTTATCCCTCTGCTATTCTCCCCTTACCTCTGCGTGATTTGAATCTGCTCTCTTCCCATTCTTCGCGTCTAGGATTCTCGTGGTTGGGTTTCCGTCGTACCTTCAGGGTTTCTCTTCCTCCTTTGGTAACGGTGCTTCTACATCCGGTCTTCGTGCTATCTGAGGAATCCTTCATCCGTTGGACTTCTCTCTGTTCCTTATTGTGCCTTAAGGTGTTTTCCGACGTGACAACATCATCTACATCAGACCCGATGCAAAGCCTGCATCCCTCCTTTGTTTCCGAACCTCGCATGTCGAGATCTTCAGTCTGATTCCGAGAATGGTTGCACACTTTTCTACTGATTGTGCAGAGTAATAGTTTGGGTGCGTGATGGATTGGCCCCCATGCCGACTACTCACTCTATTTGCTCATGTACATTGAAGTGGATGAGAATGCATCGGTTCTCTCTTTCTATCGAAGTTAGAGGTGGCTTTATTTGTGGATACCTTTACCTTCGTCCTTTGTTTCCCGGAGTGTTCTCTCGACGATCACGGACAACGACCTCTTGTTAGTGGTGTCGCGAGCATCCACACGAAGCGAGAAGATTCAGATCGCCGACCTTCTTCCCGGTACCATGAGGCGGATCTCGAGGGCGAGATCCATTGTTAGTGGTGTCAAACTGTGGCACCCCGCTAAAACCACTACTAGAAAATCGTTGTGTTTTTGTGTATTGCTTCATCATGACCGCATGCTCATGTCATCATGCCACCTTGCATTTGAGCATCGTCATCATCATGCATGTGTTTGTCTAAAACTATTTTCTAAAAACCTAGTTTATTCTCTAAATATGCCCCGTCTCTATTCAAAGTAAAACCCTGGCCCTCCGGAGTATTTTGTGTTGTCTAAAAATAATTTACCAAAAAGTCTGTTAAAAATAAAATAACAGTCTTATAAAATACAAACGTTTTTACCGGGGAGACCGCCAGCCTGCCAGGCCAAAAGCCCGGCGAGCCAGCAGTCTACTACCCGGCCCAACTAGAAAACACCCTAACCCTGACCAATCTAAACCCTAATTCCTACCTACCCCAACCAGTCCTAATCCACTCCGTCCACCCCAGCCGCCACTCCTCTCTCCTCTCGTTTCCCGGCCAATGCCCCTAGACACGCACACACACACACGCCACACACATGCACCAGCCGCCACCTGCCCCGCACACCCAGCCCGACCCCCACACCGACTCAGTCAAACCCACCTGCACCCATCCCCACGCCCCTGTCCGACCCGGCCCCACCACGCGCATCTATCTCTCCCTCTCTCTCTTACACGCACGCGACACGGTCGCCCCACCCCGCACGCAACCCTCCTCTCCCGCTCACCCAACCACCCTCCTGGCCTCGACCACCTCGCACCCCGCGCCCCACCCCTGGCCCGGATCCCCACCACCCCTGGGCGCGTTCCTCCACTCCTCCTTGATCCCATCGCCCCACCAACCCCGCCTTCCTCCTTCCTTCCCCGAGCCCCGTCTCCACCAACCGCCCGCCCGCTCCGGCCGCCGACCCCGCCTCCTCCCAGGCGTCCGCCACTGCGGCCGACCTCGTCCTCCTCTCCACCGACCTCGAGGTCGACCCTCCTCTTCTCCGACTTGGCGCGCCGCCGTGGGAGCCTCCTCCGCTCGGGCTCCCCTTCTTCGCCGCCAGCGCCGCGCCCGGGCCATAGAGCACCGCCGCCGACCCCACAAGCTCCTCCCAAGCCCGTCGACCTCACCTCCGCCGGCGCGGTCCCCCGCCTCTGCCACCGCCGGCCCTGCACCTCTCTCTACCAGTGCCACTCGCCTCCCCTATGGCCGGCCGTCGACGCCCATCGATCCCGTTCGCCGCCCCCGTCCCTCTCGAGCCGGCTGTCGCCGGAGCCCGGCCCCGCGTCTCGCCCTCGCCTCTTCCGCGTCCCCGGCCCCGGGCTCGGCCACACGCCGTTGCGACCTCCCTGGGTCCGCCACCCCGCGACCGCCGCCACGGAGGCTCGGCCCTGTCTCGCCCCGGCCACCCCTGCCTTGCGTGTCTCCTCTGCTGTGGGCCGCCGTCGCCCCACCTAGCAGGACCCGCGCCGGCCTCGCCGTCCCCGCCGCCAGGAGCTCCGTCTCCTCATTAGCCGTGCCTGCCACCACCAGCGAGCCCGCCTCCGGTCTCCCTCCGTGCTCGCCAACAATCTTTGGCCACCGCCGAGCCGTTCGTCTGCTGTCCCGCCCCTGCTCTCTCTCTCTCTCCGGCGGTCAGGTCTAGTTCGATGTGCTCCAAGAGCATGTGTATGCTCTGCCTCTTGTGACTCCACACGCGAGTAGACATGTTAGTACATGCATTTCTATTGCTGCTAGTACTACCTCGTCTACAGGCATGCGGTGGGTGCATCATGTTGGTTTTGTTTTGATGAAGCAAGGGAACAGTGAAGACGTGGCGCCGGGCAGCGTTCTCTAGGATACTTCCTTCGGCTGCCGGTCTACTGTAGATACCTCATGGAGGACAAGTTAGACGAAGACCGTGGGCATCAAGTTCTCCTTCCTGGGTTGAATGAACCATCCCGACACCGGAGCTAAGTACATCGTCAACAACCGAGGCCGGAACCCCATGATCTCCTACCCGGATCCGAAGACCGAACTCAAACCACATCGAACCCCAAGATCGCCGAGGTTCCTTTCACGGACGCCAAGACCCCGGATTCGAAGACCGATCCCCATTGAACCCCGAGACCCCGGATCCGAACCCCCAATGTATGACCCCTATCCGAGACCCCTATATTTTATAGTATATGACATTATCCAATGTTGCATACTAAATTGTTCATGCATGCATACCTGTTTGTGGGTTTCGGGGCATTATAGTCGATTCACCTAAATTAAATATGGAGTCCATATGCGGGCTATTCTAGTCTTATTCCGGACTCCATTTAAATTTGTGTAGCGAACCGATACCATGTTTTGCCTTGTTAAGACAACATTTAAATTGCGGGGTATCTAACTACTCGAACCGTTTAATTAATTATCGGGAACCCGGTTCCGCTTAATATTGCCTAATCACATCGCATCTTCGTCATGCCATGCATCATATCATAAGCATGCCGGATCTTCTGCCGTAGTATTAAATATTGTATCCGGTGTTTCTTCTAGTGTTTGGTTCTTCACGGATTAGGCCGATGAGTTGATGCGAGTATCGACAAGTTCTCCGGATATGATCCGTCGGCAATGTTTCCCAGGCAAGCATCTCTCCCCCTTCTACCTATTTTGTATTTATAGTTTTTATTTCCTCCTGTTGATCTATTGCTATCCGTATCGCGATGCTTTAGTTTCCGTGCACCAGTGATATCCCGTGCAGCCTCTATATTGCCATGGAAACCTCCTAATACCTGTTGTTTGGTAGATAGCTGGCCTTGCGAGTCGTAGTTGCTTGCTTAGGTGCGATCTTGTGTTGTCGAGTACCACAGTTGTTGGTATGCTGGCAGATGTTTATGGTGGAGATGCTTACTGGTGGAGATGATCATGACTTTAAATACAACTATTAAAATGCTAGATATAACTAATGCAGAGGCATCGATGGGCAATAGATGTTATTTGGTTCTTCCACGCTCACTTGTGTCTCGTAGGACCCTGAGTACTTGATACCTGTTCCTTGACTACTCGCACTATCCACATCCGGGAGGCCTTATGGACCCCCTGAGCCAGAGCTTGATTCATTTCTATTTCTTGGGGCCACAAACTAGTTTGGGGTTTTATTACTATCCTGTACTTATGCCATGTTACTGCTTTATTTAAGATTGTGCGTGGAGCACCTGTACTGTTTAGGATCGTGACACGTTTTCGCTGTATCGACAAGCCCAGTCACACTTTCGGGTTCCCAGCCGTTTACACCCGTCCACACAAACCCTGGGTCCGTCTCGGAGCCGGCCAACTTCGTCGCGGGTAGCTTAGTGGGGTGGCCCCCTGAAATATTTTATGAATCCTGTGATCGCTTTGTCGTGAATGCCTCGTTGGGTTTTGAGTTGGTTTTTCCGAGGTTGATCGAGTGTGTGTTGCTATTTGTGCACCCCTGCAGGGTAAAACTTTCTGAAATCCGTGTCCGCGGTTATGGATGACTTGGAGCACAGTATCTCGATCATAGACAAGCATAACTAAAGTAGTGCTATAAATTTGACTTAATATGTGACTAGTAATCAGCTCAATTATAACGGAACGGATATTAAAAATGCCAACAACTGGTGGATCTTGGTCGTATCGTGTTCTGAGATACCTGCCTAGTAAGTATTGCAACTCCAATGGAATGTGATAAAAGTGTCAACAACTGTTGGGTTTGGGGATTCCTCAGGACAATTATATCTGACTAGTAAATGTTCCAACTACAACGGAATGATAACTAAAATTGCCCACTACTTATGTTATCATACCTACATATGATTAGTCAGTGCTACAACTATAACGGAATGAGTAAAATTGCCAACTGTGTGAGTTCCTCGGTTTGACTTTCTCGTTTGGTCTCGAGGGGGAATACCAAGATGGGTATGGTTGGTGTTAGTATCAGGTTGGATCCGAATAGATCTCTCTTATCCCTCTCTAATAGCCGACAGTTGAATCGAGTCTCTATAGATCGTTTAGTGCATGCCGCGCTGCCGCTTCAGCCCACCATACCTATGTAGGCGAGAGCCACCGAATTCTAGCCTCGCCGTGTACTGGCCTTAGTACTGACGCTCCTCTTTTTCCTTGCCCCTTTGTCGGCACCCCTTTTGTTTTAGCAGGTTTGAGATCGACGTCGTTAGCAGGGTTATCTTTCTGGCTTGGCCTGGGCAGGGTTATGGACGCCATTGGTTATTCTTCAGGGCTCTTAGCCCCATTTGCATCTTGTCCGTAGTCGGACGCTCTATCGTTTGGAGGTGATTTGGATCTTTGTATATTATATCTGTATTCTTGACTCCTGGAGTCGCTGTTGTATATATATATATATATATGTTCTGTGGGTCCCATCGAGGACTGTTGTGTAATGGTATTACTTCGTTTTCCACCCGCACGAAAGTGCCTGGTGGGCGTCCTTGAATCGTTTCTATGCGGGTTTGGCGGAAAGGGCTAAAACTTGCATAGGGCCGATTCGAGGGTGTTACATTTTGCCACTTGGGACATTCTCTAGTCCCCTTCCAACAATGTGCCAAGGTAAAAAGGTTTACCCTTACCCCATATGCGGTCTTGAAGTAATCCAATGCTTGGAATGCCTTTAAATATAGATGAAACCCAATAGAGACAAACACACGTGTACATAGCATATATTAACATATGGAAAATAGGAACAAAAGTATTATGTACTTGATGGCAATGCCACTCAAGGGCTGGTCCTTGATAGGCCCGGCCCTAGGCAGGTGCAGGAGGTGCAGACGCACAGGGCCTCGCATCGGCAGGGCCCCATCAAAAGTACGCACAAGGAAAGCCATCCCTTAACTGTGGTAGTTTTAACCAAGGCTAAAAATAAGTAAACGCATGCCTCCGTGTCTCTCGTGGCCGTGAGTCAAAAAAAGGACTCCCGTGGCCTTGAGTCAATCATCACCTCTTATCCTAGTTTCCTCCAGGTTCCAGACTCCTTGATACGTCAGAAACGTATCTACAATTTTTAATGTTCCATGCTTATTTTATATCTATTTTCTTATATTTTGTCCATACTTTGGAGCATTTTTACACATTTTCTGGAACTAACCTATTAACAAGATGCCACAGTGCCAGTTGCCTGTTTTCTCCTGTTTTTGGTTTCAGAAAAGCTGGAAAAGAAATATTCTCGGAATTGGACCGAACAAAAGCCAAAGTCGATATTTTACCGGAAGACTCATGGAGCCAGAAGATGAGACGGAGAGGGGCCAGGGGCTGGCTGATGGCCCAAAATATATCGAGCTCGTTGGGGAACCCTAAGAGGAAGGTACGATGAGCACAGCAGCAAGTTTTCCCTCAGTATAAAACCAAGGTTATCAATCCAGTAGGAGCAAGGAAACACCCCAAAGGTGTTGCTAGCTGAGCCTTGGCAGGACGCACTACAGGTGCTAGTAGCAATATGGAGACCTGCACAACACAACCACAGAACTTTGCCCCCAACTTGCGATGAGGTTGTCAATCTCATCGGTTTTTCTGAAAACAAAGGATTAAACGTATCAAATGGAAGGAAGTAATAGTTTGCAGAAAGTAAACACAAACCAGTAAACAGTTGATTGTAGATTGAATGTAAAAGAAAGGACCAGGGTCCATAGTTCACTAGAGGTGGCTTTCCTTAAGATAGATAACATGCTGGCTGAACAAATTACAGCAGGGCAATTGACAAACATCGAGAAATCATACATGCATATACTAATCATCTTGACTCCTTTGAAATTCGATTGGGCATTACAACATTATACATAGACCGCCATCCAACTGCATCTATGACTAATAATCCACCTTCAGGTTATCATCCGAAACCCCTCTAGTATTAAGTTGCAAGCAACGGATAATTGCATTACAAATTGCGTGTAATGTAAAAAATATGATTGTTCTATGAACAAAGGATTGTTGGTTTATCCCTAGTAGCAACATCACATCTTGTACCTTAGAGATTTCTGTCACTTTCCCAGATTACCAGAGGCATGAACCCACTATCGAGCATAAATACTAACTCTTGGAGTTGCTAGCATCTACTTGGCCAAGATAGCTACTAACAACGGAAAGCATGCAAGATCACAAATAACAAAGACATGATAGAATCAATAATCAATTTGAAATAGCATCTCAATATCCATCGGATCCCCGCAAACACAACATGCTGAATTACAAATAGATGATCTTGATCATGAACGGAGCTCACAAGATCTAGACATGAAAGCACAAAGGAGGAGAACCAACCATCTAGCTACTACATGGATCCGTAGTCCAATGATGAACTACTCACGCATCACACCGGAGACTTGCATGATGATGAAGAAGGCCTCCAGGGTGAATTCCCCTCTCCGGCAGGGTGCCGGGAAGAGCTTCAGATCCCTCCCGATCTAGTGATGGAGATGACGGCGGCTACAGACTCTTTCGTGGATTTTTGATCAGGTACTTAGGGTTTCCGTATCTGAGGCAATATATAGGCGGAAGGAGAGACCGAGGGGGTTCCTGGGGCGGCCATACCACCCCCTGGCATGGGCCAGGCCTGGCCGCGCGGCCAGGTGGTGTGGCCGGGCCCCAGCCCCTCTATGTCTCGTATTCTGGCTCCAGGTGTCGCCAGGTAAAATAATGACTTTGGCTTTTGTCCCATCCAATTCTGAGAATATTCATTTTCTGACTTTCCTGGAACCAAAAACAGCAGAAAACAGGCAGCTGGCACTGTGGCTCTTGTTAACAGGTTAGTCCAAGAAATCATATGAAAAGTACTCCAAAGTGTGGACAAAACATAAGAAAGTAGATAAAACCAAGCATGGAACATCAAAAATTATAGATACATTTGGAATGTATCACTGGCCACACCATGTGGTGGCACGGGTCCCCCTGGCCGCGCCACCAGGTGGTGTGGGCCCCTGGTCCACCCTCTGACATCGCCCCTTTGCCTATAAGAAGCCCCCAGGGAGAAAACCCTAAAGAATTGAGCCTCCAGCCACGAAAAGTTCCGCAGCACCGTCGCCACCGAAGGGGAGATTCGGGGAAAGAAAGTCTATTCTGGCACCCTGCCGGGACAGGGAAGTGCCCTGAAACAATGTCCATCGATCTCCACGGACATCTCCATCGCCGTTGCTGATTCCCATGATGAGGAGGGAGTAGTTCTTCCTCGAGGCTAAGGGCTCTACCGATAGCTATGTGTTCATCTCTCTCTCTCTCTCTATGCATGATCATATTGTGATCATGAGCTTTGTAATCAAGTAGATCTACCTTGCTACTCAAGTGCTTTAATAGATCTCTGCTCTCCCCACATGTGTGAAGTTGATAGTGTGCACACCGTGGTGGCACTTAGGCTAGAGATTACAATACTTGTTATGAGTTATATTTGGAGTTGGATGTCTCTATGAAATTGTGGTTTTGTTGGAACCATCTAGCGCTCAAGGTGATAGTGAGGGTTATCTAGATGGGGAAAGCTAACTTTGAGGTGTGCTGTTATAGCCCTACCATGGATTAGAGTGTCCAACCGGAGAGTGGGTCAAAGTAGTATCGTACAGAGAAGATATTTATATGAGAGTGTTGACTAGTGAAAGTATGATCCCTAGGCCTTGTTTCTAAGCATTGAAACATGGTTTGCAACTAGATCTGTTACATGTTTGCTTACTTCCATCTTTATTTCAGATTGCCTTTAGTCTCTTCCTACCCGTCAAGCTCTTTTCTGGCACCATTACCACTTATAATTATCCATACCACTTGTAGTTCACTATCTCTTCGCCGAACTAGTGCACCTATACACCTGACAAGTGTATTGGGTGTGTTGGGGACACAAGAGACTTCTTGTATCTTGATTGCAGGGTTGCTTGAGAGGGGATACCTTTGACCACTCCCTCCTCGAGTTCGATAAACCTTGTGTGATCCACTTAAGGGAAACTTGCTGCTGTTCTAGAAACCTCTGCACTTGGAGGCCCAACTACTGTCTACAAGAATAGAAATGCGTAGACATCAAGCTATTTTCTGGCGTCGTTGCCGGGGAGGTAAGGTAAAAGGTACTCACATCCTCTGGCTACTAAGCTATCTTCTAGTACTGTAGCTAGTGTGTGTGTGCTCGAAGTTATTTCCTTTAGATTCTGCAATTATATCTTTTGTTTCTTGTTTTTATTTTCACTAGTTAGGCTTAATGGAAAACAACAAAAAATTAGAGAGCTTTATAGTATTTATCTTGAGTTAGGAAATGAAGTGTTTGAAGAGAAAATTAAAAAACCTATGGAACTTTATTTGCATGCTAATAGCAATGTTGTTAGTATGAATTCTTTCGACACCATTATTGCTAATGCTATGGAAAACTCTAAGATTTGGGACGCTAGTTTTTATGAAAATGATCATTTTAATTCCCTAGCTTTGGAAGATAGCTATTCAATTGCTTATGATGATACCAAACCTCCAATATATGATGATTACAATGATGAATATGATATTTTCAGTCCACCTACTATTGAGAAGAAAATTAATTATGATTACAATATGCCTCCTATATTTGATGATTATGGTGATGAGAATAATAATGATAGCTATTTTGTTGAATTTTCTCCCACCATAATTAATAAGAATGACTATGCTTATGTGGAGAGTAATAATCATTTTATGCATGTGGCTCATGATAAGAATGTTTTATGCGATAGTTATATTATTAATTTTATTCATGTTGCTACTGAAAATTATTATGAGAGAGGGAAACATGGTTTTATGTATCTCAACAATATTAAGTTTCCCCTCTTTATGTTGAAATTTTTTAAGTTGCACTTGTTTTGATTTCCAATGCTTGTTGTTTTGTGCTTTCATGACTTGTTTCTTTACAAGATTATTTTTCATAGGAAGTGGGTTAGACTTAAATTTGTTCCATATTTTCTTCTTGATGCTCTCTTTTTTCAATTCATATTTCCTATGTGAGCATCATCGAAATTTATCATGCATATCTTAATGGCTATAAAGAAAGAGCTTTTGGGGAGACAACCCAATATATTTTTGCTTTCAGTTTATTTTTATTTTGTTGAGTCTTGAAAGTTACTGCTTCTGTAATAACCTCTCCTTATCCTTTTTGTTTGATGTTTGTGCCAAGAATAACCTCTAATTAGAGAGAAGTAAGACTTGGGAAAGTTATTGTCCCGAAATAGATTTTTGTGCTTCGTTGTAAAAATTCGTGAAAAATCTCTGTACGTTGGTTTCAGCTGTAATTTTTTGTGCTTCTGCCCCAGGTTGTTATCAAACTTTTGTTAGATCAGCACTTTTCTATTTGAGAAACAGAAGGTCTTCGAAAAAATCTGTTTTTACCTGCTGATCTGTTTTGACAGATTTCTGCCATTATTTGCATTTGCCTCTTAATCTCTCTCTTTGAGTTCTCTTTGATCATTTGAACTTTTAAAGGAAGTGCTACAGTAGCTTTTGTTTTAATGGAAGTTTTACTTGTGTTGGAGATGAACCAAAAAGACTCATTATCTTGAGTACACTAATGTTGCTAATGAAGATTGTGTGAAGTTTTGCATGAAGGAGATTTTAAAGTGTAGCGAAGCGTAATGTGATAAGATGAAGTATGGACAAAAGGTCAAGCTTGGAGATGCCACCCGTATCACCCCAAGAAAAATTCAAGAGGTACAAGCGTCAAATCTTGGGGATGCCCAAGGCATCCCTTTCTTCATCAATAAAAATTTCAGGTTTCTTCCAAACACTTCATTTTTATTGTTGCATGCACAATTATGTTGTTCTTGGAGCGTCTTTGTTTTAGTTTTTAGTTTTTGTTTGCTTAGTTTGCTTGAATAAATTGGTTGGGCCCCCTCATTCATGCATTAGTTTTCAAATAAAGTTGATTTGGATTGGAAAAGAGTAGGAAAGTTCATGCTTAAGTGGTAAAAAGGAGCTTCATTTTGACTGTGACTTAGACTTTATCATGTCATGCTTGATATTGTTTTGGCTTTATGTTCAGTGATTTTTGTTGTATCATGACATGTTATAAACAATTCAGATTGCTTAATGTGCCTTAAAAGAATCATGCGTTGTTTTAGCATATTAAAAGCATAATATTGTGGTATTCTCCTTTAAATGCTTTATTTAGGTTGACTTGGCGCATGTTCACACCATGTTAAGACTATACCAAGTCACCATAGCCTCTATGATCATTTAGTTTTCGACTTGTAATATCACTTTATGCTTTAATTAATGATGTTTTATCGCTTTGCATGATTATGGCCATTATTGCTCTCTTAGTTGGTCGCCCCTAGTCTTTTGCTAGCCTCCATACCAAGTATGAGTTCCACTCATGCATCCAACTCCAAATAAAACCAAGTTATTCCAAAGAGTCTACCATACCTACCTAGTAGCATTTGCTATTCCAAGTATATTCATGTTTTTATCTACCTTCTGAATTAAACTTGTTATGTGAAAAATAGTGATTAAAGCTCTCACAAACTTGATGGCACACTTTACTTTTCTTTCCCCTAATAAACTTGAACCATTGTGTCATCTATGTTATATATGCTTGCACTTATACATTGGGATTAGCAGAACCATGCTATCATGGGGAACGCTTTCAACGTTGCACTTGTACATTGTACCTAGTTGATATCATGCTCTTTTGTTTATGGATGTCGTCGGTGTGAAATGAAAGGGGAGCTTGTAAGTCCATGGAGTTATGTATGTGTGTTAGAGAAACGCCTGGTCGGCTGGTCTAATCCATGCCTAATCATGGTGGAAACCTGCAGCGTTACCATAATGAGCAATCTATGAAGCATTGTTCTTATAAAAAGAGATAAGAGATTGAGAAAAAAAGAAAAAAAGATGAGAAAAGAGGAAAGAGAGAAAAAAGCACCATTTTCCCATGATAAATAAGAAGATGCTGAGATGTTTATTGTCTGCTTGCCTTGTCATTTTGATATGGGGATTCTTCCGTATCATCGGGCAACGGGTACCCCGTTGGCGGTTCTCTATGATACACATGTACTTACTATGACAAGAACTTACCGGTAACTAAACTTAAGTAGCATGAGGAGCGGCCCTCGTATTCAAGGGACATGAGATTGCCAACTTATACTTTATCAAGCATATACTCCATAGTTTATTCACTTTAACCTTAATCATTTCAAGATGCTTATGATAGGGGCAATGAGAGATGAAAGCTAATAAGTACCATGATTTTTGGAATCTCTTTATGAAACCTGAAATCCCTGCTTCCCTTTGAAGGGCCTTTCTTCCACTTTTATATTGAGTCTCCACCTTCTATCTTTATGCACCAATTAGGAGAGCATAGTTGTCATTCTTAGTTCTATGTGCATTGTCCCAAAACTTATTGATTGATTCATAATGTTGATATTGCTTGTTCTTGAACTATTTGTATCTAGTCACCCTTATGAACTTTGGAGGTGTCCTATGCATTTATTTCTACTCATTGAGGGACAAGCTGAATGCCACTATGCTATGTTTTCTATATGTGAAAAAACAAACGTCTTTCAATGCATTGTTATTCATGATCTTTGTTTGTAACCTTTCATGTTGCATGCATAATTATTTTGTCTTACTCTTAGAACTTCTTCTTTCATGCTCATGTTTAGAGTTCTTTGATCCCAGCTTTCAATGCTTGAAAATGTTTTGATCTAGACTATGATGGTGCATGTCACCTAAAAAATTATTCTTTTCTTTTTATCACTTACCTACTCGAGGATGAGCAGGAGTTAAGCTTGGGGATGTTGATACGTCATAAACGTATTTATAATTTTTTATGTTCCATGCTTGTTTTATATATACTTTCTTATGTTTTTTCCACACTTTGGAGTATTTTTACACATTTTCTAGGACTAACCTATTAACAAGATGCCACAGTGCCAGTTGCCTGTTTTCTGCTGTTTTTTGTTTTAGAAAAGCTGGAAAAGAAATATTCTCGGAATTGGACCGGACAAAAGCCAAAGTCGTTATTTTACCGGAAGACTCACGGAGCCAGAAGACGAGACGGAGAAGGGCTAGGGGCTGGCCAAACCATGTGGTGGCGCGGGCCCCCTGGCCACGCCACCAGGTGGTGTGGGCCCCTGGTCCACCCTCTGACATCGCCCCTTCGCCTATAAGAAGCCCCCGGGGAGAAAACCCTAAAGAATCTAGCCTCCAGCCACGAAAAGTTCTGCAGCGCCGCCGCCAGCGAAGGGGAGATTCGGGAGACAGAAAGTCTCTGTTCCGGCACCCTGTGGGACAGGGAAGTGCCCCAAAACCATCTCCATCGATCTCCACCACCATCTCCAGCGCCGTTGCTGATTCCCATGATGAGCGGGGAGTAGTTCTTCCTCAAGGCTAAGGGCTCTACCAGTAGCTATGTGTTCATCTCTCTCTCTATGCATGATCATATTGTGATCATGAGCTTTGTAATCAAGTAGATCTACCTTGCTACTCAAGTGCTTTAATAGATCTCTGGTCTCCCCACGTGTGTGAAGTTGACAGTGTGCACACCGTGGTGGCACTTAGGCTAGAGATTACAAATACTTGTTATGAGTTATATTTGGAGTTGGATGTCTCTATGAAATTGTGGTGTTTGTTGGAACCATCTAGCTCTCAAGGTGATAGTGAGGGGTTATCTAGATGGGGAAAGCGAACTTTGAGGTGTGTTGTTATAGCCCTACCATGGATTAGAGTGTCCAACCGGAGAGTAGTTAAGAGTAGTATCATAAAGAGAAGATATTTATATGAGAGTGTTCACTAGTGAAAGTATGATCCCTAGGCCTTGTTTCTAAGCATTGAAACACGGTTTGCAACTAGATCTGTTACATGTTTGCTTGTTTCCATCTTTATTTCAGATTGCCTTTAGTCTCTTCCTATCCGTCAAGCTCTTTTCTGGCACCGTTACCACTTGTAATTATCCATACCACTTGTATTTCACTATCTCTTCGCCGAACTAGTACACCTATACACCTGACAAGTGTATTGGGTGTGTTGGGGATACAAGAGACTTCTTGTATCTTGATTGCAGGGTTGCTAGAGAGGGGATACCTTTGAACACTTACTCCCTGAGTTCGATAAACCTTGGGTGATTCACTTAAGGGAAACTTGTTGCTGTTCTACAAACCTCTGCACTTAGAGGCCTAACAACTGTCTACAAGAATAGAAGTGCGTAGACATCACTCCTCTACTCTCGCTCGTCAATCACGGCGACCATGGTGCCCTTCTCTCCTCTTACAATTTCTAGCCGTTTGGACGGGATTAATGGTGGAGGAAATTCCGATTTGCAGATTTCCATCATCTTTCTTCTCAACCCCCAATGCTTAGTAGAATCCGCCTTCTATGTATTGCTCTAGTTTTGACTGTTTTGTTCATCTGTTCTCCCTCGTCCGTCCGGTCCCGATTCAATCTCAAACACGTAGGCTTGAGATAGGGGATTGGCGTTGCGCCGTTGATGTGGGCTTCCAAGGGCAGTCCGACGCCAGCAGTACCGCCGGCAAGTAGATTACAAGCGACAGTCATAGAGACAACTAGTTAAGCTTCAAGCCAGATCAAGGTGCTTTTGTTCCAACATTTTATTGCATGTCAAAATTGTGTATTGTTATGTTTTTGTAATTGTGTTTTGATATGTCATCCAGAAAGTTTAAGTCTGGTCATGAAAAGAGACAGAAGAGGAAGTGGGACAATAAATTCATAGAATCCCAAAAGGGAGCTCTCACAAATTTGTTAGGACAAATAGAAGTTCGGCTAGTAAATCCGAGGAACTAGATTTGGTAATTTTTTACTGAAGTTCTATTTTGGTTGACATATCATTTCCTTGGACAAATGTATGTGATTTCTTAATTTAACATTATCACCAATAAGATCATGAGTAGTTCTCACATGTAATGTCTCCATCGATAATTTAGGGAAAATTATGTTAATGTTTGAGCTGCTGAAATATGAAAAATAACCTCTGTTATTTATGTATAGGGGCCCCATTTTTTTGTTTTGCACCGGGCCCCTGAATCGTCAGGGCGGGCGCTGGTCCTTGACGTAGTCGTATGTACCAAAAGAACTTGTTGCATTCCACTTGGATAAATAAACCCCCACCTATTTTGAATGGACAATTCATTCCGATCACTCTAACAGTTGTAGGGATTGAAACGTCGATGATCATGGAAGTAGTCACAGACTCTTTTCCAATATGCTCATCACTTTTGCTCAGCACCACAAATTAGATCTTGTCCAATTTATATCCATCCCTTGATACCCTCTATCCATATTATACATGTAGTATAACTTGTTTTTTTCCTAAAAGAACTAGGTTTATCGAATCCTTGGAAAGGATCCGCTTGGTCTAAGATTACTTTGAACAAGACCCTGAGAACTTTGTAGAACTTTTGTTTACAGCACCAAAACGTTAACTTTTGTGGGTTTTATCAACGGATGGAAATAGGCAAGGGACAAGGTTTCACCTACAGTTGTGCACACACAAATGGGATAAAAATATAATAATAAGAACGGCATGTATAAGAACATAATAAATATTTTAGGGATATTTGTGGGTGATGTGTCCTAACAACAGAATAGCCTGCGGACGCAGCACTATGGATACATTGTCCAACCACTACTCCTTCAACTAGCGTCTGGCTCCAGCAGTTATTAAGATACGCATACCAAAGCATTAAGCTATGTAACATCATCGTGATTCCCTAGAGGATTACTCCCACGTATTGTACTCCCCTTACTCTCACCAAGTATTGCCTCGTAGTTCTTAGATCTCCTCTACTCTCTCTCCTCTTTACCTTTATCGATCTTTGGGGTCTTGAGTACCTAACAAGTCTATAGTGACCTAACACACCACTGCATGTTATAGTGCGTAATTCGATGCCATAACACTCATGGAACAACACTCCATGAATATTATGCCCAACATAGTAGTACAACAAAAATATCTTAGGTCCAAGGTATAAGTATAGTACTCATATCACAGATCTTCGGAACCTCCATGACACAATGAGCCCGTTAGGTAAGTTCCCGTTCAAACCAAGATCCATAAGTTGTAGAGTAGTCTAGCACTAGATCTACCTCTAAGCCTATCTCGATGTCTAAAGGTTGTCTATTTGCTCTAATAGCAACTTATATTGGTATGGTTCCTATCCTTGAGAATTGGATCCCATCTAGGTTGGACTTGATCTCCACCATTGCTAATTTGAAGTAACTGACTCGTTTGAATCCATTGAACTAACTTCGACTTCTCGTAGATGTCTTCCTAGATCTTCTAGTATCACATTTGTAGTCTCGTCGTTGTCTTCTTAACCTAAGAAAGGGTTGATAGAATACAGATGAGTATATAGGTACTCAGCAAGTCCCATCTATGCGGATGTTTGATGAATAGTCGTGGATCAGACATCCTAGGCTTCTACAGTTTTTGAAATTCGGTTTTAGAAAAGGTAAGTTTTAGTTTAGAAAATCTATATCCGTCTTCACGGGTTGCATAGGTCTTCATGGAGTCCTTTTTCAGGATAGTGGGTAATATGTCGCATTTGATACACTCCCAAGAGGTGTGATACTTTACCCACAATCGTCTTTAGTTTTGTTACACATATGTCCGCGAATCCCGTTCACACTTCCATATGTATGAGGCCCAGACTAAATACTAGTCAATCACTAGCCTCTCCACGACCCTCTTGTCCACCCTTTGTAACGTGTTTCGGTCAAGATACCTACGCTCAGTTACCATCCCTTCTAATATACTAACTCGCTATCACGTAGCATAGGATAGGGACGTTACAGACTCCCATCCGCTAATCTCCACTTTAGATCACAATCCGACTTAGGATACTAGGACAGACGAAAGGAAGAAGTTCTAGGACTTGCCCGTCCCATTCCGGGGTCTGAGGTTAGCACGGTTTATAAGATGCTTTGAATGACTGACTATAGTTGTTGTTAAGCCCTAACTTTTCTGGTACAATGGAATCTCTACCGCATGGCTTCCCAACCATGTATTCCAACCATGATTCAATTTTCCATCATTTCACATTTCATTTCATTTATAAAACTGTATTTTTTCTTTGATGCGGGTAATAGAGTTTTTGAGAAGTTTTTTGTAAAATAAAGGAGATGTAATATTGAACTTGCACATGGTATGCAAGCTTGGTCTTGCAAGGATTATGAAAGAACAATGAAATCAACATCTTCTAGTCGTCATAAGATCAATGTTTGAAGAGTAACAACATCGATCCGATAAGTACTAATATTTAAAAATTGGCAATATGTTGGGATGCATAATATATATGATATGTAATCATTCTAATCCCTCGGTGCTAATTCCCATTGATTTCATTTACGGATTTGTCTTAAGTTCTGGGTTGGTAATTTCTTATGGATTTGGTTTAGGTTCAAGTTTACTACACCCATTAAACAAAGCTTAAGCAATACATATTTCATTCAAGTTTAATATCATGGCCAGGTTTGGCATGCTTATTTCTAACTAGTAGTAAATCTTACTTAGGCATTCTTTTATGTGGTTTAATACTTGATAGAAATACTTCATTTTAAATTAATTTATTTAGCAAAAATAATAACTTTTGAATAAAATTATCTCTTAGAGTTTAATGTACTTTCTTTTCTGATGATAATTATTGGTTTAAAGTAAAATATCTTGATTGCTTTTAATTTCTTTTCTTTTTATATTGTACTAGACTTCTCTCTGCGCTCCCGGGACGTGGCTATAAAATAGAACGTGTGACATCTACGCAAGATAAATCACAGCTGAAAGGTAGATCATGAGCTGATATATCGCACTACATTTACGCAAGACTGTAAGAGGATAAAAAGGCTAAACCAAAAGATCGTGAGCTGATATATCGCACTACATTTACGCAAGACAATGTAAGAGGATAAAAAGACTGAACCAAAAAAGACCCACGCAACATTCACTCAGGAAGTGGAAGTGTCACGTAGTTAACAGGATATTTATTACAACTTCATAATAAGAGTTCACACCATTCACAATACTCCCAACGGAGGTAGTCAGACGTTACACGAATAAATGTTTTTTATTTTAGATCGCAATGAATGAATGAAATCGAATAACCAAAGCACGTGAGACTCGGTCATTTCTTCTTTTTCCCACCCGTGGGCTTCTTTTTAGCGGAGTCATAAAAGAGATACGCTTCCTCGCAGTAGAGGCATGGTTCTCATTTTAAGTATTACACTTACGAAGAGCATAATAGACATCGTAGAAAGACGTAGTACCAAATAGATAGAAAAGCCTAGGGTTCGTACCCTTCTTGTTTCTGGAGGTTTGAGGGAGTCATAACAATTGCATCGGATTGCTACAACGTTATGATTGGTAAGCAGACATAATACCTTGATCACCTGGCCGTAGACGTTGTACAGGGTAGATGTTAGAGCGTATCTAACCTCAACGTCTTCACTTGTGGTGGCTGAAGAGTCCGCAATCTGAGAGTTCACGGCGAGAATACGAAATGGAGGAGACGATGTCGAAGGAATAACGAGCGGCGTTACAGGAATCATGGACTGGCGCCTAAGGGAGACATGGATGCTCTCCACCTAGAAGTAGTTTCTCCTGTTGAAGAAGCTCTTGTTTCTCAACTTAACGTTCCAAGTGTACTTCTTCACAATTGCCTGCATATTAGGAGGGAACTCCATGTCGTGACCGTGATTCCGCGGCACGACCCCAACCTACTTGCCAACAACCGTCTCGCCATTTTCCCGAAAAGCATGAACTTCATCTCAGTCGAACCATCTTTGCAAGCGCGTGGCAATCTTGTACGAGAAATAATTTCCTTCACAACAGTCACACGGACATCGATAACCATTCCCATATGTAGTGGATATTTCCCGCATCTCTTACAGGCAACAAACCATGCCAGGACTGCCCCGGCACCAGCCTAGCGATAATGATAGTATATTTGAATCCATCGAGCTTAAGAATAGATAAATGAAATCATACAGGAACATGACCGATATGTAAGTAAGAGTGTACAAATTAAGCACAACATAAAGCCATCCGACATATGCATGAAAAGCATGAGACATTGCACTAACCGGATAATCATACGCGTTGATCTCCTGAAGATCAGCGGTCTTATTGTGTTGAATCTCATTAGACGGGACGCGCAGTGCGGGCAAAGCCTGAGACCCTTCCCGAGACCTGCATCTCTACAACGACGATCGGCTAGAAATGTTACATGTAGCTAGATCCCAAGAAGACAACGTCAGAAACGTTCGCAGGCTACCTAAATAAATTGGTGGCAAGAAACAAACATTTTACCTCATGGCCAGCGACATTGCCCGGTGGTTTTCTGGGTTAATCTACCACCTAAATGTAGAGTTCTCACTGAGAGAGTATTTGCCCTAGAAGGTCTTCATGAGCATGCTGATCAAAATAGCGCTAACGGGACGTATCCATCCTAGCTGTAAGACTTCAGCCACCGAGAACTCCATTGCACGTGTTCCCCAAAGTGCTAGCCGCATCTCATTGTTGTTGAACGAGGTATGCAACAATAGTTATGGGAAACAGTTCGAGTTTAAATAACATAAATCTCATAAGATTGTCTACCTCGCACGCATGGTGGTTTCTGTCTACTGGCGACAGATCTGGAAAGTCCCCGCTTTGAATATGCTAAGGATGATCCCAAAAATGTTTGTGAACATAGGAACAATGACATGAATGACGCGAATGTGATAAAATGACATGAATGTGATAAATAACGATTAAAAGAGAAACTTGCACATACCGACAAAGTGAGAACTAGGTCACAAATCACCTCTAGAAAATTGGGCATTCTCTTCCGCCTCCTTGATTATGGTGTGGCAAGTGAGTTGAATTATCAAGTCGTAATTTACACGACGGTACCCTTGGCTTGTCATAGAAATCATGAAGCGGTTGAGCGTGTAAACATGTCCTTCTTGCAGCTACGGCTTAAGATCTTCGATGTTGCTCTGCCCAATTTCAGCGTACATCGCAATGCCCTACTAATACATCCAGAATGTATCTACTATTACAAGTACTTTGCTCAATGTTTTACTCCGGAATCTCACAAAACTTGAACCAAAACTTCTGAATCTGATGAAGTTTTTAGCAAAAGTCTCATGTTTGTCTTTTTAGGCAGAAAAATAATCTCGAGAAAAATATAATAGAAGTTTTTCATCGAAACAAGGACTCTGGGCACTGGAAACTCAAGAGAGGGGCCACGAGGCCCAAACGAGCAAAGGTGGCGCGGCCTAGAGTGGGTCCTGCGCCACCTAGGCCTAATTGGGCCTGGAGCGTTTCCTCGCCGCCTCCTTTCACGTACCCATATACCTAAAAACTTACCTGGCTAGAGGCATGGAGCTTTTCGCGAAACAGAGCACCGCCACCATCAAAATATTTGTTTTCAGGGGCAGATTGATCCTACTACCAAGCCGGAGAGGGAGATTTCGATGCTATCGTCACCAACGTCATCTCTATCAACCATGTGCCTACTCTCCATCTACACGAGTGAGTAGTTATATGTAGGCATGTGAGCTGGATGGGGATTGGATGAGATTATTTACCATATAATCATGCATAGATGTTGAGATTTGAGGTGTTTATCTTGAAGATATTCTTGTATGGGAGTTGATGCACTTTTTCTATGTTTAATGCTTCTTACTAGGGTCCGAGTGACATGATTTCAGTACTGAACTTTTATTGCCACATCATATATATGAGTTTGATATTTATCTGCAAAGTGAATTACCTGTTATTATGTTGAACCTATGAACCCTAAAGTGATAGGTAGGGAAAACAAGGAGGATGTGATAGTTTGAGGATTATGTGTGTATATGGAGTGTTAATGCAATTTTTTGGGCTATTCGGAAGGGTAGAATTTAATTAATGTAGTTCCAAATTGGCTCTGGTGAAATGAGAAGGTTGGAGAATGGATGTTATGCAAATTCTCATGGTTAGTACGCATAACTATATTTGGGACACACACCTACACACAGAGGAGTCAGAGATAAGCACCACATAGAGGGGAGTGCCAGTGATTTTATGTGAAGACATGAAGGTAAACTATGGAAGGATCCAACAACAAGAGTTGGATCCGCACCGTTATCAAGCAGAGGAAACATGTATCTACAACCACAAAGATCTCCCCACCTATGTCGATAACCTGAATTTTTTCCTTTGCTTATTAACCCTATGATGGGAGATTATCGCCTCGATCGGGTACTTGTGGACGAAGGAAGCTCCATCAACTTGATATACCTCGAGATGCTGGAGGAAACTGGTAATCCCCAAATCCTCCATCGGTCCTAGCTCCACTATCTTCCATGGGATAATACCAGGCATATACGCCCGGTTACTCGGCTACATCACCTTGGATGTGGCGTTCAGGAAAAAGAAGGAAATGTTCGTCGGGAAGAAATGACCTTTGAAGTCTCAGCTTTATGTGTCGCTTACCAGACGCTCCTCGGGTGACCTATCGTCTCCGAGTTCAGAGCGATATCAAACTACATCCACCTCCATATGAAGATACTAAGTCCCAAGGGCACTAATAGAGTCCAAGGAAGTAGGTTGTTGGCCAACAGGTCTAGACGGGAAACTGTGCACCTATCCTTCTGTCGTCCGGGTTGACCTGGAGGAAAGCAGGGGTCTGGTTGAATCCACAGGCCACAACCCACTTTGGGGGTCGCCCGACAGACACATAGTGCCACCTTTGGCTTCGAATGGAACTCCAACCCTGCACCTATTCTCTCTACACCAAGCCTGCAGGTCACTTTTGCCTAATAAAGCAACAAGGAACTTGGGACTCGTTTTGATCTAGTCTTTATCGACTGAAAGTCATCTGGATATTTCCCTTCTGGTTGGCGTCTACCACGACCCTTTGCCACTAAGAAAGACTCTAGGGAACCAATGGGAGCATCGTCAAGGCGTTGCCGCCCGGTTAAAAATAAATTACTTTGTACCCTAGTTCTTTGAAAGAGAAATCAATAAACTAGTATGAAGAGCATATATGTTTGAGGTCGTTATCATAGCCCCATTCGGTCCAAGAGTCCGCTCAGAACCTATCATGACGGTTTCGATGTCCTCCACCATTCTCTAGGGCTCAAACTCGTATTCATTGTCCTTTGTTGGCTCCCTGCCATGAGTAGCAAACATGAACCTCCTCGTCGCCAGCAAATTTCCATCTTTCCATCTATGGTCGACCCTTGCATGGCAGCAACGCCGCAAAGTGGGAAAGACTATGACATGGAAAGAGGTGACAGTCATAGAAAACAATAAAAAAATCATGAAGTACTAAGGGAACCGTATCACACAGGGATTTTGCCACGGCTACAACAGTAGGTCACCACAATCGGCCAGGGTTTGGGCAAGCTCCTAGACCTCCTTATTCTACTTGTCCAAGGCCTCGGCATCGTATCCCGAGGCAACCTCTTAGATGGCAAAGTCGATTTCATGGACCGAATAGTGGTTCTTTCTCTAGAAGAGGGCTGTGTGCGCTCCGATCTGAGCACACTCGTTCAGATGAGCTCGCAGAGGTCGGGGAGACTCGCAAGGAGGCACAAGGTGGAGCTTCCGATTGGCGGATTAGGCAACAACTTCTCCAAGGTAATTGAAACTTTAGCCTACAACCTCCTAAGTCCTTTCTCTTACATCTTGAGCTTCTGGATCACCTCTGGGTGTATCCAGGAGGAGGTCAGGGGAAGGAAAAAACCACAAGGAAAAAAGCCAATGGGTGAATACTAGTGCGTACCTATCAAGGTCTTCTGGCAGTTCGCCTCAGAAACTTCAGCAAGCGTCATTGTGCCTTCATCTTCTCCAACTCGGCCAACAGCGACTGGATGCAAAGCCCTGTCCTGGGTGACCTGATCCCGATCCCCTTCCAGCGGAAGGCCATGGGGGCTCGGAACGGAGGCACTCATTCTCCTTCCCCAAGGCTGCAAGAAAGAGGACGAATGGTTAAATAGAAAGCGAAAGGAGAACCAAAAATCCAATGATCAAAATGGCTCACCGTCAGGCTCAGCACGAGCCTAACGGAGTGCGCCTTTGGCATTTTCAGCACAGATCTCAGCGGCGGTCAGTTTCTCCTTTAGCTAACTAGTCATTTGGCGTTCTTCCATTCCATCAATGAAGAATGTGGAAGGATGAGATGATCATTAGCAAACTCGTACTTCGTCTAGGAAGCATCTCGGAACTCCTAAATTCCACTTCTAATTCATTTGTCAAATTCTAGTTCAAAATTTTGCTCAAATTTTGGCAAATGAACTTTGGCGGGATCTCACTTGACACCCTACTCCTAAAAAAGGTCAAGCAAGGTTCAAAGCAGCAAAAAGAACCCCCAAGCAGACATCCTTCAGACACAGTTGGGGTGGGCTCGGGAGCTACAATTACTAGGCACTCAGAAGATTCGGAGATGCACATATTGCTGCGAGGCTAGGCCTCACCCCGTGATGAATACTCACTTATAATTAAGAATTTTTGAAAGATGAATAACAAATAGTCATAGTAGGCCTCCACAACTATTGACATGTTTTCACAATCGTAGGAGTCCCTAGATGGATAGATGATGTTGTGGGCCGTAAAGTTTCGCTTGGCTCCTTGCTTTGGCGGTCTCTTCTAACGTGAGGCCATAGAATCCTAGATGGATAGATGATGGTGTGGGCCTTAAAGTCTCGTGTGGTTCCTTGCTTCACCTATCATAGACTCATAGTTCCTAGAAGACTTAAAGTTTCATGTGGGCCTATAAAATGGTTGTTGAAACCAAGCATCAGAGAGAAAGTTGGTTGTCAGGCTGATCTGAAGCTTCAGGTGAAGGAAAAGTGCAGGAGCAATGGAAGAGACTTGGAGCATGAAAGTGCCATCCAAATCACTTCCCACAGTTTAGGAACGAATGAGGAGGAATATGGTGTCCACCAAGGTCTGCCCGATCTGCAATGTCGCGACGGACTCATGGCGTCATTCACTCCTAGACTGTGACATGACCCGAAGCTCACAATCTAGCTAAATATGCTACTACTCTATATGGGGGACGCCATGTGTGGCTGTCTGATCCCCTGGATTTCTTATGTATCCCCAAAAACGTTATTATTCAATAAAGAGCTTCGGGTCGTTTCCTCAAAAAAAAAGTTCCTAGAAGACTGGATTAAGCACCGATCAGCTGGCTCAAATCAGGCGCCGCGGGAGAGGAAAAATTATGGAAGAAGATGTGGTATGTCAAAGTACCAGCAAAGCTAGAGTGTTTTTGTGGCGGCGAGCGCATCAGTCGCTTCCCGGCAGGAGATGTTGGGCATCACCGAAATATGGCCGAGACAGATCAATGCTCGATCTGTGGTGCGGCTGACTCTTGGAGGCACTCGCTCCTTGATTGTACCATGTCTAGGTGTGTTTGGGCACTTGTGGATGAGAATATCACCGAACACATGAGTCTGACATCCGAACCATCAGCAAAGCAGTGGATATTTACGATGATCCAATCTCTTGATCATTCGGCGTTGGTGGAGATGGTGGTAACCCTCTGGGCAATCTGGCTTGCGAGGCGGCAATGGATCCATGAAGGTGAGCAACGGAGAAAGCCATCTAGCCAGAAGAAGTCCAAACCATGCAGCTGCAACTGCAAAGGGTTGTATTGCACCACCGGTGGGACAGGTCAAAATTAATGTGGATGCTGCTACGGCAAAGTCGACGTCGAGCGGAGCAGTTGCGGTGGTGCTTAGAAGTGAGACAGGTACCTCGCTCCTTGGTGCCTCTTCTCTCACTTTCCGAGAGATCAAGATGTCCCTACCGTCCTCGAAGCCATGGCTTGTAGGTAGGCACTCGCCCTGGCGCAGAATCTCGGACTTACTCATGTGTGTAGCTTCAGATTCCTTGGAGGTCATCAATAATCTTCACCAACCATATATGGGGGCCTATGGGATGCTTGTCCGAGAGACTCACTCTTCCCGAATCATCAGAGGAGGCTCGATTCTCCTTTTCCTTCCAAACATCAAAACAATCAGACAGATGCTAAAATCACCAATTGGCTACAATGAAGAAAACATTCAATAACATAATTACTTTAGGTTACAGATAATCAATCAGAGAATAATAATCATCAGGTCACCTAAATCAAGAACCAAAGATTACATCCCCATACATATATAGTACAGTACTATGTTTAATACGGAGTAATATGTAAAAACTAGAGGCACAACGCAGCCTACAACTACAACAGCTGAGCTTCTCTTCTTTTTTTATACACAGATGGCATGGCACGGCGGAAAGCTACAGCAGCAACAAAGAAAGAAGCTCCAAGTCTTTGCTCAGAGAAAATAGCTTTCTTCACGGGCTGCCCGGCTTCTACTAGAGTCTAGAGCTGCGCCCCTGCTAGTTCGAGGAGAGGAAATGCACTCGGGCGAGCGGATACTCCTTCCCGGAGACCCAGACACCAGTCTGCGACCACTGCACGTCCTCCCATGCCAGGTTGTCCTGCAGCACCTGATTTGCGCCCCAGGGAACAGACACCAAAGTTGAATGATCATGTCTACGCCCACTGGAAAGAAATAAATATATTATGGATCGCTGGTGTAATAAGACGGCAAAATACCTCAACTTGTTCAGCTGGCAGTGGGATACCAATAGATCGCATGGCGATCTCAGGCATGGCTTTCTTACACCGTGACCATCGGAACACGTCCCGCAGTTCATGTTCTGCAGTGACCCTGTCCCCATTTTGTGAATGGTGGTGGCTACTGTTCTGGTGTTTCTCCGGTTCTAAATTGGATGTGTTAGAGCTTGATCCAATAGAACAAGGCTTTTCTCCACTGAAGCACAGCTCATACCTATGAGAACTTAGGCCAACAAGACCAAAATTGAAACACAGTGAGTAATATGCAAGTAAAAGTATAATTTCCAGAGGATACCAACAAAACAAAACATAAGTCAGTCACTTGTACCTATTGAAATGTGTTTCCAAGTATATCACTTCACCCTTTTTCAGCCTCGCGGAAGTATAAAGAGTTTTTTTCAATCCCTTGTCAGCCACAATGCTTATACTATATTTTAACCTGAAGGAAAAAAAAAGATTACTAGGAGCAACCTTAGCTCAAAACAGAACAAGCTGATAGCTTCTAGCAGAACTGCACAAGACATGAGCACCAAAAAATACGAGAACTAGTATGACATAGAAATGTTCGGGAAAATGAGGGGCTTCAGAAGGCAAGTTGGGAAAGTACCATGGCTCATTGCAGAGATTGTACTGTATTGTGACTTCCCGAACAAATCTTTGTTGACGCAATGCATTCTGCATGAAACATATCGATGAAACCTTAGTACAGAATAGAAAGAAAAAAAGGTCACTGGTTAAAAGAAGAAAAATTACATACATACTGTAAAGTATACTCTACCCATTTAGCTAACAATTTTGTTAAGAGAAAAGAAAAAAGATTGTCAGAAAATTACAGAAGCTGCTGCTCTTGTTGTCATTGAGCGCTCCACTGCAACTGGAGCAAGTGTAGGCTCCACAGCTGATGTATGGCTAAGGCGAGGCTCAAGATCAATGGTACCACCTCCTTTCTGTAAAGAGTAAAGCATGCTAAGCAAGCAGTCTTGGAACAGTGATTAATAAAAGGATTTTACAAGGTTGTAGCATCAACTTTCTAAAAAAAAATTTGTGGCATGAACAGAATAAAATAAAAAGGAAATATTTCAATAATGTGCACAGTTTTACAGTCTTACTACCTTAACGATGCAGCAGCGTTCTATGCGAAAGCTACAACCAATACCAGCACCCCAAGCACGGGAGCGCACATTGTTCCTTAGAGTTGAAGTATAGCCTGGGATATACAATCATCTGTTAGAGTACACATAACACCATCTTACCTTTTAACCAAGTGTAAATAGCTAAGACTTACTGTCTTGTGGTGGTAGAACACGAACAGTTGCACGTAGTTCTTGGATGGCAGATGGTGGAGGTGATGATGTAGGGGAGCAGTAGCCAGTATGCATTAGCACTAAAAAAGCACCAGTTAGAATCAGCTTTCTGAGCTATTTTAGAAGATTGGAAAAGCAATAAAGAACCAACCAGCCACAAGGTCAGAATCATTTGTATAAACATCTGTTCCCCAAAGCTGAGCACCTTTTACCTGCAAAACAGTGATTTTAACAAGTGAATAAAGTAGTCAAGGGAAGAAGTTCGCAACAATCATTAAACAACACTTGCTAACTAAATGAAGAGTGTAGGCCTATATGATTTCAAGACAGTAATGCACATCCCAAGATGAGTTCATCATTAATTGCTTTCCTTGTGCTGTTTGTGGAGAAAAAGGGAAAATAAATCCAGTAACACAGGCTTGGTGATTGATGAAGTGACTAAGAGTGTCTAACACAAAAAATCACCTGGGAAATCAGTACACTTACTTGCCGATTAGTGGAAGTAACAAACTCCGCAGGTATTCGAATTTCAAGAGTAGGAACACTTTGTTGATTCTCAGAATTTCTAGCATCTGGGGTTGCTTCAAACTCTTTCCATGATTTCAGCAGCTCTTGCATGCATTCACCAGCTTTATATACAATAGCAGACACCTCAGACTTACCTGCATCGGTGAGAATACTAAGATGACAAATACAAAGCTGACAAACTTATGGAGCAAGGTGAAAAAAAATGCAGCTAGAAACTGGATGCTCGTCCATAATTTCTACATACAAGGGATTTCAAAGAGCTGGATCATCAAATATTAAGTTGGAAAATAAAAACATGCAGGTGCGAATATAAAATGGATCACCCAGAGCACTAAAATCCCGCAGTATGGTAATCTGCAGTACTCAATGTGATAAGGAATTATAAAATTATCTAGGTGCTAAGCTTTTGATGACTCCAGTTCAAAAGAAGCAACACTGTCCCATGTTCCATTTTATTCCACTAGGAATAGAGATAATTAACTGACCTTGAGACCTGCAAGAAGAAATAAATAATGAACATTAGATTTTTTGATCAGTTATCACTTATAGATAATTTATGGCCTATTAAACAGAAGTCAGAAGGACCTTTCTTTCATCCACAGTGAAAGAAATACAAATTTCGAGAAAAGATGAATGTGACTTGTGATAGTTATGCTCGCTACCGCTATTATGCTATCTGAATCAAGTATGTGAAACATAGAAAGATGCAGTGTTAAGCTTACCCTTCGCCATCACGCATTTTGGACCGAAGCCGAGGTTCCCGTTGAGATGCTTGACTACCTCCCTTTGAACGTGCCATTCTCCTGCGCTGAATACTTCCAAAAGTGTCCTTATCTTTCTCTGCATCTCCTTCAGGACCAGTATCATCAGATTCCTTGTCATTATACTTGCTCCTTTGGTCATGCCTGTCTCCTGTATCCACATCCTTCTCTCTTTTCTTGTCCTTAGGATCCCTATCATGAGATCTCCACATGTCATCTTTTAGTGTCTTCATTTCAGCAGCTGTACTCTCATGTTCGGCAGGTTTAACTGTTCCATCAGATGCTGTTTTTTCCAGCGTTGCAATCCCCTTGTCAGCTGCTAAAAAGGAATCCTTCTTGGCGGAATCCTTCTCACGATCATTGTTTTCCTTGTCCTTCTGGGGGTCTTTTCTTTCCCTGTCCCACTTTTCAGCATCCCGGTCGTCTCTTGGAATTTCTCTTCGTTCAACACTACTGCCTGCAAGCTGAATACCAGTTCTGCGATCATTTCTATCGGTGTCTCTTGCACCAAAATCCCTATGTTTTTCATCCTTCTTTCTCCTGTCCTTGTCTCTGAACTTATCTTCGCTTTTAGGTTCTATTTTATTCTCACCAGTGGATTCATGTGCATCCTTGGAGTTGCGTTCTTCCACAGGAGTCGGAACCTTGAGAGTTTCATCTGTGCCTTGCAAACCAGGACGGGGAAAACACCAAACTGCATCATCTGGCTGTTCAGCATACCTTTTACCCCTATGGTCTTTATTATCTTTCCAGGCTAAGTTTGAAGTTCCAGTAGGGTGGCCATCCTTATCTGATTTTCCATCACCCAAGAAGTCAGCATGCACTCTTCGGTCAGCTCTTAATTCATTTGCATCTGCTCTGTTGTTAGTCTTTACATCAGTCTCTACTTTATTGCCTTGAAATTCAATCCTGGTATCACTATGGACATCCCGAGCATCAGCTTTTGCCTCCCGGTCATCAGTCTTGGTGTCCCGTGCATCTTTGTTTTGCTTTGCTTCTAATCTGCTGTCAGATGAGATAGAGTGGTCTACAAAGTTGGAGGAGCCAACAGGCAGACGGTGTGTCAGAGATGGTCTGTTATCATCACGAGACTCAACACGTTGTACTTTGGCAAATCTTCCATCATGTTCAAAAGAACCATGGAAATCACTGCTGCCTGGTTGAATGACTTTCCCAGACGGGGTCGAATACAGGCTGCTTTCGTCTAAAGGACGTTTCGCAGGTGTAGAGTGGCTACCCTCCTCATGCAACCTCTTTGGAGCACCGCTCATTTTTCCTCAAAATGTGAAGGGGGCCTTCAATATGAGCCAAGTATAACTCAAATACAAAAGGGAAGAGCTCGAAGTCTTCGACACAAGACACTGCCAAAAAACATTAGGTTGTGTCAGAACATGTTAGTTACTTTCTTCTGTGTTTTAAAAACTAGACAATTAAATAATTTATTCAGATATTTGTGCTTTATGGTTTATTTAGAATATGGTTGTGATGCATCAAGTTAATTCCATGTAATGAAGATGTCCTTTTATGATATGTCCAGACCATATTGTTTAGGTCTAAACAGATTCGATCATGTAAAGAGACCAAAAAAGATGAGCTCTTCCTTACATGTAAACACTAACATAAATACGTATATGTATATATATGGCAAGCTATCTGCACCAATCAAAATCCAGAGTGTCAAATTAATGAGTTACAGCATAAACAATATGTTCTAGAAAGCAAGTAATCAAAATTTCAAGGAATAGCATCAATCTAGGGGCTGTGTTGGTACCATGTGATCTTGTATGCAGGAAATAATATTCTGGTGATTGTCCAGTTTGGTCATTGTAAAACTGAGACAGAGCATTGCACTATTCCGATTAGTATTCGGATAGCATTCTAAAATCCCTTCCATGCCTTGCCAATACGACTATGATGGGACAGAGCATTGCACTATTTGTTGATGTTCAAAATATCGGCCAATTTATCATGAATCGGGGGGTCAACGATACGTTTACACCATATCAAGCATGTTTATCACTAGGGACGATTTACCAATAAATCAGCCAGGGCCACCAGGCTGAAACCACCAAACTGGGGCTGCCTCTGGCGCATCCCGCACAATCTCCCCACTCGCTCAGGATAGGGTTTGGGCTGCCCCGTGCGCCGACACACCACGCTCCAGATTCACCCAGCCACAACCATGCTCACCTCCAGCGGCTCAAGCTAGCATGGCCCTAGCTCACCGGCCCTCTTGGTCTCTCCATAATGGTCTCGTCTTCCCCAGCCGCTGAAGCAGCGGCACGGCAACACCCTGTCCTGAGCTTCGAGCGCATCTCCACCTTGTCCAGAAACAGAAGCATGATGGCAGGACCAGCTCTTCACCGACACCTTCCTCTAGCTCCAGCAGAGCGAGACCCGCACCACCTCCTTACTCCAGCATGCACAGGAACCTGCCACCACTTCTTTCATTTATATATTTTTTGCCCTATATTTTTCTTGTATAGCATATTTTAGAACTTTTAGTGCTGGAACCTGGGATTTCCAAAAAAAACTGGCCAATAAATAGTCGACCCATAAAATCAATTTTTTACAGGATAAAGTCAATTACTCGGCGGATAAACGATTAACCTCTATTCCGAGGCTGACTAAGCAGTAAACAATAAATGATGCCTTGACCATAGTCCATTCTGGAGCCAGGGCCGTCCCTGGGCTAGGGCAAGGACAACGGCCCAGGGCCCAGCCTGACTAGGGCCCCAGACCCTGTGAACAACTAAGTATCCTGTGTTGTATAGAGCCCACTAGCAAACATGCAGGCAGTCAACTATGAGGCCCAAAAGCCATGGAGCAATGAAATAAGAAAAGCAAAGGCCTTCCTGCCAACTAGCCTAGGAACCCTTCACTAAATGTACATAGGAAAATAAGGTTCCACCAGTCTGTCTTCACCTTCTTATCACGCGCACGAGCGGACGCTGTTTCTTCTTCCCTTCAATTACCCTCAAAAGTCCAAAACACCATGCTAATAAATGGAACTTGCCATGTTCTTTGATTCACTCTTGATTTCTTCTATTCCTACGAATTTCATCTCAAATATAAGCACTCCCATCCTGGCAGTGTGCCAGAAGATACAGGCCATGGGCTCTTCTCTCTTCTGGCCTCTCATTTTTTAAACAGCCAGATAGGAATCGAGGACACAGAGGTTTGATGATTTCTGCTATTTTACTCCAAAAATTCAGGTGTTCCTGCTCCTTTCTTGTAAGATTGTTACTCCCTCCGTTCCAAATTAACTGACGCAGGTTCACTGAACCTAGACAGTTTGCCTAAATCCACGTCAGTTAATTTGAAACCGAGGGAGTACATAATAAAGAATTATTTTGATCTACGATAAGAAAGGGATAGAAATATCCCAACCCTTTGTTGAAGTGCTTGCTCAGGATTGTATTATAATGATATTTTCTCCTATCTTTTTGGTTATCATATGATCCCACCAAGCTAGGCCGAGAATTGAGAGATTATTGCTAAAACTTAACATGTTGTGTGTACTAGAGTATTATGAGACATTATTTGATATCCTATCAACCCTGATATTCATCGTTACCGATATTTGGTTCGATATTTAAGTCAAATGAAAACCTAAAATGCACGGATATGGATAGGTGTATCCGTATCCGATACGGATACGTAAATTCACCATTTTGGAAAAGCGCCAATATGTGATATGTTTAACTAATTTTTTAATTCACAAAAAAGTATATGTATAGAAGCTAGGAACAGCAGATTACCTTCTTGGTTGCTCTCCTGAGGATGCCAAAGCAGCTCCTCCAAGCCTCTCCAATTGACAATGTTGATGCCCTGTTCCAACTCGAAGTTCCAAAGGGATAGAATTAGACTTTTAAGTGTAAAAAAAATGAATATGGAGCAGCAAATCAAATCATTAGTTAGATGTACACCAAGGCAATGGCAGCAGGAGTGTACCTTCGGTGGCTGCTGATGTTGCCTGCGATTGCGAAGTGGAGGTCTAAACCGGCGAGCTGCCGCCGGCCTGCCTGCCTGCCTCCGTGTCTCTCTGGCTGCTGACTAGCCTGCTGCTTTGAGAGGGACAGAGGGCTGAGGGTGGAGTCGGGAAACAGGGAGGATCCAAGGAAGGATAGGAGCAGCCTGAAGGAGCTCGCTGCCGGCCTTCCGCTGCCAGCTCAAAGGCGAGCTCAAGGAGCGGAGGGAGCGGCGGTGGTCTGGTGGAGGCCGGCGGAGGGGAGCCGCGCGGCGTGGTCTGGTGGAGACCAGCGGAGGGGAGCGGCGAGCGGTGGTCTGGTGGAGGTCGGCGGAGGCAAGCGACGAGGCGTTGGTCGGGTGGAGGCCGGCGGAGGGGAGTGGCGCGGCGTTGGTCTGGTGGAGGCCGACGGCGCCGTGGTGGTCTGGTGGAGGCGAACGGAGGGGAGCGGCGCCGCGGTGGTCTGGTGGAGGCCGGAGGAGGGAGCGGCGCCGCGGTGGTCTGGTGGAGGGCGGCGAAGGGGAGCGGGGCGGCGGTGGTGGGAGATCCGGAGATGGCTCGTGGCGGCGCAGTCAGAGATGGGAGACGCCGATAGGGTTTCTTTTGCTTTCTGCGCGGCGGGATGACAGCAATTATATTATTCCTGTAAGAGGAAGTGCGGCAGATATACCATAAAAAGACCCACAGCCGCGAAATAAGTGTCATTTTACAGCTTTTGCCAAAATGGGCTTTAAGGTTTATCCTTCTCTCGGGGCGGCGCCGAGGTTGAGCACCTATTTCCCGATCTCCTTGTTTCCTCTCCGTCTCGCTTTGAGTTCCGGCTGATCAAGAGGCGATCTTGCATCGTTTTCCGGCCTCGGCTTGGGTGTGTTGGGGATAACATCGACGTTCAGTTTTGACATATGGATTCATATTCATGACCTCCCTATAGGCTACGCCCCAATGATCAAGTATTTAGCATATAAGGTGGGGAAGTTCATAATGGCAGAAGGTGAGGTGTTTCAAACGATTTTGAAGGGAACTTTATCGCGTACGAATCAATCTTGATGTGAGGATGCCTCCGAAAGTTTTCGTATCCATGGTACATGCTGAGAAGCGTGAGATTTTCCCGGTGAAGCATGAGAAATTGCCAAACTGGTGTCAGGTTTGTGGGCGCTTGGACCATGGCGATGGAGTTCACCCACCTCAAGCTCTGGTTTTTAAAATTTAAAAGCTTCCTGGAATATGCGTTTGGATCGTCGGCCTGGTCGTGGCAGATGCGGTACACGAGGTGTAGGAAGGAGTGGTACTGCTCCGGGACGCGGAAGGGGCGATCGCTTTGATTCTAGCCAGATGTATACTAAAAATATGGAGGAAGACGAGGTAGATGCCTCTAACAAGAGAGGTGCTCCTGCAAGCACTCCTAACTTGACCGGGCTAACTAGTACTAAGGGAGCTCTTGTTACAGTGGATAAAGAAATGAAGGTGGGAGCTATTGTGTCTCATTTTGAACCAGTTTCGCCTCCTAGCCCTAATCCGGCGAGGGGCCCAAAAAGGAAGAAGAAGGTAGTTTGAGAAAAGAAACATCTAAGGGCGTGTTGGCGGGCTCCTCCGAGGAGCGCCGCCAAGCCCAATGAGTCTTTTCAACATGAACTACTGAGGAGTGGGCAATGCCTCGATAGTTCAGGAGCTCCATGATTTTATTGTAAAAAAAATCCCATCAATTTTATGCATTCAAGAAACACAAATTACCAAGGCTCGTGTTGAGTCTTTGGCTAGTACTCTAGGTTATGATCGAGCTTATGTTGTAGGAAGTGATGGTAGAAGTGGAGGATTAGGTATTTTCCGGAATAATGATATTGATGTTGAGGTTTTGGGTTACTCACAGTACCACATCGATGTATGTGTTGTAAGCATTGGCGTAGATAAATGGAGGCTAGCAAACATTTATGGAGAGGCTAGAAGAAACGAGCGATATAGGACATGAAATATGCTAAAACGTCTGTAACGATAGTACACTTCCATGGCTTTTTTTGGGAGATTTTAACGAAGTCCTGGTGAACTCACACTCAGATACAAGGTTTTAGGGAGGCGGTTGATGTATGTAACCTCATGGACCTTGGCTATAGGGGCCATTTCTGGACCTGGGAAAATAAAGTGGTAGGGGTACCTATACGAGGGTATGCCTTGATCGTGCTCTCAGATGGGCTGAATGGAGTGCAGTTCCCTGGCATGTATGACACATATCGACATGGCAACCTCGGACCACTTGGCCCTTTCAGTGCAACTTGATGAGACTCATACCAGGGAGAGGGGTGGTAAGCTTTTTCGATACAAAACAATGTGGGAACATCATGAAGAACTGAAACCGATGGTGGCTGCAGGCTGGTCAGATAATTCCGCAAGTTCTCTAGTTGCAGATGTACGTAAAAAGCTCGCGAATCTGGCTAGCGATATGAGCAAGTGGGGAACTGACACTTTTGGAAGTGTTCGAAAGGAAATCCAGAGGCTAAAGCATGAACTTGAGAGACTAAGAAATCTTCCACTACATGTGGGGCCTAGCCATGCCGAGATTAAATTTAATGATCAATTACTCGAGTTGTATCATCGTGAGGAGAATATGTGGAGATCACATGCTGACTGGCTATCTCATGGCGATAAAAATTCCAAGTTCTTCCATCTTCGTGCTAGCATGAGAAAGAGGAAGAACTTGAACAAATCTCTGACACGGAAGGATGGTTAGGTCATGGAGGACAAGGCAGAGATGCAGGAGATGACAACTGCTTTTTAGAAAAAAATTATATACGTGCGAGGGGGTTCGTGACATGGACCAGGTGATTGAGCATGTCCCTCGTAAAGTCACGGCAGCCATGAACAATATTTTGACAGCTGATTTCAGTCAAGTGGAGGTAAAGAAGGCTCTCTTTCAAATTTTCCCAACAAAAGCTCTAGGGTCTGACAGCTTCCCGGTTCACTTCTTTCAACGTCATTGGGATATTTGTGGGCTATATATCACGAGAGTTGTCCTGAAGATTGTTCATGGTAAGGAATTAGGGGAGAGCATTAATGAGACTATGCTCATAATTATTCTAAAGATTAATAATCATACCCTTTTGTTGCAATTTAGGCCCATAAGTTTATGTAGTGTGTTTTATAAGATTGCACCAAAAGTTATGGCTAACCATTGATACGTTGCTAACGTATCCATAATTTTTGATGTTCTATGCTTGGTTTTATCTACTTTCTTATGTTTTGTTCACACTTTGGAGTACTTTCTATACACTTTCTTGGATTAACCTATTAACAAGAGCCACAGTGCCAGCTACCTATTTTCTGCTGTTTTGAATTGGACGGGACAAAAGCCAAAGTCAGTTTTTTACCGAAGGACACACGGAGCCAGAATACGAGACGGAGAGGGGTTAGGGGGGCGCCACACTACCTGGCCGCACGGTTCAGCCTGGCCCACGCCAGGGGGTGGTCTGGCCGCCTCCGGCACACCCTCGGCCTTCCCTTTCGCCTATAAGATGCCTCCGATACAGAAACCCTAAGTACTCGATCAAAATTCCACGAAAGAGTCTGTATCCGCAGTCATCTCCATCCCTAGATCGGGAGGGATCTGAAGCTCTTCCCGGCACCCTGCCGGAGGGGAGAATTCACCCCGGAGGCCTTCTTCATCACCATGCAAGCCTCCGGTCTGATGCGTGAGTAGTTCATCTCTGGACTACGGGTCCATGTAGTATCTAGATGGCTGATTCTCCTCCTTTGTGCTATCATGTTTAGATCTTGTGAGCTCCGTTCATGATCAAGATCATCTATTTGTAATTCCTACATGTTGTGTTTGCGGGGATCCGATAGATATTGAGATGCTATTTCAGATTGATTATTGATTCTATCATGTCTTTGTTATTTGTGATCTTGCATGCTTTCCGTTGTTAGTAGCTATCTTGGCCAAGTAGATGCTAGCAACTCCAAGAGTTAGTATTTATGCTCGATAGTGGGTTCATGCCTCTAGTAATCTGGGGAAGTGACAGAAATCTCTAAGGTACTAGATGTGTTGTTGCTACTAGAGAGAAAACAACAATCCTTTGTTCATAGAACAATCGTATTGTTTACTTTACACGCAATGCGTAATGCAATTATCTGTTGCTTGCAACTTAATACTGGAGGGGGGTCGGATGATAACCTGAAGGTGTATTATTAGTCATAGATACAGTTGGATTAAGATATATGTATAATGTTGTAATGCCCAATCGAATCTTAAAGGAGTTAAGATGAGTAGTATATGCATGATTTCTTTCTCGATGTTTGTCAATTGTCCCGATGTAATTTGTTCACCCAACATGTCATCTATCTTAAGGAGAGCCACCACTAGTGAACTATAGACCCCGGTACTTTCTTTTACCATCAATCTACAATTGTCTACTACTTTCTGTTTACTTTCTGTAAACTATTATTTCTTTCACTCGATACATTTAATCCTTTGTTTTCAGCAAAACCGGTGAGATTGACAACCCTCATCGCAAGTTGGGGCAAAGTTATGTGGTTGTGTTGTGCAGGTCTCCACGTTGCTGTTGGCACCGGTAGTGCGCCCTGCCAAAGTTCAGCTAGCAACACCTTTGGGGTGTTTCCTTGCTCCTACTGGATTGATAACCTTGGTTTTATAACTGAGGAAAAACTTGATGTTGTGCTCATCATACCTTCCTCTTGGGGTTCCCCAACGGGCTCGATATATTTTGGGCTAAGCAACCATCTCAAGATGGCCCTCCCTAACATTATCTCTGAAGAACAATCAGTCTTTGTATCAGGGAGATTGATTACTGATAATATCATCTTATCCTATGAGTGTCTACATTTTATGAAGCGGAATAGATGAAAGAGGAACACTTTTTGTGCACTTAAGCTGGACATGATGAAAGCATATGATAGAGTGGAGAGGGAATATTTGGAGGCTATCATGGTGATGTTGGGTTTTGACCAACAATGAATTTGTGTAGTGATGGGCATGGTCCGATCAGTATCTTTTTCTGTCTTGTTCAACGATAACAAGTTGGAGGGTTTTAAACCAACAAGAGGTATAAGATAGGGTGATCCTATCTGTGGCACCCCGATCCAGAGGATCAAGATACCTCACATTTTTGTCCCAGAAACATGGTGAATGCGGAAACTCAGAAAGCAAAGACATGACCAATACATATTATAGCAGCGGAATGCAGCAGGTTCAAATATTACAACAGATGGTGAGGCTTACATCGTGCCACATGCGCACACAACAGTTTGTACATTATTTATTTCACATTGGAGCCTCGATCAGATCTTATGGCAACGGGGATGTAGATAATGACGTAGACGAAGAAGGCTTTAGACACATGGTTCTGCTTGGGATACCGATTCCTAGTTCTCGTAAAGTAGGTACTCAGCGGCGAGGGTGGCAAAATCTGACATGTTAAAAGCCAGCATGAATATGTTGAATATATTCGCAAGTCATCAAGAAAAGAAAAGCATATTAAGAGATATATGGCATGTCATAAGTTTGGGAAGTCATGGGCTCAGTAGCTCTAAATGCGAGTCTAAACTAAACGGTTGGACTTAACTTACCATCTTACCTTTGGTGGGGAGATCATACGGTCGAAATGAGTGTTCAGGTTCCCACTTTAGTTGTCACCCGACAGAACGAATACTTTGGTTTCACCACACAATCTTATCATAACCTTGTTTAGGCTATTCAGCCTCTAGGCACTTAAGGTGGGTAATAACATTATCATGTTTTTTGGTGATTTTCCCTCGATCTCGATGCGATTAAATGCAAAGTGTGACTCGATCCAAGCATGTTCCATGACCTCGGAACAAGGCTATACTAGATTTGACCAACTACAGTGGCTGCTAAAACCATCCATCAAAATACTCTCCACTCGGCCATCTCTTCAGGAGCAACTCTGAAGTCGCATGAAAGCAAGATATATTATCACAACCATTCATGCTACCGAGACACACTCTCTAGCCACTAACTCTTCCTACTGATACGGTCCTCTAACAAAGTGAATCTCGCACACACTTTTCGAGGTAAAGTATGCCTAATTCCAGAATCCTTACGAGATATAGTTCTGACTGCACAAATCAGTGACCGACTAATCTTGCCACGTTGGGTGGTATCAAGATAGGCTCAAATAGGTTACATAGGCTAAGGTCCTCCCAACTGAACGACGATGGCAAAGCGGGGTGTCCTCTACCTTTATGACTTGCCCTGTTGCATTCATATCAATGAAGCTACATTAATCTTGATTATAAAGTTAAACATCTCCGTCGATTTCTTTGAGTTACTTAGTGCCACTTCCTATATACAACAAGGTAAAACTAGTGATTCCTTCATGGCAAGATAATAACTAGCATGGCATTTACGAGGGTAAGTACGAGGTTGTATTCCAGGGTAACCAGTTAGCACAATTGTTAGTGGAGTCATTGACGTGAGTCCCGCCCCCTCACGCACATGTATGCGGTGGCACATATGTCCAACCTTTGATAAGGAAGTGGGGAGTAAGGGCATCATAGTCTCCTATATGCCGACAAATACCACCATAGGGAGAGAAAGCCTCATCGGTTAAAAGTATTTGCCAGAAAAGCACACAATAAATCCAAATAGTTTTTGGGCTCTGTGAGGATGGAGAAACAAGAAGCGAATAACTCTTTTATCAAATGCCCCAACCTCAAGGGTCGTCGACCGACATTCGTCTGCACCTATCCTCAACGATGAAGAAGAAGCAGACAAAGAGAATGCCTCTAAGTGACACAGCGAGACCATTTGAATAGATCCTCCATTCCAAGGTGGTTCCCCGACCAAAGTGTTGCTGGAATGGGTAGTGGACAAATGCGAGTCTTATGTCACCCGTTGCGGAGAGCCAAACAATCATAGGTCCTTGGTTAATACAGGGTATAGTCAGATCACTCGAGATACTAGCCACCATGCACATGACATGTGCATATGCACCAAACAACCTACTTAGCAACATTTTTCCCAAATTCATAACTATGCATTACTATTATTTGCAAAATAGTACTTAGAGCTCACATAGCATAAATATCCAACTTAAAAGGTTGTAAAAAATTCAGAGAAGGGTTCTATGGATTGCCTTCATCAATGGGGTAGGTCTCAAGTTCAACTTCAGGGGATGGTTGGAGGTTTAAATCTATTTAAGCAATTTTTAGAGACTTAAAACCCTTTTAAAGCCATTGAATAACTGATATAGCATATGGTGTCCAACATTATTAAAAACAGTGACATCGGATAGATATTTTTAAGTAGAACTCAATGCAAAAAGAATGAACACATTTGGATATTTTTTCAGAAAGTTATAGCCTTTCAAACACCAAGGTTTTTCTGCAAAATTCAATTAAAGTCTAAAACAGAAAATCATTTAGAAAAGATAAAAACCTGGCAGGTGGGGCCTACCACTTAATACAACGAAGGGTTATCCCTCTCTGTCCTAGTGGCCATGGTGATGGCGACCTCCGGCGAGCTACCGACGACGCTCCATCGAGAGAGAGGGCCTAGGAGTGGGACATGGAGCTAGGGTAGGTGATGGCGAGCATGGGGGAGGGTGGAAAACTCCGACGAGGTTCCTGGATGGCAGAGCTCGATGAGTGCAGCGGCGGTGGCTTGCATACAATGATTGAGTCGACGCTAAAGAGCTTTGTTTGCTCAGGTGAGGGTGGCTACGGGTTGTTGTGGTCCTAGGGGGGGTGTGCTCGGGTGTGATTTAATTGGACCGGCAAGGCTTGGGGGTGGGGTAAATGGACTAGGGGTTGGCGGCGGTTTCGAGCTTGTCATCAGCGATCAAGATGGGAACGGGCCGGGTCGCTGACCCGACCCAGTTTTTCAAGGCCATTGGGACGCACGGGTCGGCCTCGTACATCTTTTGGGCAAATAGAACCGGCCTTGACTGACCCACTGGGTCGACCGGGTCGACCCATGGACGACTTCACCTTGACATCTCGTAGAGCAACTGGACAGCGTCAGGCGCCCTGCCCCTGCTCCGCCCAACTCTGCCTCTGGCAGCACTTCCTCCCGCTCGCAGTACCGCTCCTGTCGTCTCTCCCGGTCGGCGTACAAATCTTGGTTGCCCAACTCGTCCTTGTCCCAGTCGCAGCCAGGCTCGTCGTTGTCCTAGTCGCCGCCTAGCTAAGATCCCAAATCGGCTCCCATCCCGCTGATGTCAGATGATGGTCGCGTCCCAGCTCGATGAGATTGTGCAACAGCTTGATCTGATTGCATTACCTGTTCATAGTCTCTGCTTTCAGTAATACCTGAAAATATGTACGTAGCAGGAACTAGTGTATCTTTTCCACTTTCCCCTAAATTCAAACAAGCTAATCATGATTAGGTTCATTCCAAGTTTAGAGTTCTATGTTGTTAGCTTACTGTTAGATAGTGCCTCTGGCGTGCAGTATTAGTATCATCGCTCACATGCGCCTGTATCCCGGTCCCCGGACTCCCAGTCCTAAACTGGTGGATCAGTATCATTGGTGGCTAGGTATCGCCCCCTGATTTACATATACTATATCTTCTAATTATTTGTTGTCCTCTTATCTTTTAGAAAATGCCATCTCCGTATATAGAGCTGAAAAACAGTGCAATCTAGCTGAATTTTGGGTCGGCCCTGGGGTACCCAATGGACCAGCGGGGCCACAGGATTTTCTCGGAATGGGTCGACCCATGGCCCCTGAGACTGGCCTTGAGGCTGCGGGGCCAGGGCCAGGTCCGGGACGGCCCATTCCCACCTTGAATCAGCGAGGGAAAGCTCAATCCTAGCCATGGCTTGGGTTAGGGGTACAGGGAAAGAGAGAGGTGGTGCAAGGAATGTTGGCCATAGGAGGACTTTTATAGCAGCGAGGGGAAGGTGCAGCCGCTGGCTCGGGCGAGGATGGTGACGAGGCTCTGGATTTTCTTGTTGAAAGTGGCAACCGTCGTGACGGCTCCAGGGGAAGTTTAGGAGGGGCCTGGGTGAGAGTGGAAGCTTGCGGCCATGCGGAGCAGTTGGATTATTCTAGCGACAGGGTGGAGCAGTGCCACGTCGGGTCGCTATCGCGGCAGGGTCCAGCGCGCGGGGTGCGGCGGCGCTGGGGGCCTTGGGTGATGCAGTGGAGTGGGGGCTATCGATCAGACACGTGGGCGAGGAAAGGGGCACGATGGAGGGTGACCGGTGATGACCAGAAACGGGGGTGCCGTTCTTGAATGAAACTGAACTTTGACAATTAACACGGTCACTGAAATTCAGTGATCATCATGGTTTTCAGAATATTCAGAGGAGGATTGTGCTGGCTGTGGTGCTCAAATTGGCATGGGGTTTCGTTTGTTGGATGCTTCATTCAGAGAGGTCCAACTTGGTATTTGGGCAATTTTGAAATTCCAGACTTGGGGTATGTAGGATTTTAAAATTTCAAATCTGCTTGAATGAAGCTTGGAAGCAATGGATGAGTTTTACGGCTCCAAAAGATGTGAGCTTTGATTTGCTGGATAGAGGGAGGATCACATGGCTTCAACATTGGTGTTCAAAGTTTTTCAAAATTCCAAACTTGAACTATGTAAGAAGAGGTGTGCTTCCATAGACCCCTCACCCCAAAGGGTAAGTAGTTCCTAATCCCTACTTATTTTCGGTTTTAGTCCCACCGTGATCCTCTTTTTATGGCGAAAAACTAATTCGGGAATAGTACAACTGTATTTACCGGCTGTACATATTCTGTCCTAAACCTCTCCGTTTAGATTTGCTCCTCATCGGGGTTCATGCTTTGCGTGTCAGCTTGGCCTGCGTCGTATCGCCATGGTCAACACGAACCTCACATCCTCTCTCTGCACTGAGCAGATGGACATGGACGCGGCTGCTCCTCCTGCTCCCGCGTGGGCCTCTTCATTCTTAAAAAAGATTGGCACCTCTGCCTCTCGCGTCTGCAGCTTGTCGTTCGTGTCTCCACGAGAGATTGATCGATCAAAGACCCTTCCCTGCCGCACGCCCACGAGTACGGGCGGGCGATGGATCGACTACAAACATTCATGGGCACATGCACACCGGCCGGCAAAAGATCGTGGCCAGCGGCGGCGCGTGTTTGTTTCTCGGCGCTTGTCGCGATTCCCACTTGCCTTGTTATTCCAAGAGAAAGGGGCTGTTTGGTTTCCAGCCACACTTTGCCGAGCCAAATTTTTGCAAGTGGGGTAGTCACAAAAGTGTGGTTGGGAATTTAGAAGTCAAAAAGTGTGGCAAAAGTTGGCATAATGTTTTCTTTATGACACATGGGCCATAGGGATAATAAAGTGTGGCAACTTTAGAGTGTGACAAAAATCAAACAGTTGTCAAGCTGCCAAACTTTAGCTTGGCAAAGTCTGGCTGGGAACCAAACAGCCCCAAAACGTGCATGCTCGCAGAGCTTTGCAAAACGAAATAGCATACGCCAGCGTGCCTTGGGCTCTGTACATAAAGCTGGATTACGCTAGCTTTTGTTTCCTGCGGTTATCTCTGAACTTGTAGCCCAGAGAGGTGTTTTTCTGCTGACATAGTAATCTGAAAACTCTTCATGGATGTATCCATGCCGGCTCTTACAGGGTTTCATTTGAATCGAATGGAAACAGGGGTAGAGGCCCCTGTTGCTCTAAAAAGTAACCGTACAAAAGAACGAGAGCTTACAATGAGAAACTCCACTGATTCTAGATGACTTTGTAATCAAACATGTGTGTATTGCTAGCTTTCATGCTCGTGCATGGGCCAGCATCCGATCAATGCAAGATCCAAACGGTACCCCGCGAGAAGATCGGTCTAGCTTGGCCGCCCGGACGATGACGTTCACCTACGACGGCAAATCGGCATTAGCAATCGGCCGATGAACTTCGCCGGCTGAAGCTCTGTTGACATACACAACGGCCCTGCTAGGTGCCCAGATACACGAGCAGCTTCAGCTTCATCGTGATCAGAGCAATCAGACGAGTATCCGCTGTTGAGATCAGAACGAAGTGGCGCACACAGGACCGGGAGTACCCTGCCAGGGTCAAGTTCTTACAACATTACAAGAGAAAAATTATAGGGGATACAAGAGAAAAGAAGACAAACAAACAAAGGCTGCCAAGAGCTCCACAAAAAAATCCAACCTACAAGAACACCAAGAGAAACACCACGAAGGATCCAAGCTTGCCGGACGTGTGTTGACATGACGGTAGTTCGACACCTTCAGTTTTCATCAAGCCAACCGAATGTGGCTGTTTGGTTGCCGCTCTTGTCACAGAACTCCACTCGCCCATCAGGGAAGGAAGCCCGAAAGGAGGGAGGAACATGGAAAGAGAACAAGGAATCCTGAGACCTAGAATGTTGTCCTAGCAGAACGCCCCCCACTCGCCCTCAAGGGGGAGGAAGCCCTGGAGGAGGGAGACCCGCTACTAGGAGACGGGATTAGCCGAAGACAGGGGTCAAGAACTTGTTAACCCGACTTCAGACTAGAGGGAGAACCACATGGCCAACCCACACCGGACACGAAGAAACTCCGATTTGCAAGATGTGACCCCTCTGCATTAAGCCAGTCGAGCCTGGCTATATGGTTGCCGCTCTTGACGACGACTTCCACTCGCTCTTCAGGGGAAGGAATCCCGGAAAAAGGAAAGACCGACGCAAGAGAGCGAGGAGATTCATCTGGAAACGGGAGTTGTCTAGGAAGACGCCATCCACTCGCCCTTCTCAGAAAGGAAGCCTCGAAGGAGGGAGGACACTGTGTTAGACATCTATGTGTACAGGGGCTGTCACATTGTATTGGTTGTATTGGATACGGTGTAGTACACCGATCCCTCTATCTCTATCCCCCCTTGTACTCCCCCTCTCGTGTATATGCCTTCGGAGGCTTTCCGATACTATTTAACACGTAGCACGAGACCTCAACAAGTCATCGTTTCCACCCAGGATAGATCGCCAATATGGTATCAGAGCCTCCTCTTCTCTAAACCTAGCCGCCGCTCTACATCTCAGCCGCCACCGCCGTTGGTTACTTCGGCCAGCCGCCGCCGCCGCTCCACAAGAAATCCAAAAACCAAGATCCTGCTGCCGCCGCTGCTGGTATCCTGATTAGCAGCCGCCGCCGCCCCCAAAAATAGAAACCCTAGAAAACCTACACCCTCCTCCCTCCTCCTTGGCCATGTCGACCTCTACTGCCTCTTTGGTGGTGACCTTGGCCGCAGCGTTGGGAGCCCCTCCTGCACAACTGCTCACTCGGGAAAACTTCCTTGGATGGAAGGCCCTAGTGCTACCCGCCCTGCGTGGTGCCCGTGTCCTGGCTCTTGTCGAGGGAAGGAAGTTGCGCCGGATGAAACCATGGAGGTAGAAGATGAAAACAAGAAGAGAATGACTGTGGAGAATCCAACCTACACCGCATGGATCTCGCGGGATCAGCAGGTACTACAGTTCATCTTGAACTCGCTGTCGCCGGATGTGCTTGCCCACGTCACCGGCCTCGACACCTCTGCTGAAGTCTGGGCTGCTCTCATCGCCCTGATCGCGACACCCTCGCGGTCCAAGATTCAGAGTCTGCGATCAGCTCTCAATGATGCCAAGAAAAGCAACCTCACCGTCGCCAAGTATTATGCAAAGATGAAGGCTCTCGCCTCCGAGCTTGCTGCAGCAGGAAAACCCCTGGATGATGATGAACTGATTGGATACATCTTGCATGGGCTTGATCACAACTACAACTCCCTCGTCGCTGCAGTAAACGCAAACTCAGGTACACCACTTTCTGATCTATATAGCCAATTATGTGCTTATGATCTTCGTCAAGAATCTCCAAAAGAACCGGAGTTCACCTCCTCTGCCAATCTGGCTCGCTGTGGAGGCGGGCAGCAACGAGGACGCCATGATGACCGCGGCCATGATGATCGCCGTGGACGCCAGGACAACTGGGATCGCCGCGGTGACGACCGTGGTCCTCGCCAGGATGACCGTGGATACCGCCAGGATGACCGCGGGTTTCGTGGCCCAGATGATCGTGGCTATGACCGCCATGATCGCTATGATGGTGATCGACGCGATGATGGTCAAGGACGTCGCCTGCAGTGGTGTGATGATGGGGGTGGCCGCCGTCGTGGACGTGCACCCACTCGCTATGTTGATGTCACCTGTCAAATATGCAAAATCCACGGTCATCCAGCAAGCGATTGTTGGTGGAGGTTCCAGGACAACAACAACAACCGCAATGAAGACGCTGACAAAGGGGCCAACATGGCCTCTTATGGAGTGGATACCAACGGGTATCCAGACACCGGTTCCACGAACCATCTGACTGGAGAGTTGCACAAGCTCTCCATCCACGACAAGTACATGGGACGTGACTGTGTTCACACGGCCGATGGTAATGGTATGCAAATAGAACATATTGGTCATTCAATATTGCGCACTACTCATAGTTCCTTAAAACTCAAAAATATCCTTCATGTTCCAAGTGCCACCAAAAACTTGCTTTCTGTTCATAAGCTTACTCTTGATAATGATGTTCTTCTTGAGTTTCACCCAAATTTCTTTTTGATTAAGGATCATGCCACAAGGAGAACTCTATTTGAGGGACCGTGTCGTGATGGTCTCTACCCGCTAGTACCCATATCTACCGGGGCCTCCAAGCAAGAATTCATCACAATAAAGCCGTCTTCCTCGACATGGCACCGCCGCCTAGGACATCCTTCTTCTTTTGTGGTTCAACAAGTTCTTAGGAAAAACAATATTTCTTATACTCCTGAAATAAATCCATACATCTGTGATTCTTGTCAACTAGCTAAGAGTCATCAATTACCATATCATGTTTCTACTAGTGTTTTCACTGTTCCTTTGGAGCAAGTATTCTCTGATGTATGGGGTCCAGCACCTGTTTCTGTTGGCAAACATCTATATTATGTAAGCTTTATTGATGATTTTAGCAAATTCACCTGGATTTACCTACTCAAGAAACGTTCTGATGTCTATCAAGTTTTTCTCAACTTCCAACAACTTGTTGAACGCAAATTTGATAGGAAAATCATTACTATGCAAACAGATTAGGGTGGAGAATATGAAAAACTCAATGGTTTCTTTCAAAAAGTTGGCATTACTCACCATGTTTCGTGTCCCCATGCTCACCAACAAAATGGCTCTGCTGAACGCAAACATCGTCATATTGTTGAGGTTGGTCTTGCCCTTCTTGATCATGCCTCTATGCCTCTTAAGTTTTGGGATGAAGCTTTTCTTACAGCCACTTTTCTCATAAATTTACTCCCTAGTAAAGTCATCAATTTTGAGACACCTGCTGAACGTCTTCTTCACACTACACCCAACTATGACTCCCTTAGAATATTTGGTTGTGCCTGCTGGCCAAATCTTCGTCCTTACAACACACGCAAACTTGCTTTTCGATCAACTCAATGCGTCTTCTTGGGCTACAGCCCTCGTCATAAGGGAGTAAAGTGTCTAGATATCAAAATTGGTCGTGTGTATATCTCTCGAGATGTTGTTTTTGATGAAAATGTTTTCCCCATTGTATCTCTCCATCCCAATGCAGGTTCTAGACTCAAGACTGACATTCTCCTTTTACCTCAAGATTCTTTTTCCACCACATCAAATAATGAGGATGCCTATATTGATGATCATATGCCTATGATACCTGTTGTTACTAATCAACCTCAGTGTACTGCAGAATCGCATATGCCTATAGGTACTCATGGCGTACAGCAAGAACCTGTTGAAAATTTGAGTGAAACTGATGAAGATTCGTGTTCCGATGGTGCATACCATGCAGAAGAAGACGAAACTGACTCTAATCCCGAGCCAAATTCTCCTGCTGCCTCAGATCAGCCACCACCGGATTCCAATGCTGCTTCGCCTGGCTCCACTCCCCCTCGTCAACCACGCCCGTCCCATGTGCCTGTCCGCGTCTATGCGCGACACACAAAGCGCCACGCTCATCCGGAGCGGGACCAGTCTCCATCACGGGCCCCACCATGTGCTCCCGCCGGGCCTTCGCAGCAGACTTCTCCGCAAGCCGTCACCATCAATGATGGTATCATCACCGACATGCCCACAGGGCCTCTGTCCTCGACGCTCGCAGGTGCCAGCTCTGCCACCGCCGATTCTGCTCCCGTCTCTGGTGCTCCCAGATCATCTGTGGCCGGTTCAGCTATGTCGTCTCCTGTGTCTCAGATTGTTGAACCTCGGACCAGATTACAAAAAGGTATAAAGCAACCAAAACAGTACACTGACGGAACAATTCAATATGGTATGTTTACCTCTACAGGTGAGCCATCTACACTCACAAAAGCTCTAGCAGATGATCGCTGGTGCAAGGCTATGCAAGAGGAGTATAATGCCCTGATGGAGAACAAGACCTGGCACCTTGTTCCTTCAAGTTCTCACAAGAATGTTACTGACTGCAAATGGGTATATCGTGTTAAGAAAAATGCTGATGGTACTATTGATAGGTACAAAGGACGTCTGGTAGCAAAAGGTTTCAAACAAAGGTATGACATTGACTACGAAGACACCTTCAGTCCTGTAGTTAAAGCAGCTACCATCAGACTTGTTCTGGCCGTGGCTGTTTCTAGGGGCTAGAGCTTGCGGCAGTTAGATGTGAAGAACGTGTTTTTACATGTCGTTCTGGAAGAGGAAGTTTACATGAGACAACCCCCAGGTTTTGAAAACTCTCAATCTCCTCACTATATTTGCAAATTAGACAAAGCACTTTATAGTCTCAAGCAGGCACCCCGTGCATGGTATTCTAGACTTAGTACAAAGTTGCAAGCTCTTGGTTTTATTCCTTCTAAGGCAGATACTTCACTTTTTCTGTACAACAAAGGTGTTATGATATTTGTTCTCATCTATATTGATGACATTATAGTAACCAGCTCCTCAGATCAAGCCATATCAGCTTTACTTCATGATTTCAATGATGACTTTGCTCTCAAGGACCTAGGTGATTTGCACTTCTTCCTTGGAATTGAGGTAAAGAAGACTACAGATGGTTTATTGCTCACTCAAGAAAAATATGCCACTGATTTGCTTGCTAAAGTTGGTATGCGCCACTGTACAACCTCTCCTACACCACTATCTTCCACTGAAAAACCCTCTCTAACTGAGGGTTCACCCCTTGGCCCTGATGATAGTACACAACATAGAAGTATTGTGGGGGCTTTACATTACTTGACATTAACACGACCTGATATTTCTTTCTCAGTGAATAAGGTTTGTAAATATTTACATTCTCCCACCACTGCACATTGGACAACTGCAAAGAGAATATTAAGATATATTCAGGGTACACTACAGGTCGGGCTTGGTTTCTTGGAATGCACGCAAATAGGCTACAGTTTCGAGATCTAGTACTGAAGCTGAATACAAAGCTCTAGCAAACGCTACAGCTGAATTGATATGGGTTGAAGCTCTTCTTGGTGAACTTGGTGTGACACTCAAGGTAAAACCATGTCTCTGGTGTGATAACTTAGGTGCCACCTATTTGTCAGCCAATCCTGTTTTTCATGCAAGAACCAAACATATTGAGATAGATTACTATTTCGTTCGTGAGCGAGTTGCAAACAAGCTGTTGGATATCAAGTTTATATCCAGCAAAGATCAAGTCGCGGATGGATTTATAAAGGCCATGGCAGTTAAGGATCTATGTGAGTTTAGGCGTAATCTCAAGCTTTCACAAGGTTGTGATTAAGGGGGGCTGTTAGACATCTATGTGTACAGGGGTTGTCACGTTGTATTGGTTGTATTGGATACAGTGTAGTACATCGATCCCTCTATCTCTATACCCCCTTGTACTCTCCCTCTCGTGTATATGCCTTCGGAGGCTTTCTGACTCACTAACCCGACATAAGAGGGAAAAACAGGCAGGTAGGAGGGGACGAAGCAATGGAACCAGGGAGAAGCTCTTCGGAGCATTGGATGGGTGAACATCGTGGAAACTGGAGGCCAACTTCGGGAAGAGGAGCTGGTGACGCCGGAGAAGAGAAACCAGCATCCACCCGAGCCTAAGGGAGAGAAACTCCTCGAACACGCCTCCAACAAGGGACACAACGCCAACGAGAGCACCGTCGTGGCCGCCTAGACACAGTCTAGAGAAGGATTTCTCTAGGAGATAAGCACCTCACCTAGAAACGCGAGGCGGGACGAAGGCTGGACAGCGGGGCGCCACCGCACCGGGCATGGGGCAGGAAGCCAGCAGTTAGGAAGCAGAGCCGCGCGCCAGGGGTCAGGATCGACGGCTGGACCGCCGGGCGATGCGAGCGAGCATGCCAGAGCGCGACATCCTCCCCAAGCCTAACCCCAGGCCACGATCGGCATCCGGGGCAGCGTCCAAAGAGGGGCACGCGCGCGGCAGGTGGACGCCACCAGCAAAGAAAAGGGTGAAAGATGGGGGCGTGGCGACAAGACACAAGGAGAAGTGACGCTGCCAAGGGGCAGAGAGCGGTCCCTAGCTCCACCGACGACGGCCTCCGGATCCCAGCAGTACAGGCTTCCTCCAAAACCACCGCGCGGGGAGCCCGAGAGGACCCGAATCCCCGACGCCCCCTTCACCGGTTCCCCCGACTTAGCCAGCAGAGGCCTCGGGGGGCGACGAGGGGAGGGAGGAGGTGGGGGGAGGCGGCGGCGGTGGGCTAGGGTTTCATCCCCTGTCGCCCGGAGGAGGCGACGCGAGGGGCCCCTTTTCCTCGATATTATAATCTCCTGCCCATTTCGTAGCATCCGCATTCAACTGCCCAGTGCAGGGAGAGAGATAGAGAGAAGACAAGGTTAATGTTTACCATGGCGATACGACAGAGGTCGAGCAAACAGGCGAAGCACAATCGCCGGGAGGGAGCAAAGCTAAACACAGAGGTTATGACAGAATACGTACAACCTGCAAGGTATAGTTGTATTTCCAAAAAAAGGTTGCCATAAAAAGAGGAGCACGTTGGAATTAAAACTGGGAATATGTAGGGAAATAGCAAAGGGGATGGGGTGTGGGTGGGGGGGGGGGGGTGGGGGGGTCTATGGAAGCAGAAGTCATGTAAGGATTTGAAAATATCAAATCTTCTGACATCCAAATTTGAATTTTGAGCAAGCAAATGTAATGGTATTGAGCCTATATTTTTATATGATGTTGGTACGGACCTAGGGCATCCATTTTTGGCATTGGTTATTTTTAGAAAAATGGTTTGCATAGATTTTAAATTCAAAAGGGTTTATAGGAAGAAACTTAGCTAGGGTTTATGAGAGTTTTGGTACATGGTACCTAGAGGATATGTTTGCATATTTGGGCTATGTGTGCCCTAGGTATCATCCCATAATTTTATTGGATTTTTCATAAGCATGTGGATGGTGCTTCCTTTGGAAATTAGCTTTTAGGGTTTTCTTTTGTGAAGGAAAAGAAAGAAAAGGGTGGGTTTTTTATTCTTTAGAAAATAATCCAAGATTCATCTAGCTTGCATATTGACAAGATCAAAGTCCAAGATAAAATTTCAAGGCGGGCCATGTATTTAAGAGTTGAGGAGGTGCAAAAGCCAATGAAAATTCAAATAGAGGCTAAAATGGTTTTAGGGTTTTGAAAGAATTCAGGAGGCCAAAATTTGGTACGTTACACCGTCTCACCCTATTTATTCTTATTAGAAATAGAGGGCCTTTTAGTGACTTTTAAAAGTTTATGATCAGTCATCAGGCAAATTAAGGTGGCTCCATTGGCTTCACCGATTAACCATCTTTTATTCGCGCATGACAGCCTGCTGTTCTTTAAGGGAACTAGAGAGGGAGCGGAGGAGTTGTCGAACCTGTTGGAGAAATACTGTCAAGCTTCAGGATAGAGAATAAATAAGGAGAAGTCGTCTATCTACTTCACGAAGGGTTGTCCTCAAGCACGTTGTGATATAATCAAAAATATACTCGAAGTAAGCAATGAGGCTCTGAATGGAAGGTATATAGGGATGCCCACGGATTGTTCATTCTTTGAGGTATGGTACTTCTAAATTCTTGAGAGATCATGTGTCGAGCAAGGTTAAAGGATGGTTAGAAAAAAATCTCTCAGCTGGAGTACTAATTAAATCAGTAGCTCAAGCAATTCCTGTATATTCCATCGCATGTTTTAGACTGCCACGAGGCCTCTCTGAGCACATCAACTCTCTGATAGGAAATTTTGGTGGGAAACCAAAGACGGAAAGAGGAAGCCGTGTTGGATTTCTTGGGTCGTGCTGACAAGACCCAAGCATCTTGGTGGTTTTGGCTTTCGGGACCTTGAGTTGATTAACCTATGCTTACTTGCTCACTAATCATGGAGGCTGCTGCCAAATCCTACTTCCTTGAGTGCTCGCATACTAAAGGCTATATATTACCCAAATTCCTCAATTCTTGAGGCTGAGCTTGGCCCTCACCCATCGCAGATACGGAGGTCTATTCTAGATTTGATAAATATACTTGTCCAAGGAATTATCAAACTGATTGGTGACTGAAGAACCACCAAAATATGGTCGGATAACTAGTTGCTGCGTGATGATATAATGAGGCCCATCGTATCTTTAATAGATGGTCCACCTCAGTTGGTTTCAGAACTAATTGATGAAACATCGATACCTTGGAGGAGGATTTGATTCGATAGTGTTTTCTCCCAATGGACGCGTCGGTCATCTTGGGCATACCTCTGTGTACCAGAAGGAAGTGGCGGAGCTTGGAAAATATTCATGGGCAGGCCAGGCTTAAAAAACACAAATAAATTGTTCTAAATCATACCACTTTAGCCATTATTTATTTACTTTGGTTCCAATGGCTGTTGCAATTTGCAAAATTGAAGAACAAATTCAGTAAAAAAAATCACTCGTGTGCTAAGATGTGGCGCCCCGCAAAAACCACTACCAGAAAATCGCGTTGTTTTTGTGAATTGCATCATCATGACCACATGCTCATGTCATCATGCCACATTGCATTTGAGCATCGTCATGTCATCATGCATGTGTTTGTATAAAACTATTTCGAAAAACTTGGTTTTGTTTTCTAAACGCCCCGTCCTTAATTCAAAGTAAAACCCGAGTCTCCGGAATATTTTGTTTCGTCTACCAACGGTTTGCAAAAGCCTCGTTTTTAATAAATAAAATATTTAAATTATTTTTGGGAGGCAGCCAGTCAGGGCCGAAAGCCCGGCCGGCCACCTCCAAGCCCTAAACTAAAACCTAGTCTAATCCTAAATCTACCCCACCCTAATCCTACCCAGCCCCCCTCCACCTCACCCCGGCCAATCACCACCCGCCACCTCACCACTTCCTCCACCCCATCCACTCCTAACCTGCCACCTCATCCCACCGAACCCACCTGACCACCTCTCTCTCCACCCCGCCGACCAGACTCCTCCTGGCGCCCCCCCCAATCCCAGCCTCCCGCCACTCCCGTGCCACCTACCCCATGCGGGCCCCACCTCCAAGGAGGGACAGACGCGCCCGTCCACTCCACCTGCCGCCGGCAGCCCCCTGGCCCGCTTCCCCACCCCGCCTGGCCCGCCCCCCACTTCTCATGGTCGCCCTGGCCCCACCACCTGCCCTGCCGCTCACGCCATCCCAAACCGCGCGTCGCCATCCGCTCTCCCTCATCCCCGTCTTCCTCTCGCTTTCATCCACCGACACGCCGCCGAAGCCGCTGCGCCGCTCGCTCCCCGCCGGCCGACGCCCTGCTTCCTCGCCGCCACCCCGGGCCGTCCTCCGCCCCGTCTCCCTCTCCACCGCCGCCTCTTCCCCTCCCCGCCGCCCGCGACCGCCTCGGCCCCTCCGCTCCGACGACCGCCTCCTCGGTCTGGGCTGCGACCGCGGGCCACGACCGTGACGTCCACCGCGCCCCTCCTGCACGCTCCTCCACCGCGTCGCCGCTGCCGGCCACGTCCGCCTCCTCCCTCGCCGGGCCCCTCCTCGTCGGAGCCGCCCCGTTCTCCCCCGCCTCTACCTCCGCTCGGCTACCTCCTTCGCCCCGCCGCCTTCGGCCAGAGCCCCGCCGCCCGGCCTCGTTCCTCCCCCTCGCCGCCTTCTCCCCTGCCCCTACTCCTCCCGACCACCGCCAGGCCTCGCCTCCGGTCGACGCCGACCTCGCCGGCGCCGCAGGCCCCGCCTCGGCAACCTTCCCCGCTGCCTTCCCCGTCTCTGTTCGCCGCCGCCTCGCCCGCTAGGGGCTGGCCGCTCAGCTCGCCGTCGGCCTCGGCACCACCTCGCCCCTCGCCGCCGGTCTGCACTCCGCTCACCGCCCCACCACCTGCGAATCCTCTCCGGCCCCGGGCTCGCCGCGAATCGCCGGGCTGCTCTCTGTCCTGTCCTACCTCGCCTCCCAGGACAACGCCCTCCGTCGTCTTCCACTCGCTGTTCAAGCCAGATGCCACCTCTGTCGTGTCTCACTGTCTCTCCATGCTCTGCTTCAGGCCCCGTCTCCAGAAAGCCGCGCGTCCGCGCTAACAGCCTCAGTTCCTCGTCTCGGGTGTATGCATGTATGTAGCACTGTGTGCCTATGTTGAAGATGCTCGTATGGTGTGGCTCCGATTCTAGATGTCGCGGATGGACAGAGTTAGACCAGGGCCTTGTTGATTCTCGAACCAATACATCGGCCTCGCCCGCGTGGACAAGTTCTTCTAATCGTGAAGTCACACAAGCCGCCACCGATGGTGAGGGATTCACGCAAGATAAACAAGATCTCCGACACATGAAGAGTACCCGATGCCGAAGATACAAGATCTCCTTCCCGGTACCGGAACCAAGTACATCGTCGACAATTGAAGCCGGCACCCTCCAAGATCTTCTCCCCGATACGACAAGCTCTTCATCCCAGACGCCAAGGTCGCCGTCGCGAACACAACAAGTACTTCATCCCGAACGCCATGACCGGCGACATGACCTGAAGACCGCGGATGCGACAAGATCTACCTCTCGTTTTCTGAAGACCGATCCCGTCGATCCGAACCCCCAGATCCGAACCCTGAGACCGGACCCCAAACCACATCTAACCCCAAGATCGTCCGAACCCAGATGTGTGACCCTAAGCCCCTATTTTTGTAATATGACATCTATCTATCGCATATTAAATTGTTCATGCTCGCATCTCATCATGGGGTTTGGGGGCATTATGTCGATTCACCTCATAATTAAATATGGAGTCCATCGGCGGGATATCTTTGTCTTATTCCGGACTCCATTTAAATTGGTGTAGCAAACCGATGCCATGTTTCACCCTGTTAATACAACATTTAAATTGCGGGGGTTTCAAATAACTTGAACCGTTTAATAAATTGTCGGGACCCCCGGTTCCGCTTAATACTGCCTAATTGCACCGCATCTGCATCATATCATAATCATGCCGGATCTTCTGCCGTAATATTAAATATTGCATCCGGTGTTTCTTTTAGTGCTTTGCTTCTTCGCGGATTAGACCGATGAGTGGATGCGAGTATCAACAAGTTCTTTGGGTATGAATCTTCGGCAGTGTTTCCCAGCGAGCATCTCTTCCCCTTCTACCTATTTTGCATTTATAGTCTTTATTTCCTCCTGTTGATCTATTGCTATCCGTGTCGCGATGCTTTAGTTTCCGCACCCCAGTTATATCCCGTGCAGCCTCTATATTGCCTTGGACACCTCCTATTACTTGTGTTTGGTAGATAGCTGGCCTTGCGAGTCGTAGTCGCTTGCTCAGGTGTGATCTCGTGTTGTCAAGTACCACAATTGTTGGAACGCTGGCAGATGCTTATTGGTGGAGACGATCATGACTTTAAATACAACTATAAAAATGCTAGATATAACTAATGCAGAGGCATCGGTGGGCAATAGATGTTATTTGGTTCTTCCACGCTCACTTGTGTCCCGTAGGACCCCGAGTGCTTGATACCTATTCCTTGATTTTTCGCACTATCCACATCCGGGAGGCCTTATGGACCCTCTTGAGCCAGAGCTTGATTCATTTCTATTTCTTGGGGCCACAAGTAGTTTGGGGCTTTATTATTATTCTGTACCTATGCCATGCTTTACTGCTTTAATTAAGATTGTGCGTGGAGCACCTGTACTGTTTTGGAACGTGGAATGTTTTCGCGGTGTCGTCAAGCCCAGTCACACTTTTGGGTTCCCAGTCGTTTACAGCCATTGACACAAACCCTGGGTCCGTTCCGGAGCCGGCCAACTTCGTTGCGGGTAGCTTAGTGGGGTGGCCCCCTGAAATATTTTATGAATCCTGTGATTGCTTTGTCGTGAATGCCTCGTTGGGTTTTGAGTTGGTATTTCCGAGGTTGGTCGAGTGTGTGTTGGTATTTGTGCACCCCTGTAGGGTAAAACTTTCTAAAAGCCGTGTCCGCGGTTATGGACGACTTGGAGCACAGTATCTCGATCATAGACAAGCATAACTAAAGTAGTGCTATAAATTTGACTTAATATGTGACTAGTAATTAGATGCAACTATAACGGAATGGATATTAAAAATGCCAACAACTGGTGGACCGGGGATGTTTCGTGATATGCTGTACCTGTCTAGTAAGTGTGGCAACTCCAATGGAATGTGATAAAAGTGCCAACGATTGCTGGGTTTTGGGATTCCTCAAGACAATTATATCTGACTAGTAAATGCTCTAACTACAACGGAATGGTGATTAAAACTACCCACTACTTATGCTTCAGGATGACTCATGTTATCTATATCTGATTGGTAATTGCTGCAACTATAATGGAATGAGTAAAATTGCCAACTGTGTGAGTTCCTTGGTCCGACTTCCTTGTTTGGTCTCGAGGGGGAAATACCATGATGGGTTTGTTTGGTGTTAGCTTCAGGTTGGATCCGAATAGGTCTTTCTTATCCCTCTCTGATAACCGCCAGTTGTATCGAGTCTCTATAGGTTGTCTAGTGTCGCTGCGCTGCCGCTTCAGCCCACCATACCTATGTAGGCGAGAGCCGCCGAATTCTAGCCTCGCCGTGTACTGGCCTCAGTACCGACGCTCCTTTTTTTCCTTTGCCCTTTGTCGGCACCCCTTTTGTTTTAGCAGGTTTGAGATCGCCGTCGTTAGCAGGGTTACCCTTCCGGCTTGGCCTGGGCAGGGTTATGGACGCCATTGGTTATTCTTCAGGGCTCTTAGCCCCATTTGCATCTTGTCCGTATTCGGACGCTGTATCGTTTTTAAGGTGATTTGGATCTTTGTATTGTATATCCGTATTCTGACTCTTGGAGTCGTGTTGTATATATATTTGTTCTGTGGGTCCCATCGAGGGCTGTTGTGTAATGGTATTGCTTCGCTTTCTACCCGTACGGAAATGCCTGGTGGGCGTCCTTGAATCGTTTCTATGCGAGTTTGGCGGAAAGGGCTAAAACTTGCATAGGGCCGATTCGAGGGTGTTACATAAGAGCAACTCTAGCAGACACCGTAAAAGTGATCAAACCCTTATAATTTTCGGTTTCGAAGGTTTTGGTCGAAAAAATGTCCATAACAGACATCGGAAAAGTGGTCTGACCTGTAAATATTTTTAAGGACACCGAAAACCCACACCAGAAACCCCTATATTTGATGTCTCAGAGGCACTGAGGGTGCCCCTTATACCGGTAAAAGCGTAAATGGTGATTTGTTCAACTACAAACATCCTTGTACTACACAACTAGAAAATAAAATTGAGTCAGCACAATTTTGCAAGAAATCCCAAATGAGTAAACCCTAGAAATATACCTGGTTGACATCAGAGATGCGCGACGGCTAGTTCACGGGGCCGGGCGGTGGAGAGGGGAGAGAGGAGTGAGTTGTTGGTGTGGGGAGGGGGGAGGGGAGAGAGGAGGGATATTTAAATGCGGTGAGTTCCAACTTTGAAGGAAGGAGGTCAACATACGACTTGGAGAGTTGATTTGGCTTGAAAGTCAATATAAGTCATTCATGATACAAATTTTCAGAAAGCTTTGTTAACATACAAAATCACAGGTTTTGTATTTTCTACTAGCAACTAGGCCACATAAAAGGACTATTTGCATTGGATTTATATTTTCCGATTATTCTACATTTTCTTTGATTTTTTTAAAATGGGGTCAACATTGGCAACATGTGAATTCACATATAATGGTCGACATTTTGAATTTATTTGTAGATACAGCATAGAACCCAACTTGGGTACCATAAAATAATTTTTAACAATATTTTGGACCAAACAAGAGCATAACGTAACTCATTTTTTAATTAATTTCTAAAAATCACCCTTAACTCATTTAAATCGGAAAAGGTAGTCATAATTAAAGAAAAAAAGATATCCATGATTTTTACATCCAACGTGTTCTACTCCCTCCGTCTCAAAATAGATGTCGCAGATTTGTCAAAATTTAGATGAATCTAGACACTATTTAGTATATAGATACATCCAATTTTTGACAAACTTCTGACATCTATTTTTAGACGGAGGGAGTAATATTTTTGAAAATTTGAGTGGTGCTATTTTGCCACGTATTTGGTGTAGTTTATTCACAAAATAAACCCCATTTGACACTAATAAGATGGAAAAACTATTTTTTGTAAAAGAAGTGGGAAACTTCCATGAACACTTTTGTTTGCCATACCAAGATGCACCTATGTGCAAAATTGAGGCGCATTATCATGAAGGGAGACACCATCCCTTGGTGTTTTTGGCTTGAAAGCCAAGATAAGTCATACATGATATTAATTTGTTAGAAGACTTTTTAGAAATAATTATAATAACTTGGCTTTTATATTTTATGGCAACTAGGTCACATAAAAGGACTATTTGCATTGATTTACATTTTTCTGAATATCCTACCTTTTTTTTTCAAAATAGGGTAAAAATTGGTGAAATATGAATTCACATAAAATGGTCATATTCTCGAATTTCTTTATGGATACTACATAGATCCCAACTTAGGTACTTTAAAACGATTTTTGCTAATATTCTCGACCAAACTAGAGAAAAGTTGTAGTTCATTTTTTAAAATTAATTTCTAGAAATCACCCTAAACTCATTAAAAATCGGCAAAAGTAGTTAGAATTTAATAAAAAATAAGATATACAATATTTCGCCATCCCACATGTTCTAATATATTTTTAAATTCATTTGTGAAAAAAGTTGGAAACTTCCATTAACACTTTTGCTTGCCATGCCAGGATGCACCTATGTGCGAAATGTGGAGGCATTATGATGAAGGGAGCCATGTAATTGGCCATTCCTTGGTGTTTTGGCTTGAAAGACATGATAAGTCATACATGATGGAAATTTCTTAAGGATTTTAAAAAATAAATATAATAGATTGAGTTTTATTTTTGCCTAGTAACTAGGTCACATAAAAGGATTATTTGAGTTCGATTTACATTTTTCTAATTATTTTACACTTTCTTTGATTTTTTTCAGAATGGGGTCAAAATGAGTGACATGTGAATTCACATAAATGGTCGATATTTTTGAATTTTTTTTATAGAAAGTGCATAGAACCCAACTTGGGTACCTTAAAATAAAATTTCCCAACATTCGGGATCAAACTAGATCACAGTTGTAGTTCATGTTTGAATTGATTTCTAGGAATCACCCTTAACACATTTAAATCGGCAAAAGTAGTTAAAATTTATGGGGGGAGATATCTAGGATTTTGCCATCCCACGTGTTTAAAATTTTAATAGGGAGGAGCGCTGAACCAGAAGTGATCAAACGCTTGTCTCACTGAACGTATTTGAATCTGGCCTTTTGTCATCCATAGTTCTGACGTGTTTCAGGTTCGGTTGGGCGTTTTCATGTTTGTTTTTTTCCATGCAAACTGCTTTCGAACAATTTATGCATGATTTGACCAGTACACCATTTGTTATTTAGGAACTCGATTTATGTTAGTTTAACAACAGGCGAAATTGCTAATGTGCCAAACACATGTGTACATAGTTCATCATCTCAGTAAAACACAAAAGTTGACATATTTTTCAAACAGATAATGTACATATTGTACTACAGGAGTACGTATAAAGAGCAACAATTCCTTTGATCCATCATTCCCCTTAGTTGTGTCGAAACCTAAGGCATAACTCGGTCTCCATGGAGTACCTGATTACAAAACTCATCGTTGAGCATGTGTTCCTGCTGTGTCGAGTTGGTTCTGTACATAGATGCCATTGTTCTTCAGGAAGCCAGAGTACCAGCGGGCGGAGAGCCTGGCTTGCCTTGGGAGCGCCTCATCTTCGAAATCGACACGGTGCAGGCCATACCGTGACTGGTACCCTCCAAAGAACTCGAAGACGTCTAGGAAGGCCCACACGAAGTACCCTTTTACGTTAGCCCCATTCCTGCAGCGCAAAACTACGTCAGGATAAACATGTCTCAACACGTACGTCTTGGAGATTTTCTGTTGTATGAGTGTTGACTAACCTTAGTGCCTTCAGTGTGCTACCCATGTAGGTCTTCAAGTATTCGACCCTGTCGGTGTCGTCGAGAGTGTCATTAGACGTGTTACCTGAGCAGAGGAATGACAAGGCAAGAGATATTATTAAAACTTCACTGAACAAGAAGCTCTGATGTCTGCATTGGCGTAAGTTTATCAAGATATAGCTGAACCAAAACATTGAGGAATATAGTAATCATATTCAACTTGCCATTCTCCTGGACATAAATAGGAAGGTCGCTGTAGGCTTCTGATAGGTATTGCAGCACAAGTTGCAATCCTTCTGGGTCACTTCGAGAAGTTGATGATGGGACTTGCTGCAATCCAAAGAAAATTTTGGTATATATCTTGCTCAATCATAAACGCAGTTAACGTATTTTTAGTATCTCATGTTAGATTATAATTCCTCATATGACATATTCATTTTTTAAAAATAGTTGAAGCCAGTAGCATCTCTCAGAAACATGGTTGAAACTTTTACCTTGCCACTTGGTGGTTTTGTTCTAGAAGCTGCATCAAAGAAGCAGATATTATGTCAGAATTCTGACCGTAGATTTCTCGTAAAAAGTGTTTTTTCAATAATATGTTGTACAAGATAACTGAATCCCATTCCCATTACTTCTGCTAAGAAATTATGAACATTTTATAAACTGAGTTCACCTCTCTGGGAAACAGACATGTCTGCTGAATAGTCACGTGTGCCTTTGTCTAAAGGACGATCATTAACATACATAGAATAGTAGTGATTTATCCCAACGAAATCAATAGCACCCTTGACAAGTTGAGATTGAGACTTTGTGAAAGATGGAAGGCGAGTCCCAACATTTGTCTTCATCACTTCTGGATAATCTCCAGATGCAAAGGGCTCTAGTATCCTAGAAAGAGCCACAAGTTGATTATCTCCATGCTGTTTTTGTACACTCCAGAATAAAAAAAATATAGGAGTGAAAATGACATACCATCCGAACACGAAGTCTAGGTATCTTTTAGCTGCTTCTAGATCCACATTAGAGTTCGTCAAAGGATAACTCCAAGAAGAGTAAACATTTATGCCAACAGCTCCCTTTTGTGCAGCCTACACGAGCAAGACTCTTTTATGTACACACAAATGTTTGCATGTGAAATACATCTTGAAAAAAACAAATAAAGTGTGTTTTTATGGCCCGTGAGATCTTATGCCTAGAAACAAGAACATAAAAATCTCATACACACATATTGTAATTATTGCACTACAGCTAACTAGTAATAGTATTTTCTTCATGAATAATAACTACATGATACAAATGTTTCTTAATTAGTCTTAGATAACATAAATATAAATTAATAATCCTTTGCACAAAAAGTAGGAATCTGCTGAAAAAAGGTTTTAGTGTCAATTTTGGATCAAGATTACTCACCCGATATTTTTCCCCATATAGTCTAGTAGCTGATGCGTGTGCTAAAATCATGTTATGAGCTGCTATGTATGGCTCAATGGTAGAGTTTCCCACGGTACATTTTGTTATTCCAAAAGGATCAGAGCAACGTCCGGGTGCAAATAGTCCGTTATCATAAGACCCTAATGCGCTGACATTAGGTTCGTCTATTGTAGTCCAATAGGAAACCCTGTCTCCAAACTCCCGGAAGCACACGTCTGCAAATTCCGTGAAATCCTCCCTGCTATTGTAGTGCCACCAGTTAGGAAATGAAAAATAGGAATCATCCCATCATTTTCACAGCAATTACAAATGACACGTTATTTAATTTTGTTGTTGTTGTTGTTGTTGTTGTTTTGAGCAATTTCAACGCTTCAAAGGAACTTTATGGAAACTTACACAATTGTAGGGTTTAACCATCCTCCATACTCATCATCCAAAATTTGTGGGATATCGAGATGGGAAAGCATGACATGAACTTGAATCCCTAAAGAATTGTGAGGCCACAGAGATTCAAAACTTCAGATACCGGAGGAAAAACATTACACAATTGTTAACTATGGCGTTTTTTCCATGGTTTCCCATATATGATATTGTTGTCTGTACATTAGTAATTAAAAAGATTGATAAAAGTATGTAACCTTACCATTTTTCACTAGCTCATCTATCACGTTGTTGTAGTACTCCAGTCCTTTTGGATTAACCGCTCCCCTCCCATCTGCAAATCTCAATTTTGAAACCAAAGATCAAACATTTTCGAAAACTCTTGAGTACTGCAATGGAAGTGTTGTTGAAAGATTCTATACTTGGTATGAGCCTTGACCAGGAGATGGAGAATCTGTAAGCCTCTAGGTTAGTGTCAGCCATGAGCTTGACATCATCCTGAAACGTCAGGTGATGTCATTAGTCTAAACCAAAAAGCAACGTCAGGCGATGACATTAGTCTGAAACAGAAAACAAGTCAAAAGTTTTCCATGTACATAATCTTCAGAAAATTCAGCTATTATGAAGGAGAAATATGTTTTTTTTTCTTCAGAGATCAAAGAATAATAAGGATATATAAGTCAAACGGAGCCATGTTGGCAAAATAATTATTTAACCACAATTACCTTGTACTTGTGGTACCCATCAGCAGCGACATCGCCAGTGCTATTATCCGTCATTTTCCCTACCGTCGGAAAGGAGAATATTGTCAAACAAAGTTTTACCAAGGAACTGGTACACAGCCAAGCTTGACTTGTTTGGTCACAAAACTGACAGTAAGTTACCAGCGTGAGTGAAGGTGTCCCAGATACTTGGGCTCCTGCCGTCCTCAGCCACAGCACCCTCATACTACAAGTAAACTAGTTAACTCAGGAAACGTGCAGGTTAACCGGCGCGCACCCATATGAGTTTTTTTTTTTTAAAACAGAGCAACATAATCTATCTAAAATGCACAAACGAACATGACCACAATTTGGGGTCTTTGTGCTTCCTAGGATCTGGTGGATCCAAGCGAACAGAATATGATCAGATTTTGTGGTCTTTATGCTTCCTGGGATCTGGTGGATATATCCCAGTGAACGGTACTTGTCTCAGTTTTTTGTTTCAGTTTGCTTAATATGGAAAACAGGGCCCAGCCCAATTTCTCTAAAATACAATACGCAGAAATGAAATGGAAATCAGCTCAAGCGAAACTAATTTAGATTATTATTATCATTACTACCTGGTACGCGGAGGTGGCGGCTCCGAAGACGAAGTCCCGAGGGAAGTCGCTCCTTGTGAAGCCGAGAACAGGGTCTGCTAGATGGGCAGAAGAGGAGAGGAGGAACAGAAGCAGGGAGAAGAATGTGATGGCAGGCATTGCTGAAACCGGGGTGATCGCCTATGCCTTCTCTGCAGTCTGCGCTACTGTATTTATTTATCACCGGGGTGATATTTGTTACTAGTAGTAGCTTTCAGACAGGAGCTAGCTAGTTGTTGTATATCCTCCACCAAGAAAAGATCTCTAGCAGGCTGGACAATGCTGATCATGATCGAAGATCACCCTATCCATCCCAGCAGCCATTAGCGTGCACACATTGCCGCTGCCGTCACGGTTCAGCTGGGGCGTAATTGATAAGGCAGCCTCTGCCTCCACAACTTTATCCGAAAGCAGACGTGCAAGTCGACTAGAATCCACTTGATCCGATTCGTTGTTACCACGGCCGGGGTCTGCCGTCTGTATCACGACTGTGACTAGCGGGAGCGGCCAATTGGGACCCTCGGCGGGATCTGCCGTCTGTATCACCTATTACGCTTATCAAGACCATCTCCACTCACAACCCCCAATTTAACCCCGGCGTAAGACCATATGGGGGTACCGGCGTAAAAACCGGCTATGGGGGGAGCCGGTCTCCAGCCGTAACCTCATATCGGCCCCCAAATTAAAAAATTGAAATTTAAAATTTAAACAATAAAAAAATATGGCGGGTAGAACGGCTGATCGCCGATCACATAGTCGCAAATAGCATAAATAGTCTTACAAAACAAAGTCTCGACGATCACATCATCGCAAATCGCTGCAAATAATCATAGTCTAGCGATCAAAAGAATCCGCGTCGGCATCACAAAGCATAGCGGCGCATCAGACGGCGGCGTCGACATCGACGGCCGATGGGGAGTGCCTGTCGCAGGTGCTGGGTAGTGGATGCCGCAGGTGATGGCGAAGTGGATGCCGCAGGTGCTTGGGTAGTGGATGCCGGTGGACCTCGGACCTTGTACAGGATCGCGATGCGCTGGGCCTCCCACCACGCCCGCACGTCGGCGTCCATGTCCCTGGTGTCGACCATGAGGATCGACAGGTCCTCCCTCCTCTTCTTCGCGGCCACATTGGCCCTGATCAGCTCGAGCTTGGCGTCCTGCCTCTCGATGACCGACGCCCACCTGACCGCGGCAACCTGCTCCATCTTGGCGGCCTGCTCCGCCCTCTCGGCAGCGTGCGAGGCGGCATCCACCATGCAGGCCATGATCGAGCTGTGCAGTTTCTCGATGGCCGGCGCGGCATCCCTCGCTGCCTTGGCCTTCTTCTGCCCGATCGATCGGCCTCCCGAGGAGAGAGCTGGCGGCGCGTCGGGGTCGTACTTGCCCTTGGTGAGCGTCGTGCGCGTCTCGGTCCACTTGTCGCACGTCTCGATCCTGGCGAACACATGGATGAACTTGAACTCGATGTCGTCGTTGTCCTCGCGGTAGGCGGTGATCATGGCGCGCATCTACGGAAGCAATGCAATGTAGCAAACAAACGACCGTGATGAATGGCCGGCGACCCAACACAAAGGCTACGATGGACAGTGGACATGGTAGGTTCACTTACTTGGTCCTCGAAGTTGGTGCCGCTGACATGGACACGATGCACCTCCTCCACGACGCCATGCCACTTGTTGCAAGCATGCTGGATCATGTGCCAGCGGTGCGACATGCCGGAGTCGTTGCGGTTGTGGTACAAATCCTTGAAGTAGGGGTTCAAGAGTCGCCGCTCGTCGTACGCTGCCTTCATGCGCAGCCAGTAGGCCTCGGAGCTCTGGTTTGCGCCGGTGAAAGGGTCGATGCTACCCGATCCCAAGCCTCGGCGAGGCACTCGTCCTCCCGTGAGGTCCACTTCGGGCCGCGGCCGCCGTTCTTCTTCTTCTTGACCTCGGGCACCGATGCGGGCGCCTCCTCCTCGTTGTCCTCGGCGAACGCGTATGCCTCGTTCTCCCAGGGTTCTTGGCTGTCGTCGCAGCCGTCGTAGGCCTCCGCCTCCCACTACGCGTAGAACGGTGGAAGCCCCCCGCCGTTGAACATGTCGGTCATGATGGCGTCGGTGCCCAGCGTCGTTTCGTCGAGCACCCCATGGCTGTCGCCGCTGCTACCGGCGGTGGTGGGCATATGATACATTGCAAATGTATCTACAATTTTTGATGTTCCATGCTTGGTTTTATCTACTTTCTTATGTTTTGTTCCAACTTTGGAGTACTTTTCATATGATTTCTTGGACTAACCTATTAACAAAGATCCACAATGACAGTTGCCTATTTTCTGCTGTTTTTTGTTCTAGGAAAGTCAGAAAATCAATATTCTCGGAATTGGACCGGACAAAAGCCAAAGTCGATATTTTACCGGAAGACTCACGGAGCCAGAAGACGAGACGGAGAGGTGCCACAGGGCAGCCACACCATGTGGTGGCGCGGGCTGGCCCTGGCTGTGCCACCAGGTGGTGTGGGCCTCCTGGCCGCCCACCGACCTTGCCTCTTCACCTATAAGAAGCCTCCTGATCCATAAACCCTAGATCATCAAGCCTCCAGCCACGAAAAGTTCCGTAGCACCGTCGCCACCAAAGGGGAGATTCGGGGGACAGAAAGTCTCTGTTCCGGCACCCTATCGGGACGGGGAAGTGCCCCTGGAGCCATCTCCATCCATCTCCACCGCCATCTCCATCACCATTGCTGATTCCCATGATGAGGAGGGAGTAGTTCTCTCTCGAGGCTAAGGGTTCTACCGGTAGCTATGTGTTCATCTCTCTCTATGCATGATCATATTGTGATCATGAGCTTGTAATCTATAGATCTACCTTGCTACTCAAGTGCTTAATAGATCTCTGCTCTCCCTATGTGTGTGAAAGTGACAGCATGCACACCATGGTGGCACTTAGGCTAGAGATTACAAATACTTGTTATGAGTTATATTTTGAGTTGGATGTCTTTATAAAATTGTGGTGTTTGTTGGACTCATCTAGTACTCAAGGTGACAGTGTGGGGTTTTCTAGATGGGAAAGATGGACTTTGAGGAGTGCTGTTATAGCCCTACCATCGATTAGAGTGTTCAACTGGAGAGTAGTTAAGAGTAGTATCATAAAGAGGAATATATCTATATGAGAGTGTTCACTAGTGAAAGTATGATCCCTAGTCCTTGTTTCTAAGCATTGAAACACCATTTTCTACTAGATCTGTTATATGTTTGCTTGCTTCCATCTTTATTTCAGTTTTACTTTAGTCTTTTCCACGCCATCAAGCTATTTTCTATCACTGTTACCACTTATAATTATCTATACCACTTGTATTTCACTATCTCTTCGCCGAACTAGTGCACCTATACACTTGACAAGTGTATTGGGTGTGTTGGGGACATAAGAGACTTCTTGTATCTTGATTGCAGGGTTGCTTGAGAGGGAATACCTTTGACCACTTCCTCCCTGAGGTCGATAAACCTTGGGTGATCCACTTAAGGGAAAACTTGATGTTGTTCTAAAAACCTCTGCACTTGGAGGCCCAACAACTGTCTACAAGAATAGAAGTGCGTAGACATCGGCATACCACCGTGGAAGAGGGGGCGGCGGAGAGCAGGAGAGGCGGCCAGGTTGGGTGTACCTTGGATGAAGGCATTGGGGTTGAAGCTGGCGTTGAGGTTGACGGCGCTAAAGGCATTGGAGTTGAAGCTGCCGCTCGCGTCGAGTGGTCCGCACGGCGAGAATCGAGATAGCTTGGGTGTACCCTGGCTGTCCTGGGACATCGAGCCATCCTGGGTTGTTGCCAAAGACGGCGACGGTGACGAGACGCTCCCTTGCTCCCCCACGCGTGCGGGGGGAAGCTCGGCATGCCCGCCATGTGGGCGGCTCTCTGCGCCATGAGCATCTCCGCGGGCAGAGCCTCCGAGGCCCGCTTCTTCCTCGCCCTGAGCTCTCTTTACCGGCGTCTAGCGTTCTCGACCTACCAGCGCTGCAGGTCGAATGCCCATTCCGTGTTCATCATCCCCTTCGGACGCTCCTTCTCCGGCTTGCCCCTCTTCTTCACCGGCGGCGCTACTGCAGTTGCGTGGGGAGCGACGTACTTCTTCGGTGGCATGGTGGCGCGATCTGGTCTGTGCTGGGGGAAATGGCAGGAGTGGGAGGTGAGACGGGAGGGGATGTGGGAGGTAGGGGCTAATTTTGGAGGGAACCTGCGCTAATTTTGGTGGGAAAAGGGAATAATTTCAGCTAGGTCGCCGACAAGGCTGGCCCGCCCTTTGGCGCCCCCGCTAGCTGATACATTGCAAAAGTATCTATAATTTTTGATGTTCCATGCTTGGTTTTATCTACTTTCTTATGTTTTGTCCACACTTTGGAGTACTTTTCATATGATTTCTTAGACTAACCTATTAACAAGAGCCACACTGCCAGCTGCCTGTTTTCTGCTATTTTTGGTTCCAGGAAAGTCAGAAAATGAATATTCTCAGAATTGGACGGGACAAAAGCCAAAGTCAGTTTTTCACCGAGGGACACACGGAGCCAGAATACGAGACGGAGAGGCGCCAGGGGCAGCCACACCACCTGGCCACGCGGTTAGGCCTGGCCCGCGCCAGGGGGTGGTGTGGCCAGCCTAGGCACCCCCTCGGCCTCCCCTTCCGACTATATATTGCCTCCGATACAGAAAGCCTAAGTACCCGATATAAATTCCACGAAAGAGTCTGTAGCCGCCGTCGTCTCCATCCCTAGATCGGGAGGGATCTGAAGCTCTTCCTGGCACCCTGCCGGAGAAGGGATTTCACCCTGGAGGCCTTCTTCATCACCATGCAAGCCTCCGATGTGATGCGTGAGTAGTTCATCTCTAGACTACGGGTCCATGTAGTAGCTAGATGGCTAGTTCTCCTCCTTTGTGATTTCATGTTTAGATCTTGTGAGCTCCGTTCATGATCAAGATCATCTATTTGTAGTTCCTACATGTTGTGTTTGCGAGGATCCGATAGATATTGAGATGCTATTTCAGATTGATTATTGATTCTACCATGTCTTTGTTATTTGTGATCTTGCATGCTTTCCGTTGTTAGTAGCTATCTTGGCCAAGTAGATGCTAGCAACTCCAAGAGTTAGTATTTATGCTCGATAGTGGGTTCATGCCTCTGGTAATCTGGGGAAGTGACAGAAATCTCTAAGGTACTAGATGTGCTGTTGCTACTAGGGAGAAAACAACAATCATTTGTTCATAGAACAATCATTTTGTTTACTTTACACGCAATTCACAATGCAATAATCTGTTGCTTGCAACTTAATACTGGAGGGGGTTCGGGTGATAACCTGAACGTGGATTATTAGTCATAGATGTAGTTGGATAGCGGTCTATGTATAATGTTGTAATGCCCAATCAAGTCTCAAAGGAGTGAAGATGAGTAGTATATGCATGTATTGCTTTCTCGATGTTTGTCAATTGCCCCGCTGTAATTTGTTCACCCAGCATGTTATCTATCTTAAGGAGAGCCACCTCTAGTGAACTATGGACCCCGGTCCTTTCTTACTGCTTTGTGTTTACTTTCTGCAAACTATTACTTTCTTCCACTCGATACGTTTAATCCTTTGTTTTCAGCAAAACCGGTGATATTAACAACCTCATCGCATGTTGGGGACAAAGTTCTGTGGTTGTGTTATGCAGGTCTCCACGTTGCTGCTGGCACCGGTAGTGTGCCTTGCCAAAGTTCAGCTAGCTACACCTTTGGGGTGTTTCCTTGCTCCTACTGAATTGATAACCTTGGTTTCATAACTAAGGGAAACTTACTGCTGTGCTCATCATACATTCCTCTTGGGGTTCCCCAACGAGCTCGTTAATACACGAGTCAGCAAGTATTTTTCTGGCGCCGTTGCCGGGGAGTCAAGAACATCTTCACAAGGGGAGTCCCTCATAACCAATCTCTTTACTTTGTTATTTTTGTTTTGCTTAGTTTCTTTCTGTTTTGTTTGCTTGTTTCCTTATAAAAAACACACAAAAAAGTAGTTTTACTAGTTTTGCTTTCTTTATTAAAAACACAAAAAATTAAGTCTTCTATAGTTGTTACCTCTTTCTTAGCTCACCATGTTGATCCCTAAGTTCACCCTGAAAGACCTTCAATAGGTAGTGGCTCTATAATTGGGAAAGATAATATTGAAGAGTTCTTTAATCATGTTAGTAAGCATGAGGATATTGGGGATAGATCCCTTGCAGAACTTGCTCCAAATTATGAAATTGCTGCAGCTTCTCTAGTTCACATGTTGGAGGATAGGTTTGTTAACCTTAACCCCTTAATGCAAGTAATGTTTCTTAAACTTAAAGAAATTGATGACCCTGAAAAGAGAGATTTTATTCTATAAACTTTGCTTAAGAAATTCTATGATGTTGCCAAGGAAGCTAGGAAAGTTTTTGAACGTTTTAATAAGCTAGGCTCATGTGTAGATGTTATTGGTACACGAGAAAAGATGAACAAAACCGAACCTAATGGGGAGGAAACTAAGATACCAATAGCTTTTAAACTTGTAGCAATGCATGAAGCCATAGAAAAGAATCTTGATTGGATTGTTCCTGAAAACCCATTTGATGAAAATAGTGAACCCAAGAGCGTTGAGAGAGGATCCTCTAAAACTTATTTGTATGAGATACCTTGCCTTTTTGAAGATATTTTTGGTATTGATCTTAATGCTTCTTCACTTGAGAACACTTGATTCTTTTTCTTGCTTCTTATGCCTAACTTAAAGGTGTTAAAGAAAAGTACTTATTGGGAGATAACCCAAAAGTTTTAGATGAGTCTTGGAAGTTATTACCTCTGTAGTAACCGCTCCTTATCCTTTTTATTTGCTTTTTGTGCTAAGAGTAACCTTTAATGAGAGATAAGTAATGATTGGGAAAGTTGCTGTCCCAAAACAGATTTCTATGCTTCACCGTAAGAAATCGTGTAAACTCTCTGTATATCCTTTTGAGGAGTGAATTTTTTTGCTTCTGCCCCAGGTTGTTATCTAACTTTCATTAGTTCAACACTCTTTGATTTGAGCAACAGAAGGTCTTCGAAAAAATTTGTCTTTACCTGCTGGTCTGTTTTGATAGATCTCTGCCATTATTTGCATTTGCTTCTTGTTGGTTCCTTTTTGAGTTCTTTTGGGAATTGATCTTTTTGAGGGAAGTGCTATGGTAGCTAGTGTTTTATTAGTGTTGAAACTGAACCTAAAAACTTATTATCTTGAGTGCACTAATGTTGCTAATAAAGATTGTGTGAAGTTTTGTATGAAGAATTTTTTTTCAGGTGTATGGAAGGAATGAGTAATGAGATGAAGAATGGACTAAAGCTCAAGATTGGGGATGCCACGCGTGTCACCCCAAGAAATATCCAAGAAGTACAAGCGTCAAAGCTTGGGGATTCCCAAGGCATCCCCTTCTTCATCAATAAAAATCCCAAGTTTCTTCCAAACGCTTCATTTTTATTGTTTCATGCACAGTTGTGTTGTTCTAGGAGCATCTTCTTTTTCGTTTTCATTTTGGTTTTTCATTTGATTTGTTTTCTTAGTTTGCTGCATAAATTAGTTGGATCCCCTCTTTCATACATTGGTTTTTAAATATTTTGGTTTGGATTGGAAAAGAGTAGGAAAGTTCATGCTTAAGTGGTAAAGAGAGCTTGTTTTTGACTGTGGCCTATGCTTTGTCATGCCATGCTTGATATTGATTTGGATTTATGCTTAGTATTCTTTGCTGTAGCATGACATGTTATAAACAATTGAGATTTCTTAATGTGCCTTGGAAGGATCATGCATTGTTTTAGCATATTAAAGCATAGTACTGTGGTATTCTCCTTCGATGCTTTATTTGGGTTGACTTGGCACATGCTCACACTATGTTATGACTATCCCAAGTCACCATAGCCTTGATGATCCTTTAGTTTTCAACTTGTAATATCACTTTATGCTTTGATCAAGTTTATGATGGTGCATGTCACCTCAAAAATTATTCTTTCTTTTTATCACTTACCTACTCGAGGACGAGCAGGAGTTAAGCTTGGGGATGTTGATACATTGCAAATGTATCTATAATTTTTGATGTTCCATGCTTGGTTTTATCTACTTTCTTATGTTTTGTCCACACTTTGGAGTACTTTTCATATGATTTCTTGGATTATCCTATTAACAAGAGCCACACTGCCAGCTGCCTGTTTTCTGCTGTTTTTGGTTCTAGGAAAGTCAGAAAATGAATATTCTCGGAATTGGACGAGACAAAAGCCAAAGTTAGTTTTTCACCGAGGGACACACGGAGCCAGAATACGAGACAGAGAGGCGCCAGGGGCAGCCACACCACCTGGCCGTGTGACCAGGCCTGACCCGCGCCAGGGGGTGGTGTGGCCAGCCTAGGCACCCCCTCGGCCTCCCCTTCCGACTATATATTGCCTCCGATACAGAAAGCATAAGTACCCGATATAAATTCCACGAAAGAGTCTGTAGCCGCCGTCGTCTCCATCCCTAGATCGGGAGGGATCTGAAGCTCTTCCTGGCACCCTGCCGGAGAAGGGATTTCACCCTGGAGGCCTTCTTCATCACCATGCAAGCCTCCGGTGTGATGCGTGAGTAGTTCATCTCTAGACTACGGGTCCATGTAGTAGCTAGATGGCTAGTTCTCCTCCTTTGTGATTTCATGTTTAGATCTTGTGAGCTCCGTTCATGATCAAGATCATCTATTTGTAGTTCCTACATGTTGTGTTTGCGAGGATCCGATAGATATTGAGATGCTATTTCAGATTGATTATTGATTCTACCATGTCTTTGTTATTTGTGATCTTGCATGCTTTCCGTTGTTAGTAGCTATCTTGGCCAAGTAGATGCTAGCAACTCCAAGAGTTAGTATTTATGCTCGATAGTGGGTTCATGCCTCTGGTAATCTGGGGAAGTGACAGAAATCTCTAAGGTACTTTACACGCAATTCACAATGCAATAATCTGTTGCTTGCAACTTAATACTGGAGGGGGTTTGGATGATAACCTGAAGGTGGATTATTAGTCATAGATGTAGTTGGATAGCGTTCTATGTATAATGTTGTAATGCCCAATCAAGTCTCAAAGGAGTCAAGATGAGTAGTATATGCATGTATTGCTTTCTCGATGTTTGTCAATTGCCCCGCTGTAATTTGTTCACCCAGCATGTTATCTATCTTAAGGAGATCCACCTCTAGTGAACTATGGATCCCGGTCCTTTTTCTTTACATACAATCTACAACTGTTTACTTCTTTGTGTTTACTTTCTGTAAACTTTTACTTCTTTCCATTCGATACGTTTAATCCTTTGTTTTCCGCAAAACACGGTGAGATTGACAACCTCATCGAAAGTTGGGGACAAAGTTCTGTGGTTGTGTTGTGTATGTCTCCATGTTGCTACTAGCACCGGTAGTGCGCCCTGCCAAAGCTCAGCTAGTAACACCTTTGGGGTGTTTCCTTGCTCCTACTGGTTCGATTAAACCTTGGTTTCATAACTGAGGGAAACTTGCTGCTATGCTCATCATACCTTCCTCTTGGGGTTCCCAACGAGCTCTGCATCAACCACACACCAGCACTTTTCTGGGCACCGTGCATTGAGCCATCAAGCATTTTTCTGGCGCCGTTGCAGGGGAGTCAAGGACATCTTCACAAGGGGAGTCCCTCATAACCAATCTCTTTACTTTGTTGTTTTTGTTTTGCTTAGTTTCTTTTTGCTTTGTTTGCTTGTTTTGTTCTTCAAAAATCCAATTTTTTTAGTTTTACTTGTTTGCTTACTTATTTGAAAAACACAAAAAAATTAAGTCCCCTTTAGTTGTCACTATGTCTAGCCTTCCTCCAATCACTATGTCACCCGAGGATATGATTTTTACTTTTAAACAAGGAATTGAGGAAAGTTTTAAGGAAGCTTGTTCTAGAATCTCCGATCTACATGAAAAAACTGAGCCTAAAATGACTCAAAGCTTGTTCCTTAGCAGTTTTTACCTTGGAATTTCTCTTTTCTATAGATATGCTTTGGATGCTATTGTGGGAGGAGATTTCCTCCATTGTAATGAGGATGATGCTATTAATGCTATAAAGAAATTGATCCTCACTTACAACTTGCCTAGCCAAACTGATACTTCTTTCGCAAAAATATTTGCTAGGGTGGACAATCTTGAGGCTAGCATTACTAGATTAGAGAGTTGCTATAATACGCTTAGGGAGCATCATGATTATGTTCAAAAAAACTCTGAACCATCAAAGTGGTTCCCTACAGTAAAGATTGAGATGAAAAATGAAACTTTTCAAGCTCGCTGTGATATCATGTCTGAATTTTGCCTTATGCCCAATGATATTTATAAATCTCTGAATACTTGAGGGCTCATTGAAGGAGGAAAAGAAATATCTCTTACTAATAATACTACCATATTAACTCTTGGAATAGCTGAAGGAGTGTTTACAAAGATCCTTGAGAAAACGATTTCTATTGATTATCTTGTTATTGAATGTGCAGGAAAAGGACAAGTTACACTTGGAAGGTCCCTATTAGAACTCCTTGGAGCAATAATAGATGTGGGAAAGGGGACCATGCACCTTTATTCTCCACCAAAAAATCATATTTTCCCCAAGGTTAAGAACAAAAGTAAGAGAGGTAAGGGCAAGAAAGTTGGTTTTAATGCTTCTTCGTTTGAGAACACTTGATTCTTTCTTTGCTTCTTATGCCTAACTTAAAGGCGTTAAAGAAAATTACTTGTTGCGAGATAACCCAAGAGTTTTAGTTGAGTCTTGGAAGTTATTAACTCTGTAATAACCTCTCCTTATCCTTTTTATTTGCTTTTTGTGCCAAGAGTAACCTCTAATGAGAGAGAAGTAATGATTGGGAAAGTTGTTGTCCCGAAACAGATTTCTATGCTTCACCGTAAACATTAGTGAGAGAGCTCTGTATGTCGGATGTAGATGTAATTTTTTGTGCTTCTGCCCCAGGTTGTTATCTAACTTTCGTTAGTTAAACACTTGTTGATTTGAGCAACAGAAGGTCTTCGAAAAAATTCGTCTTTACCTGCTGGTCTGTTTTGACAGATTTCTGCTATTTTCTGCATTTGCTTCTTGTTGGTCCCTTCTTGAGTTGTTTTGGGGAATTGAGCTTTTTTAGGGAAGTGCTACAGTAGCTAGTGTTCTAATGGAAGTTTATTTGGTCTTAGAACTGAACCTTGGGACTTATTTATCTTAAGTGTACTAATGTTGCTAATGAGATTGTGTGAAGTTTTGTATGAAGGAAAATTTCCAGGTGTATGGAAGGAATGCGTAATGAGATGAAGGATGGACTAAAGCTCAAGCTTGGGGATGCCACGCGTGTCACCCCAAGAAATAGCCAAGAAGTACAAGCGTCAAAGCTTGGGAATGCCCAAGGCATCCCCTTCTTCATCAATAAAAATTTCAGGTTTCTTCCAAACGCTTCATTTTTATTGTTTCATGCACAGTTGTGTTTTTCTTGTAGCGTCTTCTTTTTCGTTTTTGTTTTGGTTTTTCTTTTGCTTGGTTTGCTTAGTTTTCTGAATAAATTGGTTGGACCCCCTCTTTCATACTTTGGTTCGCAAATAGTTTGGTTTGGTTTGGAAAAGAGTAGGAAAGTTCATACTTATGTGGTAAAAAGAGCTTGTTTTTGACTGTGGCCTATGCTTTGTCATGCCATGCTTGATATTGTTTTGGCTTTATGCTTAGTATTCTTTGCTGTAGCATGACTTGTTATAAACAATTGAGATTGCTTAATGTGCCTTGGATGAATCATGCGTTGTTTTAGCATATTAAAGCATAGTATAGTGGTATTCTCCTTTGATGCTTTATTTGGGTTGACTTGGCACATGCTCACACCATGTTATGACTATCCAAAGTCACCATAGCCTTTATGATCCTTTAGTTTTCAACTTGTAGTATCACTTTATGCTTTGATCAATAATGTTTTGTCGCTCTGCATGATTATGGCCATTATTGCTCTCTTAGTTTGTCGCTCCCAGTCTTTTGCTAGCCTCCACAACAAAGTATGAGTTCCACTCATGCATCCAACTCCCTAAACCAAGTTATTCCAAAGAGTCCACCATACCTACCTACTAGCTTATGTTATTCCAAGTGCATTCATGCTTTTGTTTACCTTCCACTTGTTATGAGAAACTAGTGATTAAAGCTCTCACGAACTTGATGGCACACTTTACTTTACTTGCCTTTAATAAACTTGAACCATTGTGTCTTCTATGTTGTATATGCTTGAACTTATTTGTCGGGAATTAGCAGAACCATGCTTTCATGGGGAACGCTTTCAACATTGCACTTGGTACTTGTACCTAGTTGATATCATGCTCTTTTGTATATGGATGTCGTCGGTGTGAAATGAAAGGGGAGCTTGTAAGTCCATGGAGTTATGTATATGTGTTAGAGAAATGCCTGGGCCGCTGGTCTAATCCATGCTGACATTGTGGAAACCTGCAGCATAACCATAATGAGCTGTCTATGAAGCATTCTTCTTATAAAAAAGAGTCCTATATTGAGAAAAAAAGAAGAGAAAAGAAAAAAAAGATACTATGAAAAGAGGAAAGAGAGAAAAAAGCACCATATTCCCATGGTAAATAAGAAGAATGATGAGATGCTCGTTGTCTGCTTGCCTTGTCATTTTGATATGGGGATTCTTCCGTATCATCGGGAAAGGGGTACCCCGTTGGCGGTTCTCTATGATACACATGTACTTACGAAGACAACAACTTACCGGTGACTAAACTTGAGTACCACGAGGAGCGACCCTCGTATACAAGGGACATGAGATTTCTGACTTATACTTCGTCAAGCATGTACACCATAGTTTGTTCACTTTAACCTTAATCACTTCAAGATGCTTATGATAGGGGCAATGAGAGCTGAAAGCTATAAGTACCATAATTTTTGGAAGCTCTTTATGAGACTTGAATCCCTACTTCCTTTTACAAAAGGCCTTTCTTCCACCATTATATTGAGTCTCCACCTTCTATCTTTATGCACCTACTTTGAGAGCATAGTGGCCATTCTTAGTTCTATGTGTATTATCCCAAGACTAGTTGATTGATGCATAATTTGATATTGCTTGTTTTAAACTATTGTATCTAGTCACTCTTATGAACTTTGAAGGTGTCCTATGCATTTATGTTTGCTACTCTATTGAGGGACAAGCTGAATACTATTATGCTATGTTTTCTTTATGTGAAACAAACAAACGTCTTGCAAAGCATTGTTATTCATGAATCTTTTGTTTGTGCCTTTTAATGTTGCATCATAGTTTCTTTGCTTATTGCTAGAACTTTGTCTTTCATGTTATGATTGAAGTACTATGATCCCAGCTTTGAATGTTATGCAAATACTTTGATCAAGTCTTTGTTGGTGCATGTCACCTCAAAAATTATTCTTTCTTTTTATCACTTACCTACTCGAGGACGAGCAGGAGTTAAGCTTGGGGATGTTGATACATTGCAAATGTATCTATAGTTTTTGATGTTCCATGCTTGGTTTTATCCACTTTCTTGTGTTTTGTTCCAGCTTTGGAGTAATTTTCATGTGATTTCTTGGACTAACCTATTAACAAGAGCCACAATGAGAGCTGCCTGTTTTCTGCTGTTTTTGGTTCCAAGAAAGTCAGAAAATGAATATTCTCGGAATTGGACGGGACAAAAGCCAAAGTGCCTATTTTTCGGATGTCATCAAGTACCAGAATATGAGACGGAGAGGGGCCATAGGGCGGCCACATCACCTGGCCGTGCGGCCAGGCCTGGCCCGCGCCAAGGGGTGGTGTGGCCAGCCCAGGCACCCCCTCGGCCTCCCCTTTCGACTATAAGATGCCCTCGGGACGAAAACCCTAAGTACCCGATCAAAAATCCACAAAAGAGTCTGTAGCCACCGTCATATCCATCCCTAGATCGGGAGGGATCTGAAGCTCTTCCCGGCACCCTTCCGGAGAGGGGAATTCACCATGGAGGCTTTCTTCATCACCATGCAAGCCTCCGGTGTGATGCGTGAGTAGTTCATCCTTGGACTATGGATCCATGTAGTAGGTAGATGGCTGGTTCTCCTCCTTTGTGCTTTCATGTTTAGATCTTGTGAGCTCCGTTCATGATCAAGATCATCTATTTGTAATTCATACATGTTGTGTTTGCGGGGATCCGATGGATATTGAGATGCTATTTCAGATTGATTATTGATTCTATCATGTCTTTGTTATTTGAGATCTTGCATGCTTTCCGTTGATAGTAGCTATCTTGGCCAAGTAGATGCTAGCAACTCCAAGAGTTAGTATTTATGCTCGATAGTGGGTTCATGCCTCTGGTAATCTGGGGAAGTGACAGAAATCTCTAAGGTACTAGATGTGATGTTGCTACTAGGGAGAAAACAACAATCCTTTGTTCATAGAACAATCATATTGTTTACTTTACACGCAGTTCGTAAAGCAATAATCTGTTGCTTGCAACTTCATACTGGAGGGGGGTTGGATGATAACCTGAAGGTGGATTATTAGTCATAGATGCAGTTGGATGGCGGTCTATGTATAATGTTGTAATGCCCAATCAAGTTCCAAAGGAGTCAAGATGATTAGTATATGCATGTATTGCTTTCTCGAGTTGTCAATTGCCCCGCTGTAATTTGTTCACCCAGCATGTTATCTATCTTAAGGAGAGCCACCTCTAGTGAACTATGGATCCCGGTCCTTGTCGTTTACATACAATCTACAATTGTTTACTTCTTTGTGTTTACTTTCTGCAAACTTTTACTTCTTTCCATTCGATACGTTTAATCCTTTGTTTTCCACAAAACACGGTGAGATTGACAACCTCATCGCAAGTTGGGGACAAAGTTCTGTGGTTGTGTTGTGCAGGTCTCCACGTTGCTACTAGCACCGGTAGTGCGCCCTGCTAAAGCTCAGCTAGTAACACCTTTGGGGTGTTTCCTTGCTCCTACCGGTTCGATTAAACCTTGGTTTTATAACTGAGGGAAACTTGCTGCTGTGCTCATCATACCTTCCTCTTGGGGTTCCCAATGAGCTCTACATCAACCACACACCAGCACTTTTCTGGGCACCGTGCATTGAGCCATCATTGACAACCTCATCGCAAGTTGGGGACAAAGTTCTATTGTTGTGTTGTGCAGGTCTCCACGTTGCTGCTGGCACTGGTAGCTACACCTTTGGGGTGTTTCCTTGCTCCTACTAGATTGATAACCTTGATTTCATAACTGAGGGAAAGTTACTGCTGTGCTCATCATACCTTGCTCTTGGGGTTCCCCATCGAGCTCGTTAATACACGAGTCAGCACTAGCCTCCCTTGGAATTGGGTTTCGACCGGGCGCGCCGGGTAAATCGAGCGCAGGCGTCGGCGCGAAATCGAAATTGGGGGACGCAGCTGGGGCCAAAAATTGGCGCCGGCGGCCCTCAAAGGCCTTTAGGGGCCTTTGAGGGCCACTAGTGGGGATGCTCTAAGATCGCATTGGAACGAAGCACGGAGCCACTGATTCGTCCAGCCGAAACGATGGCCATGTCGCTCGCGAGCAGCATAGGACGCCGCCGCCGTGCTCCCAATCATGTATCTACCAGATAATATTGGTCGTCTTACCTATTTCACCTCTCAACTGGGTGCCACAAGGTGCAATAAGATGAAAATGGTGCACGCACAAATTATATTTAGTACAGTACTAGTATTATATATATTTTGCTGTTAATTCCTGGTCGGCTAAGAATTAGGTTGATTCTCAGTCGACTGTTTAGCTGTTCGTTGAACTTGATCGGTGTGGTTGTTGCGGTAAACACCGTTTGGTCAGTCGCGGCGCTTCCGCGGACTTAGCTAGCACAAGTCTTAAAGCATCTCAAATTCTGGCTCCACGGGAATGTCCAAATCGAGCGTTTTCATGGAGACAGGCTAGATCGAACGCAAGGAAAGGAACGATGTCGCGGGAAGGCAGCACGAAAGGCTGCGTGGTACGGCACGAAAAGTACGTAGCCACACCCCCTCTTAGTTTGTCACCACCCGCAAGAAAACAAATGCATCATTATTTCCTCTTTAGCGATTTAGATCTACGCCATCGGCTACTAGTGTGTACGCACATCTCCGGAGCATGGTCTTTCACTCCGTCTTATCCAGCACCGATTGCTATGGCCTCATAGATATGTGCCATCGGCTTGTCCTCTTCATGTTTGTCACCATTTTATCCGCCTCTGAAAGGTCGTCGTCGTCTTCAATCATGAATTTAAGCACCCCATCAATGCCTCCTCCTCCCAAAGTTAGCTCCCTAGCTAGTTTGCTAGATATTACGACCGTTTTGTTAGGTACTTATGCAACATTGATTTGATTAGGATCAATAGTTAAAGGTTATCATCCAGGCAGCTGCATTGGTTGCCATGATCCAGGCATGGGTGCTTTTGATCCACATAAGAGCGGCTACTATGACTAATAGGCTGCCGGTGAAATATGCTCCCATGGTACATTGCGACAGAGAAAGTATAGCAAATCTGAACAACATCTACAACAACGATGTATAGGCTATCTCCATACTTCGGATGAGAAGATCCCCTTTTAACATACTTGCCACACATTAAGGGTAAGGGGTTTGCTTAAGGATAGCATCCACACATGTATCAAAGAGCAGGTGACACAATTCCTTCATGTTCTAGGATATAATCAGAGATATTGAGTGATTCACAACACATGGAGGGATATGTGGAGATAATTTCTCGGTATTTCCATCAAGTGTTGTATGCTATTGGAGAACTCAAAGGAAAGATGATCAAGCCACCACCATCTTAAACTCCAGCTAATATAGAAGACCGTTTCCCATGGTTCCCATATTTCAAGGTGAGCAATTGTAACTTGTACTCCATAGGAGGATTGTATTGCACTAGGGCCTAACATTTTCTTCATGTCAGTATTATATTGGAGCAACTGAGGGTACTCATGTGACTACTAGAGTACCAAAATTGAAGCTGCTGCATACAGGGAAAGAAAGCAGTTCACCAACCAAAATGTGCTTGTCGCTGGTGATTTCGACATGAAGTACACATATGTGCTTGCTGGATGGGAAGCATCGGCCATGATGCCACAATTCTGAATGACATCCTTGAGCTTGAAGATCCCTGAAGTTAAGTTCTACCTAGCAGATGTTGGATATACTTGTCATCCCGAATTGTTCAGCGAAGTGTTCACCATCCCGAATTCTTAATCGATCAACGATCGTGAAACTAAAAGGTCGCCCTGGCCTTCTTGCGAACGGCAAACTCTCCGTCTCTCGCGACTCGCGAGTCGTGACGCTCGCCCATGCCCCAGGCCCTGCCGCTGCTCTAGCCAAAACGCCACTCGCCAGGTCGCTGTCTGCCCGTCTCAACTGCTCCAGCCTCCAGGCCTCGCTACTCTCTTGAATTGAACACGGTGACCAGCCCCTGACGGCGACACACCCCGCGCCCCTGCGGCTGCTGCCCTGCCCTCTGTAAGATTAATGTCTTAATCCCTTCTTATTAATCCCTAATCTAATCCTTCTAATTAATCCCTCAATTAGGGTTATAATTTTTAAGATTACAATTTGATATAAATTCCATCACATTAATCTTTGATAGGTGTTACGATGGGGAGGCAATTGTCGGGTGCTGCAAAAAAGAAGAAAAGAAAGAGAGAAAAACAACTTATTGATTCACAAAGAGGTGCTTTAAATAAGTTTTGTCCAACAAAAAGTAGTGTTGATGTCAACAATAATAATCAAAGGCAAGAATCTGATCTCGGAGAAGATGATGAGAATAATTCAAATGCAGATATTTAGGCTAATGAACAATCACCGAAAAACGATAAATAGCTAACTAGCGTCAATTTTTCCAAGTGTAAGTAACTATTTACGATCTTTTGTTTGCCATGCAGCTGTTGATGTTAATGTTAATGAGGATAATAAGGGGAAGGACAAGATGTTCCTAGTGGTGATGAACAATCCCTGGAAAACAGTAAATAACTAACTAGCGTCAATTTTTCCAAGTGAAGTAAGTAACTAATTACAATCTTTTGTTTGCCATGCAGATGCTCCTAGTCGTGATGAACAAGATGCTCCTAATGATGATGAACAAGATGACTCTCTTTCATCTATCTATGATCTCAGAACATGGGATAATATTGATAATTGCAAAAGGGATATTTTAATTGAAAAGGGCCCTATGAGAGAATTGGGCCTGGAGTTCCCTAAGGATGACAAAGGTAGACATTTTTCTTATGAATACTACTCTAGAAAGTTAGCCAATCGTGAGGTTGTTGATAGAAAGTGGTTGGTTTACTCCAAAGAGGTGGACAAATTTTATTGTTTTTGCTGCAAGTTGTTCGAATCAAATAATAATAAGTCCTTGCTAGCATCTGATGGATTGAGGGATTGGCAGCGTCTTAGTCCAAGACTCAAAGATCATGAGAAGAGTGTTGAGCATTTGGCAAACATGAATACATGGAATGAACTAAGGTTGACGTTAGGCAAAAATAAAACAATTTACGATGACATGCAATGGTTGGTTGCAAAAGAAAAAGAGCGTTGGCGACATGTTTTGCAAAGAATAGTTGTTGTAGTAAAGTTTCTTGCAAAACATAATTTGACATTTCGAGGATCAAATGAAAATTTGTATCAAGATAGTAATGGAAATTTTCTAGGCACGGTTGAAATGATTGCCGAATTTGATCATGTGATGCAAGAACATATTAGACGAATTCAAAACAATGCAATTCATCATCATTATCTTGGCCACAACATTCAAAATTAGTTGATCTCGCTCCTTGCCGATGCTGTGAGAAAGGTTATGTTAAAGATCATCAAGCATGCCAAGTATTTCTATGTTATCTTGGATTGTACCCTGGATGTGAGCCATGAAGAACAAATGACGCTAATTGTGCGTTGTGTCAATATATCAACTGGCATCCGAGAGTGGAGGAGTTTTTCCTAGGGTTCATAAAGGTTGATGACACATCAGGATTAGGGCTTTTTAATGTATTGTTGGATACATTGGATGCTCTTGACTTGGATGTTGCTAATGTGAGGGGGCAAGGTTATGACAATGGTTCCAACTTGAAGGGGAAAAAGCAAGGTGTTCAAAATCGTTTTCTTACAGTAAACCCGAAAGCATTATACATTCCATGTGCATGTAATAATTTGAATGTCACTCTTTGTGATATGGCGAAATCATGCGAACAAGCTATTTCATTCTTCGGTATTATCCAGCGTATATATGTATTGTTTGCACGTTCTACTAAGAGGTGGGAGATTTTGCTTGATAATGTTCCAAATATGACTCTCAAAACATTGTCAGATACTCGTTAGGAGAGTCGAATAAAGAGTGTGCAACCTATAAGGTTCCAAACTACCCAAGTAAGATCAACTTTGAAGAAACTAGAGGAGGCTTCTACTGATGATCCAGTTAAGGTTAGTGATGCTCAATCTTTATACAAAAGCACTTGGGAAATTTGAGACTTTAGTTGGTATGGTTATTTGGCATGAGGTTTTATTTTCTAAAAATATGGTGAGCAAAAAGTTATAGGAAAAAATTATGTGCATTGATGCTACTGTCAAACACATTGAAGGGGTCACTGAATTTTTTCAGAAGTTCAGAGTTGAAGGATTCGATACTAGCATTAAAAGTGCCAAAAACCTTGCATCTTCTATGGATATAGATCCAAAAGTTTGTACAAAACGTCAAAGTAAAAGTAAGAAGCATTTTGGTGAAATCAATGATGAAGAAGACGAATTACAGTTGTCAGCTATTGAATCTTTCAAAGTTTCTTACTTTCTTGTCGTTGTTGACACTGCAATTGCTTCATTGAATAGTCGATTTGAGCAGCTGAAGGAATTTGAAAAGGTGTTTGGTTTCTTATTCAACTCAAAGAATCTGAAGTCCATGGATGATAGTAATCTATGAAAGTCTTGCACTACTTTTGCAGAAACTTTTACTCATGAGAATTTGTGTGATATCGATCTTGATGATTTTTTTCTCTGAGTTAAAGGTGCTGCAAGTAACTTTGCCAAATAATTTGATGTCATCTCATGAGATTCTTTAATTCATTACAACATAGATTGCTATCCAAATGTCTCAGTTGCCTATTAGATCCTTTTGACTTCACATGTGACTGTGGCCTCAGCTGAAACGAGTTTCTCTAAAATAAAGCTACTAAAGAACTGTTTGAGGTCAACTATGGTACATGATAGATTGAATGGCTTGGCTACGTGTTGTATTGAGAACGATATATTGGACAACATTAATCTTGATAGTGTCCTCGATGATTTTGCATCTAGAAATGCACGAGTAAGCTTTTTTCGAAGCACCGAAGCTTAATTGTCGATGATCTCATTGGAGGCTGGTTTTTTTTGAGGTATTCGCTAGCATGGAATACTTGTTATGTTTTGCTACCATTTTTAGTTTCTCTATCTAAATATCACAATGGTTTAGTGCTTGACAATTATTTATAGACATCTTGACTATGAATCGTGTGGTTATATGCTTTTAAATATTTTACAAGTGAAATTGGCACATATTATCTATATATCTAGTTATACGTGTATATATATTGTCATTAGGGGCCCTTTTGTCGACTTTGCCCAAGGGTCCCGAAAAATATAGGGCCGGCCCTGGTAACCAAATAGTCAGTCAAGAGTCGGTCCCCTATTTTGTTCCGCAGCTTGTTCTTCACAAGAGTAATTCAAGAAAATACCCTCCCAACACTAGCAGTTGCTACGGTAGAGTTAGCACCAATTTGAAAATCGCAAAAATAAAGTTATAGCTCATATTCTTGTTTGTTTCAAGAAACATAATAGAAAGATTGGCAATATTTTGAAGTTTTAAACCTCGTCTCTCTACACATATTAGTAATGAAAATACCGAGTTGCTATGGAAGTTGAATCAACTCTTCCTTCTTAGCAAGCTTAAGGCATATGAAAAGCGTACAAAGATTTAGTCTGACTAAAATATCCCATGCAATGAAGTAGTTCGATGTTTATCTTATCAAACCTATCCCAAACTCTTGAAGTTGTTGATCAATAAGACACAAAAACATCTCAACATGGAAGCACGCTCGAGATTGGTGAGGTTTTTGTAGAATCGCAGTCTGCTGGTCAATTTGGACAATATTTCCGCCTCCTTTTTGTTACGGCTGGTCGGAGTTGCTACTTTGCTATCCTGCTTAGTTAGGTTGTACTCTCTCCGTCCCAAAATATAAGACGTCTAAGGATTAGATAAAAGTCAAATCCGACTAACTTTGACCAAATATGTAGGAGAAAATATTTACGTATACAATATTGAATGTACACATTTAGAAAGTATATTTTATGGTGAATCTATTGATTTAGTACTATAATTTTTTATACTTTTGTGTATAAATTTGGTCAAACTTAGAAACCGTTGTCTTTTGACTAATCCTTAGATGCCTTATATTTTGGGACGGAGGGAGTACCATTGTAGGTTGTTTGCCCTATATGGACGTGGACACCGGGCCCTATACTAATTTGAGGTTTGAGCCTCTATTCTAGACAAGATTTGGACGAGAAAACGTTTCTATACGTGCCACTAGGGGTACATATTTTATAAATACTATATATAAGAAAAAATTGGGTGTTCACTTAAACACCCATGCTGGATCCATCCATGGCTGACGACATGTGGACGGCTGGAGGCAACACCAGGATCTGAAGAGAAAGAAGTGAAGCAGAAGATGTGAAGAGGTGAAGAAGTGATGAACTAATGTCAAGAGGTGAAGAAGATACAATGTATCTACTGTCCCGGAGCCGACTACTTATCATGAGGTTGTTGTGCATCCTGAATGGCAGCTTGCCATGGCGGCTGAGGAGATTGTTGTGCTTGAGCACACTGGTCTGTGGGAAATCGTTCCTCTTTCTCCTCGTTTTCGTCCTATCACCTGTAAGTGGGTCTATAAGGTTAAGACCCGACATGATGGGTCCCTTGAGTGTTACAAAGCTCGTCTGGTCCCTTGTGGATTTCAGCAGGAGCATGGCCATGATTATGATGAGACGTTTGCTCTCGTGGCTCACATGACCACTGTTCGGACTCTTCTTGCCGAGATATTTGTTCGCCATTGGTATGTGTCTCAACTTGATGTTAATAATGCTTTTCTTAATAATGAGTTACATGACAAGGTTTATATGCAACCACTACTTGGGTATTCTGTTACAGATGGCATGGCCTTCCGTCTTCATCACTCTCTCAGTGGCCTTAAGCAAGCCCCTCGTGCAGGGTTTGATCGCTTTGATTATGTGGTCATGGCTGGTGGTTTCTCTCCCAGTGCTCATGATCCTTCCTTGTTTGTTCACTGTTCTCCGCGTGATCGCATTATTCTTCTTCTACATGTTCATGACATGATCATCATTGGTGATGACCCTGAGTATATTTCCTTTGTCAAGGCACGTCTCAGTGACCCGTTCCTCATGTCGGATCTTGGTCCGCTTTGTTATTTTCTTGGGATTGAGATTTCGTTTGCCTTGAATGGTTTCTTTATATCCCAAGAATGGTATATTTAGGATCTTCTTGCGCGTGCCACTCTTACTGATGAGTGTACTATTGAGACTCACATGGAGCTCAATATTTCTCTTCGTGCTTATGATGGTGATCCTCTCTCTGGTCCTACTCGTATCAACACCTTGTCGGGGGTCTCGTATATCTAGCTATTACTCGCCCAGATATTTCTTACTCTATCCATATTCTGAGTCAGTTTGTTTCTTCTCCCACTTCAGTCCACTATAGTCACTATTGGGCCTTTGGTACAGAGGGTACCGCAACCCATCGGTTGTTGCGCCCCTGGCACATATTTCCTGGCAGCCTCCAGAGGCAAGCTCTCCTCGCGAGGCTATGTAGAGCACCAACCAAATAAGTGGTCGATGATGACACTCCACAAGGGCGCAGAAGTAACTCCACTCCATCAACTAGACAACAACCCAACGAATAGTCCAATAGAACCTCCTCCCGCGCTGCCCCCCTCCTCGGTAAAAGAGAGATGCTGCCTGGCCGCTTCTGTGCTAAAGTAAGGCTGACAACATAGATGCCCCTCAGATCTTGACATTACCACTTCGGTGCAAGGAGGCCAAAGATGACGTGACGCCGTAGGGAGGGCATCACCAAAAACCATAGCTTTGGACTGAAGCTCCTCGACGACCCTAGACCTAGTCCATGAAGGATGGGCACATGCACTAGCGCACCTTATGTGGGAATGTGGTGACCCTTCATGCCAAGAATCGTGAAGATGCCCAACACCACTATAAATGGGGAACCACCCCCACCTTAGAAGGGGATCAATCCTTGCAATCTAAAACCCTAAGTTCATCACCACCATTGGACCCTCCTGAAGCACCACGAGCAATACAACCAAGCAGGAGTAGGGGCTTTACCTCCTCACGAGGCTCCTGAACCTGGGTAAAAAACTACCGTGTCAACTCGATGTCGTGTGCGAGCTCCGTCACTACCTTCATTGCTAAGATGATCCGAACACGTGTTCAACCCCCTCACGAATCTAGGGATCATTGGACCCCTTGTTCCTTCACGGGACATCAAGTATCCGACATTTAGCGAGCCAGGTAAGGGGCTGAGGCGTGCTTCCGGGATCATCGACAACCGTGATGCCATGGCTCCTCACGCCAGCCCCCGCGTCAGGCGTGCCCAGGAAGGAAGGGTGAGCGAGAACAAGAACTTTTGCCGCATTGCCTCTCCCGACACGACATCAGTTGATGACAAGGGAGACTCCTCCGCCCATTCCTTTAGAGAGCGCTGCTCCCCGGGCGTACCGACGCGTCCTCCACGCACGGCGTATTACCCCGTGAGCGTGAAGCACACTCACACTAGGGGTTGCGTGGCTCATGGTGAACGAGCTTCCCAATACTCACCCGTAGAGGTTGTGCAAGAGCATTGGCGCGCACGTCTCATGGTGCTCATCGATGTTACGTGGGTTGATGCGGCCCCGGCCTCCCCAAGAGCCCAGGCAGGAGAACTGGCCCACGGAGCGCCTCCTCCTCCCCCTCTTACCCTTCGAGCTGGGAGCTTGGGGAGCAAGCGTTCCTCTCACGAAGCATGGTCGCCACATGCCACCGAAATCACACAAATCATCCTCTCAATGGAGGATGCTCGCATGACCCTCGCACAACACCGTGAGCATGAGGCCCGCATCTCCCAATACATCGGTGTCGTGGGCTGCCATAATCACGCGGCCCTCGCTGGTGGAGTAGAAACCTACAACAACAGTTGCCTCGCACTTGCCGAGCATCTCTGTCGCGTGGTATGGCTACTCAAGTTCAATCCGTAAATGCCTCCACGATACAATGGCACATCCAGCCCAACTGAGTTATTACAGCTCTACACTACCGCCATCGAAGCCACAGGCAGCGACAACCGCGTCATGACCAACTAGTTCCCCATGGGGCTCAAGGCCATGATGCATACCTAGTTAATGAACCTTCCTGAGGGATCCGTTCGCTCGTGGTCAGAACTATGTAGTATCTTCATTACCAAGTTCAGGGGAACGGACGAATGCCCTCTCATGTACCAAGAATTTCGGCAAGTACGCCAGGAGCCTAGCGAGAGCCTCTACAAGTACCTGCAACGCTTCGACCAGTGCCATAGAAGGATCCCCAAGATTTCTAACGCCAGGGTCATATCCGCTTTCGCCAAGGGAAACACGGATGACAAGGTACTCAACAAGATTGAGTATCGTGGTGAGAACCTGTCCACAGTGGTAGAGCTCTTCGCGACAACTGATCGGTGCGCAAAAGCGAAGACGGGGCGCCTGTTCGCTCCCGAAAAGGAAAACACTGCCAGCTAGGCAGCGACCCTCACTAGAGCCAGAGGCAAGCCCGTTGTCACTGGTGCAGCCAGAGCCAAGCGCAAATGCCCACACGAGGAGAACACAGAGAGCGGAGGCAAACCTCACTCCTTCTATGCTTTCCACCAGAAGCAAGGGCACGACACCGACCAGTGCTTCAAACTCAACATGGTCCAAAAAGAGTACGACGATCAGCAAAGATGCAAGCATGACGACGATCAGCGAAGATGCAAGCATGACGGTGATCGAGTGAGTGCGCAAAACAGTCATCTCAGAAGGAGCAAGAGAAGGGGTTGCGGAGCCAAAGCTACTAAATAGCGACCCGATGACGAGGAAGAGTGTCATGAAGAGGAAGGTGTCAGGGGATCCCAGGAGCCATAGCACGTGGCCTCGGAAGACCCCGGTCCCTCGTCCACACAGTTATGGTCAAGCATAGGAAACTTCAAACACGAGGATGGCCAAGATTGGCCAATACCACTTTCTGTCCTTCGAACCGAATGGGTATTGCCCAATTCAGATTGTCCTCGTGTTTCAGTTCCGTTAGTTCACCAAAGTAAAAAAGGTTCGTACAAAAACATTAGTGCTCCCTCTATCTAGAAAAATGATTTGAATTTTTATAGATTCGAATATATCTAGACGTGTTTTGGTGTGTAGATATATGTTATTCTAACCAAATCCAAGTCACTTGTTTTCGAATCGAAAGAAGTACTTTTTTGAGAGTTCACACTCCTTATATTTATCTGCAACAATCAAACAAAGAAATGTTTAAAACGGAGGGTGGTTCTATTAACCATACATGCCTGCCCACTGGCATAGAAGAGGCTAGACGAGCTAATCTATGTGCCTCTTCATTCGCTTCCCTGTATTCATGAACTAAAGCGACATTGCCTCTAGCCTTCATCCTCTCCCGAATCTCCATCAAAACACTTCCAAAACTACTGAGGGGTGCTCCATTCACTCCTTTGACAACCTGGAGACAACTTGAAGGGACATGGATTGCTCCCAGGATGAGATCATCTACAAGGTTTAGCGCCTTGTGGCATGCCAACGCTTCTAGGCAATCAGGTTGCGTCATCCCCTAAAAAATCATCATAGAGGCTCCTTGGAATATCCCATCAGCTGAGCAACACATAGCACCAACCTCTCCTCGCCTTGCTGTCTTAGCAATAGGAGCATCGACGTTAACTTTCATCCTCCCATCAGGTGGAGAAATTCAGCCCTTCCTCCTTGGACGTGAAGGGTTTCTTTGCTGTTGCATACAAGGTGTAACTCTAGCAGTCTCCGAATCCTCCAGAAATCTATCCACGAATAACTTGGTTGCCATGGGGCTTTGGTAGATCTCCTCGTGGACTGCTTTCCTCTTCACATTCCAGATGGCCTATAATGTGACAAGCATACGAATAAAATCAACCTTCCTCATCGACTCAATCATCGAGAAAAGCCATTAGCGGGCTGCTAGCTTGGCCGACATTGCCATATGCTCTATGATATCTTCATCAACCAGAGTTCAGACACACCTCACCATATTGCAATCTATCAAAGAATGGCACCAAGAATCTTCACGGCCGCAGATCGCGCACGTAGCCGAAGGCGCCATGTTTCTGTGATGCTGAAGATCAGCTGTTGGTAACGATTGTCTCGCCAACCTCTAGAGAAAGACACGGATCTTGGCCGGAACATCGATCTTCCACAGCTTCATCCATGTCTTCCCTTCCTCCAGAGTAGAAGAGAAGCCCGGTCTGGCATCAAACCAGTCTTCTCTTGTTCTTCTAGTATCAACGAGTGCATGATAGCATGAATGTACCGAGAAGACCCCAGTTCGTTCGATGACCCTTGACTACTTGAGAAGAAACAGTTCACGGGAGAAAAACGCTCCCGTGCCCCTCTCGCCTCCCGAGGGCGATGGGGATGCCGTCTCCCCCATCCCCGACCAAACCCCCATCCCTCCTCCTACCCTCCGTCGCCGACGCCGGCCAGGGCCACCGGGCGCTGCCCGTGTGGTGCCGGCGGAGGCGGCATGTTCTTCCCCGCGTCGGACAGGTGGGTCGGGCCTTCCCTCTCGGCGACGTTGCACCTGGGGCGGCAGAGTTCAGCACGACTAGAGATAGTTGGCACGGCGGCGCGGCTACGGCAGGTTGGGCATAGGGCTGGCTGCGCCATGGCACGGGGAGGCTCGGATCAGGCCCTTTTGGGCCCCATCTGGGTAGTGCGATCCGGCTAGTTTGTCTCAGCTTGCTCTATAGATCGAGGTAGGTAGGTTGGATGGGATCCGCGATGACCTCGCCCGGACTATTGAAGCGTAGTCGCAGACTTTACAGGTCCGTCGGGGCCCGACCAGACCACCATGGGACTGGTATGTCTCCGTGGAGGCTTTACGGGTCCGCCGGACCTGGCCGGACCTATGGAGGTATGTGAAGGGTGTTGGGTCCGCTGCATAGAAAACAAAAAAATTCCTACGATGAGAACTACATGCCAAGATCTATCTACTAGGTACAAAGCAACGGGTGGACATACATCCAACGAGAACTTACCCTCGAAGACAACGAGTTTTGTTAACGAGTAGGAACTCGTGGTTGATGTAGTCGTACACTTGCCGATCTCAAGATCGTGATGAAGTCCGAGCGCCGCAACTCAGCAGCACATCCGTACTCGCACACACGTTCAAGCCACCGGACAACCTCCACATCCTCGCTCTAGCGATCCAGCGGAAGCAGCAACTCCTTCTAGACGAAATGCCACCGGGAACATGTATCTCGCTAATCCGAGACTATGGGGGAATAATTCTAGAGGGGGAGAGAGATCCTTCACAAGGAGGTGTGTGGAAGAAGGAGGAAGAGGGTGGCCTTTTATAGGAGGAAGGGGTGCCCCTCCCCATGGCCGGCGCCTCAAGGGGGGTGCCCCTTCACCTCCTCCATTCATGTGGTGGTAACCCCTCCACATTAAAATGCCTCTTCACATTCCCTTTTAAAGTTCCCACTTTAAATGCATTAAAATTCTCTAAGTTTAATGCTCTCTCATTTAATAAAAATCTTTTATTAAATTTATTCAGAATTTTGTTAATTACTTTAATTAACAAACATTCACATAAAACCCCTTGCAATATTTCAATATCACATGCAGAAGCACTTTCTGTAATTTCACCCGAAACAATTTCCGGTTTCTATCGAAACAATTTCTGCGCTTTGCAATTCTTTCGTCTGAAACATATGTGCTCCAAAATGGCGTCCGGTAACTCTTAAGTGTGTCCCCCTATGGTTCGCGAATAATGTAGACATGATTGGGACTCCTCTCAGATCAATAATCAGAAGCGGGACCTGGAGATCCATACTGACTCCTGCATATTCAATGATGACTTCTATGATCGTGAGAACCTTTAACGCTAGTTACTAAATCCCTTTGTCTCGCGATATATTACATGTCCGAGATTCGATCATTGGTATCTCCATACCTAGTTTGATCTCGTAGCCGACATGCACTCTTTTCTCGTTCTTGTGATATAACATTCTAGTGACCACATCACTTGCTTGCAAGCTATCTTAATGTGAAATCACCGAGAGGGCCCAGAGTATATCTATCCGTCATCGGGATTGACAAATTCCACTCTTGATCCATGAGCCTCAACATAACACCTTCGTAGTACTGAACCCACCTTTATAGTCACCCTGTTACAGTGTGACGTGTTATCAAGATACTCTTCCGGTGTTAGCAATTAACATGATCTCATGGTCTAAGGACTAAGATTACTTCGTATGATGTTATAGCAATATAGACATAATGACTTGATCGTAGTGCTATACTTCGGATAAATGTTCATCACATCATTTCACAAATGGTGTGACCTTTTTATTAACAACATCCAATGTCCATAATCAGGAAACCTTGATCATCTTGTTAATCAACAAGCTAGTCTATAAGAGAGGCATAACTAGGAACCCTTTTTGTTTATTAAACACACATGTATTGACGTTTCCGATCAATACAATTATAGCATGCAAAATAAACATTTATCATAAACATGGAATAAGATAATAACCACTTTATTATTGCCTCTCGGGCATATTCCCTTCAGTCTCCCACTTGCACTAGAGTCAATAATCTAGTTTGAAAAACTTTGCGTATTGAACACCTATGGCTTTCTAGTGTTGCATATACGCGATTGCTAGTGGTTAACATAATCTCTAGATATGACACTTTCAGGTCCGTGTGTCTTTGCATGTCTTTGCGTCTCTACGCATCACTCGTTCTCAAATGAGATGGCATTGTATAAATTTGGTCCTTTGGTGAGACCTTTAGTTGGTTCGGGTAAAAATATGTTGATATTATTGTCATACAATATATCTTCATAGTATTAGCCCACTCTGAACCACAACTAGTTTCATAACAAACTACTTAACCCAAATGCCCTCCTTTGCTGCTACTATAGCAGTTATATACTTAGCCTTTTGTTGTAGTATCCGTCACAATGTCTCAACTTTGGAACTCATCCAAATTCATCATGGAACATCCTTTCCATTACATTATGCCACCCATAGTCTAAATTGAGATAAATTTAATTTGTATCTTGTGACAAAACTAGTATCAATGTAACACTTTACAATGAACTACCTTTAACTATTTGTCACTTATACATGATATATTCTTAGTTCTTCCAAAGCTCATAAGAATATCTTTACTATCGTCCAATGATCATCTCATTAATCATCCTGATATGTGCTCATAACATTTAGAGCATAGGACATTCTAGATATATACATATCATGGTATAATCGATCAAAATCTTCATGTGATTTTACTCACCAAGGGTTGAAACACTTGAATTTTTGATACAATCCTTTCCATGTAACAAGAACCTTTCTTGTTGTTTCCATATTGAACCCTTTCAATATCTCATATATGCATGTCTGGCACAACCATATTAGCGCCTCAATCTATCCATATAGATATTGATGCCAAATATTCTGGGTTTGCCCAAGTCTTTCATCGAAATCTCATTTTAATGAAATTCTTAACTTGTGTCAATACAAGATACATCATTTCCAATCAACAATATGTCCTCTACATAATGTATTAGAAATATGTCTCAACGCTCCCACTTAATTTCTTGCAAATGCAAGCATTTTCATCATCTCCGATGAATTTAAACTCTTTTAACAGTTTCATCATGGTGAAGATTCCAACTCCGCTATGCTTACTTCAACTATTGAAGTTTGCATGCCCTTTTAGCACCCTTTGAATTAACAAAACCCTTCGGACCGTGTCTTGTACATGTACCTAGGTAACCATTCTATTATAAGAACATTGTTTTGTTTGTTCAACTACCATACATCAAATTATATGTAATTGTTACTACATTAATCCGTCAAGACTAAATATCGCTATGAAAGATCAAATCTTGTCATAGTCAACTCCTTGAACGTTGTCGTAAACTTCTTTCTGACATGTCGACTATTTCATAGATGTTAAACATCCATGTCTATTTCTTGATAGATCCAAACATGATCGATAGGCTTCACGCCTTTCCGGAGGGTCTTCCAAGTTCAGAAACTTGATTTCTCGTGTATGGATACTATCACGGATTCTATGACTTCTAGTCATTTTATGGAGTCAGGGCCCATTATCGCTTCTTCGCATGTAGTCGGTTCATCATTGTAAAAACAATAACGACTTGCTTACCAAATCACACTATTTGATTCTTACCGACCCACACGGTTCAATAGGAACTCTAATCTCCGAGATCACACCCTTTGTAATCACGGGAGCCATGAGCATTGTGGACGCACCGGGAAACTTTCCGGCACTGCGCTACTTAGCACATATAGCTAAGGTTCAACAACCTTATCAAAGTTCTATTGTCCTCCCACTTAACTTTTCACGAAAAATTCCTTCTCAAGAAACTTGACGTTCCAAGTAACAAACTCTTTTGTCCTCGGTGTTATGGAGAAATTCCCAACAAATTCTTTGGGATAACCTACAAATACGTGCTTATCCGACTTTGTTTGTAAACATTTTACTTATGCTTAGCATACCAAAAATTAAGAAAAGACAATTCGGGTTTTATCCCAAACCATAACTTATATGATGTCATTTCAATGGATCACGATGGTGCTCTTTTCAGTGTAAAAGCGGTAGTCTCTAAAGCTTCAATCCTTAAAACATAATGGCAGTTTTATAAATGACACCTTTGATCTTACCATGTCAAACATGGTTTGATTTCATCTCTCGAATATGCCATACTCCTATGGTTTATCGGGAAACACAAATCATGGAACAATTCCTCAAATCTTAGGTGTTTTTGCTAAACATGTAACTCAAATATTTTTGTTTATGATCGAATCATAAACTCTTTATTTTCTTGTTACAATGATTTTTCACTTCATCTTGAAAGTCTTTGAACAATTTTCAAATGTTTCATACTTCTTCCTCATTAAGTAAATATACAGATATATTCACTTAAATTTCTGGAGAAAGCATATGAAGCAAAAGGATCCATCGCATATGGCTACACATAATGGACTATATACATCAACATGCATAATATCCAATAAGTTAGTCATCCGTTCCTCTTTGGCCTATGGACGGAGTGTCAATTATCTCGAGGAAAGTCTCACAAGCGTCAATTGATCAAAACCAAAGACTAAAAAATCTATCAACATGGAGTTTCTTCATGTTTACTTTCCAATATAATTTAAAACAGCGATGTCACTTCATAAGTGATATTTTAATCATTTGTCTTGCGACATTTTAGCAATAGTGTTTATGGATGTGATTTCTCCCACTAGACTTGTAAAAGTTCATCCATCCTTTGTGGAATACGATAATTATTTGAACAACCATTGTTCTCGTAATACCGGAACAAAATAACAATTATTAAAACAAATCTTGAAGGCTAGGTTTGACGACAACGAAAAACACAATAACACTTTATTTGGTTTCGATGAACATCATCACTTATTCTCTTGCTAGTTACTTAGGCCATTGTAGTTCATGAATTGCGTTGTCCTGTATGACACTTCATACCAACCAATTCGGTATCCAATACCGGTATCCAATACCTCAGAACCAGATTGTTTAACAAGCAAGGAATACAGCCAGAACATGTATATCTTCTATATACCTAAGTTGGACATTTCCAACTTTTTCTTTTCTGCCAAATATTTTATAGATTCTCTTTCAGCAATTCCTTTTTCTTTTAAAAGAATCTATCAACATCAAAAGTGGTGTCATGCACATGACACATAGTTCAAAGCGTGTATAGTCAAATACTAATACCTTTGGACTTGCACTTTGAAGTGGATCACCATCATCAAATGTTTGGTGTTCTTTCAAAAATCCATTCTTTAGTAATCTATACATGTAGTAAACATTTTACTTACATCTTCTATTCATCCTTATCATGACAACTTTCATGATCAAGCTACTATAGCTTATAAGGAAGAATGACGAGTATAATTTTAGTTCCCGAACCTTTTGGGAGATTCGGATGCCTAGCATCTCCATCCTTCACAAATTCTCATACAATATGAGAACATTTATTTTGCTAAATTATACTCTATCATAATGCAACCAAAAACATTGTTTCAGATATCACAATATCTTTCACACATGATGGTTTCTGAAAAAAAAATCAGCTCCTATATAATCTTGATATTAAAACAACTTTTGAATATCAATAATCATGGAGGCAAACATGATACTTTAGATACTAACATTGGAATTCTTACTCTTGATTTAATACTACTTATTAAAATTCATGGAGTAAATAGAGTTTGCTGAAAGTTTGCAATAGGACTTCTAAACTTTAAGTTGACATTCAAAACAATACGATACCAGTTCGTAAAGTAAATATCCAGAATTCTATAGTTCTATTATCTCAATTAAAACTAAGTATAAGGTAGTGAACAGACGCCAATGACTACAACAAATTATGCAAATTCACTTCGATTTAGTTTATGACAAAATTGAGTTCGACTAATCCAAATTAGAAATGAACTCCCACTCAAAAACGACATCCCTCGTGCCCTTTTGGTGATTACATGAACCAAATCCACTACACCAAGTCCGATCATCACGTGAGTCGGTGTAGCTTCAAAGGCGAGCATCTATATGGGCATCATATCAACTATATGACTCATGCTTAACCTTTCGGTCCGTGTTCCGAGGCCATGTCTGTACATGCTAGGCTCGCCAAGTAAGAACCTTAGTACTCGCATGTGTAAAACTGTCTTACACCCGTTGTATGAAAGCGTAGAGTCGAGTACACCCGATCATCACGTGATGTCTCGAAACACGATCCATAGAATGGTGCATACTGAAGGAAGAACACATTTTATCTTGATATCTAAATGAGGGATCATCTTACATTGCTACCAAAAGCGCCAAACTAGCAGTATAAGATGCTAACATCTAATGTGTAAAGTGAGATGATATGGTCCATGCATTTGATCTCTATCATTTGCATCGTGGTATGATATCTATCATTCCTTTGTGTGTAAGGCCAAGGTCTATGGAACTTACACGTTGAATGTGTTGTAAGAGTATATATATCATACATCTACTTACAACAATACCATATCAATACACTAGCCCAGCAACGATCTAAACTAGACGCCTCTAATTTATCAATTGCAAGTTTTACGTGGCTTAGGGCTTTCGAAGATAGAACCGTTCTTACCTACAAACATGAACCACAACGAGGATAACCAAGTTATTAGCAACTCGTTGAAAAAACTCGCTATACCCGGCTCCGCGTATTCGTGCATTTATGCTCGTAGCCTATATCCGCATCCATCCCACATCAGATAATGACTATAGTAGGAGAGACAGACACCCGCTAGCCACTTATGCAAAGCAAGTTGCATGTCAGTCGTGGAACTGGTCTCATGTACGATGACATGTAAGGTTGGTCCGGGCCGCTTCATCCCACTATGCCACCAATATCCAAAATACATAGAAGATGCAATAACATGATCATCATCGCCCACATATAAACACATGTGTACTACCCGTCCAAAGCACCTACGCATAGATCAGGCTCTGATACCACTGTTGGGTCCGCATCATATAATTTTTTTCCTATGATGAGAACTACATGCCAAGATCTATATATTAGGTACAAAGCAACGGGTGGACATACATCCAACGAGAACTTACCCTCGAAGACAACGAGTTTTGTTAACGAGTAGGAACTCATGGTTGATGTAGTCGTACACTTGCCGATCTCAAGATCGTGATGAAGTCCGAGCGCCGCAACTCAGCAGTGCATCCGTACTCACACACACGTTCAAGCCACCGGACAACCTCCACCTCCTTGCTCCAGCGATCCAGCGGAAGCAACAACTCCTTCCAGACGAAATGCCACCGGGAACATGTATCTCGCTAATCCGAGACCATAGAGGAATAATTCTAGAGGGGGAGAGAGATCCTTCACAAGGAGGTGTGTGGAAGAAGGAGGAAGAGGGTGGCCTTTTATAGGAGGAAGGGGGTGCCCCTCCCCATGGCCGGCGCCTCAAGGGGGGTGCCCCTTCACCTCCTCCATTCATGTGGTGGTAACCCCTCCACATTAAAATGCCTCTTCACATTCCCTTTTAAAGTCCCCACTTTAAATGCATTAAAATTCTCCAAGTTTAATGCTCTCTCATTTAATAAAAATCTTTTATTAAATTTATTCAGAATTTTGTTAATTACTTTAATTAACAAACATTCACATAAAACCCCTTGCAATATTTCAATATCACATGCAGAACCACTTTCTACAATTTCTGGTTTCTATCGAAACAATTCCTGCGCTTTGTAATTCTTTCGTCTGAAACATATGTGCTCCAAAATGGTGTCCGGTAACTCATAAGTGTGTCACCCTATGGTTCACGAATAATGCAGACATGATTGAGACTCCTCTCAGATCAATAAGTGGGACCTGGAGATCCATACTGACTCTTGCATATTCAACGATGACTTCTATGATCGTGAGAACCTTTAACGCTAGTAACTAAATCCCTTTGTCTCGCGATATACTACATGTCCGAGATTTGATCATCGGTATCTCCATATTTAGTTTGATCTCGTTGGCGACATGCACTCTTTTCTCGTTCCCGTGATATAACATTCTAGTGATCACATCACTTGCTTGCAAGCTATCTTAATGTGAAATCACCGAGAGGGCCCAGAGTATATCTATCCGTCATCGGGATTGACAAATTCCACTCTTGATCCATGAGCCTCAACATAACACCTTCGTAGTACTGAACCCACCTTTATAGTCACCCTGTTACAGTGTGACGTGTTATCAAGATACTCTTCCGGTGTTAGCAATTAACATGATCTTATGGTCTAAGGACTAAGATTACTTCGTATGATGTTATAGCAATATAGACATAATGACTTGATCGTAGTGCTGTACTTCGGATGAATGTTCATCACATCATTTCACAAATGGTGTGACCTTGTTATTAACAACATCTAATGTCCATGATCAGGAAACCTTGATCATCTTGTTAATCAACAAGCTAGTCTATAAGAGAGGCATAACTAGGAACCCTTTTTGTTTATTAAACACACATGTATTAACGTTTCCGATCAATACAATTATAGCATGCAAAATAAACATTTATCATAAACATGGAATAAGATAATAACCACTTTATTATTGCCTCTCGGGCATATTCCCTTCAAAGGGTTCACAACATAGAAAACAAAAAATTTCCTACGATGTGAACTACTATACGCCAGGATCTATCTACTAGATACAAGCAACGGGTGGATATACATCCATAGAGAACATACCCTCGCAGACAACAAAGCTTTGTTAACGAGATGGAACTCGTGGATGATGTAGTCGTATACTTGTCGATCTCAAGATCGTGATGTAGTCCATCAGGTCCAGCCGGTCCAGCTCCAACACGTCCATCAGATCTAGCTCTAGCAAGTCCAGCACCACCAAGTCCAGCACCGCAAAGCAGCGGTGCATGTGTGATCGCACACACGTCCGGTACCCCGACAACCTCCATCCCTCGCTCCAGCAAAGCAGCAGAAGCAGCAACTCCTTTCCAAATGAAGCCACCGGGAACTTGTATCTCGCTAATCCAAGACCATGGGGGAAAATACTAGAGGGGGAGAGAGATCCTTCACGGGGAGGTGTGAGTGTTAAGGTGTGAGAGGGGGGCCTTTTCTAGGAGGAGGGAGTGCCGGCGCCCCAAGGGGTGACCCTTCACCTCCTCTCACATAAATTTGCCCCTTCACATTCTCTTTTAAAGTCTCCACTTTAAATGCATTAAAAAATTCTCCAAATTTAATGCTCTATCATTTAATAAAACCCTTTTATTAATTTTATTCAGAATTTCGTAAATTAATTTAATTAACAAACATTCACATAAAACCCCCTGCAGCATTTCAATATTACATGCAGAACAAATTTCAGCAATTTCACCCGAAACAGTTTTGGTGTCTATTGAAATAATTCCAGCGCTTTCTTAAATCTTTATCTAAAACATATTTGCTCCAAATGGTGTCGGTATCCCTTAAGTGTGTCACCCTACTGTTTGCGAATAATGTAGACATGATCGAGACCCCTCTCGAATCAATAATCAGCCCCCGACCTGGAGATCCGTACTGACTCCCACATATTCAACGATGACTCTTGTGATCGTGTGAACCTTTAATGCTAGTAACTAAATCCCTTTGTCTCGCGATATATTACATGTCCGAGATTCGATCATCGGTATCTCCATACCTAGTTTGATCTTGTTACCGACATGTACTCTTTTCTCGTTCCTGTGATATAACATTCTAGCGATCTCATCACTTGCTTGCAAGCTAACCAATGTGATATCACCGAGAGGGCCCAGAGTATATATATCCGTCATCGGGATGGACAAACACCACTCTTGATCCATGAGCCTCTACATAACACTTTCGTAGCACTGAACCCACCTTTATAACCACCCTTTCACGGTGTGACGTTTGATGTTATCAAGATACTCTTCCAGTGTTGGTGATTGACATGATCTCATGGTCTAAGGACTAGCATTACTTCGTATGATGTTATAGAAATATAAACACAATGAACTTGATCGTAATGCTATACTTAGGATGAATGTTCATCACATCATTCCACTAATGTTGTGACCTCGTTATTAACAACATCCAATGTCCATGATCTGGAAACCTTGATCATCTTGTTAATCAACGAGCTAGTTTATAAGAGATGCATAACTAGGAACTTTCCTTTTGTTTATTAAACACACAAGTATTAACGTTTCCAAATTAATACAATTATAGCATGCAAAATAAAAATTTATCATAAACAAGGAATAAGATAATAACCACTTTTTTTCCCTCTCGGGCATATTCCCTTCAGTCTCCCACTTGCACTAGAGTCAATAATCTAGTTTGAAAAACTTTGCGTATTGAACACCTATGGATTTCTAGTGTTGCATATACGCGATTGCTAGTGGTTAACATAATCTCCGGATATGATAGTTTCAGGTCTGTGTGTATTTGCATGTCTTTGTGTCTCTATGCATCACTCATTCTCAAATGAGATGGCATTGTATAAATTTGGTCCTTTGGTGAGACCTTTAATTCGTCCAGGTTAAAATATGTTGATATTATTGTCATACAATATATCTTCATAGTATTAGCCCACTTTGAACCACACCTAGGTTGATAACAAACTACTTGACACAAATGCCCTCTTTTGTTGTTACTATAGCAGTCATATACTTAGCCTTTTGTTGTAGTATCCGTCACAATGTCTCAACTTTGGAACTCATCCAAATCCATCATGGAACATCCTTTCCATTACGTTGTCCCACCCATAGTCTAAATTGAGATAAATTTAATTTGTATCTTGTGACAAAACTAGTATCAATGTAACACTTTACAATGAACTACCTTTAACTATTTGTCACCCATACATGATATATTCTTAGTTCTTCCAAAGCTCATAACAATATCTTTACTATCATCCAATGATCATCTTATGAATCATTCTGGTATCTGCTCATAACATTTAGAGCATGGGACATATCTGGATATATACATATCACGGTATAATCGATCGAAATCTTATGTGATTTTACTCACCAAGTGTTAAAACACTTGAATCTTGATACAATCCTTTCCATGCAGCAATAACCTTTCTTGTTGTTTCCATATTGAACCCTTTCAATATCTCATATATGTATGTCTGGCACAACCATATTAGCGCCTCAATCTATCCATATAGATATTGATGCCAAATATTCCAGGTTTGCCCAAGTCTTTCATCAAAATCTCTTTTTAATGAAATTCTTAACTTGTGTCAATACAAGATACATCATTTCCAATCAACAATATGTCCTCTACATAATGTATTAGATATATGTCTCAGCGCTCCCACTTAATTTCTTGCAAATGCAAGCATCTTCATCATCTCCGATGAATTTAAACTCTTTTAATAGTTTCATCATGGTGAAGATTCCAACTCGCTATGCTTACTTCAACTATTGAAGTTTGCATGCCCTTTTAGCACCCTTTGAATTAACAAAAACCCTTCGGACCGTGTCTTGTACACGCCCTAGGTAACCATTCTATTAGAAGAACATTGTTTTGTTTGTTCAACTACCATACATCAAATTATATGTAGTGGTTGCTACATTAATCCGTCAAGACTAAATATCGCTATGAAAGATCAAATCTTGTCATAGTCAACTCCTTGAACATTGTCGTAAACTTCTTTCCGACATGTCGACTATTTCATAGATGTTAAACATCCATGTCTATTTCTTTATAGATCCAAACATGACCGATAGGCTTCACGCCTTTCTGGAGGGTCTTCCAAGTTCAGAAACTTGATTTCTCGTGTATGGATACTATCACGGATTCTATGACTTCTAGTCATTTTATGGAGTCAGGGCCCATCATCGCTTCTTTGCATGTAGTCGGTTCATCATTGTCAAAACAATAACGACTTGCTTATCAAATCACACTATTTGATTCTTATCGACCCACACGGTTCAATAGGAACTCTAATCTCCGAGATCACACCCTTTGTAATCACGGGAGCCATGAGCATTGTGGACGCACCGGGAAACTTTCCGGCGCTGCGCTACTTAGCACATATAGCTAAGGTTCAACAACCTTATCAAAGTTCTATTGTCCTCCCACTTAACTTTTCACGAAAAATTCCTTCTCAAGAAACTTGACGTTCCAAGTTACAAACTCTTTTGTCCTCGGTGTTATGGAGGAATTCCCAAAAAATTCTTTGGGATAACCAACAAAGACGTGCTTATCCGACTTTGGTTGTAAACATTTTACTTAAGCATAGCATACCAAAATTTTAAGAAAAGACAATTTGGGTTTTATCCCAAACCATAACTCATATGGTGTCATTTCAACGGATCACGATGGTGCTCTTTTCAGTGTAAAAGCGGTAGTCTCTAAAGCTTTAATCCTTAAAACACAATGGCAGTTTTATAAATGACACCTTTGATCTTACCATGTCAAACATGGTTTGATTTCATCTCTCGAATATGACATACTCCTATGGTTTATCAGGAAACATAAATCATGGAACAATTCCTCAAATCTTAGGTGTTTTGTTAAACCTGTAACTCAAATATGTTCCTTTATGATCGAATCATAAACTCTTTATTTTCTTGTTACAATGATTTTTCACTTCATCTTGAAAGTCTTTGAACAATTTTCAAATGTTTCCTACTTCTTCCTTATTAAGTAAATATATAGATATATTCACTCAAATTTCTGGAGAAAGTATATGATGCAAAAAGATCCATCGCATATGGCTACACATAATGGACTATGCACATCAGCATGCACAATTTCCAATAAGCTAGTCATTCGTTCATCTTTGGCCTATGAACGGGGTTTCAATTATCTCGAGGAAATTCTCACAAGCGTCAATTGATCAAAATCAAAAGACCACAAAAATCCATCAACATGGAGTTTCTTCATGTTTTCTTTCCAATATAATTTAAACATCGATGTCAGTAAGTGATCTTTCAATCATTTGTCTTACGACATTTTAGCAATAATGCTTATGGATGTAATTTCTCCAACTAGACTTGTAAAAGTTCATCCATCATTTATGGAATACGATAATTATGTGAACAACCATTGTTCTCGTAATACCGGAACAAAATAACAATTATTAAAAAAAATCTTGAAGGCTAGGTTTGACGATAACGAAAAACACAATAACACTTTATTTTTTTTCGATGAACATCATCACTTATTCTCTTGCTAGTTACTTAGGTCATTGTAGTTCATGAATTGCGTTGTCCTGTATGACATTTCATACCAACCAATTCGGTATCCAATACCGGTATCTAATACCTAAGAACCACATTGTTTAACAAGCAAGGAATACAACCATAACATGTATATCTTCTATATACCTAAGTTGGACATCTCCAACCTTTTCTTTTCTGCCAAATATTTTATTGATTCTCTTTCAGCAATTCCTTTTCTGTTAAAAGAATCTATCAACATAAATAGTGGTGTCATTCACATGACACATAGTACAAAGCGTGTATAGTCAAATACTAATACCTTTGGACTTGCACTTTGAAGTGGATCACTATCATCAAATGTTTGGTGTTCTTTCAAAAATCCATTCTTTAGTAATATTTTAGTGTAGTAAACATTTTACTTACATATTCTATTCATCCTTATCATGACAACTTTCATGATCAATCTACTATAGCCTATAAGGAAGAATCGCGAGTATAATATCAGTTCCCAAAATCTTTTTGGTAGATTAGGATGCCTAGCATCTCCAACCTTCACAAATTCTCATCAATATGAGAATCTGTATTTTGCTAAATTATACTCTATCATAATGCAACCAAAAACATTGTTTCAGATATCACAATATCTTCCACACATGATGGTTTCTGAAACAATTATTTCAGCTCTTAGATAACCTCGATATTAAAAAACTTTTGAATATCAAGAATCATGGAGGCAAACATGATACTTTAGATACTAACATTTGAATTCTTACTCTTGATTTAATGCTACTTATTAAACTTTACGGAGTATATAGAGTTTGCTGAAAGTTTGCAATAGGACTTCTAAACTTTAAATTGACATTCAAAACAATACGATATCGGCTGTAAAGTAAATATCCTGAATTCTATAGTTCCATTATCTCAATTACAACTAAGCATGAGGTAGAAAATGAATACCAATGACTACACCAAATTATACAAATTCACTTGGATTTAGTTTATGACAAATTGAGTTCGACTAATCCAAATTAGAAATGAACTCTCACTAAAAAACGACATCCCTCGTGCCTTTTTGGTGATTACATGAACCAAATCCACTACACCAAGTCCGATCATCACGTGAGTCGGTGTAACTTCAAAGGCGAGCATCAATATGGACATCATATCAACTATATGACTCATGCTTAACCTTCCGGTCCGTGTTCCGAGGCCATGTCTGTACATGCTAGGCTCGCCAAGTAAGAACCTTAAAACTCGCATGTGTACAACTGTCTTACACCCGAAATATGACCGTGGATTCAAATACACCCGATCATCACGAGATGTCTTGAAGCGGCGAAACATAAATGGTGCGTACTTAAGGAAGAACACATTTTATCTTGATAGCTAAATGAGGGATCATCTTATAATGCTACTAAAAGCGCCAAACTAACACTATAAGATGCGAACATCATATGTGTAAAGTGGGATGATATGGTCCATGCATTTGATCACCATCATATGCATCGTGGTATGATCTCTATCATTCCTTCATGTGTAAGGCCAAAGTCTATGGAACTTACACGTTAAGTGTGTTGTAAGAGTATCTACCATACATCAACTTACAACATTATCATATCATGACACAAGCCCAGCAACGATCTAAACTAGACGCCTCTAATTTATCAATTGCAAGTTTTACGTGGCTTAGGGCTTTCGAAGATAGAACCGTTCTTACCTACGAACATGGAACCACAATGATGATAACTAAGTTATTAGGAACTCGTTGTAAATCAGATATTGACTATAGTAGGAGAGACAAACACCCGCCAGCCACTTATGCAAAACTAGTTGCATGTCAGTCGTGGAACCGGTCTCATGTGCGATGACATGTAAAGTTGGTCCGGGCCGCTTCATCCCACTATGCCACCAATATCCAAAATACATGAAAGAAGCAATAATATGATCATCACCGCCCACAAACTCTTATGTGTTCTACCCATGCAAAGCACCTATGCATAGATTAGGCTCTGATACCACTGAAGGGTTCGCAACATAGAAAACAAAAAATTTCCTATGATGTGAACTACTATACGCTAGGATCTATCTACTAGATACACAATGGGTGGATATACATCCATATAGAACATACCCTCGAAGACAACAAAGCTTTGTTAACAAGATGGAACTCGTCGATGATGTAGTCGTACACTTGCCGATCTCAAGATCGTGATGAAGTCCAGCAGGTCTAGCCGGTCCAGCTCCAACACGTCCATCAGATCTAGCTCCAGCAAGTCCAGCACCACCAAGTCCAGCACCGCAAAGCAGCGGTGCATCCGTGATCACACACACGCCCGGTACCCTGACAACCTCCGTCCCTCGCTCCAGCAAAGCAGCGGAAGCAGCAACTCCTTTCCAAATAAAGCCACCGGGAACATGTATCTTGCTAATTCGAGACCATGGGGAAAAAATACTAGAGGGGGAGAGAGATCCTTCACGAGGACGTGTGAGAGGGGGGATTTTATAGGAGGAGGGGGGTGCCCCTCCCCATGGCCGGCGCCCCAAGGGGTGACCCTTCACCTCCTCATTCATGTGGTGGTAACTCCGTCCACATAAATTTGCCCCTTCACATTCTCTTTTAAAGTCTCCACTTTAAATGCATTAAATTTCTCCAAATTTAATGCTCTCTCAACATTTCAATATTACATGGAGAACAAATTCAGCAATTTCACCCGAAACAGTTTCGGTGTCTATTGAAATATTTCCAGCACTTTCTTAAATCTTTATCTGAAACATATTTGCTACAAATGGTGTCGGTATCCCTTAAGTGTGTCACCCTACTGTTTGCGAATAATGCAGACATGATCGAGACCCCTCTCCGATCAATAATCAGCAACGGGACCTGGAGATTCGTACTAACTCCCACATATTCAACGATGACTCTTGTGATCGTGTGAACCTTTAACGCTAGTAACTAAATCCCTTTTTCTCGCGATATATTACATGTCCGAGATTCGATCATCGGTATCTCCATACCTAGTTTGATCTCGTTACCGACATGTACTCTTTTCTTGTTCCCGTGATATAACATTCCAGTGATCTCATCACTTGCTTGCAAGCTAACTAATGTGATATCACCGAGAGGGCCTAGAGTATATCTATCCGTCATCGGGATGGACAAATCCCACTCTTGATCCATGAGCCTCTACGTAACACTTTCGTAGCACTAAACCCACCTTTATAATCACCCTTTCACAGTGTGATGTTTGATGTTATCAAGATACTCTTCCAGTGTTAGTGATTGACATGATATCATGGTATAAGGACTAGGATTACTTCGTATGATGTTTGATACATTGCAAATGTATCTATAATTTTTGATATTCCATGCTTGGTTTTATCTACTTTCTTGAGTTTTGTTCCAACTTTGGAGTACTTTTCATATGATTTCTTGGACTAACCTATTAACAAGAGCCACAGTGCCAGCTACATGTTTCCTGCTATTTTTGGTTCTAGGAAAGTCAGAAAATGAATATTCTCGGAATTGGACGGGACAAAAGCCAAAGTGCCTATTTTTCCGGAAGTCATCAGATGCCAGAATGCGAGACGGAGAGGGGACAGAGGCCGGCCACACCACCTGGTCGCGCGGCCAGGCTTGGCCCGTGCCAGGGGGTGGTGTGGTGGCCCCTGGCACGCCCTCGGCCTCCGCTTCCGCCTATAAGATGCCCTCAGGACGAAAACAACAATCCTTTGTTCATAGAACAATCGTATTGTTTACTTTACACGCAGTTCGTAAAGCAATAATCTGTTGCTTGCAACTTCATACTGGAGGGGGTTCGAAAGATAACCTGAAGGTGGATTATTAGTCATAGATGCAGTTGGATGGCGGTCTATGTATAATGTTGTAATGCCCAATCAAGTTTCAAAGGAGTCAAGATGATTAGTATATGCATGTATTGCTTTCTCGATGTTTTTCAGTTGCCCCACTGTAATTTTTTCACCCAGCATGTTATCTATCTTAAGGAGAGCCACCTCTAGTGAACTATGGATCCCGGTCCTTGTCTTTTACATACAATCTACAAACTGTTTACTATTTTGTGTTTACTTTCTGCAAACTTTTACTTCTTTCCATTCGATACGTTTAATCCTTTGTTTTCCGCAAAACACGGTGAGATTGACAACCTCATCGCAAGTTGGGGACAAAGTTCTGTGGTTGTGTTGTGCAGGTCTCCACGTTGCTACTAGCACCGGTAGTGCGCCCTGCCAAAGCTTAGCTAGTAACACCTTTGGGGTGTTTCCTTGCTCCTACTGGTTCGATTAAACCTTGGTTTCATAACTGAGGGGAACTTTCTGCTGTGCTCATCATACCTTCCTCTTGGGGTTCCCAACGAGCTCTACATCAACACCGCACCGGCATTTTCCTGGGCGCCATTACAGAGCCATCAATGTTATAGCAATATAAACACAATGACTTTTATCGTAATGCTATACTTCGGATGAATGTGCATCACATCATTCCACTAATGTTGTGACCTCATTATTAACAACATCCAATGTCCATGATCAGGAAACCTTGATCATCTTGTTAATCAACGAGCTAGTTTATAAGAGAAGCATAACTAGGAACTTTCCTTTTGTTTATTAAACACACATGTATTAACGTTTCCAAATTAATACAATTATAGCATGCAAAATAAACATTTATCATAAACAAGGAATAAGATAATAACCACTTTATTATTGCCTCTCGGGCATATTCCCTTTAGTCTCCCACTTGCACTAGAGTCAATAATCTAGTTTGAAAAACTTTGCGTAGTGAACACCTATGGCTCTCTGGTGTTGCATATACGCGATTGATAGTGGTTAACATCATCTCCGGATATGAAAGTTTCAGGTCCGTGTGTATTTGCATGTCTTTGTGTCTCTACGCATCACTCATTCTCAAATGAGATGGCATTGTATAAATTTGGTCCTTTGGTGAGACCTTTAGTTCGTCCAGGTTAAAATATGTTGATATTATTGTCATACAATATATCTTCATAGTATTAGACCACTTTGAACCACACCTAGTTTGATAACAAACTACTTGACACAAATGCCCTCTTTTGCTGCTACTATAGCAGTCATATACTTAGCCTTTTGTTGTAGTATCCGTCACAATGTCTCAACTTTGGAACTCATCCAAATCCATCATGGAACATCCTTTCCATTACATTGTGCCTCCCATAGTCTAAATTGAGATAAATTTAATTTGTATCTTGTGACAAAACTAGTATCAATGTAACACTTTACAATGGACTACCTTTAACTATTTGTCACCCATACATGATATATTCTTAGTTCTTCCAAAGCTCGTCAGAATATCTTTACTATCGTCCAATGATCATCTTATGAATCATTCTGGTATGTGCTCATAACAATTAGAGCATAGGACATATTTGGATATATACATATCACGGTATAATCGATCAAAATCTTATGTGATTTTACTCACCAAGTGTAAAACACTTGAATCTTGATACAATCCTTTCCATGCAGCAATAACCTTTCTTGTTGTTTCCATATTGAACCCTTTCAATATCTCATATATGTATGTCTGGCACAACCATATTAGCGCCTCAATCTATCCATATAGATATTGATGTCAAATATTCCGGTTTTGTCCAAGTCTTTCATCGAAACCTTATTTTAATGAAATTCTTAACTTGTGTCAATACAAGATACATCATTTCCAATCAACAATATGTCCTCTACATAATATATTAGAAATATGTCTCAACGCTCCCACTTAATTTCTTGCAAATGCAAGCATCTTCATCTTCTCCGATGAATTTAAACTCTTTTAACAGTTTCATCATGGTGAAGATTCCAACTCCGCTATGCTCACTGCAACTATTGAAGTTTGCATGCCATTTTAGCACCCTTTGAATTAACAAAACCCTTCGGACCATGTCTTGTACACGTCCTAGGTAACCATTCTATTATAAGAACATTGTTTTGTTTGTTCAACTACCATACATCAAATTATATGTAGTGGTTGCTACATTAATCCATCAAGACTAAATATCGCTATGAAAGATCAAATCTTGTCATAGTCAACTCCTTGAACACTGCCGTAAACTTCTTTCCGACATGTCGACTATTTCATAGATGTCAAACATCCATGTCTATTTCTTTATAGATCCAAACATGACCGATAGGCTTCACGCCTTTCCGAAGGGTCTTCCAAGTTCAGAAACTTGATTTCTCGTGTATGGATACTATCACGGATTCTATGACTTCTAGTCAATTTATGGAGTCAGGGCCCATCATCACTTCTTTGCATGAAGTCGGTTCATCATTGTCAAAACAATAACGACTTCTGTTTCAAATCTTACTATTTGATTCTTACCGACCCACACGGTTCAATAGGAAATCTAATCTCCGAGATCACAACCTTTGTAATCACGGGAGCCATGAGCATTTTAGCTGCCACCGGGACACTTTCCGGCGCTGCGCTACTTAGCACATATAGGTAAGGTTCAACAACCTTATCAAAGTTCTATTGTCCTCCCACTTAACTATGCACGAAAAATTCCTTCTCAAGCAACTTGCCATTCCAAGCGACAAACTATTTTGTCCTCGGTGTTATGGAGGAATTCCCAACAAATTCTTTGGGATAACCAACAAAGACGTGCTTATCCGACTTTGGTTGTAAACATTTTACTTAAGCATAGCATACCAAAATTTTAAGAAAAGACAATTTGGGTTTTATCCCAAACCATAACTCATATGGTGTCATTTCAACGGATCACGATGGTGCTCTTTTCAGTGTAAAAGCGGTAGTCTCTAAAGCTTTAATCCTTAAAACACAGTGGCAGTTTTATAAATGACACCTTTGATCTTACCATGTCAAACATGGTTTGATTTCATCTCTCGAATATGCCATACTCCTATGGTTTATCAGGAAACATAAATCATGGAACAATTCCTCAAATCTTAGGTGTTTTGCTAAACCTGTAACTCAAATATCTTCCTTTATGATCGAAGCATAAACTCTTTATTTTCTTGTTACAATGATTTTTCACTTCATCTTGAAAGTCTTTGAACAATTTTCAAATGTTTCATACTTCTTCCTTATTAAGTAAATATATAGATATATTCATTCAAATTTCTGGAGAAAGTATATGAAGCAAAAAGATCCATCGCATATGGCTACACATAATGGACTCTGCACATCAGCATGCACAATTTCCAATAAGCTAGTCATTCGTTCCTCTTTGGCCTATGAACGGAGTTCCAATTATCTCGAGGAAAGTCTCACAAGCATCAATTGATCAAAATCAAAAGACTCCAAAAATCATCAACATGGAGTTTCTTCATGTTTTCTTTCCAATATAATTTAAACAGCGATGTCACTTCATAAGTGATCTTTCAATCATTTGTCTTATGACATTTTAGCAATAATGCTTATGGATGTAATTTCTCCAACTAGACTTGTAAAAGTTCATCCATCCTTTATGGAATACGGTAATTATGTGAACAACCATTGTTCTCGTAATACCGGAACAAAATAACAATTATTAAAACAAATCTTGAAGGCTAGGTTTGACGACAACGAAAAACACAATAACACTTTATTTGTTTTCGATGAACATCATGACTTATTCTCTTGCTAGTTACTTAGGCCATTGTAGTTCATGAATTGTGTTGTCCTGTATGACATTTCATACCAACCAATTCAGTATCCAATAACGGTATCCAATACCTAAGAACCACATTGTTTAACAAGCAAGGAATACAACCATAACATGTATATCTTCTATATACCTAAGTTGGACATCTCCAACCTTCTCTTTTCTGCCAAATATTTTATAGATTCTCTTTTAGCAATTCCTTTTCTTTTAAAAGAATCTATCAACATTAATAGTGGTGTCGTTCACATGACACATAGTACAAAGCGTGTATAGTCAAATACTAATACCTTTGGACTTGCACTTTGAAGTGGATCACCATCATCAAATGTTTGGTGTTCTTTCAAAAATCCATTCTTTAGTATTATTTTAGTGTAGTAAACATTTTACTTACATCTTCTATTCAACCTTATCATGACAACTTTCATGATCAAGCTACTATAGCCTATAAGGAAGAATCGTGAGTATAATATCAGTTCCCAAAACTTTTTTGGTAGATTAGGATGCCTAGCGTCTCCAACCTTCACAAATTCTCATACAATATGAGAATATGTATTTTGCTAAATTATACTCTATCATAATGCAACCAAAAACATTGTTTCAGATATCACAATATCTTCCACACATGATGGTTTCTGAAACAATTATTTCAGCTCCTAGATAACCTCGATATTAAAACAACTTTTGAATATCAAGAATCATGGAGGCAAACATGATACTTTAGATACTAACATTGGAATTCTTACTCTTGATTTAATACTACTTATTAAACTTCACGGAGTAAATAGAGTTTGCAATAGGACTTCTAAACTTTAAATTGACATTCAAAACAATACGATACCAGTTGTAAAGTAAATATCCAGAATTCTATAGTTCCATTATCTCAATTACAACATGAGGTAGAAAATGAATACCAATGACTACACCAAATTATACAAATTCACTTGGATTTAGTTTATGACAAATTGAGTTCGACTAATCCAAATTAGAAATGAACTCTCACTAAAAAACGACATCCCTCGTGCCTTTTTGGTGATTACATGAACCAAATCCACTACACCAAGTCCGATCATCACGTGAGTCGGTGTAACTTCAAAGGCGAGCATCAATATGGGCATCATATCAACTATATGACTCATGCTTAACCTTCCGGTCCGTGTTCCGAGGCCATGTCTGTACATGCTAGGCTCGCCAAGTAAGAACCTTAAAACTCGCATGTGTACAACTGTCTTACACCCGAAATATGATCGTGGATTCAAGTACACCCGATCATCACGAGATGTCTTGAAGCAGCGAAACATAAATGGTGCGTACTTAAGGAAGAACACATTTTATCTTGATATCTAAATGAGGGATCATCTTATAATGCTACTAAAAGCGCCAAACTAACACTATAAGATGCGAACATCATATGTGTAAAGTGGGATGATATGGTCCATGTATTTGATCACCATCATATGCATCGTGGTATGATCTCTATCATTCCTTTATGTGTAAGCCCAAAGTCTATGGAACTTACACGTTAAGTGTGTTGTAAGAGTATCTACCATACATCAACTTACAACATTATCATATCATGACACAAGCCCAGCAACGATCTAAACTAGACGCCTCTAATTTATCAATTACAAGTTTTATGTGGCTTAGGGCTTTTGAAGATAGAACCGTTCTTACCTACAAACATGGAACCACAACGATGATAACTAAGTTATTAGCAACTCGTTGTAAATCAGATATTGACTATAGTAGGAGAGACAGACACCCGCCAGCCACTTATGCAAAACTAGTTGCATGTCAGTCGTGGAACTGGTCTCATGTGCGATGACATGTAAAGTTGGTCCGGGCCGCTTCATCCCACTATGCCACCAATATCCAAAATACATGAAAGAAGCAATAACATGATCATCACCGCCCACATACTCTTATGGGTTCTACCCGTGCAAATTACCTATGCATAGATCAGGTTCTGATACCACTGAAGGTTTCGCAGCATAGAAAACAAAAGTTTCCTACGATGTGAACTACTATACGCCAGGATCTATCTAGTAGATACAAACAACGGGTGGATATACATCAATAGAAACATACCCTCGAAGACAACAAAGATTTGTTAACGAGATGGAACTCATGGATGATGTAGTCGTACACTTGGCGATCTCAAGATCGTGATAAAGTCCAGCAGGTCCAGCCGGTCCAGCTCCAACACGTCCATCAGATCCAGCTCCAGCAAGTCCAGCACCACAAAGTCCAGCACCACAAAGCAGCGGTGCATCCGTGATCACACACACGTCCGGTACCCGACAACCTCCGTCCCTCGCACCAGCAAAGCAGCGGAAGCAGCAACTCCTTTCCAAATAAAGCCATCGGGAACATGTATCTCGCTAATCCTAGACCATGGGAGAAAATACTAGAAGAGGAGAGAGATCCTTCACGAGGAGATGTGAGTGTGAAGGTGTGAGAGGGGGGCCTTTTATAGGAGGAGGGGGTGCCCCTCCCCATGGCCGGCGCCCCAAGGGGTGACCCTTCACCTCCTCATTCATGTGGTGGTAACTCCGTCCACATAAATTTGCCCCTTCACATTCTCTTTTAAAGTCTCCACTTTAAATGCATTAAATTTCTCCAAATTTAATGCTCTCTCATTTAATATAACCCTTTTATTAATTTTATTCAGAGTTTTGTTAATTACTTTAATTAACAAACATTCACATAAAACCCCCTGCAACATTTCAATATTACATGCAGAACAAATTTCAGCAATTTCACCCGAAACAGTTTCGGTGTCTATTCAAATAATTCCAGCGCTTTCTTAAATCTGTATCTGAAACATATTTGCTCCAAATAGTGTCGGTATCCCTTAAGTATGGAACCCTACGATTCGTGAATAATGCAGACATGATCGAGACCCCTATCCGATCAATAATCAGCAGGGGGACCTGGAGATTCGTACTGACTCCCACATATTCAATGATGACTCTTGTGATCGTGTGAACTTTTAATGCTAGTAACTAAATCCCTTTGTCTCGCGATATATTACATGTCCAAGATTCGATCATCGATATATCCATACCTAGTTTGATCTTGTTACCGACATGTACTCTTTTCTCGTTCCCGTGATATAACATTCTAGTGATCTCATCACTTGCTTGCAAGCTAACCAATGTGATATCACCGAGAGGGCCCAAAGTATATCTATCCATCATCGGGATGGACAAATACCACTCTTGATCCATGAGCCTCTACATAACACTTTCGTAGCACTGAACCCACCATTATAATCACCCTTTCACGGTGTGACGTTTGATGTTATCAAGATACTCTTCCAGTGTTAGTGATTGACATGATCTCATGGTCTAAGGACTAGGATTACTTCGTATGATGTTATAGCAATATAAACACAATGTCTTTGATCGTAATGCTATATTTCGGATGAATGTTCATCACATCATTACACTAATGTTGTGACCTCGTTATTAACAACATCTAATGTCCATGATCAGGAAACCTTGATCATCTTGTTAATCAACGAGCTAGTTTATAAGAGAGGTATAACTAGGAACTTTCTTTTTGTTTATTAAACACACATGTATTAACGTTTCCAAATTAATACAATTATAGCATGCAGAATAAACATTTATCATAAACAAGGAATAAGATAATAACCACTCTATTATTGCCTCTCGAGCATATTCCCTTTAGTTTGGTGTGTCTGTGGCCGCGTCCGGTCGACTATCGCCTGCGGTGGAGGCTGTTCCCTCCCGCGCGGCCGCAGTACGGCGGGCCCTGCTTCAGCTCTACTCGTGCATCGATGTTGCAGACCTCGTGACGGCGTGCTCGAGGAGACGACGATGGCGGATCGGTACCGGAGTGGCGCATGCTCGTGGGTGGCAAGTTTGGTGGTGGCGAGGTCCCGACCTCGTGGGGTTCTTGTGCAACAGATCGCCCGAGGGTTGTGGATAGGTTTTTTTTGGACGAAATCCTTGTCGGCTCGTTCGACACCGTCGCGGATGCTGCCCGCGGGTGACATCATTCCTTCCTGGAGGGCGGCGTGGCTACCCCTCATCCACTTGCCTCTGTGTGCCGGGGAAAACCCTAGGGTCAGTCTCTGTTCCGGGCAGCAGCGATCGCCTTCCCTCTTGAGGGTGCTGCTTGGTGCTGACGAGTTGGCGCTAGGAACATGGTGGGTATTCTTCGGTGGGCGCAGCGGTTGTGGTCTTCCTTGTTTAGTTGAGCCGACTCCGTCTCCATTTTGTTTCTCTTTTTTTATTTCGAGCGTGTGTTTGCTGCTGCCCGAGCACCTTGTATCGTCTTTCGTCTTTTTTTTTTGCGTTGTCCTGTCTGGCCCAGCAGCGGTCTCACCGGTGGTTGCTATATTTAAATAGCGGGACATATGCCTGTTTCGAGGATCCTAATTCGTTCAAATAGTGCCATGACCAAAATCCTTGTGTGCTTCGTGCACAAAGGTATGTTGCGGATCACTTCTACGTCCATGGGCCATAACTATTCATTCAGTTTATCCAAGTTCCTAATCATGACGTAGTAGGTGTATAATTTTCTCTTTTGGACTAGACTATAGCACGACGCCGCATCCGTAGCGATCCCGCGCGGCGGCTGTGCTGCAGCTGATAGCGTGCACACGAACGCTTCGCGTGACGACGTGTCTTCTGGGCTAGCATGTTGATGGGCCTTTTTTAAAACTAAACCGTAATCTCATAGAGTACTAGAATACTGCTAGTAGATAAAACATCAGCATTTTTTTGAACTGATAAAACATCAGCTTTCACTTAAAAAGAAAATAAAACATCAGCTTTACATCATGTTTTTTTTTAAAATATCCTCATCACGATGAAGAAGAAACGGATGCAACCCATATACCATTAGTGTTAATAATTGCATGCATGATTAATTAGGTTTGAATTGCCAGATTAATTACAAGTAGCTGCCGGATTAATTTCGAGTAATTGCCGGGCTAAATACTAAGTCGTTGTCATACTAATCGGTCAGATTAAATTAGATCCTAGCTGCAAGATTAATTAGGGTCAATTGCCAGATTAAGTAGATCCTAATTGACGCACTAACAACTGCCCGGTTTAATAAGATCCTAACTGCCATATTGATTAGGAGTAATTGCCAAATTCAAATCAGCCTAATTACCAGGTTAATTAGTGTCTACTTGCCAAGTTCATAGTTGCCAGATTTGCCAGGTTAATTAGCCTGCCAAAATTAACCCGTACTTAGTTGCCTACTATACTACGGCTGGAGACAACTCTTCTCCCCCCCCCCCCCCCCCCCCCCATACGCCTCCTCCTCGTGTTCCTCGCCGCCGGCGTCCCCGAGCAACGTACGAACACCCCCACAGCGACGATGCGGATGCGGATGCGGAGAAAATAGATGGCTCCTTCGTGGAGAGAAGGCGACGGAAGCTGATAGAGGCCTCCTCGTCGCTTGCGTGGCTCCGTGAGCTCGTCGGCGCGCCTCCTCCTTGGGGAGGTTGCGTGCTCGGCAGCAACCTCCTTGGCTCCCGGCGCGGCGAGTGGCGGCGCCTCTGGCTGCGTGCTCTACGGCGGCGGTTCCCGGAGGCGTGCTCGGCGGTGGAGACCTCTTCCTCATGCCTCTCCAGCTCGGGGTTCCTCCATCTCCTCGTCGCGGCGCCTGCCCTAGAGTGCTCGGTGGAGGCAGCCTCACCTCATCCTCTCCCGGCGCTCTTCAGCCTCTTAGCGTGGCGAGCTCCTGTGGTGGTCTGTGCGTGGTAGATATTTTGTGGCCAGGAGAAGCCCACCACAAAACGAGCGACGCTTTTCGCTAATCTTAACACACCGCCGCACGGAAGGGAAAGGCGCCTTTCAATAGATTTTTCCTTCTCTTTTTGTTCGGGTATAAGTCCGGCACCGTGCTGGGCTCTACTAGCAGTAGCAGGCCCAAGTGTCCTGCGCGTCTGCACATACACTCCCGATAAAGAGGTCGGATCGATTCTTAGAACGGAGCCACACGGATCCGTCGAGCGAGCCCTAGCTAGCAGCCAAGATCGATCGATGGCCAAGGCACGTGCAGCGGACGCCGCCGGCGTGCTTCTAGACGATCTCCTCCTGGAGATCTTCGCGCGCGTGCCGGTCGTCCTAGACCTGATCCGCTGCGCGGCCACGTGCACACGCTGGTTCCGCCTCATCTGCTGCCCGGAGTTCCTCCGACGCATCGGCCTCTCGACGCCGGCCGAGAACGCACGGCAGCAGCACAGGTCGTCCTTCCTCATCGGGGCCTTCCACCACGGAGAAGCTGTTCTCGTCTCCACGTCGCAGCCCATGGCAAGGATATGCCAGAGACCGCCGCGGTTCTCCGGACTTTGCACGCAGCCGGCAGCTGGCGGCGCGACCCCCACCTTCACCTCGTTCATCCCCAACAACGACGGGACCTTCAACTACGCCCACCCTCTACTGTCTCGGCGTGGCCTCCTCCTCATGCGGACCATGCCCACGCCGCTCGACCGCGGGGAGCTGCATCTCGTATAGCACCTCTGTTCTCTGCAAAGGGTGCTATACTTGTCAACCGATGTAGGCGCCATGGATTATTATTCACTATTGACCATTGCAGAGAACAGAGGTGCTATACTTGTCAACCGATGTAGGCGCCATGGATTATTATTCACTATTGACCATTGCAGAGAACAGAGGTGCTATACTTATCAACCGATGTAGGCGCCATGGATTATTATTCGCTATTGACCTTGACAACAAGAAGATGGAACCAGTGGCGAGGGGAGACGGCACTAGGTTCTGCAAAGAATACCACCTTTGCCTTGGGTGGACAAGAAACAGCCGGGTACTCTACGAGATGGATTGGCCATCCTACCTTCGTCTTCTCTCGTCCAAAAGAGTCCTGCAATAAAATGAGACTAATGCATTTATTAGTGTATACTAGCACAACCATGTAACCTTGGCCTCAGTTCGTCCTTTTCATATTAATCTTTAATTGTTTTTATACTTTATACTTCACTGTTGTAGGAAACATGTCTGTGTACTTTTTGTCAAGACTTTGAGGTATCTTTTTTCTATGGGAGTTATTTTTCTTGGCTGGCGTCCCACCATATTAAAAGCGCACGATCTTCTTTCATGTACCGATCTCGTGTAGGCAATGGGGGGTATCAACATGGTGTTTCCGGACCCCGCTTCACCTACTATGATCAACATCATTCGAGTCAATCCTTGTGTTATGGTGCAAATCCTTCTTGGTATCGATCTTTCCTCCTCTTCCCTATCTACACATCATACTTCCTCCATCGTGTTCAACCGGATGCCCGCTACTCGGCAAGACACACAAATAGTTTATATATCTCGTGTTACAATGATGAAACAAAGCACAAATTATAGTTCGTCATATTTGATTTGGTATTATTACTTACAACTCCCTCTGTTTCATAATATAAAATAATTTAGTTTTTGTAAAACGAATGTATGTAGACACCTTTTAGTGTCGTCCACTCCAAACCTACACACTAAAAAGATATGTAATTACATTTGTTCCATAAAAGCTAAAACATCTTATATTTTGAAATATGGGGGGGGGGGGGGGGGGGGGAGTACATGGTAACATATTACGCATCCAAAATTTCAGTTCCTAATAACAAAATTGCTCTTAAGTTAGTGCAGAAATGAAAAACTTATACAAAGATCGCCTTGGAAAAAACAATCATGATCCTAAAGTCAAGGGCCTAAAAAACTAAATAAGTAGAAGACCAGTACATCCATACGGTAAATTATAGCTCTTCGCACCGAACCAAATCTGAATAATTTCATGTCGGTAAATAGCCAAACACCTAAATTAACATGGACAACACGTTAGAGATGGAAGAATGATCCAGATACCAACATCACTCGTTGAAAGTGAGGCTATTCATTGATCACGTGAAACATACTTTTCACATGTGTATTTTATTGCCCATGAGCAATATCCTCATTACCCAAATTAGTTGACTTAGATTTGGCTAGATTCGAATGTACCAAATTAGTTGACTTAGATTTGGCTAGATTCGAATGTAATCTAAGTCAACTAATTTGGATCGGAGGGAGTACAAGAATTCAGTTTATCAGTTTAGTTTGACTCTTTGGTTCTTGCCTGCAATGCATTATCTCTATGTGTCCTGGTTATGCGTACCCTGTCGACGATGGTGAATTCTCCAGGTGTCAGGCTGTAAATCTGTCGCAGCTCCACCATCAAGTGCTTGTAGTTGTCATTCTCCTCGCTGTCAGGATTCTGCGCCACTGGACATGTGCGGTTTCCGCCAGCGCCGGAGACAGAGAGGGAACCTGGCGAGCACTTTGTTGACCCAGTTCCGCTGATGTGCCATATTGTGATGTGTCTTGTAGCTAACTCGGACAATCTCATGTTTCTGGGTCAATTTGTGAATCGATAAAACCCATTGCCAACAGTCAGCCGTGTGTTGGAGCTAACCTTGTTAGTTAGTAATACATCGGGTTTATGCATGTAGTTGGGTCCATAGGCTGCGGCAAGTACACACAATAGATGAGATCTTGTGCGTGCATGCAAGTCTGATGGTTTATTTGATTAGTCAAGTAGTATTTGTTAGTGAGTAGGCATGCATGCATATTTGGTCTAGTTGTGTGGCCGTTGCCGAGGAGCCGCACAAGTGCTGAATATGTGTGGCATGCAGCTAGCTAGTGGAGAGATTAGTGGGCCAAGTAGTTAGTTCCATGGCCGAGTCTTGTGTGTGGTGGCGTGAGATTAGGATTAGCTGGTAGTGGGTCATCTCTTGTTTTGATTATATAAGTTGTGAAAGCGAATGAGAAGGTCAAGCCTGCGGGCAGAGCAACCATGTAGTTTTTGTACTCACCGAGGAGTGTCTCTTTGCAAAGCAGAAGTGTACTCTCTCTCGGTGCATGTGTGCGTGTGTGTTCTAGTGTTCTTGAGAGAAACAAGTGAGAAGTTTGAGAGAGTTACAGAGAAGAAGACCAGATGGAGCTGCGAGGTGCAGCTCCAACACCGTGGTAGCAACAATTAACCACAAATTGCATGTATGGAGATGGAGCTGATCTGCCGGACGGAGGAGTGATCTGCCTGGGATGCACCAGATCGGGACTATCATCGGGCCGTCGTCGGCGAAGGAGCAAGTAGGTTGGCTCCGCCCCGAGCCACCCCATCTCACGTGGCAGCGCCGCCCTGACCCATCCCTGCATCCCGGCCGCCGAGGGACGGCCGCTGCATCCTGATAGCCGACGGGGGACGACTGCTCTGAACAGTGAACCCTGTGCCTCGGCCGTCCCCTGCATACCGATGGCTGGCACCGCCCCGATCTACCACATGTTCTTCTTCTTGCTCGGCAACGAGCTTCTCCATGGAGCCACATCGGCGGCCAGGCACGGAGAAGGAGCTGTCCTCCAATCCCCTTCCTCGGGCCATGTTGTCTCCCTGTCTTCCCGCGTGGTTCAGCATTTAACTCAGCGGTGACACGTGGGTAATATCTTCAAAACATCATGGGCAAAATCGTCAAAAAAGCTGGTTGACAGAAGCGATCCTTCTTTTATTATTATTAGGTATAGAATATATTACTTATTTATAATGCACTTCAAGAATAATTATATGATGTTCACGTTTATAATCTGACTATGGACACGGATTAAAACATTCATTAATCGGTTAATCTGCTAAGCATACATGTCCCATGAATCGATTTAGTTCGGCCGCCTAGGAAGTTAAATTCGGCCCTATAAGAGTGGAGGGGCTAATGTCTAACTCCATGCAGAAAATCTTTCCATGATTCGGAAATTTTAAATACAATATCTCTTAAACCATTAATCTGATTGATGATTCGTTTTTACGGTTGGATTCGTCTCGACGAATACTTCAAAACAAGATCCCATCTTAATATGTTTTGACTATATATTTTTTCGTCGTGAGTTGCCAGATTATTGAACTATAGCTACCAGATTAATAATTAACGGTTAACATCCAAATAATGCATACTCCCTCCGTCCCAAGGCCAAGGCTTAAGGCATATTTTTTTGAAAAGTCAAGCTATGGAAAGTTTGACCAAACTTTTTAAAAAACTATCAAAAACTATGATATTATATAGATATCACGTGAACATATGTTTCATGATGTATCTAAGGGTATATATTTTATATTGTAAATATTAATATTTTTTCTGAAAACTTGGTCAAACTTTACATAGTTTGACTTTTTAAAAAATTATAGGCCTTAAGCTTTGGGACGGAGGTAGTAGTTATTAGAGAACTTTTTACATGTTTCTTATAATAATAATGATGTATATGTATGGAAATTGAGTATTTTGTTCATTCTAAACACGCAAAGTATGGTGTTATCATGATATAAGTCTTATATAAGTGAAAAACAAAGTTCAGAAACCCCTGATAATTATTTGCTTTTAATCTGATAGTCAACGTCATTTTATCTAGTGACCATGTGCTCATAATCTGGCAACTATGGTCGGAAACAAAAGTTATCAAAACCTTTCGACATGTGATGTAATTTCAAAGATCTCGTCGTAACAAATCCGATCGTGAAAACGGATCTAAATTATGACTTACGGTTTAAGAGATAAAACATGTTGAAGTTTGAAAACGAAAAGCAATCCCACGTGGCAGGTCGACCATATGTATGCATGCATGCATGACTAAGTTGCCATATTAAATTCGTGCCCACGCAATGTTAATCTGGGGCATGTGCCCTAGATAACATAGTCCTTCATTAATTGGCAACCGAGATAGGTTTTGTCGTCATGACATTCTCAGTGGTCTGAGAGCATACCTACAACAGCTGTCTACAACATTGCTAAATTACATTGACCATATAGTTACAAAATGCAGAGCCGCCGTCTTAGTGACTTGCACCAGGAACGAACTAATAAGAAAAACTTGTTTTCGATGTCTATTGTATACGACAAGACCTGGCTACGTCGGCTTCAATTGCGTCATAGAGTCCCGCTCCTACAACTTCACGGCCGCCGCTTCATCACCGTCTTTCACCGTGTCATACTATCTAAAAAATCTCGTGGTTCCGTTTCCTGCCACTACGCCGCGGTCCCCTCCTCCTTTCGTTGTGCACTCGTGCTGCTCTCCGCTCGCCTCGCATGACTCCTGGTTGTGTTTCTCCCATGATCGTCAGAACCCTAAACCTTATCCCAACTCTCTTCTCCTTCTCTCAATCTTTGAAAGTGGCAGCGTAGATATATCGGGGTTTAGCGCTGGCAGGACCTAGCATGACCAGGACAGAGAGAATAAAGAGGCGAGTGGCGGATGCTAGGGTTTATCGTCGATGCCACCCCTTCCCGTCATCCTCCGGCACCACCTCCGCAGTGCATAACTGCGATGGTGACTTCTCCTTGCCCTTGTGTCCTCTAGCGCATGGTTGTCGTCCCTGCCACAATCTACATTGAGTTCCACGACGTGTGCTACTCCAGGACCTGAGCTCCAGTGGACGTTGGCGCGAGGATGCCAGAGGAGAAAGGATGGCGGTGGGAGGTGAAGGAGATATGCCCTAGAGGTCAATAATAAAGTTATCTTTATTGATATATCTCATATTTTCATAATAATTTTGTACTATTATTCTATAACTGGATTAAGTGGAAACATTAATACACATGTGGTACATAAACAAATCAAGTCCATAGTATCTTCTAGACTAGTTCGTTGGGCCGTTGATGATCGATGTTTCCCAATCATGGACTTTACCATAATAACTGACCATGAGGTCACTTCATTAGATGAATGAAGTGATGGACACACCCGACCAAAGTGTTGCGATGTGATCCAGTCATAAAGTTCAACATTGCAATATCTAGCAACCGCGTAGTAACTCGATACTTTGACCATGAGATCATTTTAATCACTATCTCTTGTGGCTGTTTTGATTGCATCAACCATCACACTATAACAGGGTGACCATAAAGATATATATTGTGTATTCCAAAGGAATATGTTGAGGCATATGCATTAAGTTCGGGATTTTCCTATCCGAGTGACAGATAGATATTCTGGTCTCACTCGGTGAGATTACATCAATAAGCTTGTAAGCATGTGACTAGGTCACGAGGATGTAATATCACGAGAATGAGTAAATTCGTTTGTTGGTAACAAGATCGAACTAGGTATGTCGGTACCAGAGATCACAAGTATCGTAGTGCAAAGGGAATGAGACTCAACGTTTTAGGTTCAAGCAATCAAATTTAATTTGTGGAATGTAAATGGACCATCATGAGTTTCCAGACACCGCCGTTGGTCATTGATTAGAAAGATGTCTCGATCATGTCTGAGCATTCCCGAACCGTAAGGGTATCACACTTAAGGATAGAGACGCTTAGGGATGATCCAAGATCGTAAGAGAAAGAAAGAAGAGAAAATCGGAATCATTCTGGAGAGATACCGAATTGTTCGGAAGTTGTTCGAACGGTTTTTCGAAAAGAGAATTAAATAATAGGTATTTAATATTTAATTAATTGAGTTAATTATTTAATAGAATTATTTAATAAAGAAAAATGGGCAAAACCACCTACATGGGCCCTCCATGGAGGGGAGAGGGCCCAAGAGGGCCTGCCAGCCCTAGGAGGGCAAAGGGCGCGCGGATGGGGAGGCTCCCACCGCCGTTGGCCAACCCTAGTGGGCTTGGCGCGCGGGTGGGGCCCACCCCCACCGTCGGCTTCCTCCTCCTCCACTTTCTCCAAAATTTAGTCCCACCTTGGGACTTTGAGGGAGGGGTGTGCCTAGTTTTTTTCCTAAATATAGGGGAGGAGACCTCCTCCAAATCTCATCCAACATTTTGGCCTTTGCCATTCTCTCTCACCCTCTCGTGTTCTCCAGTTAGGAATGTGCGCTATGAGGTAGAGACTTCTCCACCATACACACACCGTAGTGCACTTGGAGTCGATCCGGATCTTCTTCTTCCGCTGGCTGCCAGACCGGGGACCAGGGGACGTCTTTACACCGTACGTCTGTAAAACTTCGGAGGCACCGCCACTTGTGGTGCTGGACGCTTGAAGCCTTCTCGATCTTGAGTTCGGCTATGCTTCGGCTATATCATCAACGTTTGTGCGGGAAAGGGCGGCTACATACTTTTCTCACTTTTTGACAGTGGCGACAGAGATATATCGGGGTTTGGCGCTGGCAGGACCTAGCACGACCAACACAGAGAGAAGAAAGAGGTGAGTGGCGGACGCTAGGGTTTATTGTCGTTGTCGCCCTTTCCCGTCATCCTCCGGCACCACCCCTGCGGTGCATAACTGCGATGGTGACTTCTCCACGCCCTTGTGTCCTCTAGCACGTGGTCACCGTCCCTGCCACAGTCTCCATCGAGCTCCACGACATGTGCTACTCCATGACCCGAGCTCCTGTGGACGCTGGCGCGAGGATGCCAGAGGAGAGAGGATGGTGGTGGGAGGTGAAGGAGATATGCCCTAGAGGTTAATAATAAAGTTATCTCATATGTCCATAATAGCTTTGTATCATACTATAACTAGATTAAGTGGAAACGTTAATACACATGTGGTATATAAACAAACTAAGTCCCGGTTTGTATCTTCAACCAGTACTGTTTGAACGGGGACTAGAGCTGACTGTGCCGTTGCGGCGGTACTAGCCGTTGGAACTGGGACTAAAGCTTACATCAGTTCCAGGAACAAACACGACCGGGACTAATGCTTCGAACAAAATGCTCTTTTTCTACTGGTGATAAACACATGTTTGATTGCAAAGTCATCTAGAATCAGCAGAACTTCTCATTGTAAGCCCTCGTTCTTTTGTACAGTTACTTTTTAGAGCAATAGGGGCCTCTACCCCCGTTTCCATTCGATTCAACTGAAACCCTGTAAGATCCGGCCTGGTTACATCCATGAAGTGTTTTCAGATTACTACATTAGCAACAAAAACATCTCTCTAAGATACAAGTGTAGAGATAACAGCGGGAAACAAAAGCTTAGCGTAATCCAGCTTTACAAAGGCCAAGTCATGATAGCGTACGTTGTTTTGTTTTGCAAAGCTCGGCGAGGGTGCACTTTTTTTAAATAACGAGATAAGAGCAACTCCAACAGTTTATCCATATATAGTCAAGAGGGATAATAACAACTTTTTTAGGTAAGAGGGGCAAAAAACTTGCTCCAACAGCTTACCCATAAGTGATCCCCCACCACAAAATTTTAGGTGATCAATCATTTTTTATCACCTCCTACCCATATATGGGTAGATGGACACAAAATTTGGATATGACGCAACTTTTACCCATATTGTGCCACGTCAGCAGAAATGAGGGCAGGAGGCCTCCAACCGCCCGAACGGAAAACTCGCCCCGACCCGCCCAACTCCGTCACCGGTCACCGCCGTCTGTCCGCTCGCCGGTGACCTCCCCGCGCGCCGCCACTCCTCCTCCCTGCCACCATCCTGCCTCCGCCGCGCCCGAGCTGCCATCAATTTGGCTGGAAACAAGCCACAACAGTTGCCCTCATCGGTGCTCCACCGGTGCCGATTCGCAGCGGCGAGGGTCTTGTCGACATGGCCAAGCTCCCCCAAGCCCTGGCCAACCACCCGCCTCCACCTCCTGACCACCCCCATGAAGCAGCGAGCGAGACGCTGGTCGCACATGGAGGCTGCGCATGTAGGCCGCTTGGCTGCGCTTGGAGGCCGCGCCCCGCCTCCGTGCCCTGTCCTTCCGACGTGGATGGTCGCCACCACGCCGGGGGAGGTTGCTCGCCGGAGCACGCCGGAGCTCCTCCTTTTATAGTAACCAAATTGGAAAGGATCCGATTGCGTTTTCTCTTTTCCATCCAAGGTGCTTAGTGTAAAAACATGTACTCTACTATAATTTATTCATTTTTGAGGACCTGGTTATGTTTTGTCTAAACAAAAAATAGGTAAGCTCTTGGAGCAAATAACATTTGCCTTACCTATACCCTCTCTCTCCTCTTATCCAATTTTATTTCTTATCCATATGCGGGTAAGCTATTGAGCTATTAGAGTTGCTCTAATAGGGCATCGCGACAAGTGCCAAGAAACAAACACACGCCCCGACCCTGGGCAAAAATTACAGAAATAAGCTTATTAAATATTAAAGAATGATGACACAAAATAACTAGCTTTTCCGAAGAATTCACGAGAACCTGTTTTTATGGCGCTTTATCAGAAAGCGCCATGCCCACTAGCATGACGCTCCCGGCAAAAGCGCCATGCCATCTTAGCGCGCTGGTCAAAAACACCATGACCTCACCGACATGGCGGTCAACGAAAACCCGTGGGATTAGTTTGTTAGTATGGCGCTTTCTCAGGGGGTGCCATGATGCTGAGGACGACGTTTTTCGCAAAAGCGCCATGCCCCTTGGTTGAGAAAAGGGCCATGCGCGGCCCGACCCCTCCCAGTTCTGCCCTCTCCACATACCCGTTCGACTAGAAGAACAAAGCAATTGCGGTTGTGGCTCCCCGTCCCTCCCCCTCAAATCCCCTCTCTAAAACCCACGGATCTGAGGCGATTTCTGGTGGATTTTCTTCCCCTCCTCCCACTTAAGGTACTCTCCTTTGATTCTCTTTGTTATATTGGTTAAAATCATCACATTGCCCTCTTCTTTTTAACCCTAGTTCATCCAAGAATTTCAAATTTATTTGGATATTTGGCATGTACATGGTATTTTTCTAGTTTGTTAATGTTAGTAAATTAGTGTGGTTGCTTGGTTAGAGTTAGTAAATTTAAGTGTGGTAGAATTTCGATTTTTTGGATATTTGACATGTATATGGTAGAATGATAGTTTAGAAAATTAGTGTTGTTGCTAATTTGCTTAGGATCTGTTTGTTTTGGCTGCAACTATCGAAAATCAGTTGTTGAGAAGCAGCTGTTGGAAACAGAGATTTGATGTTTGGCAGCAGTGCTTTTTCATGGTTGTTGCCGCTGTTTTAAGAATTAAATGTCTTAAATACCCCTGAATATTGAGGAAGTTGTATAAATGATGATTCTAAGTGAATTAGCTAATTCTAACTCTTTTTAACATAACTACATTCCTAAAGAGCTAAATTATCTCAAATAACATGGTTTATGCACTAAAATATATATAAATATGCTTTTGCCTTTTGCCTTTTGGCTTGTAAGTCAGAACTTTTAGCGGTAATTATATTACAAGACTTCCATATTATTTCTATTAACCTGTTGTTGCTAAATCAATTGTAAGTGTCTTTTTTGGGGCTAATTCCAACCATTTTTAACATAATTAGAACTTTTAAGAGAGGAATTACTCATATATCATATTTTTTGGATAAAATAATTGTAAACACGTATTTTAAGAGAATATTTTTGGGCTTTTGCTTGTACTTCTCTAGCTTTTGGCTTTCCTTTAACATAAATATCGGCTAAATTAATTGGTCCACGTTTTGAGGTCGGCCCGCGATGGTAGCAATCTTTACCCAAATCCGTGAAGACGAGAAAACAATTATCTGAAAGACTAAAATACATATACAGTCACTCACTGAACTTGTCACTTATTCTCACGACGGTCACTAGAGTCAGAAAATCCAAAATTACGGTCACTCTATAGTCTATACTCTATGCTGGCTCACTACGGTCACCGAGGTCAGGGTGCTACCTTTTTCGCTGATGTGGCATATGGTCAACTGCTGTGACCGGATCGGTATGAGACAACGCACCCACGCGTGGGTTTTTCTGAAAAACAAGCAGAAGTTGGTCGCCATGTGTGTATTGTGAGGCAAAAAAAAAAAGTCTCCTAAATCACTTCGCCTCATCGTTCCCCTCAGGCACGGCCGAATCCTTCTCCTCCGCCGCATCCTTCCCCACAGCCACGCCGCCGCATCCTTCCCCTCCGTCGCATCCTTTCGCTCAGTCGCGTTGCCGCCGCAATCCACTCCGTCGCGCCCCTGTTCGCCATAGTCGCCGCTATTTCTCGCCATGTCTGCGCGAGCTCGTCTGGCTCGAGGAATCAGTTGGGAGGCAGCTCGCCCTAATCAATGTGCGGCCTGCGTGATGGAAGGTATTCCGTCTCAGACACGAAGGATCACCATTGGTGTATTTTCTACGAATGCCTAAATCTTGATAGTTGTTTTGCAGCTTCTTTAATCGGTGATATACATGCTATGAATCTGGAGATGGATATGTCAGCAAGATGCTGGAAAGGTTGTAATTGGCGACAAAGGAAATTTCAAGTTTCTGTAGGTTTGCGCCAAGGAATAGGATAGGTTGTCGTTTTGGTGTAGTTCGTTCTGTGGTGCGTATGTGTGGTTGAATTCTGTCTATCTTCTGTAGAGCTGCTATGTGTTCTTGGCATATATGCTTTTTTTTGAACTGGTTGGATCCCAGTGTTGTAAGACTGTTGCTATCTATAAAAGCAAGGCTAAGGGCCTTTTCTCTAGAAAATTATGAATGTGCCGCGTAAAAGATATATGAGCAAATTTTGACATGAATTTGTGCACGAATTTTGGACAGAACTAACAGATGGAAAGAAAAAACAACGGAAGACAATTAGCAGGAATGCTCTATAGCTCATAGACCAGAGATTAAACTTAAGTCATACGACTTTGTTGTCAGTGTGAAGGATGCTCGAGGTGATTGATCTGAAGACAAGTAGTCCCCAGGTAACATCTATTGAAGAGTTTCTTGTATGTGTAGAGTATGTGAGTCAAAAGGCTTACAACGTGAACCCATGGATTTATATTATTCAGTGTTTGCATGGCATGGTGATGCTTCTTGGTTGGTTTGGACTGTTCTGGCATGAATTTGATAAAGTAGGGCATATCTTAATTTGTTTTTTCTTGTGAAGTTAACCAGTTGCTCTTTAATATTTCTGAAAGTATACTCTCTGCTTTGGATGTAGGATAGCAGAATTTCCACCATATGAAGTCAAGTCAACTGAAGAGGGAGTGCCGACACTATGAATATCGCATTGTTTTGTCTAAAGAACCACCCTGGTAAGTACTTCTAATGATCATGACAAATCAAAAGGAAAATCCACATATAATTGCACATCCATCTCTCTTTGTTGTAAGTTTAAGTTGCCTAAACACATGACAAACTGACATAGTTCAACTGACACATAGCACGCTGACATAGTTTAGTTCAGACATAACACACTGACATAGTTCAACTGACACATAACACACTGGCATAGTTCAACTGGAATGAAGCACTAAATGGATGAACAGATCACCTAAACTCGTCGAGCATTGAAACTTTGTTTGCTTTCTTTGCTACCACTGCTTCCTTCATAGCCCTGCTCTCTTCAGCCGCTCTCTTCTTTTCTTCTGCTTGCATTGCTTTCTTCTCAGTAGTTGTACCTCTCTTTGCTTCATTCTGTTTTGCGGCCTCTTCTTTCTTTGCAGCTTGTTCTTCCTTTTTCTTCTGTGCAGCCAACATCTTCTTCTGTTGTGACTCCTCTGCTTTTAACTTTGCAATCTGGGCTTTTAGTGCTAAGGCCTCTTCTTCTTTCCTAATTCTTGCTTGTATTGCAGCTTCTTTCTTCTCAGCAGCTTCATTGTTCTTAACTTGCTTCTGTGCTTCTACCTGTCTTGCCAAATCTCCCTATCTTGGTTGTGTCGAAGTGCAACTGGACTGATTGGATTTTTCCCGAGCAGTTGTGATAAATAACGATCCAGGTAGTGGCTCAAACTGTGGCTTGACACGAACAGGTCTCTGCACAAATAAAGTGATTAAATAAAATGATAAAAATAACCTAATGTTTTAGTAATATGTAGGTATTAGTAAGTTGAGCTACCTGCAAAAGCATCTCATCAAGCATGTGTGTCGATGCTAACATGATCTTCATTGTTCAACCCATATTAGTATTCCTTGTTGTGATCCTTATATAACCAGTGCATAAATGTTAGTATGTTAGATCAAATTAAGGAATTTATGACATGACGACATAACAATTACCTGAGTGATCACAAGCTCATCTTCATCTGATGAATCAGGAAGGAGTCTAACAACCTTTTTCTTTTTACTGGCATATTGCTTTGGTGGATTACCATGCTTCCTGTCATTGCAACCACCTATGTTGTGTCCAGGCCCATCGCAATAGCTACAATGCATGATAACACCATGTCGTGACATCCTTTTTCCTCCCTTGTGATGTTCCAGTTCATGAGGAGCATTCCTCCTGTTCTTTGATGGCCTTCCTACCTTCTTCTCATATGATGGTGGCTCAACTGGAGGTTCATTAGTTTTCTGCCACTCCCTCCTATCTCTACATGGCCTAATTATATGACAGTATGCTCTACTGAAAGACTCAACATAATACCATGGGCTTACCATATCCTCAGGTGTGATTTTTTCATGTCTAAAGCAAGAAATTGAATAGTGGCATGGAATTCCACTGATATCCCACCTTTTACAGGTACAATACTGTGATATCACATCCACAATGTATGTTGTACCTTGGCTATCAACTTTGATAATCCCTTCCCCATCTGGTGTGACATAGCAAATTCTTGCCAAGTCAGCAAACTTCTCAACTTTCTTCTTTATTTTTGGACAAATTGGTCCAGGCCAGTTTGCGCTTTCTTGCTGCTTATTGTACACTCTAGTTTGAAGCTGTGATAAAAATCCTATCTAACATTGATAGGATAGGTAATTCTCTTGCTTCCAGAATATACCTAATTAAATATAGAAGAAAACAATGTAAATCACATACTACGTATAAATTATTTGCCAAAGATATGATAGAGATATACATTTATATGGCAATAAATAGAGGAAAAGAGGTAAATTATTTACTTGTTGAACACTTCACTAATATTGTTCAACAATATGTCACATTTGGGGAAGTCACTTTGAAATGCCCTCACCCATGTATTTGGTGGAAGCTCCTCCAACCAAGCATGTGCTTGTTTATTGATTGTTTTCATCTCCTCCATGTTTAGTTCCCAGTCCACAGCTGTGTTGCTTCTAGCACACTTCCATAGCTGATTCTTCAAGATATCTCCTCTAAATTGTTGCTGGAAGTTTTGCCACATATGCCTAACACAAAATCTATGTTCTGAGTTACGAAACAGTTCTCTTACTGCTTTAATTAGGCCCTTTAGTTATGGATGAGATAATCAGTACTTTACACAATCACATTATTCTTACTGATTGTATTAATAGTTATGGATGAGATAATGAACAAGTACCTTTTGTTTATCAGACATTATGGTCCATGGATAAGTGTTGCTCCCAATTCCAAGATCCTCCTTAAGAGTTTTGAGAAACCAAGTCCATGTTTCAGTGTTCTCGACCTCAACAACAGCTACTGCAATAGGGCATATGCAATCGTTAGGGTCTAGGCCAACTGCTATCAGCAACTGTCCTCCATATTTTGTCTTGATATGAGTGCCATCTAGACATATTACTAGCCTACAACCCTTCAGGAAACCTCTTTTGCAAGCATCTACACACATATAGCATTGTTTGAACCTTGACATTTCATCTAGTGAAAGCAAGAATGTACTTCCAGGATTGTTCCTTCTTAACTCTTGTCCAAAATCCCAAAGCAACTTGTACTCTGCAACCTCATCCCCATACACAACTTTTAATGCTAACCTCCTTGCTCTCTGTAATTTGCTCTTGGTAGGTCCCATGTTCCAATCCTTCTGAACAATTCTGGAGAAGTTTTTCATATTCATATCTTCATCAGCTCTAAATGCTTCCACATACTTTACTACTACGAAAACAGAGGTAAATGCTCTGACTTTCCACTTCTTGCTAGAACTTGGTTTAACTGTCAGTTGTTGCCCATAAATACTAAGTACAACCAGGTTCACACTTAGCACAAACTCTCTGCCTGTCATTGATTGGTAACTTGATTTCCACTCTGTTTTGACAACTATACTCTCTAATAGCTTTTCTCAGCGACTCAACACTATCAAATACCTGCCGAGTTTGGAAAGATGGATTATGCATGTCTTTGGCTCTGAATGTCTTGAAATTATATTTTATGGACTCGTCGTCTGAATCTGGTAGATCAAGATCATCAGAATTATCTCCTATATGCACATGCTTGCCTTTGTAATCCTCTTCTTCATCAATGATATCTTCTTTTAGATCAAAATCTTCATCACTCACGTCATAGTCACTGTCTATGATCTCAGGCTCATAATTGGAATCTTCGGAGTTAACTGAAATGTTGTCATCCTTCTCATTAACTTCCTCCATTGCTAACTCCCTCTTTGTCTTCTTCACTTCATGTTGTGTCTCGAGGCGAACCATCTGAATTGGCTGCTAGTCAACATCCATATGTCTTCCGTGTTTGTTAGAACTAATAACTCGTGGAAGGTCAGCTACAGTTAAGTCAGCTATATCCTCCCAAATGTCGCCGGTAATGCCGTCATCATGGTCGAGATAAACTCTCAAAAACTGATGGCCACAATTGACTTGTTCTATCATCTTGTCAATCTGAACAGGGACTTTGATCTCAACTAAGCCCTTTGTGTTGACAGACCATCCTGGCAAACAAAAGTAAATCTTGATCCTGCCTTCAGATTCATACCCAAGATTCTCAACTTGACTGTGGACTAAATCTGCATGCCAGTCAGCCTTCTCACAGTGATCATACCAAGCAACACTCCCATGAATATATGCTCTGTTCTTGCCCCTCCCAATAAAAGAACCGCCATGGTTCAACTGAACACTGAACCTTTTGCTATCTGAACCTACAGATCAAATAAACATATGATCTAAATCAGTATTTATGCTATCTGAACCTAGAATTCAAATAAACTTATGATCCGAATCAGTATATTATGTTACCTGAACCTAGAAATCAAATGAACTAATGTTTTGAATTAGTACTTTACTCCTACATAGACACATCACACTTTTGATTCAGTTAAAATCTTGAAACGGAAACCCTTGAAAAACAAGAACTTTCAGTCGCCGAAATCGAATACGAGCAAACATTGAATAGATTCACTTCATCATGGTCAACAACATCCCCAAAGATTCAATGAATGAATTAATCGAACTAATTTCGTAGATCACATCAGAGAAAAATACTAGGGCTCTAACCATAGGTAGGAGGAAGGTTGTCGTTCGGCCGACGAATGGGCCACATTGCTCTTCGTCGCTGGAGATGGGCATGCCTATGCCTTTCTCCCGGAGGCAAGATCGCCTGCCGACAATCACTACCGCAAACCTGAAGACACCAATGGCCTCTCCTGCTCGCGTAACTTCCTCTACCAAGATCGATCCGAATTGTCAGGAGAGGCCACGTGAAGATATAAGTAATCCAAGTTATTTTGGAAAAACACCCAGGTGCAGGTGCGTGGTATTACGCTGGGCAGGTCAGAGTAGTCAAATGTATGCCAGGTCAGCACAAAACGTAGCCTCATAGCCTCGGTGACCGTATTGAGCCAGCTGAGAGTATACAATGACCGTAATTTCAATTTTTCTGACTTGAGTGACCGTTGTGAGAACACAGAGACAAGTTCAGTGACCGTACATGTATTTTACTCGAGCCAAAATTGTACTTACAGTAATAATTTTTTCTTCGTCGGTTAACTTGTAGATTGCAACTGCTCAGGCGAAGACGTCGAGGAGGTGGTCGTCCGGGAGCCCGCCCGGGCCGTCATGGCGTCATCTCGACGTGCTGCCTTGGCCATCGAGATCTTGGGCGGCTTGGGCTAGTTGCTCGACCGTCATGATCTTTTATTTACTGGTCCAGGCGGTAGGCCGTGTATTATAGGATATATACCCTCTCCGTTCATAAAGCTAAAACATCTATTTTGAAACGGAGGAAGTACATGAGGTCGCGGGAGAGACGAGTGAATCGTTCCTCTCTGACGTAACAAACTGACATTAACGTGTACGACAACACCCGCATTCCATACCCATTTGCTACCCAGCCAAAATTGTACAGTATTTTTTTCTTCATCGGTTCAGTTGTAAATGGCCTGGAGCGAACAGAAAAAAACAGAGTGAATGGGTACCGGCTGATGGACCAACCAAGCAGCATATATAGGATCTAGCTACTACAGGCAGGCGGTCAAGAGGACAAGGGTGATTGATGCATGGATCCATTGCCTACCTGCTACGACGATGTGAAGACTCCGCCATAATACATATGTATCTCTCAGATTGACGGAATGAGCCTCCCCTCCCTTCCCCTCTCTTCTCCTCACCTCTCCCCTCCTCGACCTCTCAAAGTCTAAACCGGTCACACGCGGTACTTCCACCCCTCCTGTTATATATTTGTAAGACTTTACGGTACCCTGAAGCTAGCTGGGACCGTTTATTCATTCTAATCTAACAATCACGGTTAACTGGTACTCCAAAACAGAGAGCAAGGAGTACTAGGGCCAAACTCCATGGAGTACCTTAGTGTTACGGGTAAAATAGTAAGTCTTAGGCTCTCCTTTGTCATGTCGTGTGTTGCGACCTTACCCGCTCTGCTGGTTCCTTACTTCTGCTGATCACATTCCGGTGAAGCTGCTCACGAGCACACGCCGCCATCCACATGGCGACTTTGTTTACTCGGCCCATGCGTTGCAGGTCCTATCTCATTCGTGATTCTATCACTACCGTCCCACCTCCAGCACCCTCCTCCGAGAATCACCATCTCGTTGTGTGATAAACCTATTGCCTTAAATTTCTTCTCGCTCTCCAATCCTTCCGATCGACCTCAGTCACTGCTATGAAATTGAAGATCAAAACGGAATTCCTGAAAACTGATTATTTCTCCATGAATACACGGCAAATTATTTTTATCTAACAGCAAACATTCCATCATGGGGGAATTAAATGAGCAGCAGGAAGCGAATCAGACAAGAGGGGAGGCAGTGGCGTGCTCGATCGCCATGGAGGGAAACGCCGGCGCGTGACGGGAGAGGAGCGGCTGGTGCGTGATCGAGAGGAAACGACGTCGCGTGCGATTTGCCATAGAAGTCGGCTGGGCAGTTCGATAGAGATCAGGAGAAAACAGTAACTAACCCGCATTAGCAGAGATAGAAAGTCCATACTACCCCTGTCAATGGATGGTTGGATTAGCGTGGTACTCCCATCCCTCTTGTGGAGTACAAGGGTACTTTAAAAATCCTCATATATTTATAAAAGGAAGGAGGCCAAGGTTTCAGATTTAGAAAGTCCGCGTCACTGCTTTTTCGTCTTCCTCCTACTTTTTTTTCCATCTGTCCCCCTCGGTGGCAAGTTGGTGTTGACGGCTGGAAATAAGATGCCATGTGTTTCATTTCTACTTTTCACTCTAACAAGTTTTTTAGAATCAACAACAAACATCGGATTTTTTAGACCAACATTGGCGGCTAGATATACACAATGACTTCCTTTTGGTAACCTGGCTCAATATTAGTGTTATAAACACGACAAGCAAATAACGAAGAATGAAAATGAAGCCATAACAGGTGGACACATGATTTAACGTGAAAAATCTCTCTAACAAAGAGAGGGAAAAACACGGGAGTCAACCAGCGAAGCTTCAATGGAGAGTGTTTACACAACACCGAGATTTCACATATACAACTTATCCTAGCCGGCGGCTTATAAGTGGTATATATAACGGTGAAAATCTAGATCTTCAATGATCCGTACGACGGCCCAAGCCTCTGACGACAGGTCTCGCCTCGCTCGTTAGAGGTTAGGATCCTTAATGGATTTGGATCATACTACAGCAATTAGCAGTTTTGACCTGACTGTGTCTATTTGTCGGTAAACACAAAATCAACCACTAACCAAACATAGTCGCACACTATAAGACTTGTTGTGGATGCACGCGAGGTTGTACTACCGTGCCTTCAATTCGAGAATGGACTGGCGTGGGATTTCGTCTTGGACCATAGTTGTAACTTCGTATACACAATAGAGTTATACCGGCTCGTGATTTAGGACATGTCTACTAGGATTTACGGTGGATTCTTGTTTTCCTTGAAAGAATAATAGATTGGACGACCAAAAGAAACACAATATGTTTTGTTACTACATTTTCTTTACAGATCAGTCTAGCAACTCATTCACGAATCATTAATATGCATGCACGATGCATCCGCCTCAGCATGTACACACGGTTGAGAGATGATGAAGGTAGGATGTCAAGTCCAACTCGTAGAGCACACGTGTGTTATGTGTAATCTCAAAGCAACTATCGTCACGCCCTTGCTGCCAGCTGAATGAACTGCAGAATCTTACAAACTTCCACGTACCATCATCATATGTGTTAACGGGCTCCATATTTGTGCTCTGCAGGTCAAGTGTGAACAAGCCACCGGCACGGTATTGGACAAGAAGAGCACCTTTGCTGTCCGCAAAGGCATGGATCTTAGTCCCCTTACGCACCAGATCGTGATGCAGCCATCCTAAATTATCTTGGCATAACCGCAGATCATCGTCTTGCTCTTGCCTGGTCCAAAGATCTAGCCTGTCGCCGGTAGCGATAGCAATCGACAACTTTCCTCCTGCAACGTATGCAAACCGATAGCGACTGCACCACGCCATGGTCATCAACTCGGACTTGGATGGGAGTCTTGGTTAACGAGAGACATGATCCCCGTTGGCGCTTACATCCAGGCCGGATACATAAGTACCGCTGGAATGAGTTTCACGGTAGTGCATCCACATAGACCCAGTGCACCGTACCACGGATGACGACGCCATCACGCTGTCCAGACCTGGTTAGGCAATAACTCCGGGGGCACCTGATGGGCGGACTCCAGCCGCTCACTACAGGAATGGGCGGCTATGCTGATGGCCGGGCGCTACGCCGACAGCCATACGTCGGGGCCGTCGGCGTAGATCGCGATCAGATCGGCTGTCCCAAGCAGCCGTCGACGTAGAATTGCCGTCAGCGTAGGATAGCTACGCCTCGGTGTAGCTATTTTTCCTTTTACCTTATATTATCTACACCGATAAATTTTCGGATGAGGAAGATCTCTGAGCTTATGCTCCAGTGCAAACACCCGAACATAGCCTCCGGGGCTACTCCCATCGGAAGCGCTGGTCGCGCACCCGATGAGAACATATCCTCCAGCGAAGTCGACAAAATGAGCTTACATTGCTACAAACAAGACCCAAGTAGAGAACCTCCTTGGATGAAGATCATATTTGCACACTCGATAGAAAAAAAATCCTCCTATGGAGTCGATACAATATCAAAAATTCTCGGATCGCTTCTGACGCGATAAAACTCCGAATACCGTGTCTACGACATGAAGGTAAGACCCCAGGATTCGTCCTGTGCGGCCCAGTAACCGCACCCGAATGCGATCTGCTAGTTATTATCCGTATCCATGATACGATAAAAAATCCCGATGAACGCGTTGGGTACCCATAAAACATGAGCCTGAAATTCAGTACTCGATAAGACCTCCACGGCCCGAGCTGAATTACGCCAGTATATACCAAATTTGAGTGCGGGGACTCGAGTTTGAAGTAGGTTCATGATGTCTTTGCCCAAGAGCAATTAACTGGTTCTCGATCTGTCGGATGCACCAGACTCGTTATACCAAAATCCTCGCGGCAAACTTATTAAACTGACAGTTTATTCGATAGAAAAAATTTCCTCCTACAAGACCTGAGTCGAGAAATTCCTTGGATGATGAAGACTTGAGCCTATACTCGGATACTACGCATCCGAACATAGCCTCGGGGGCTACTCCCATCGGGAGCGCTGACCGCGCACCCGATAGAAAAAACAGAAATCCTCCAAACAGGAGTCGACCGAAGAATATCTACAATGAAGAAACATAACTTTGAGTCTACCCGAGTATAGCCTCAAAGGTTACTCCCATCGGGAGCGCCTGATGAAAATGCTGACATCACTTCAAGAACAAGGCAACGTCATCCATTGCATCAGCCAAACAAGACATCGACAAGTTCACGCATCCGAGAAAATCTTCGAGTTCACCTTCCGTGCATATTAAAAAAGACTTTGAACCTATGCTCGGATGCAAGCATCCGAACATAGCCTCAGGGGCTACTGACATGGGCATAACCATTCGGGTGCCTATTATTGGTATACATGGTGCGGTCCAACAGAAGCTTATCCAGAAGATATGTTAAGATCCATGAAGCCCACGACGGTTTGGCTGATACGAAGCCCACAAGGACACAGACTCCTGGCAGAACAAGACAAGGAAAGTACAAGACTAGACTAGATACAAACTCTAACTTATAAACCTACTCGTATTGGCACCCGAGACCTAGCCTCCCCATATATAAAGGATAGGAGGGGCCAACGAGGAGGGCATCCAATCTTACAATACGCACACCTCTCTCTCTCGACGAGATTGCATCTAGACGACTCAACGAGTTTGTACTCTCCAATGATAATACGGGCAAACAAGCAGGAAGTAGAGTTTCCTCTGCGAGGGCCTGAACCTGGGTAAATCTCCTCCCTTGTTTGTCTGTTAAGCCGACAAAATCCCAGTGCCCTCTCTTCCACGAAACACAAAGTCTATAACCATGGACATTGTCGAGATCACTCCTCGATACCCACCAACATGTGCTACCATGATCTTGTAGCCACCATCGTCGTCTCACCATGGCAAACATTGTGTGGCCGGCCAGACCGAGAAAGGAGCCATAGATAAGGGGCGACATAACCGCAGCCATGCGGGAGGGAACCACCTCCCCCGCTGATACATTGCAAATGTATCTGTAATTTTTGATGTTTCATACTTGGTTTTATCTACTTTATGTGTTTTGTCTATTCTTTAGAGTACTTTTTATATGATTTTTTGGACTAACCTATTAACAAGAGCCACATTGCTAGCTGCATGTTTTCTGCTGTTTTTGGTTTCAGGAAAGTCGGAAAATGAATATTCTCGGAATTGGACGGGACAAAAACCAAAGTTATTATTTCACCAGAAGACTCCCGGAGCCAGAATACGAGACGGAGGGGGGCTAGGCCCAAGCCACACCACCTGGTCGCGCGAGCTAGCACAGGCCGCGCCAGTGGGTGGTCTGGCCGCCCCAGACTCCCCCTCGGTCTCCCTCTTCGCCTATAAGTTGCCTTCTGACCTAAAAACTCAGGGGGTTTCGACGTTTTTCCAGAAGGAGTTCCGCTCCGCCGCCACCACCAGATTCCATGAAACAGCACTAGAAAATCCGTTCTGGCATCCTGCCGGGACGGGAAATTGGAGGAGATCATCACCATCATCATCACCATCGCTTCTCCATCGACCATCCATGTTTCTCCCATCTATGAGTGAGTAATCCCTCGCTGTAGGCTACGGGTATGGTAGGGATTGGATGAGATCGTTCATGTAATGACATCAGATTATTAGGGCATGGTGCCTAGTATCTTTTATTAGTGCTTTATGACTTTGTTGGGCCTTGTTATGCTTAATGCTTGTCACTAGGGCCCGAGTGCCATGATTTCAGATCTGAACATGTTATTGATTCATTATGATAGTATTGTTTGTGGTTTTATCTGCAAGTTGTATACACACATTGTTGTCCGGAACCAATGGCCCCGAAGTGACAGAAATCGGGATCACCGAAAGGAATGGCTTTAATGTGAGGATCACATGTGTTCACGGAGTGTTAATGCTTTGCTCCGGTGCTTTATTAAAAGGAGCACCTTAATTGCCAGTAGTTCCCTTGAGGCCCCGCTGCAAACGGGCTGGCAGGACAAAAGATGTTGTGCAAGTTCGCATTGCGAGCACGTATGACTATATATGGAACACATGCCTAGGATTATCTAGTACTTGGATGCTTTATCTTATTTATCTGCAATTGCCCTATGTTCTAATTGCTATGTGAATTGTCTTGTCCATGCAACGCCCGACCATCCATCCCTATGCCTACTGCACACGAATCCTACTGTTTACTGCTATTGTTACTACTGTCTTTACTTTACTGTTGCTGCTACTTTACTATTCCTACTACAAAACTATTGCTACTGACAAACTGCTGTGAGCAAGATTGTTTCCAGGTGCAGCTGAATTGACAACTCAGTTGTTAAGGCTTATAAATATTTTTTGGCTCCCCTTGTGTCGAATCAATAAATTGGGTTTCACTTCCCTCGAAAATACTGCGATACACCCCCTATACTGTGGGTCATCACCCGCCATAGGCGGTAGCCGACCGAACACATCGGCAAGAGCATACCAGGCCAAGAGGGCGGGAACAACACAACCACCTAGAGGACGTCCTCCACCGCCAATGACGGGTGACGACTGGACGCGGCAGTAGGAACAAACCAGGCCGAGCAGCCCGGCTGGACCCAAGTCGTGTCCGTAAAGTCCCTTCCACCATGCTGCTGCACGTAGGCCATCACTGCCGCTACCTTTTGTCCGGTTCCAAAGACCCGGCGGGCTCCCTATTGGGTGCGTGAAGCTTCTGCCGCCGCACTGGTGCAGACGCAACGCTGTCGCCGCCATCCCCATCACGAGCTGCTATTCAATCCAACCTAAGGAGGTATGCATCGAAAACTGAAACTGGGCTCATTCTGCCCATCCTAGAGTATATAATAATTTGATCTCCAATTACCACTCCAGGAAATGATTTGTCGCTTTGTGCTAATTGTCAGATTCAACAGATAGGTATTATTGTATAAACTCCTACCAGTATACTACTGAATTAAGCTCTTACGGAAATGCAATGCACGAGATGATGTCTAGAATATAACAAAAAAGGCATTCAAACTTAATTGCAGCTGACCAAGAGCACATCTAACCATGAGCAGTTTTTTTTGCATCTGACAAGACAACACACATCTGTACCAAGACCATCTAGCAGATAAAGTCCAATAAAAAGAAAAGGAGGAGCAAGTCGTGGATCCAATCATAAATCCTTACCATCCAGATCAAGACACCGTAGAGGATGATGAAGCACCAGGTCCAAGCCCGCAGGCGACAATCATGCCTTCACGTCGGCGGGTGCCGCCAGGGCTTCGATCTGGTTGGAGGCTCCACGGAACAAGACGTCCACCGGCTATTTTTTTGGGGCAAAGCTTTGCAGAACGCGCAGCAGCAAGGTTCTGCCCCGGCTCCAACATGTTGCTAGCTCCGCCACTGTTCACGCCTGCGCCAGTGCGCCACCGGCCTGCCTGCTCCACCGTCGAGCCGGCCCTCCCAAGCAGAGCCCCTCTGCGCGCATGGGAAGAAGGAGCCGCCACCGCTGCCCATGGCGACACCGCGCGGGCAACGCCGGCGGCGCTCGCCGGCGGCAGCGGCAGGAGGGGAAGGGAGAGGGCTTGAGCGCGGGGGTGAGAGGGAGCCGCCCGGTCACCCTGCTCAGGGAGGCGACGCGGGGGCACGAGGGGGAGGAGTCGGGTGTTTGGGTTCACGTGTCTCCTTCGCGATGCCCCTTACCCACCAACACACATTGATACTCGTCAATATGGACTTATAATCTAGATGAATTCTAATGGTTTTTATTAACCTGAAGAGCATTGTTAGACTAATATAAACTTTAAGATGTTGCAATCCGCCCCAAAATGTTTTACCAGAAAACTCAATTTATTTCACTATTTGGCAATTGTCCATGCTATGGTACCGCGCCGGCTCTAATCTGTTGTTTTTGTCAACACAATTATAGAGGTAAACAAGCTTAACGACGAGCCAACTCAAGTTTCTCACAACACGCGCTGAGCTAGAGTTTTGAACTCACTAATAAGTTAACATGTCGAGTCGCGCCGACTAGTTAACTTAACGAGTCTAACAAGTACGTCGAGCAAATCGGGATTGCTTGAGTGCACAAGACCGATAGGAGACCCAAGCTCTAGGCTGAACAAATGCCAGACGCAGTTAAGCTTGGTACTACAAACCTTGAACCAGATAACCTAGATTTTGTACCCTAAACCATAGAATAGTTGGACCATATACACTATATTGACCTAGAGTTTGCTACATGCCTGTGAATGCATCTCACTGCCATGTTAGCTAGCCCTTCTCTTTTTCTCTCTTGGAATCAAACCTTCGTAGCCAGCTTTTGAGCGGCGACGAGCTCCGGTGTAGTGCCACGCACACGTCGCCACCAGATCCTAGGAAGCACAAAGACCACAAAATCTGGTCATATTCATTCGTGTGCATTTTAGATAGATTATGTTGCTCTGTTTTTGTTGTTTTAAATTTAGAAGACTTTAGACGATCATCATTTTAGAGGAATATGACCACAAAATCTGGTCATATTCATACGCCGCGCCAGTTAACCTGCGTCTTTTTTAAGTTAACTAATTTACTTGTAGTATGAGGGTGTTGTGGCTCAAGACGAATTCGACCCACTCATTGCGTTCAAACTGGTTTATAATTTAGCAAGTGGCGGATGGTGATTTTGGTGCAAGGTGGGAGGAGAGGAGCGAGGGTAATAGGAAATAGCGTTGTTGCCTATGCCTCCACACCTCACGACGGCCATGTCCTCATTCTCCCTTGCGTCTATCAGGCCCCTTTTGGAACACCGGGTAGTTAACTCGATCCCGTATAGCAATATGTAGGTATAGAGGTGGGTACTACGGGTTAGGGTTTGGATTTGAAGAAATTATGGCATAACAAAGGGCTCGGGCTGACTGGCGAGGGAGTCCGGAACAACGTGACTGTTTCACGCTAGAGTTATATACACTTTAATCACATGAAAGGAGGGAGTAGTACACCACTATATACGAAATTAGACTACAATAAAAACCATAAAAGATGACCACACTATGTTTAGTGAACTAAGTCGATTGACATCGAGATAAAGGCCGAAAGTGGATTTCAAAACTACAAATTTTAAACAAAAAGAACCACCGGAAAATGATGGCTAATTGTCCAAAACAATGTATATGTAGTTACACCGCATTTTATTTTCTTGGCTAGCTATGCCGCATTAATCAACAGTGATTCACGAATAGCAGTTGCATATGCATTTGGTTCATCTCATTCTACCTCGCTCAAAGGATATCCCTGCCGAGAGGTGTAGAATGTAGGAAGGCCAATCCATCTCGTAGAGCACATGGCTATTGTATGTACATGCCGTACAACTGAGGTATCCATCGCACTTGTAGTTGTCCCTCAAATTATTGCAGAGTTGATTTTCATCCCATGTACTACATGTTACCGGCTCCATTTTATTGTTCTTGAGGTCAAGAGTAAACAAGTATTTGTGGCCATCTTGGACGAGAAGTGCACCTCTACCCTCCGCGGAGGAGAAAATTTTGAGTCCTTTGGCCCCTTTGGACATCATTTTGGAGTGCGTCCAGCAAGTATCATCATCTTCATCATCCTTAGTCCACAGGTCTAACATGCCACCGTTTCTTCTACCGAGAATAGCAAATGAGAGTTTTCCTCCGGCGACAGTACATGGGAAGGGTGGCTGCAGTCGCAAGGTGTGATGGTCGACTTTGGCCGGTATCTTTGTCAAGGAGACGTCTGTCGCATCGGCGCTCACACCGAGGGCGTAAAATTGTGTCTGGTCCCTACACAGCCAGTAAAAATGTGTCTGGTCCCTACTCATCGGCGCTCACACCGAGGAGACGTGTTGTACTTGTACTTCAGGAACACATGTATAACACGTACATGAAGCGTATACCTAAGCGCAGATACCACGGGACACGTACATGAAGCGTATACCTAAGCGCAGAAAAAGTATTTCAGTATCAACGGAAAATTGGTTGAAGTTTTCTTCCGTGCAGTGGCCCTCTCCGTTGATTGCTAAGCTCGGCAATACTAGCCTGTTTCTTTACCACATAATACATCCTTATTCACTCATAATCAAGTTTACATCTTTGACTAAAAGAGATACTCCCTCCGACCCGATCTAAATTAATTGGCTCATATTTGTCTACATTCAGATATATCTAGGCATGTTTTAGTACTAGATACATCCGAATCTAGAAAAACTTGAGTCAATTAATTTGGATCAGAGGGAGTACAATGACGGGGGAGGATTATCTAACCAAGTATCTGGACTAGAGAATCCCGCCACGCGAGCTAGTTCATGAGCTAACTTTACTTCTCTATTCAAATGTTCATAATCTACATCTTCACTAGCTCCTCTGCCATACGATAGCAGTCATACAAAACTGCAGTGGTTATACCGTTCAAATTACTCACTCCAAACCAAATTAGTTGATTAGATTTGTCTAGATTTAAATGTATCTACACTTATTTTAATGCTAAATACATCCGAATCTAGATAAAACCAAGTCAACTAATTTGAAAGGGAAGGGAGTACCATTTTCCTTCATGATTGATACCACCTCTTGATTGTCGGAACAAAAGATCACCCTATTACAGCCAAGTGTTTCAGCTAGCAAAAACCCTTTATTTTGAGCATGGCATTGACTAAAGGACATCAAACACATAACCAATCCCCGAGTTGCATGCAGCTATAAATTGACCCTTGTCGTTTACTGCGATTGCTTGGGTACTACTCCATCCGTCCTAAAATATAAGACGCCTAATGATCAGTCAAAACTTAACGTTTTTTAAATTTGACCAAGTTTATATTCAAAAATATATATATATTTACAATACTGAATCAATATCAATAGATTCACCATAAATATTTATGAATATCAATAGTATTATAGTTGTAGATATTTTTTCCTAAATATTTGATCAAAGTTAATAAAATTTGACCTTTAACTAATCCTTAAGTGTCTTATATTTTGGAACGGATGGAGCACCTTGGAGTGTATAAGCATCAGACCCCGCATATGGACATTGATTTTTATCGAGCCTCTTGGAGGTTTTGGTTAGGCCTCGCTTGAAGCAAAACAGAAACAAAAACTTTTTCCAGCCATACTCCGGAGAAGCGCAGCCAAGATTTGTCTCAGGGAGAAAACCATGATCCTTGCCCCTAGACGCGCGGAAGCAGAAGTAAAGGAAGCGCGTCAGGGCAGTGTCTTCCTTGTTCCTCGTCACAGGTCTGGCTCCAGCGAACTTCTCCGGTTCAGACAAACTTTTCCGTCTCTAGCTAGCGCCGAACAATTCCGTCGCTGCCTAGTGCTCCCATGCGATTTACAGTTTGGTGGGTGGCTCCTTGTTTTCCGTGAAATAATAGCATATCGAACTACCCAAAGAAACACCATATGTTTTGTTAGAACATTTTCTTTACATATCAAACTAGGATCATTGTCAATGAATCATCAATATGCATGCATGATGCATCTGCCTCAGCATGTACACATGGTTGAGAGGTGATGAAGGTAGGATGTCAAGTCCAACTCGTAGAGCACACGTGTGTTGTGTGTAATCTCAGAGCAACTATCGTCACGCCCTCGCTGCCAGCTGAATGAACTGCAGAATCTTACAAACTTCCACGGACCATCATCATCTGCGTTAACGGGCTCCATATCTGTGCTCTCTAGGTCAAGAGTGAACACGCCACTGTCACGGTATTGGACAAGAAGAGCACCTTTGCTGTCCGCAAAGGCATGGATCTTGGTCCCCTTACGCACCAGATCGTGAGGCAGCCATCCTAAATTATCTTTGCGTAGCCGCAGATCATCGTCTCGCTCTTGCCTGGTCCAAAGCTCTAGCCTGCCACTGGTAGAGATAGCAATCGACAGCTTTCCTCCTGCAACGCATGCAACCACCGATAGCGACTGCACCACGCCATGGTCATCAACTCGGACTTGGATGGGAGTCTCGGTTAACGAGACATGCTCCCCGTTGGCGCTTACATCCAGGATACATAAGTGCCGCTGGTATGCGTTTCGCGGTAGTGTATCCCGTGACGTCATCCCCGAAGCGATCGGGCTTGAGGTCAAGCGGGGGCGGTGGAAGGAGACGCGTCGCGTGCTCGCCAATCAGAGGGTGGCACACCGCGAGATGGAGCTTTCTGAGATCGACGGGTCTAGGCATGACGCGCATGAGAAGGAGGCCGTGCCGCGACGTCAAGGGCTCTGCATAGTCGAGGAGCCCATCGGTATTGGAGAGGAAAGAGGCGAGTGTGACACATGCTTCGCCCCCGGCTGTCTGTGGCGCGTAGAGCCTAGCGAACTGCGGCGGCTGGTCGGGCCTAAACCTTTTTTGTGGCCTGCAGGGGCTGATGAGTTTGGCTACTTGGTAGAATGCCCCGACGAGGAAGGAGACGCGTGGTGTGTTCCCCAGCGAGTGGCCGGGGCGTCCGAGCAAGGCTGGGCCGGTGATTAGACGGAACCACCGTGTACATGTGGCGGCGCAGCGTAGGAGGTCGAGAAGGTCTGGCGCCACGCGCGTGAAGATGTCGAGGAGGAGCTCGTCCGGGAGCTCGGCGGCAAGGTCTGGGCCAGGTGCCCTTGCCATCGCTTGATCTTGGTTGCCCCTGACACCGCTTCGATGCGTGCAATCTCTATGAAGCGTCTACCTCAGCGCAGATACGTGTAATAAAGCTCAGGAGGAAACCTTCATGTTGTCGGTTCAATTACCCAGTTCGGTTCGGACTTCGGACTCTGTCTTGAGTCTACGCACGGATAGACACTCCCGAAGAAAGCATCATGTTCTCGTTGCAGGACTATATGACTTGCGTCTGACTCTGAGTTTCTCTCCCTTTTTTAACAAAATGAAATATATTTATACTTATTATAAAGATATAACTGTTGGAATTTGGTGTAGTCACATGTTGGGCTTTTGGCCCATAGAATGAGAGTTGCTCATCTCATTCTACCTGGCTCAAAGGATATCCCTGCCGAGAGGTGAAGAATGTAGGTGGGCCAATCCATCTCGTAGAGCACCTGGCTATTGTACGTGCATTCCACACAACTGTAGTATCCATCGCACTTGTCCTTGTCATGGGCGACGCCAGGGGTATGCACCGTTATTCACGTGAATACCCAAGATTTAGTGCAAATTCTTTTTATACATGGATTAGTCAGGCCAGCCAACACGGACGCTCATGTGCGATCATGATGGGTTGACGTCTCACACGGCCAGATATGTGGCAGAGTAGCTCTTAATACAACAGTAGATCTAATTGATTTGATCCCTAGTCTCTAGATTGGATGCCATGCAAACTTTTAATTTTTTGAATCTCTTATTTTTCTTACCCAACCTAAAATAAGTGATTCAATTTTGTCTAGATAAGCATGTATATAGACATGTTTTAGTGTGTAGATACATACTCCCTCCATCTTAAAATAGATATAGAAAATTTGTCAAAATTTAGACGTATCTATATACTAAATAGTGTCTAGATTTATTTTGATAAATCTGCGACATCTATTTTAAAACGGAGGGAATATATAAATTTAAAAAGGTTGAATCACTTATTTTAGGACATACGAGTAATATAGGCGAAGAAGAAGAGTGGTGCAAGAAGCAGTAGCATATTTGCATCGTAGGAATAAACATTAAAAGCAAAAAAAAACATCAACACCAAATCAGATTGTTCCACATTCTACTTCTTCCGATGTTCACCCCGAGAGCAATCTCCAATTGGCGCAATTGCTAGCACCTGATACATAACATGAACATAAGCAGAGGTGCATCTGAATACAGAACATGAATGCGGGGTTTTGGGGAGGAAGAGGGGGGGTGGATGCTATGCGGGTCCCGGATTTTTCTCCTTACGGGGCGGAAGCGAAGAAGTGGACAAAACAAACGAGTGAAACGCTCATATTGTCTGGAAACATAACACTTTGTCTTTTTAGGTACTACCTCCGTTACAAAATGTAAGCCTTTTTAGATAGCTAAAGTAACTTTGTAAGAACACTTATATTTCGAAACGGAGGTAGTAGTATAATAAAGATATATCGCATTGATAAAAAAGTTACGAGGAATACCCAGCGCTCGTTTCCTGGCGCCGCCACTGGTCCTTGTACCTACAACATAGTTGCTTTGGATACCAGGCACATGTTATCTGCTCCGTTTTGTTGTTCTCGAGGTCAAGGGTAAACAAGTTGTACCCGTCCTGGACGAGAAGTGCGCCTCTACTCTCTGCGAAGGCTAAAATTTTGATTGGTTCGGCCACTGTGGACATCATGTTGGAGTGTGTCCAGCGAGGCAGGTATTGATCATCATCTTCACCATGTATGAAAGTCTACTACTTAATCAATATGTGGCCCATATTTCTCTCTTACAAAGTGACTAGGAACACGTGCTAGAGCTGACTCTAGTGGGAGTATCATAACTAGTAGCAAAAATATGATATGGCACAATAATTAATGAAGAAAGCGGATGGTTGGAGTATCTTAATTAGATACGGTATCATAGCACCACGTAAAACTAGAAATCCTAATGCAATTAAACCTTATACACAATTTTATATTCAAATTCTATAAATCATTAAATATAGTAGTACTATGATACAACCATAGGATACCACTGTAGAGATAATATCATACACTAGTATCATATGCATGATACTAATAGTATGATACTATCACTATAGCCTAATTTACAATCCCTTATATTCACCCTCTTCTTCTCTCTCCTCCATATCACCAAAGCTATCTATACCTTTAACCAGTCTTTTTTTAGACGATTTTACCCCTATCGTTTTGTAGATAATTGGCCACCTTATGCCACCCGTAAGTGAAGCGTACCGGTTTAATAGAAAACGATTGCAATCCCTTCCTCTTGCCTCCCCATCCCGTGTTCCTTCTACCGCTGGTTTCCCACGATTTCCTCCGTGCCGGCGTCCATGGCAACCCCTCCCCTCCCTCTTGCCTCCCCGACTAGGTCGCACAGGCCGCGACCCCGAAACGCGAGACGGTTCACTAGAACGGGGGTGCGCTGCCTTCGGTCTCTTTCCCCTCTCGTTCGATCGAGATGCAGGGGAAGGGCTGAGGCCACGCTGCCGCGTTGCAGGGCTCCCGCCACCGCCCTGGTCCAGGCCAGGTTTACAGCGAGTGAGTTCATATTGGCGAGAGGCCCCGGTGGACGAAGACATGCTCGTAATCATGCAACCCTGGACGACGGCTGCCCGAGATCCGGCTGCAATCTTGCATCAATTGGGGATGTGAGAATTTGGATAGAAGGTGGTGTCTCAAGCGAGTCTGAGGGGAGATGGGTGGGCGGTACGATCGGCAATGACGAGGGGGACGTACTCTTACCGGCAGCTGCTCTCCTAGACATCTCGGTCTCATGGAAGGGGTGGAGAGGGTGAGTCTTATGGAGTTGGTTGGAGGGCAGCGCTGTCGGGATCGAGGAAGGGGTTGTACAGGCCATCTCGGGGACCTCCTCGACGAGCTCGGCCTCGCAGATGGCCGGTGTCGGCGGGATATCTGAAGGGGATTGGACGGGGCTGAAGGTAGAGCGATGTTGCCACCGCGGGAGTGGTGTATTTAAGTCGCGGCGCCTATGTCCCTTATTTGCCTACTTTGCTCACTCATGCGCTTCCTCCGCTGATGTGGCATCCCGCGAAAACCACTACTAGAAAATCGATGTGTTTTTGTGCATTGCATCGTCATGACCTCATGCTCATGTCATCATGACATATTGCATTTGAGCATCATATGAGCATTGCATTTGTTTGTCTGGCTTGTGTGATCTTGATATCACATTACTCTCTTTCTCCTTTAAAACCTCTCTATTTTGTTTTCTACAAAGTTGGGATCCACTACTTTTAAATGATTTTATTCATTTTTCTAAAACCCTAATCATATTATTGTAAATGCCCAAGTTGACATGTTACATGTGGGCATCTCTTCTCCCCTTACTATTCACTCTTATCCCCTTTACTATGCCTATCTCCCTTGTTCAAATACTTTTGCAAATGTTCAAAAGTTTGTTGAATTAGTTGGCTGTTAGAAATTGTGAAAACCACTAAACAAAACAAATAAGAAATAAACAGTAAAAGAAAATATATATAAGAGAGAGAGGGCAGGTAGCCATCCCCGCGTCGTCTGCTCTCATCACCACCCCGTCCACCGCGCGCGATCTTATCACCGAGTCTAGCAACCCTAGCCCCAGTGCCACCTCGTTCCTCTTCGTTGTTCTTCTTCTGCAAGCACGCCGAGCGCCGCTGGCTCTGCCCTCACATGGAGCCCCCTCCTCTGTCCACCCCCATCCGAGCGGGGCACACCAGAAGATGCGCCTTGTCACCGTCGTCCTCCTAGACAGATCAATTGACCTTGGGGCGCCTGAAATCGACGACGCGGGCGCCGTTTCCTCACTTCGGCCGCCATGTTCCGGCACCGATTTGCGTGGCTCTACTGCTTCCCCAACCTCCCTGTCACCTCCTACAGCATCCAGGTGAGAAGGCGCACCTCCGGAACCTCTCCTCTGTCGCTTCAGCCCTCTCATGTGTTCTGTCGGCGTGTCCGCCATGTTCAGCAGGTTCTCGTCGCCTACGTTGGAGCTCCTGTGTACCTGGGACTCCAAGGCCTCCACTTCCGACTCCCTGCAGTCTGCCTATCGAACGTGCAAGCTTCCATGCCCCAGATCGGCGTCCATCGTCAGGTCCTTGCACGACCAGGAGCATCTCCGGCGAGCGCCAGGGCCAGTCCCCTTCCCAAGACCTCCTTCAAGTTGTCGTGGGCCTACACATCATCCACATCCACCAGATAGCCCAGTGGTTCGTGGCCTGCATCCGACCCTGAACATCTCGGGTTCGAGTCTCGTTCAGGCTATTAAGCCACCCTTTTTCCTGTTTTTCCCCAGCCTCTGATAGCCGGGACCCGCCCGTCATAGACCGCTCCGGCCGGACCTGTAGCCCACCAGGATTTTCCACCAGACGCCGACGGGCCGGCCCATCTGCTTCCTTCGCCCAGTGCGGTAGGTAGCAAGCTAGCTCCTAGATCAGGCCCAACCTCTGTTTTTTTTCTGGAATTCCAGAAATATATCTATATCTTCTATAAATCATATCTTCCTTTTGGTAACTCGAAATAAAAAGTATTTTGTATGAAAGTTTATCAGAAAAATGCATAGAACAATAATATGACATCCTCATATTTGATTGCATCAAGTATCATGTGGGTTGGTCATAGTTTGCGTAACACCTATTAAGTAACATATGGAGTAATTTGGGAAATGCTCATAATATCTTCGGGCTCCATTTAACTTTGATGTAGATCACCCCTGCCATGTGTTGCCTTGCTAATTCAACATTTAAATTGCGAGGGTATCTAAATAACTTAAACCATATAATTAATTGTCGGGACCCCGGTTCTGCTTAATATTGCCTAATTGCACCGCATCTGCATCATATCATAAACATGTCGATTCTTCTACCGTAGTATTAAATATTGCATCCGGTGTTTCTTCTAGTGTTTGCTTCTTTGCGGATTAGGCCGATGAGTGGATGCGAGTATCGACAAGTTCTCCGGATATGATCCGTTGGCAATGTTTCCCAAGCGGGCATCTCTCCCCCTTTCTGCCTATTTTGCATTTATAGTCTTTATTTTCTCCTGTTGATCTATTGCTACCCTTATTGCGATGCTGTAGTTTTCGTGTACCATTTATATTCCCTGCAGCCTCTATATTGCCTTGGACACATCCTATTGCCTGTTGTTTGATAGATAGTCGGCCTTGCGAGTCGTAGTTGCTTGCTCAGGTGCTGCTTTGCGTCGTTGTTGTTCCACCGTTGTTGGAAGGTTGGCACATGCTTAATGGTGGAGATGATCATGACTTTAAATACAACTATTAAAATGCTAGATATAACTAATGCAGAGGCATCGGTGGGCAATAGATGTTATTTGGTTCTTCCACGCTCACTTGTGTTCCGTAGGACCCCGAGTACTTGATACATGTTCCTTGACTATTCGCACTATCCACATCCGGGAGAGTCTATGAATCCCCCTTAGCCAGAGCTTGATTCATTTCTATTTCTTGGGGCCACAAACTAGTTTGGGGTTTTATTTACTATCATGTACCTATGCCATGCTTTACTGCTTTATTTACGATTGTGCGTGGAGCACCTGTACTGTTTTGGAACGTGGAATGTTTTCGCGGTATCGACAAGCCCAGTCACACTTTCAGGTTCCTAGTCGTTTACAGCCATTGACACAAACCCTGGGTCCGTCTTGGAGCTAGCCAACTTCGTTGCGGGTAGCTTAGTGGGGTGGCCCCCTGAAATATTTCTGAATCCTGTGACCGCTTTGTCGTGAATGCCTCGTTGGGTTTTGAGTTGGTTTTTTCGAGGTTGATCGAGTGTGTGTTGCTATTTGTGCACCCCTGCAGGGTAAAACTTTCTGAAAGCCGTGTCCGCGGTTATGGACGACTTGGAGCACAGTATCTCGATCATAGACAAGCATAACTAAAGTAGTGCTATAAATTTGACTTAATATATCTGACTAGTAATTAGCTTCACTATAACGGAATGGATATTAAAAATGCCAACCACCGGTGGACCTGGGTTGTTTTGCTATACCTGCCTAGTAAGTATTGCAACTCCAATGGAATGTGATAAAAGTGCCAACAAATGCTGGGTTTTGGGATTCCTTAGGACAATTATATCTGACTAGTAAATGTTCCACTACAACGGAATGTTAATTAAAACTGCCCACTACTTATGCTATCAGGATGACTCATGCTATCTATATCTGATTAGTAAGTGCTGCAACTATAACGGAATGAGTAAAATTGCCAATTGTGTGAGTTCCTTGGTCCGACTTCCTCGTTTGGTCTCGAGGGGGAAATACCAGTATGGGTATGTTTGGTGTTAGTATCAGGTAGAATCCGAATAGGTCTTTCTTACCCCTCTCTAATAGCCGCCAGTGATACCGGGTCTCTATAGGTTGTTTAGTGCCGCTGCGCTGCCGCTTCAGTCCACCATACCTATGTAGGCGAGAGCTGCCGAATTCTAGCCTCGCTGTGTACTGGCCTCAGTACTGACGCTCCTCTTTTTCCTTTGCCCTTTGTCAGCACCTCTTTTGTTTTAGCAGGTTTGAGATCGACGTCGTTAGCAGGGTTACCCTTCCGGCTTGGCCTGGGCAGGGTTATGGACGCCATTGGTTATTCTTCAGGGCTCTTAGCCCCATTTGCATCTTGTCCGTACTCGGACGCCGTATCGTTTTCAAGGTAATTTGGATCTTTGTAGTGTATATCCGTAATCTTGACTCTTGGAGTCGTGCGGTATATATATTTGTTCTGTGGGTCCCATCGAGGACTGTTGTGTAATGGTATTTCTTCGTTTTCCACCCGCACGAAAGTGCCTGGTGGGCGTCCTTGAATCTTTTCTATGCGGGTTTGGTGGAAAGGGCTGAAACTTGCATAGGGCCGATTTGAGGGTGTTACAGCTGAGCTTCCACAACTTGAACGAGGGATTTCAGTCAGAGATCACCTCCTCATTCGTGCTCCATGTGCTCCTACCTTGAGTGATCAAGTCCGGCCAATCGGTCACCAAAACTATCGTAATTAAAAAGGGTCTCAATTACTGAATAACTCATGTTGTCGAGTTCTCCTCTCCAGCAACATCGGCCATGGCCATGGCAACCAGCAGGTAATTCCAACAACTACGGGATGAAGATAGCTGAGTAAGGTTAATTTTCCTAGCCCCTAGCCCATATTGTTCAATATGAAAAATTGCAGGCCATCTATGGATTTGTTTCTCTCCAGTTTTACTTTTAATCCATTCGAATTTTTCAACACGCAGTCAAAGCATTTATATTTACTCTAGCAGATGAGGCTATCCCAAGATGGTTCACTACATCACGGTAGGGATTTAGAGGCACTTCAAAGTGCCCCAATATATAAATTTTGTGCCTCAAAAGACTTATTGGGGCACTATTAAAAGTGCCACCTTTACTTATGTCGGTAAAAGTTTTAGGGGCACTATGGAAAAGTGCCCCAAAATGTATTTAGGGCACTTTAAAAAGTGCCCCAATTTGTTTTTAGGGGCAATTCAATCAAGTGCCCTTATAGATCTTTAGGGGCACTTTACCAATGTGCCCCAAAATGCATTTAGGGGCAATTCATTCAAGTGCCCGTATAGATCTTTAGGGGCAATTTGGTTAAGTGCCTCTACATACATTTAGGGGCAGCTCAAACAAATGCCCCAAAATATATTTAGGGGCAGCTCAATTAGGGTTCATCATGAATGCATAGAATGCAATTAAACTAGCCCATAATGAAATAAAACTTCTTGCACAACTTTCATATGACAATCAAACTTCAGTAGTACATCAAACTCCAGCATTACATCGTCTTTATAACAACTCACAACATTCTCTGTATGGTCACATAACCATCAAACTCCAGAATTACATTGTATTTAGAACACATCAAGTCATTCATATGAAAACAGAACCATCAAACTCCAAGTGGCTGACTATCAGTCTTGTCCACTCTTCTCTTTTTTGCTTCCATTGTTTTCAGTTTCTGCTTCCAAAGTACAAGCAATCTCCGTACTTGTCTTAGCAATATCTGGGTCAGTTACCTATAAGTTGATGATGCATTTATCAATCTGTATGCATCTAAGAAACAGTCTATACCTTTTGCATGAACTATACAAGAAACTTGGCCATGGAATAAATGTCACTTACATTGTTTCTAGGCCAGGGGATGCAATGGGCTTGTGCCTGTCCAACATGAGTGATCCTACCTTTTGGTCTTGGCAACATAGTTGATTTCTTGAATACAATATTTACCATCACCTTCACATAATCCTCATTCTCAAGTTCCTGTACTGTTCCCATTGCCACAATGTGTTCACTGTTTGGGGAAGTTAAACCCACTTCCATACCTTTTTTAATTTTCTGTACAATGAATAAAAATGTCAGTTCACTAACATACAACACTAGTTAGTTACTACATATGCTATAGCAAGATCACCTGTATTGGCTTCCTTGGTCTCAACCAGTTGTTGGACAGATCATTGGAACTCCTTGTTGTTGTGCACTCCCTGTTGTTCCTACTTGATGTGCTTTCCTCCAGTTTTTCCTCTTTAACCTTGACAAATTGTGTACTTTCTGCAAGTAAACCTTTGTATGAGCATTTTGGTTTTAATTGTGTAACAGAAGTGATTGTTACTTCTGGATCCAATTCATCTAATTTCTTCCTCTTCTGTTTCTTATTCTTTTCTATTGATGCTTGGCTATATTCAATTTCTTATGTAACTGGTGCTTTTGTTGACTGGCTTTCTTGAATTCCTTGTGTCAATGCTAATTGTGTTGACTGACTATCTTCAATTCCTTGTGTACAAGGTGCCTCGGGTTTTTTCCTTGGTCTTCTGACTTTGGGCTTGATTATTCTTATAGTTTCAGTACCTTTTGTTTCAGTTGTTGTTTGCATTGGTTCAGAAAGTTTCCTTGATTTTGTGTCTCTTGTAATGATTGCTTCTCCTTGAGTTGTTTTAGGTGGTAACATATGGCTTGAAATTTCAATAAAAGATTCTGTTGCAACCTCTTCTTGTACTGATTTGACTGTTGTAACCTCTTGTACTATCTTGGCTGCTTCTTGTGCTTCTCCTATTGACTTGGCTGTTTGTGCTTCTTCTAGTGACTTGGCTGCTTGTGCTTCTTCTAGTGACTTGGTTGTTTTAGCTTGTGCTACTGGCTTGGCTGCTTTAGCTTGTGCTACTGGTTTGGCTACTGCTGCTGTTACTAGCTTGTTTTCTTTAGCTTGTGCTATAGGCTTGGGTGCTGCTGCTGCTCCTACTGGCTTGGGTCCTAGTGCTGCTATTTGTTGGCTGGTTCTGCTGACTGAATTAAACTGCTGCTGTTTCCGATGTTGATTTTGCTTGCTTGTTGTTGTTGCTACTGCTGCCTCTTGTTGAACATGATCCATTTTATTTGGCAATTCCTCTCCTTGAGTATGATTTTGATCTTGAGATGTAAGCAGATAGTCAATCTTATCTTCCATTTTTTGACTACGTACTAATAGTGATTTAACTATATTTTTCAGTAGGAAGGTCTCCTCCCTTGAATCCCTCGGTGCTAGCATAGCTTCATCAAGTTGTTGCGATCTTTTCCCACCTACCATGAGCCCAAATCCATGCATTCTTGAATTTCTTGTTGTGGTGAATAGTCTTGAGTACAGATCACCATCACAAGGGTCTTCACTAATAAGATCTGGGTTCTGGTTGAAATGGGTTGTTATTTGTTCCTGCATAATATTTATCATGCCATGTACATACAGAGAAGAATAACACATACTATCATGTACATACAGAGAAGAATAACACATACTATCTTATTGGCTGAGTAAGAATCTACTGGTAGTCCTTTCTTGTTCGTATGAACTATTCGAAGCAGTTCTGACCTAGAGACGTGTCTTCCTTGTCTTAGTTCCTGCAGTTTGCACATATAATGTAATAGTGTTCACCGAAAAATCCACAGTTCATATAAAGTGAGTCCTTTACCTCTTGATCGTGGACAACAACATAGCTTCTTGTACCAGTTGTATGCCGACAGTTATCCTGATTTTCCCTTGCTGCTTTATTTCTGGCTGCCAATACCTACAACCATGCAAATAATCACTAAAGTGTATAGAAACAATCTCAATATCTGGACATTCAGGTGTTACTTCAAGACTAACCATAGCATTCTCTGTTCTCCAGTTCTTACACATAGACTTCCATTGGTCTTCTGGAACTCTGTCTTCACATCCATTCTCAATATTTTCCTTCACAGACAACTCTGCTTTCTAGTATTTGCTCTTTAGATAATGTTTGAAACCTCTAAAAAAATTTGAGGCTGATTTCATTACCCATTCCTTATGTCCTTCAGTCAAGGTGAAGAATCCCTATTACAATTTTGACATGTACATTGTTAGGACGTATATGGTCAATGCAAATGAAAAGAAGTGTACAATACTTTGTTGTGTCAAATACAGTACTTATTACCTTTACTGTGCTCCATAGTTTCTCTTTTTGAGAACCTGGAACCTTTCTCCAATTTCTATATTCAAGAGATATGATATCTTTACCTTTAATTAAGGTACTGATGAAATTAGTTAATTTAGATGTTTTCACTCCACATGGCTGTCCAAGATGGTTAAATTCCAGTGAAACCCTATTGTGGGGTCCATGCTTTTCCCAAAACTTTAACATCTCTGTAGGCCCTCTTCCAGATTTGGCATTACCTTTAACAGCTTGACCTTGCACTGGTTGACTTTGCACTTTTTGCTCTACAGCTTCCTCTTCTTCCTCCTCTACATCATAAAGTTCATGTTCATGTTCATGTCCATCTTCCTCTACATCCTCTACATCCTCATCTTCTCTTTCTTCATATCTATTTTCATCAGTATCATATTCTCCTACTTGTTCATCTTCATACGCCCTTGAAGTCTAAGAATGGTAAAGATTTTCAGTTCAGAACTAATACTTGATATATTAGAATTAACTAATGCATGAATGAGAACTTACTTCTTGTTGCATACTGGTATACACCCCACTTTTTTGGCATCATTCAATAGTTTAGACTTGAAGGTTTCATTTGATGCCAGATTGGATGTAATCATTTTTCTGTAGGAATATCAAGTTTTGATAGTTTTGTCTTTACTTCGTAGAATCTCCTTTCTTGGCTATCAATCATGCTTGTTCCTGCAACAATAATGATAAAATGTAATGTTAGTTCATACAACAATTCATAATAGATATACTAGACAACATACTATTTATAAAGTTCTCACATTTTTCAAAACATAGTCCATATCATAGTAGTCTCTTGTTGTGGGAGAAATTACAGCATTCCAACCGGTATCCACAGGATCCTCAACAAAATAGACTTGTCTTGCTTGGCTTGCAAGTATAAATGGTTCGGATGCCTTGTCTTCTGATTTGAACACATGATTAAAGTTTACCTCAGTTATACCAAAGTTTCCTAGCTCCCTAACTCCATTATTTTTAACCCAGTCACACTTGAATAAAACTACGTGCCCTTTGTTTGAATAATTTAACTCCACTATTTGATTTATTCTTCCATAATAAGTAACATCTCCTACAACTGGATCGTTATCTTTAGAACTGGAGAAACTTGTAGTTTTAGCAACAATATATACCCCAGAACACTGTGTTGCTTTTCCAACACTATATGCCTGAGTATGAAAAGTGCACCCATTAATAAAATAGCTATTTAAGTTTTTGGCCATCATGTATGGTTTCTGAGCTAATAATTTAACTTCATCAGATAGCTCAACTCCTTGGTCTATCAAAGTTTGTACCTAGAAAAAACGAAATTTCTAAGAACTATGGAATGTTATTATTCATACAACATAGTATGAATAGCTAGTGTACTCACATGGTCATGGAACCATGAAGGGAATGTATTTTGGTGATTTTTTCAATCTCTCTTTTTGTCTTCCTTCTACCTCTTGATAGGAATTTTTTATGCTCTCTACATGATTTTAATAGGGGTTAGCCATTATTCTGAATTGTGATTGTAGATTGAAAAGACAAATATGGTAGGGACTTACTGGGCATATTTTTCAATATCTGGAAAGTTCACAAGGACACATCTCTAAGCTTGCGTCCATGAATTGAAATCCATTTGAAATGCAGCGAAAGCTGACAAAGGCCTACCAAGTATCCTTAAATAGGGTTGCACACCAGCTGAAGTATCAGCATTGTCATCATGTCTAGGAGCTCTAGTTAAATTGGTGACACTGTCTTTTAGATATCTTGAGCAAAATGTGAGACACTCATCAAATTGATCCTTCTGGGTAAGCTAGGTTACTTACCATGCCCTTAACTTTCCCTATAAACCTCTCAGTGGACCACATGTCTCTATAATACACTGGTCCAGCAATTCTTACTTCAGTTGCAAGGTGGACAATTAGATGAATCATGATATCGAAGAATGATGGAGGAAACAGCATTTCCATCTTGCACAAAATTTCTACCACCTCATTCTCCCAATTCTCGATTTCATCTACATCTATGACCTTACTATACATCACCTTGAAGTATTTGCATAGACGTATCAGCGGTTGAGCTACACTCTCAGGAAATGATCTACACAGTGCTAAGGGCATCAGGTCTTGCATTATGATGTGACAGTCATGACTTTTCAGACCAGTCAGCTTACAAGTCTCTAAATTCACATTTGTGTCCAAGTTGGAAGCATATCCATCAGGAAATTTAGCATACTTAATTACCTTACAGAAAATCTTCTTTCCTTCAAGTGTCATCTGGTAAATGGCTCTACGCATTGTTGGTTTAGGTCCAGACATGTCAAGATGAAGATCTGCTCTTATATTTATTACTTCAAGGTCCATCCTAGAATTCAAGTTATCCTTAGTTCTAGTATATACATCTAGTATAGTATTCACAATGTTTTCAAATGCATTTTTTTGTATATGCATGATATCTAGGTTATGTCTAACAAGAAGTGTCTCCCAATATTCCAATTGGAAGAATACACTTCTTTTTTTGAATGTTTCTTCCACTGTGTGAACACAAATTTCCTGATTCCCCTCTTCTGCAACATTCTTCTTCCTTCTCTTACTTGTCCTCTTCTGTTTATGCAACTTCCCATAATATGTGGTCAAACATGCAGTCATGTCTGATATTTCCTTTCCGGAAGGTTGTACAGGGGGCTCCCTATTTTCAACTTCTCCATTGAAAGATTTACTGTCCAATCTAAATTCATGATTATCTTGAAGAAATCTTCTATGCCCTTGGAAGACAGTTTTCTTTCCATGTTTTAACCTTCTTGTGCATGTGTTAGTGAGACAGTGAGAGCAAGCAAGCAAACTCTCACCACTGAGACAGCCTCTTCCAAGCCAGTCACTTATAGTCCAAATCAGAGCAGTACGCAACAAAAATTTCTCTTTCCTAATTGCATCGCACGTATAGACTCCAGGTTTCCAAAAATCTTGCAGATCATCAATGGTCAGCTGCATGTACACATCCATTTCCTTACCAGGACCCTTCCTTCCAGGCACAATTACATTGAGAATAAAATTAGATTGCTTCATGCAAATCCAAGGAGAAAGGTTGAGTGGAATCAGAATAATTGGCCAAATACTGTACGCCACATTCATGGTACCAAAGGGATTAAATCCATTTGTTGCAAGAGCAAACCTAATTTCTGGGGTCATCTCTAATGATTTGATGTGTGGAATCAAAATGTTTCCACGCAGGTGAGTCGGTTGGATGCCTCATCATGCCATCTTTAGTTCTGTCATCATTGTGCCAAGTCATGTGTGGTGCCGTTTTAGAACACATGAACAATCTTCTAACTCTAGGCTTCAATTTGAAATGGACATTCTGTGGCATTAGCATGATGGCCTCTAAACATGATGCAGTCATGTTTACAGGCATGAATGCTCTCATAACCAATGCCTACTTGTTTTATGTATCTCTTACATGCATGGAAATTTTTCAGCTGTCCCAGGGTGTGTCCCTCTGGTATAGCATCTTTAACTAGTGATAGTATCTCATCATAGCACATGTTAGGTACTTTCCATGTATTCTTTATGTTCAACAATCTAACTAAGAATTGCAGTTTTGAGAATGTTTTGCAACTTGGATACAAATCCTGGCTACCATCTTCCACTAATCTCTTGTATTCTTCTGCATCAGCTTCTAGCCCACTGTCATCCCTACCATCTTCCATATTCTCATCTTCACTATCTTCATCTTCATCCATACCTAGACTCCCAGTATCATACATTACAAAATTGTCAAGTAACATGTTGTCCATCTCTTCTCTTTCAGCAAGTTCCCTAGGTTCATTTGCAGGTTCATTAGAAGGTTCAGTCTGTACATGTTGTTCAACATCTTCTCCATGGAAAATCCAATTGTTGTAACCATGCATGAATCCCTCACAAACTAAATGTTCACTAATCATACTAGCACTCGGCCAGAATCTGTTCCCACATTTTTTGCAAGGGCACAATACTCTTCTGTGCATTCCTGCATTTTCTGCAGCAAAATCTAGGAAAGAACTAACCCCTGCAGCATATGCAATACTAGACCTGGGGGCTGTCAACCATGTCTTATCCATTATTACTAACTGAATGTTTAATGCAGACAAATTTCTTAGTGGCTTAAACAATTCCAGCAACACAATCAGTTACCTAAAAGCACAAATGACAATAACAATCAGATACCTAAAAAACATTCATATTCTTAAACCTAAAGCATTAGCAAAAGCAACCTGACGGTCCAATTACTTAGAACATTAGTAGAGCACATTCACTAGAGCACATTCTGTAACACATTCAGTAGAGCAATTTCAGCACGAACAGCAATTTTAGTATAAACATCAATTCAGCAGATCTCTCAGAAGTGCAAGTTCAGAAACACATTCAGTACTGGACATTCAGTAGAGCAATTTCAGTGCAAACAACAATTACAGAATAGAGTGCCTTCTGTGTCGAAATCTTACCAGACGAGCTCGCCTCGACGTAGTTGGTTTTCCTTCTAGTGAGGAAGGAGCGGCGTGGATCCGAGCAGCTCAGTGGGCGATAGTTCAATCTGTATGACGCCGTCGGCTCCGCCATGTGAAGGACCTTGTGGAGGAGCACCTAGATCGCTGGTAGTTGGGGAACGCCGGCTTCGATAGGAGGAACTTGTGGACGAAGCAGTCAGCGGCTCGGGGTGCAACCAGGGCAGGCGCTCGTGGCGGTGTCTCCGCCGAGAGAGCTCCGGCTAGAGGGGAGGGGTCGAGGTCGGGGGCCTCGGGCCTAGATCTCGGGGCCGGAAGAGTCCAGTTCGTCCCAGAGGAGGAGGGCGGCAGGGCCGGTCGCCGGAGATCGACCAGGGCGGAGGCCAGTCAGGGGTGGAGGGCGGCAGGGCCGGTCGGGTATTTTTCAGATGAAGATTTACTGTAGGGCAGTATCACATAGTAGGCTTGGAGCATGCCTGTACGTACGTACGTCAGGGCCGGTCAGGGGTGGAGGACGCGTCCAGTAAAGTCAGGGGTTATTTACTACAAGGTTAGCCCTGTTTTTTTGTGTGAATTCTGCAAGATTTAACCGGACTAATTAGGATATGTCCAATCTATGATCTTACATACCCAACAAAGAATCAACATTCCTTTTGGTGTAAAATTGTAACCATGCATAATGCCTTGTATAATTAACATATAACCAATGAATTTTGTAACAAAAATTTCAAGAGAATAGTGCCTAGCTATTTTTGAGAATAGGTCGACGACAAGATCATGTTACTTTTGATGGGAACGGGAACAAATTCCACAGCGTTGTCAACTTTCATGATGGCGATCTTATTGTCGCTATAGGACACTTTGCCAAATTGTCCAAAATGGTATCACATATAGGGGTACTTTTCAAAGTGCCCCAAATGGTACTACATATAGGGGCATTTTAGCAAAGTGCCCCAAATGGTATCACATATAGGGGCACTTTGCCAAAATGCCCCAAATGGTACTATATAGGGGCAGTTTGTCAAAGTGCCCTAAATTGACACCTTTTAGGGGCATTAAAATTAGTGCCCCAACCAAAGTGCCCCCATAGCCTTACCGTGTACTAGTGGTTAATACAACGGAGGAGTAGCGATGACATGACTGTTCCAAGCATATCGTACGGCCATCAGCGGTGGCGCCAAGGTTGGCAACTGAAAGAACCATGACAGAATTGCAGAGCAGCCATTCACCTTCTCAACACGCTTCGATTTTGATGCATGGCTCTCATGCATGCACTAGGAGGTTGTCCCTGAATTTAACGTATGTAAGTTCAGTGTTGGAATAATCCGCAAAAAAAAAGTTCAGTGTTGGGATGGTTTAGTTATTCCTGTCTTGACAGCTTTGTTCTATGTACGTATTCTTCTCTCTGGTTTAGTTCTTTCACATGATTCTTGGATGTGGAGATAACATATTTATTCAGACCATGTGTTCATAATTCATATGACTGTCTGAAATCGTGAGATGCCTGATACCTATACGCAGGGTTTCATATTCTACACATATATATTTGTATTTTTATGATTATGAGTAGGAGACAGGTGAGTCAGAGAGGCTAGCGGAACTATACTCCACCACTGTTGCACATTGCCCGATTCCGCGCTAGGCCGCCTCCGAGTCCGAGGATTGAGGTTAACCCTTGCTGGTCGAATTCAGATTACTCATTCCCCTCCACACCCAACTGATACCTAGAATTCATTCGAGCCTTTGAGTTGTGCGGCTCAGACCGTTTGTTCAAAAATTAAGCTCGTGGGAACAAATATTAACAAGTTGGGGAAGACATTGCAGCCACGAACAATTTTAGTACTATTTCCTTCATGAATTGGGTAGATGAGAGCCTTGATTTCTTCGTCCGTCCCATGCTGAAGTAAAAAGTTTAAACATTAATTCATGCAAATTCAGTAATGACAAGACAGGGAGGGAAAAATACTCCGCATCACTCACAAAAAGCTAAACAGAATATACTCACGGACATGTACAGAGGACTCGGACGTGGACGGATATTGATTTCTTGCAGCTGTATCAGGACATAATTCACCTTGATTTGTTGTCTTGCTCCCTCCCTGACACTGATATTTGGGAAGCAACTAAAAACATCCTTAGAGTAATTTAAATGATTGTGAACGAGGATCAATCTTGTTTTTTTACACACGCATAACCCACATTTTTCAAGCTATGCTTGAATAAAGCTTTTGATACAGTGTTGTTATATGGGATGATTTAATCCAAATAATGGAAATAAGGGGGTTTGATGATAGATAGACAGTTGGTGAAGATGCTTCTTCTACATCCTAAGGCTCCCATCTTGTTGAATGAGACACATGTGAATTATTATTTTTTTGGACGGTTCCGTCAGGGTTTCAAAATAGCTGTATTCAATCAAGAACATCCCGTAGCAACGCACGGGCATTTGTGCTAGTAATATTATAACTCTTACTTGCTCTAAAGAACGGTTCTACCCGTACATCTAACAGGTCTTCACCACGTCCCCACCTCATCTCCCCAGTAACCCTCAGCACATGTACAATGCGGTGACGTCAGTCTTCCCTTAGAACTGCCACGTCAGATTTTCTCTTAGTTAGAGGAGATATGCTTAAGAAAGAGAATGTTGCCTTCCGTTAGCTAAGTAATGATCCCTTAAAAATAAGAGAAGACTATTTTTTTTCCATTATACCTTGTGCCTTCTCTTATCAACACAAGTTATTACTATAAGGGGTTTGATCCAGTACAACCCTTCCCTCTAAACTCGTACAAATACGCGCACGTATATATCTAAACCCGTATTCAAATCAAGTATTAGTCATGTATAGGCATACAGATCGGGACTTGTAGTTATAAGTCATTCTTTCCGCATACTATTTCGCACCCGATCAACCCCCGCCCTCAATCCCGCGGCGATCGCCGCTACCCCGGTCACAACCACCGCTGTCGGCCTCATGACAACCTCCGCCGTGGTGCTCCTTCCCCGCCGCTATCGCCGCGTCCTCATCGACTGTTGACGCCAGAGGTAGGTAATCCGTGGTTTCCCAATCGTGTTGCGGCAGATTTCCATGGTTGTTGTGTAACCGGACAGTCCAGCGCCGATAATGCTGGCATGTCCGGCCTAGCCAGACTGTCCGGCGAGGGAAAAGCCAACCTGCCTGGCAAGGCTAGACCATCTGACACTACTATCAGAACCATATGAGCTTATCACCGAGGACCACGACAATCGACAAACAAGAGCGACCTTGCTGCTCCGGCGCAACCCTGTCCAGGTCGGCAAAGTCCCTGTGATCATCCATGGAGACCGAGGCATCCTAGAATCTCTTGTACATATTACCTGTGTGTCTGGTGACTGGAACTAATTTTCTTATCTACGAAGGCAAATATACAAGAGATAGACATCAAATATGACATACAACCTAACAAATTGTTTTCCGAATCTATGAGCTCATCGCACGCACCTTCGTTTCATATAAACTGATAAACACCGATGAGTTCATTTGCACACATACGGAAGAAACGACCACACCAACGGCTGGTAGCCAACATAATTAAGCAAAAGCTCTACAGCTACAAAACGAATCACTACTAATCTACTATTAGTACCAGGCATCAACCAAAAGAACTACAACTGTGTCTTCATCAAGATACATTCAGACCTGACGCTCTGCAAGTAAAAAAATCCTGCCAGACAAGTCCGGCCTCTTGTCCGGTGACATCTGTTAGCTTCTGTTAAAATGTCATAGCTCGGACTTCACGCCGGACTGTCCGGCCTCCCGGACATTCGGCCGGACTATCTGGCCGGCCGCTCCCAACCTCTCACTCGCCACCGCCGCTGCCGTTAAGCTCCTGACACCCCACCTCCGCCGCGCCGCCAATCGGCACACTGCTGCCGCCGCCGCCGCGCCAACCCTGCTACACACACCTACAACGCCAAGCCGAGGCGTGTGCCGGCAAGGACGAACCGCCTGCGGACACGGCCGTCGCCGGTGATGATCCGACGTACAGCGGTGTTATTTTTCTATTTGCATAGAGTTGTACTAGTATAAATACTGCTAGAAAAACGTATAATTTTGTTGAGTTATATAGGATTTTGTACGGGGTTACATATACATGTTTATACTAATTACGAAAGTTTCAAGCAATCTGAATCGTACTTGTGTTTGAGAATATACCAGTTTGTACGAGTTTAGGGCGGAGAGGGTTGTATAATTAGATAATTCACATTAATTTTAGGACACGACTCGCTAGCCCTCTCTAGCCCCCGAGGGCTGGATAGTCCGATCCAGCACTCGTCCACAACGGAAAATCCGTGATTCTATTTTGGGAAAGTCAAGCGATCCCTCTGTGTACGCACCTGCCAGCGTTCCAACCTGCCCGCTTCAGGCTCTAGCACCACTGCACGGCTGCACCACACGCGGTACACTCCTCACCTGATTCCCATCAGGTGCTTATGTACTTGGCTGCTTGCACCATAAAAAAAACTTGGTTCCCTAAAACGAGAATGTGTGTCATCATCATCTTACCATCTTTTAAAAAAAGAACAAAAGATAGCTGTATTTGAACTCAAGCCAAATAAGACAACCAAAAACTGGTATCTGGAGGACAATAGTAGTACAACCAAAAATGTAGCTTACTGTCACCCGAAATGCAACCCGGGGATCTGACAACTACAACTTAGTTAAACCCACAAACCAGAAAACCTTCAAACACACAAAGAAACAACTAATGTGTTCTTGGATCACTCTAAAAATAGTTGGGTCATCTTAAAACCTGCACCAATTTTCAGCAACAACACAGTGCAAGGGCACACTTCCTGATGGCATGCTTCCTGAAGATGCACACCATCCTGAAGTCCATTAGGGCCCGCTTCCTGCTCTTGACCTCCTGACCTCGACTGGTTCCGGCGGCCACGAAGAACCACCCGTCGCTTCTGATGGTTACAAGCAGGCATAGCAGAGCACATACACACAATCTATGTTCAAACTTTTGTACACAGGCAATGTTAGTAATGTTTGCCAGCTCATCGTACCCCGACTTGCCTCGAAAGGCCTGGAAACAAAAGCACATACAAAAGCACACTTAGTGGGTAGAAACGTGCAGCTTACTTGTATGGTACGTATAACAAGAGAAAAAAATATGATAAATCAGTTTTGTAGCTACAGAATCCTAGGTTCATTTTACGTAGGGCATGAATAATACTATTACAACAATTTGGTTTATGAAAAAACAACATAGTGAGAATCCGGGGACAAACTAAATTTCATAATAGGTAACACCATGTTTTTTGCTAACTAGAACATAATTACATCAAATGCAACAGCTTAGTTGTATCAGAAAAACAACACAAGGCTAATCATGGGGACAACTTAATTGCATAGTTAGGGAATTATAGATTCATGTCAAGTACAACATGAGTATATCAATGCAGCAACTCAGTTGTATGAGAACAACACAAGGTGAATACTGGGACAGCTAAAATGCATAGTTAGGGTATCCCATGTGCTTCTTAAGTAGGACATGAGGATAACACCAGATGTATGCAAGCCAAAAAGATGAACTCCCCTTGCACAACTCGGTATGCATATACACAATCACTACATCTAGCTTGGTTTATATTCTAAGAAATGCGGGTGTAAAGCAGAGAGAGAACAACCCTGATACAACTTAGGTTGTTGTACATATATATATATATATAATACTTCTTACTCCCGGGCGTAACTACACCCACATCTCATATACTGACTTACGGAAGTATTTGTAATACTTTATCTATTTGAGTATGTTCATATATTATATCTAAGATACTTCCAAGCAAGTTAGGTGAAAAAATTGCAAATACACCCATAGTTTGCACTATATATGTAAAATACCGTCATATTTGTACGTACAAAAGGAGTATATGAATAAAATTTACATACTATCAGAAAGTAGTATATATACTGCCCAAATATTCTTATATACTTCATACTACGCGTACATACCTTCCGGTATGGTAGATACTGCCTATATAGTGTGAAACACGTGTGGGTGTAACTACACCCGGGTGTAGTATGAATATGTCCTATATATATATATATATACTTACTTCAGCAATCATCCATCGGTGCAAAGATTGCTTGTAAAACAATTTGGTTAGGTGATAACAACAACTTAGGTAGTCACTATGCAAACTCAGAATATTGCTTGTAAAATAACTTGGTTAGATGATAAGAACAACTTAGTTAGATGGTGGAAAGAAGTTAAGCATGTTGATAGAACCAACTTGATTAAAATAGGTATGCAACTTAGGACATTTCTTGTAAAACAACTTTGTTAGGCGATAAAAACAACTTAGTTAAGTGATAGAAACAACTTAGTTCTATGCTGAAAACAATTTAACTATGGTAACGAGACAACTTAATTGGAAAGGGGTGGTGGATCAGAGCAAAACAATCCCCCCAGCAGAACATCAGAAATGCAAAGTTAGGCTAATCTAGCTACCCAACTTAGTTCTATGCTATAATCAACTTAACTATGGTGACAATATAACTTAAAACTTAATTAGGAAAAGGGACAATGTATCAAAGCAAAACAATTCCCCTACAGAAATATCAGATAACAAGTTAGACTAATGTAGTTAATCAAGATCTAGTACCATTGCAAGTTACATCCGCCCCGAGCCGGCGTTGACATGCAAGGAAGATGAGTGGGTGGCAGTGAGTTGGTTCGCTTCAGCAAACATCCATCAGTGTGAAGGCATACCTAATTCTGTCGGGTAACTCGATCTACATGTTGTGCTTAATAATTTACTATTCAAACTCATGACATTGCTTGGAAATAAACTAAGTTAGATGATAAAACAACTTAGTTAGATGGTGAAACAACTTAAGCATGCTGATAAAATCAACTTAATTAAATCAATAGGTAAACTCAGTACATTGCTTGTAAGACAACTAAGTTATGTGATAAAAACAAGTTGGATAGATGAAGGATACAAGTTAAGCATGTTTATAGAAACAAGTTAATTGATTCACTATGCAACTTAAGACATTGCTTGTACAAAAATTTGGTTAGGTGATAAAATAGAAATTAATTAGATGGTGAAAACAACATAAGAATCCTGATGAAAGCAACTTAATTAAACCACTATGCAACTTAGGACATTGCCGGTAAAAATAACTTGGCTAGGTGATAAAACCAACTTAGTGAAATGATGGAAACAACTTAAGCACGTTGGTTAAAGCAACTTGATTAAATCACTACGAGACTTGGGACATTGCTGGTAAAACAACTTAGTTAAGTGATAGAATCAACTTAGTGAGATGATGGAAACAACTTAAGTGTGTAGGTGAAAGCAGCTTAGGACGTTGCTTGTAAAACAACTAGGTTAGGTGATTAAACCAACTTAGTGAGATGATGAAAACAACTTAAGCGTGTTAATAAAAGCAACTTTGCTTAAATGGAACAACTCGCCAGAAAGTAATATGCAATGATGTAGCGGTGATCCAACATAACCTTCACAAAAGCATGAAAGTAGAACATACAAGTATTGTAAATGGAAATGCTTGCAAAATCATGGCGAATCTCATACAACTCATCATTTGTTTCCAAACTTGATTAAATGCATAAATTCTGCAAATGGCTCTACATAGAAAATGGTTGCTGATGGCTATTAACATAGGGTGATGACAGAGGTAGCACTAATAGTACCCGGTAACAGTCACATTACATGGAAATGTATAGTTGAGATTGCAAGGTAGAGCAAGAATTCATACAGACAATGTCCGCCCTGAAACTTCCGGCACGCCATCCCATAATTAGATCAGTTTTAACGCCTACACCGACAACGACTAACTAACACCAGCAGAACTCGCACAAAGGCGACAGGTGCAGGTTAGTGAGCTAACTCTGAAACTGAAAGTTTAACCGACGTAAAAACTAGACTATGTGCAAATTAGCTAGCTCTCATACGGGAATAGTAGATAAGCTAGCTAGTACGCCAGCAGAAACACGGGGAAGTCTTGCTCCGAGTCCATAAAAAAAGCTAGAGACTAAGTTTAAAGGGAGTGCCTAGGTCTCAGTCGCCTGAGAACTTCTTATGTCTAACTCGCTGATGTCATCCTAATATTTGTGCTAATTCTCAGTTGTAACCTAGTTGCAACTCATAAGATTTGTACTAATTCTCAGTTGCAACCTAGTTGCAACTCATTAAATTCTCAGTTACATCCTAGTTGCAACTCATGTGTAACTTACACTTTGCACGAATCACGAGGTAAATCGAATGGTGAAAGAGGCGACTGAGAACTAAGAAGTTCTCAGACGCCTGAGAACTAGCAAATCCGAAGTTTAAATCAGCTAGCACTTAGACAGGAACACTAGATAAGCTAGCTAGTACGCTAGCAGAAACAAGAAGCGGAGCCAGATTACTCCGAGTCCAGAACTGATCTGAGAGTCCATCAATCCTATCATCCGATATGGCCTAGTCCAGATCAACCGCCACGCTGGCCTCCTTTCCACCCGCCACAATGCCTCGCTTCCTCCAAGCCGCATGGTCACAACGCCACAGGCCTGAGCAGGAGCTCAACCGTCGATGGTCGTGGCGCCGCCCGTGGAAGTGGGGGTTCCCGGGGACGCTCGTTCGAGGGGGAGGTCCAGAAGACGTGCAGCCGAGCTGCGGGTGTCCGATGGTGTTCGGTGGAGGAGCTCCGGGCAGCACGCGGTCGAGGTGGGGATTCATGCCGGTGCGTGGTGCATGGGTGGAGGCCTCACGGCGGCGCACTATTGAGGTGGGGATTTATTTCAGCGCGTGGTGTAGTGGTGTAGGCCTCCCAGTGCGCGGTGCGGGGTGGGGTGCTGCCAGTGGCGCCCGGTACGGGTGGGGATCCTGGCGGCGCGAGCTAGATGTTGAGTAGTTATGCCTAACATCGGCGCTGGGGTGATGGAACTCATTGTTGACCAGTCATTGTCGAGGCGGCGCGTGCGACATGGGGCTCATGTGTGGATCGGTCGGAAAAGACTCGCGAGATCTAGCAATCCGACGGCCACAAAACGGAGGCTCCAAATGACAAACTGGCCTCCAAGCACTTTTTAGCAATTGGGTTAACTTTTAGGAAAATGATTTTGTCGGGTCGCTCTCTAATGTGTGTTGCGTGTCGCAGTTGGACAAGACGTCTCGTGGGCCCAGAACCTTATCTTTTAGCGAGTGCCCAGCGTCTCTTCGATCCCGTGAGAGAACCACCGCAAGCTACAGTGCCGCTGCTGCCTGCGCCTGATGCCGGACCGCCGCTGCCGCCCGTATAGTGCCGGGTCTCCGCGTCGCCGAGGGCCACACTACCGGCGATTCCTACACGCGCGCCCGTTCCCTCCGTCGTCTCCAGCCAAGCACATCAAGGCGTCCCTCGCGCCGCCTCGGCCGCCGCTCCCCGGCTGCTGCCGGGGCGAAGCCGCCGCTCGAGGCCCAGGCCCCGATCCCGGAGCACGGAGGTGGCGGAGGAGAGGTGGAGCGGGAGCTCGACAAGAGCTTCGGCTACGACCGCGGCTTCTCGTGGTTGCTACCGACAGCCGACGGCGCTGCTGCAAGGGGTACTAGCGGCTGCTAGCAATGGCTAATGTTGTTGCTACCTGTAAGGCAATGGATTTCTGCTACCGACGGCAAATGAATTTGCTACAGTAGTACAAATATTTCGCTACAATCGTTCTTCTATTTTTTTTGCTAAGACAGCACCAAATAGGTCTTCGACGAGGTGCCCAGAAAAGTCTCCGACGAAGTAGGTTTTTTGCTACATTAGAAGAACTTTGTTGCTACAATCGTCTTGTGGTTTTTGATACAATAGTGTCAACTTTTTGCTACAAGGTCTCCGGCGAGAGTCACCGGCGAGTTTTTTCCGACGATATTTCCGGCGAAGTCGGTTTTGCTACATTAGTATAATTATTTTGCTGCATGGTCTCCGGCGAGGTCACCAGTGAAGTCTCCGGCGAGATATTCTATTTCTGGAACGAACCATTTTATTGCTTCGGAAGCAAAAGCGGGAATATATGTAGGAAAAACGGGGTGTTTTGCAGCAAAAACGAGATTTGGGGCGATTTTTTGGACACGTGATGCGCGCAGAAGCAGAACGATGGGAGCTCCCCCATTGTCCGGAGGACGCCTAGCACTTGCCTAATTTTTACTAGTGGATAGTCGCGCTTCGCCGCGTCCCCTGTAGAGGCCTTGGTCGCCATGGCTGACCTGATGATGCTTTTGGCTTTGGCCAACAGCTATCGGGTGTTGTACATCCAGGTTTTTATTTGTTCCGATGGTAAATCGAGAGAGGTGTTTGGAGAGGTCTTGTTTGGGCAAGGTCAGCGTGTAGCGAGCCCACGCCTGCTTCGTACATCAATATTCATTTTATGATGTTTTCGTGCTCCTATATCTTACATATGAGCATTTTGAGCACATCATTTTCTTGCTAGCTCTGTAATATGTCAGGAACAAAAACTATACTATGATAGGCTCAATAATGATAATTAACTTACTCGATTAAGAAAAATGATACACTCCTATTGTTAACTGAAACACAAAATTCAAAAGGGCTGCTACTTTTACCGACCATCTTTAAGCTAAGTTACATATCAACGAATTTAAGAAGCCTTTAGATTACTTTGTCATGCTACAATATGCAGACAGTGTAAGTATTAGTGCACACGGAGATTTCTAAAAACATGGAAATCAACATCGACCTACACAACAGAAAGTATATATCTTCATCCGCATTTTCTTAATAATGCGTATATATTATAGACCATTTCTTGCTAGCTTCGAACAAATGTCACCCTGCTTGCAATTTGACAACCCAAATTTTCACCAAATCAAGAAAAATAAATTACCATTAACCAAGCAGCGGGGAACACAATGAGATCAATATTATAATGTATTAATACATCTATAATTTTTTTAACGGGTAAGGCCCAGAAGGGCCTAGAGACTGCATTAACTAGCGTGGGTGGCATATTTACAATCAGGACCTCAGAAAATAAATAAGAAGCAACAAGGCCCTCGAGATATGCAAAGAACACCCAAACAGGAATCACTCAAATGCGATCGAGTCCAACTACTCCGCCGGCGACCGGGGATCTCCAAGCGCGGCCGCCACTGCGCCCACCGGGGACGAAACCACTTGGGGGAACAGCAGCGATGGACGCCTCGCCAGGATCCAGGAAGAGCCTCACGTATTGGAGGAAGAAGAACGAGCTCTAGCCTCGCAGACGGAGCGCAGCAGGGCCACTCCTATGGCCGCAAGAAGCAGCGGCGCACCATCGCCGTTGCTGCGGAACTGCTGCAGAGGGCGCAGTCTCTAGGGACCCTCGGTACCATCTCCATGCGTTAGCAGCATCTTCTCCCTCGCCTCCACGGCCGGCCGAGAAGAGGAGCGAAGTAGCAGAGGCGTCGAGTAGACGGAGACAACACCAGGCATGACATCTCGACAGAGAGGTAGAGTCGCACACGACACATCCCTTTCCCCTCGCCTCCACGGCAGGCCAGAAGGGGCGGCGCGGCGCCACTCACCCAACTCCGCGGAGAGGAACGCCCGTCGAGACCCAGCTTCACCTCGCCACCACGGCCGGCCTGAAGCAAATCCACGACGCCATCCCGCTCCGGCTCAAGAAAACCAAGATACATCGCAGCTTTAGTCGAGGCTGCCTTGCTCGCCGACATCGCCGCTAGCTCCGGCCACCGGAGCAGCGAAACAGAGGGGGAAGACCCTAGACCCTAGATCTGGCTGCCACAGACTAGGGAGAAGCATCCGACGGGCAGAAGGCCCACATCAAGCGGACACACAACAAATCTAAACCTAACTACTCTGGCACCGCCTCCCGGCCACCGCTTACCGGCTAGTCTGGCAAGGGCGCCATCGGAGGGGCCCGGGGGGAGGAGGAAGGGGACTCTCAAAACTTGCCTCTAGGTTCGCGCGGAACAGGGGAAGTTGTATGTTTATTGTTTTGGTAATACATCTATAATTTGGAACATTCCACACATGTCAAACCTCTAGAAGATGAACACAAACAAAAGAAAAGAGGCAAATATGTAGATAATAAAAGGTGGAGAAAAGCGAAAGGATAAAGGCCGCAAACCATTGTGGAGATGCATCTGACATGTTTCAAACTGCGGGGACAGCAGGAGAGGACGATTTAGGAGAAACAGGGACATACTACGATTGATGTCGTTGTGGCCTAAATCGATCCCTCCACTAAGATACCAAGTAGTTGTTGCCCGCCATGGATGAAGAGAGGCCCAAAAGAACGAATCGAGGGAGGAGGTGGAAGTGATAGGCTTGGAGATCTGCACGTGGGAGGGGACCTCGTCCTCGTCACGGCGATTCCTTCTCTGCAGGTTGTAGGCGGCAGTGCCCCCGCCAAGGCCATCGGCCGCTCTCCCCCGCTTCCGTCTCAGCATCCTCCATGGCTACTGATTGAAGTGAAGGCGACATCGCGAGTTTGAGTGGAGAGGAGGCGAGGGCGGCGAGGGCGAGGTCGGGTGAGAGACTCGACAACTCGAAGGAGCGTCACATATGTTTTTTCACGGGGGTAGGTAGCACTGCTCTCTGTCATTGTGGACCTAAGTTGGGAGTAGGGCCATTATGTCACAGGAGAGACAACCCATGCGGTGTGACAAAAAATTAGTTTACTAGACAAAATGCAGTGATCCAGATGAGTTCTACTCCAATATCTAACGGCTGATAAAACCCACACCGGGAGTGGCTTGAAGAGACGGGTAACTCACCAGGCTTAAGCCTTAAAATAATAATGACAATAAGAGATGATCCATTGTAATACTTATTATTGTTATTGTCTTCTTTAGACTGTGTAGAGGGCTATGAGAAGACAATCTTCTCTACCATTGTACTACTATTTCTCAAGCATGATCCATTGTAATACTTATTGTTATTGTCATTGTCAATAATGACAATAAGAGATGATCCATTGTAATACTTATTGTTATTGTCTTCTTTTTTACTAAATCAAGAAACAAGATCGGACGTGATTCCGTGTAGAGAGCTATGAGAAGACAGTCTTCTCTACCATTGTACTACTCTACTATTTCTCAAGCATGAGTTTTAGGAACCAGATATATACTGCGTCATATCGTGCCGGCAATACGGACACGTCGGCGCCCTGTCGAACCACTTGAGGATGCATTTTCTGTGGAAGGCGTGCGAGCAGCCGGGCAAGCCTGTGACTCCACGGCCGTCAGCCATCTCCCTCCATGCAGATGGAGCACTGCTCTGCCGCGTAGCCGGGAATAGCGCCTGGCGGTGCCACGGCGGCACCGTCGCAGGGTTGAAGAAGCGCCTTAGCCTCGCTGTACACGCTCGTCACGTCAACGATCACCGACGCGTCGATGAGGTGCCGCTGGCCGCCGCTGCGATCCACTAGCGTCGCGTCGGACACAATCCTCGCCACGAGACCGGCAGGCACGACCTCGTCCCACCGGCTTTCCCCGTCCCCGCCGACGTGCCGCGCGAGCCGTGGCAGCCGCCGCCGCCGCCCTAGCATTCGGGTGTCGAAGAAGATGCGGCAATCGCTCTCGCTGCGTAAGACGGCGGGGCCTGCGTCGGCGTAGGCCGCGACCTCCCCCTCCTCGTCTTTCTCTTGGATCCATCTCATCGCCCTTCCTCCGATGAAGATATGCTCGGTGAATGTGCGCACCGACCACCGGACGCTCACGACCATCCACGGCTGGTCGCCGAGGCGCGGCGCGGACGCCACCGTGTAATGCGTCGTCTGCGCGTGTATTCGTTTCGTGAAAGGTAGGTCGCACTGTGATGCTGCCGCCATTGGAGAGAAATCGAGTTGGGACTTTTTCTTTGGAAGTAGCCAAGTTGGAGATCGATGGCGTGGCTGTGGGTCTGTAATTCCTTTAGTCTTTACCCAGCTGGTTGCATATGGCCAAGTTGGAGATCGATGGTGGTTGGTGACTGGGTCTGCGATTCCGGTTCCTATCGGACTCGAACTAGCTAGGGCCCGGAGAGAAATTGGGCTCGAACTATCTAACTGAGCCGGCTCTTGCCAGGCAAAAATCAACCGTCCGAGTGCCTCAATGTGCAAGGTGCCTCATCGTATTTGACTGACTAGAAAAAGTGCCCGTGCGTCGCACCGGGAGAAACAAATACTCATATACTCAATTTAACTATAATTTTTATGTAATCTACTATCTTATACTTATTAAATTTTTAAATCTAAACTTACATTGGAATTTAAATTTTTACCATCAACATTAGAATTTAATTTAATCTAATCTAATGTAATTTATTCTTCTCTATCTTTCTTGTTTGGAAATCAAAGTCGGCAATCCCATGCTTCTAGTTAGTAACCTCCAGAGTAGCAAATGAGGAACAACCAAAAAAAAAAAAGATTCCACGCTGGTGGTGATTTGCATGTGCTATCTATATGAATGCAAGTCAATCATTGCTTGAGAAACCTATTACTCCAACGTTATCTCTATCTAGTACCATGGGTCTATAATTCTGAAGAGTGAAAAAAGAAACAATTGCAACCGAGTTACTTTTTTTTTAAGATCACAACCAAGTTACTGGAAAACATTAGAGGCATCTACCTATTCTAGCAGTACACCACAATATGCACTACCGAATTTCTTATTTTCATTGTAACTTCTCTGATATACAAAAAGGAATTCATGTGTTACAAAACTATTACAATTTACAAAGAAGGAAAGAATAAAATTAAGAGATAGCTTGGACCAGTTTTCAAAAAAAAAAATGTATTGCCCCCAGCAGCTAGAGATCAGAATCAGATTTCTGCTTTGGCACTCTTCAGTCAGTTTCGGTTAGCTACGTGAAACAAAATAAAGAAGGTAGTAAAATAAATCTGACCGGTACACGTTAGGAGAAGTAATTACCATATTTTGCAGCGTCGCGGTTGCAGGCGAGAGACCAAGCAGTGCCGCCGGAGAGTTCCGGCGAAATCAGCAAGACCACGACAATGTCGAACTTTGGCAGCCATCCCTGCTTCTAGTCCAGTCCGGCTTGACATCAATGCCGCTAACTCATCAGTTTCGCGAGGTGATGCCCGTCCCTCCTACAAGACAACTGCTGCTGACATGTGCATAGAAAGGAACTGTTAACCACTCGGAGAAGGAAAGAATCGATTTTTCCTTGCTAAATTAGTAACTCAACGGTAACATGTTGCCCTGCTTCTCCAGCTTGCCGCACACTGACGTTCAAACTGTCACATCATTCAATAGGCATTAACATGAACAGTTGACCCGCATGAGAACAGTAGAGGCGGGGTTGTTGTGGCCGACGGCTAGGCTGAGGAAGAGGCGGGCAGAAGAGGAGCACGGCCAGAAGCGGCTGATGTCTACGCACTTCTATTCTTATAGACAGTTGTTGGGTTTCCAAGTGCAGAAGTTTGTATAACAGCAGCAAGTTTTCCCTTAAGTGGATCACCCAAGGTTTATCGAACTCAGGGATGAAGTGGTCAAAGGTATCCCCTCTTAAGCAATCCTGCAATCAAGATACAAGAAGTCTCTTATGTTCCCAACACACCCAATACACTTGTCAGGTGTATAGGTGCACTAGTTCGGCGAAGAGATAGTGAAATACAAGTGGTATGGATAATTATAAGTGGTAATGGTGATAAAAAATAACTTGATGGCGTGGAAAAGCCTAAAGTAAAACTAAAATAAGGAAGGAAGCAAGCAAACATGTAACAGATCTAGTAGGAAACGGTGTATCAATGCTTAGAAACAAGGCATAAGGATCATACTTTCACTAGTGAACACTCTCTCATATAAATATATTCTCTTGATGATACTACTCTTGACTACTCTCCAGTTGGACACTCTAATCGTTGGTAGGGCTATAACAGCACACCTCAAAGTTCATCTTTCCCATCTAGAAAACCCCACACTGTCACCTTGAGTACTAGATGAGTCCAACAAACACCACAATTTTATAGAAACATCCAACTCCAAATATAACTCATAACAAGTATTTGTAATCTCTAACCTAATTGCTACCATGGTGAGCACGCTGTCACTTTCACACACATAGGGAAAGCAGAGATCTATTAAAGCACTTGAGTAGCAAGGTAGATCTACTTGATTACAAAGCTCATGATCACAATATGATCATGCATAGAGAGAGAGAGATGAACACATAGCTACCGGTAGAACCCTTAGCCTCGAGAGAGAACTACTCCCTCCTCATCATGGGAATCAACAATGGTGATGGACATGGCGGTGGAGATCGATGGAGATGGCTCCGAGGGCACTTCCCCGTCCCGGCAGGGTGCCGGGATAGAGACTTTCTGTCCCCCAATGTCCCCTTCGGTGGCGGCGGCGCTGCGGAACTTTTCGTGGCTGGAAGCTTGACTCTTTAGGGTTTTCGCATCGGGAGGAATATATAGGCGAAGGGGCGAGGTCGGTGGAGGCCAGAGGGGCCCACACCACCTGGTGGCGCGGCCAGGGCTAGCCTGTCCCACCACATGGTGTGGCCAGGCCCTGGCCCTCCTCCGTCTCGTATTCTGGCTCCGTGAGTCTTCTGGTAAAATATCAACTTTGGCTTTTGTCCCGTCCAATTCTGAGAATATTCATTTTCTGACTTCCTGAAACCAAAAACAGCAGAAAACAGGCAGCTGGCACTGTGGCTCTTGTTAATAGGTTAGTCCAAGAAATCATATGAAAAGTACTCCAAAGTGTGGAAAAACACAAGAAAGTAGATAAAACCAAGCATGGAATATCAAAATTATAGATACATTTGCAATGTATCAGCGGCCATGGGCGCCGAGCTCGAGCAGCAGGAGGGTTCTCGCGGTAGCGCGGACAGGAGCAGAGGCGAGCTCGACGACGGATCCTGGAGGGGAAGCAGGGGCGGATGCGGAGCACCCTCGTGCCATGGGCGCCAAGCTCGAGCAGCAGGAGGGTGCTCGCGGCGACGCGCACATGAGCAGAGGCGAGCTCGGCGGCGGATCCTGGAGGGGAAGCAGGGGCGGATGCGAAGAACCCTCGTGGTGGTCGTCTGTAGAGAGCAACGCTGGAGGCGGACGAACTGCGGTGGAGAAGAGGAGATACCGGAAAAAAACCAAGAGGTATATTGACTAACCGGTGGCACTGTGGGTAAATATCTCTAAGATTAGGGGTAAAATTGTTAAAAAAAGTCTGGTTGATAGAAGCGATCCGTACTTTATTATTAGGTATAGATATAGATTTTTCACATCGTTATGGTATATATCTTTGATTTTTTAAACCGTAATGAAATCTTATATAATTTTATTATTTCAGAACAATTTATATACATTATGCACATATTGAAATTATTTCATATGTTTTACTTTCAAATTACGGCTAATCTCACTTCGTAAAAATATTATACAATAACTCATTGCAATTTTATTATTATTTAATTAGATTTCAAATATGTATCATATAATGTATACCTAATAATAAAAGAAAGAGTGGTAACAAGCGTAAGATGCAAATACTCCCTCCGTTCACAATTACCTCGCGTTCGGGGTTTAGTCAAAGTCAAGTTTTGCAAAGTTTGACCAACAATATAAGAAAAAATATCAATATCCATAATTTTCAATGCATATAATATAAAAATATAGTTTATAATAATGATAATACAATACTTTTTATGTTATTAATATTGATATTTGTTCCTAACTATATGGTCAAAACTTTAGAAAGTTCGACTTTGACTAAACTTAGGATGCGAGGTAATTGTGAATGGAGGGAGTACATATGAACATGGAAACTTTATGTGTCATGAACAAGATGAACAACGTGGGAGGACTGGAGTGGTAATCGAAATAAAAAATCATATGCGTGCATTACCAATACAATGTTTGGATGGCTTTATTGCTTGGATGTGTAGGGAGCTTCAACCTGGTACGTGTTGCGCCGGAGCTGACCTCGGCGAAGCCTGATGCACCGCCACCATGACAAAGATTTCTTCAGGAACTCGCAGGTTGGACCCGTAACTCTTGTCTGTCGTGTACGTGCAAACGTTCTGGTTGCATTATGTGAAAAGACGATACACCATGGAGGACGCACCGTCGATACGCTTTGCCGGTGTCGTTGGATAACCTTTTGGGCCCTAGCAGGGAGGATGAGCCTGCTAGATGAAAATCGAGCAGAGCCCAGATCGGCGGTGAAATGCATGCAAGTGGACGGGATCACACCAGCTAGCAGATAAAGTTTAAGTGAGTTTTACCTTATGCACGTTGCATGACGTAGTTTTGATTCAGTAAAATCTGGACGGAATTCATGTACTTATTTTGCCATATATTTACTTAACGTTCGACATATACATGCAGGAAGAAAGGAACAACACCATTCTATTTCCATTGTTGATCTAGGACAAAACTACATGCTAAAGGGGTTCAACCTCAAGCAAAACTTAGTGTAGAACGTGGCACTGGCGCCTGCTTGAACAAAAGAAAGAGAGTGATGGCAGTGTGTACGGTGGATTACACTAGCTAGAAGATGAGGGAATTAAAGGCATCGACTTAAAAATAAAATGTTGGATCAAGGCGTCACTTAAAGACTGTCCAGGTAAGGCGGGGCGTCCATGTTTATGCGACAATAAAACACCTTCCTGAAAAATAGCACAAACAAGTGAAGTGGCTCAAACTCGTGAGGCAATGGCACAATGACCCCGACAAGACGGCGAGAGAAGCAAGAACATGAGCAATTTCTTGGAGTAGAGTTTGGATAAAATAATAGCGGCTAGGCTGGCAACGTAACAAGCATGTAGTGGTTGGCTTCATCAAATTGAAAGTGTAGGTGGCAATGAGATTTGTCAAACTGGCCAAGGAAACGATTTGAAGTTCAGACTAAAGAGAGAGCTCCAAGATGAGAGGAACAATCTACCCATGTAGAAGATCAAGGATAATACAAATCTTAGTCGGAGAGGCGAGCTCCAACAAGACCACGTAGAGAAAGAGGGGCATCAACTAGGAGGTAAAATCACACACAATTCTCTCATATTTTCTTCTTTTCCCTTTTTTCATCCACGGTAAAAAGTTTAACAATGTATTTCTGTTGCAACGCACGGACACATTTTCTAGTAAATATTAAATTAGACAAATATGATGGACGAATCATGATATAGCACTGGATTTTTTACCCACGTCTGTTATCCATGTAAGCATTTTTACTCCCTTTCATAGGTAAAAAACATTACTCCATTTCCATTAAGGGACATCCTGAAATAGTGATTTTTTCACAAGAAGTTGTGCACATCTAGCAACCAGGCTATATATGATGGCAGTATCCAACGGGGACCACATTAGGATGAAAACTTCGTGGAAACCATATATACTTTGGAGTTCCAAAAAACTATGAGAAAATTACATCATGACTTAAGAGGGTGATGTTTCAAAAACATGCAAATTGCAAGTTCAACCCATATTGATTTCACAGTTATGTAAAAGACAAATTCTGCGGTGAATAGTATTGTTCCCTGTTTGGTACTACTATTCATTGTCAATTTGGTATTTTCATAGCTAAAATTTTCAAGTTTAAGCTTGAAATCTTGTGTGTTTATATTGTTTCTACCTTTGCAACATAATGTATTTTTGGAACCTTTCAAACATGGTTTTATCGTGGTTTTCACCAGATATTTTCTCGCAATTACCTCCCACCTTTTTATCCAGTGTATTTCTCTGCGTAAACACTTGACAAATTTTGTGCGTGTTTGGCTAGAGCAATCACAAACGTGCACATCAATGAAAGAAGTTAATCCAAGGATATACTCCCTCCATCCAGAAATAAGTGACTTCGATTGGTCTAGACTCGCATGTATCTAGACATGTTTTAGTATATAGATACATCCAAATCTAGACAAAGTCAAGTCACTTATTTCTGGAGTCTTCTTCCTTGCAGGTTATCTATCGGGCAACGCTTATCCTTCGATCATGGACTACTCTCCAATGCATGGAATTTCGCGACATATTTGTGGAGGGGTGTACACGACTGAAGGACACGGCGAGAGATATTTTCTCCCGACATGGATGGCAGCGTGATCTGCGGATAGATCTGTCATAGCTCGATGCCATTTATTTATTTGCATAGCATGTTTTGTAATGCTGGTACTTTTAGTCTGCTCTCTAGTTGTGTGGTTGATCGGCTGTGTGCATCCTAGCTATGCAGCGCCGAGTGTAAACATTACTGTTAAGTAATAAAGTGTCAATTTCCACACAAAAAAAACTTGTTTCTAGATGGAGGGAGTATGCAACTACTTCAACGTTTGCCATTCACGAAAAATGTGAGGGAGATGCTGCATCATGTCACGCCGGCAGGACGAGCACGCCACTCCCATATGGAACAACTTGTGGATACATCCTCTGTGAAAATCGTGGGAGCAGCTGGGCAAAGCAATGACGTCGTTGGCCTCACCCTTCATTTTGGAGCACCAACCTTGCTAGCATCAAATCCAACTCAACAGAGGCCCTCCCTCTTCGGAGTCTATGAGCGTGAATTAATCTACCTTGGTGTTTACATAAACTATGTCTGATCATTGAGCTGTAATTTTACTTTTAGCACTGTTTGAGACTTTTGTACTTCTTGCTGTTAATACAGGGTTGTGTGCATCCGGGGATGCAGAGGCCGGGATCCGCCCATTTCGAAAAAAACACATGTGTGGATCAATGTCCGCCCAGGCTTGCCGACGGTGTAATGCTTGCAATTTATGATTTTCTATTGAGACTTTGTCCAAATTTTATCACCTTAACATTGTTTTCCCAGGCTTCCATAATTTTTTGGGTCCGCCACTGCTCACACACCATCCTCCCCTAGCCTGACGGCGCGAATAATACCCGTTCCGGCTCCAATCGGATATATTGCCATGTAGCGATGGGAGAAGTTTAGGAGATGCGGAGAAATCGTTCCCAAGCTCCTCTTTCTCGGCCACTTCCTAGTGTGTGGCTATCGACTGCGGTGAGTGCCAACATTAGGGCGCATCCGTCAAAGGCCCACAGGAGAAGTGAAGGAAGCGTGGGTAGTGACGCGATAGGTTGCAAAAGGGAGAATAAGGGAAAGAGAAAAGGGTGCAAGCGACTGATATGGTATAACCGATGTCCTAAAAATTTGACAGTGTTGATATATGTCGCATCTTATCATATTATAAATTGGGTGTGTGTAAATCTCGGTTGGCTGATGTTATCCTAATATCTGTGACATGAACATTTTCTTGACCTCATGGAAAAAAAATTGTACTGCCTAAACAAAAATAGTTGGTTGCAATCCATGTACACCGAGGTGATTGAGATTTAGCATTTTTGGCGGACGCTTGAGAACTAACAAATCTGTTACTCCGTATAAATTTTATCCCACTGCTTGAATAACAAAGTTTAACAAATTTGTTTAACTGAACAAGAGAAAGGAATGCATAGTTCGGTTGTCAAGTCTTCGGTCAAGATGTGGAAGGAAGATGCTTATTTACTAGCCTCACGTATGAGTATTGGGTAGAGGAACAGTTCAATCGAGCGGTGGGCCGTGGTAGCCAGGCATCAAATGCTCTTATGCTAGGAAGATATTGTTCGACCGCCGTCGACGCAGATGACCTGGCCGGTGATGTACGACGCGGCCGGCATGCACAGGAACGAGACGAGCGACGCCACCTCCTCGGGCTCGCCCATGCGGCCCAGGGCTACGCGCGCGTTCTCCTTCTCCGCCAGCATCACCGCCATCGCCGGGTCAAGGGTGATGCCGCTGCTGCTCAAGATGTCCGTCCGGATCCCCCCCGGCGCGACGCAGTTCACGCGGATGCCGTCGCGCGCCCACTCCACGGCGAGGCTCCGGCTCAGCTGGTTCATGGCGCCCTTGGTCGCCGAGTACGCCGAAAGCAGCGGGTAGGCGATGAACGCGGCGACGGAGGAGACGTTGACCACCGATCCGCCGCCCGCGAGGAGGATGAGCGGGTGCGCGAGCTGGGAGAGGTGGAAACACGACTCCAGGTTGGTGGCCATGAGGCGGGCGTAGTCCTCCGCCGTGCTCTCCGTCGCTGGCCTGAAGAAGGTCTGCCCGGCGTTGTTGACGAGGATGTCCAGCTTGCCCCCCAGCTCGGCGCGGGCAGTGGCAACGAGTGCCTCCCTGTCGGCGCGCACGGAGACGTCGCAGGCGGTGGCTGTGACGCGGGCGCGCAGCCGGCCCGCGTCCGCGTCGGCCTCCCACCCGCGCAGACGCTCCCGCACGTCGGCGTCGCTCCGGGCGCAGGTGTGCACGCGCACGCCGAACCCGGCGAGCTCCTCCACGATAGTCGGAGAAGGCGCCTCTTTCGCGACGATTTTCTTCCCTCGACCGTGATCGATGGAGAACTTTTTTTTCCTGTTTCGCAGTCCTCTAGTACGACGAAACCGCTAAAACATGGACAAAACTCGGTCGACACGTGGCAGAAATAAGATTTTCTTTCCATCGCGCGGTGTTGACTCACCGAAATCTTTTGACGCGTGTGGGTCTCGGATGTCAGTGTCTCTAGCAGACCATACTTTTCAGTCGCATCTGCCTGATTTTAATTTGATAACATTGCTCGATGCATCTGCCGTTTAGTCAGGCTGTTGGGTCCCACATGTCATCCTCTCATTAGAACAAACATATATATGATGAAAAAAATTCCTTCGCTCATGCTACCCTGTTCCAAACTTGATAGCGATGCTCGGTGCATCTATCGTTTAGTCAGGCTGCTAGGTCCCACATGCCAACCTCTCATTAGAAGAAACATGTGTATGATGGAATTATTTCTTCTCTCGCGCTTCCCTGATTCGAACACGATAACGTTGCTCGATGCATCTACCGATTGGTCACACTGCTGGGTCCTACATGTCAGTCTCTACTTAAATAAGCAAAACAAGAAAGGGTTACCACATCGTATGCAAACTCATATTACATGTCTAACATCGGCGAGAAGGCGATGATAGACGGCGGCGTGAGGATATGCGGCCGAGCACCGCCGGGCATGTCCGACCACCAAGGTCTACTCCATTTGGGTCTATATGTCTTTCGTATTTACAATTATTTTAGACTTTCCCCCAATTTTATACTTCATCCTCCTGGGCCACTGCACGTGGCGGCTTCGGAGGACCCCAAAAAACCCTTAAAAACAGCCACCGTCGGTCGACTTCTCAGGTTGCCATCGCGGTGGCTGCGGTAGTGGCGGCCTCGCTCTCGCTGCTGAAGGCGGGGGGGGGGGGGGGGGGGCTCTGCGTGCCCCCTAGGGCCCCTGCGCGTGGGAGGCCGACTTTTGGGACGGCAGAGGCCGTGCGGCGGGGCAGCGGCTGCTACGATGGTAGGGTTGTGTCATCTGCTCCGGCGGGGCGGTGGTGCGCTACGGCGCAAGGCTGGGAGGCACGTAGGAGGATGGATACGGCTATAGAGATGGCCGGGAGCGGCGGCGACCTTCCTTCGTGGCTCGATTTGCGGGCCGGAGCCGGGGCTTTCTCGGGCTCGTCTGGGCTAGAGGTCGACCCGCTCGTTCCGATCACTGGGAGCCGGCTAGCGGTGTGGGGACTGCTGGATTGGCTTGAATAAAGGTGGTGGTCCTTGGATTTCTCTCTCACCGTGATGTAGAATTATTTGTCGTTGATCGTCGGTGGACTACCGAGTTCCGGAAGACTCCGCCGGTGAATTCAAAAGGACAACATGCCTAGATTTTCCCGGTGTGTACGCGTTTTGGTCGCGCGCAACCATGTTTTTGCTGCCCCTTTGATTTCAGAGGGGGTATTGTGAAGCTCTGCGGTCTGTTGCCATCATGGGACTTGCCTTGGTTCCATGCTGAAGTCAGAAGCGGAAAATGGCATGGAAGCCTGGAACTAAAGATTGACAATGGAAGTTTGAGTCATGAGGGTTTATGGATTCTAGCTTGTGTTTTGTGACTTGGAACAGTGAATTGGCAAGTGGGGGCGACAACACAAGAGGAATTCAGTGTCTAAACCTACAGGGTGAAAACCCAAGGTCTTGTCTTAACTGGTTGTGCTGTTAATGATCTTGTTGAAGTCGTTGTTTTGTGAGTGCAGACTTTCTCCAGGGTAAAAATATATGGTCTTTGATCAGGGGATGACGGCACCTGAGCATTGTTTCCTTTTTGGAGGCATCGGTTTAGAGTTTTTTGATTTCTGGTGTTGTTTTGGTGATGTCTGGCCCACGGTTTTAAGGAACTGATCACTGAAGCAAGACTTTTTGTTTTACGTAATTTTTGTTGTTGTTGTGTGCATCTGTAATGTCAATAGGGCAATGTGTTGTTATAGAGACAGTGTGTAATTGATATCTTGTGATATTAATATATGCTCCTTTAAAAAAAACGTTCGTATTTACAATTATTTTTGTTTAGCCAAAAAAGCATGGGAATGGGTGGAAGCCTAGATGCTTGATTGCTTGTATCTCGCGGACATGTATGCCATTTGTTTCTTGAAACAGGCTTTCGTCAAGCTTAATAAGTAAAGCAACCACAAGATACATGATTTTGAAACAATAAGGATGTTGAGACGGCAGCACAAACAAACCGAAAGAAAAAAATAAAAGAAATAATGACAACGTGCAGATAGACGAAACAAATGTATTCCTTTTGTTTCTAATAAATATAAAATCGTTTTGTCATTTGAATTTTAACTGCTAAATCATCTTATATTTATTAAAAACGGTGGTAATAATCAAAGTCCAGCATAATAATATGCTCATGAGCAATGACTGATGCATATATATATTCAGATCCTATGCATCGGTCTCACCTTGTACGTACGGCCTCCTTGGGTTCATAAAGGTGGAGAAGATAGGACGGCCAATCCATCTCGTAGATGACACGTTTGTTGTAGGTACAATCACCACAGCTATTGCGTCCTCGGCAGTCGTCCTCACCACATAGCTTTCGCGCGTACCATGTAAGGCTACCATGTCCTCCAATTCGATCAAGTTCCTTGCTCTCAAGATCAACAGAGAATAACTCATGCTCAATCAGGACGAGCATGGCGCCTTTGCTCTCCAGAAAGGCAAACATCGTTATTCTCTTGCCCCGCTCCGGCTGGTATATAAGCTCGGAGCACAGCCAGCAGCCTCTCGCACGGTCGTCAGATTGTTCTCGCTTCGTCCAAAGCTCTAGCTTGCCGATGCCGCTTTCGTTGACAAACCCGAGTTTTCCTCTGACGGTGCACGGAAACGGTGGCCGTAGCCGACGTGAGTCGTGACCGACATGGATCATCGGCATCTTGGTCAAGGAGACTGGGAGTTCTGCGTTTGTGCCTACATCAAGAGTGTAGTAGCTTGTCGCGTCTCTGTAGAGCCAGTGCACGGTGTGCTCGGCGACGACAGTGCCGGCCCGTGGCCCGGACATAGTGAGGCCCGAAACATGGGAGCACTTGCTCGACGCGGTCCATCTTCCCGTGGTGGAGGAGTAGGAGTGGGCCTGAAGCTGCTTGTCGGAGTCGATGGCGGTGAGAAGCACCTGAAACGCCGTATGCCATTGGTGGTCCAGATCACCGGCGGTGCGGTGGTCGGCTGCGGTGACAATGGCGTAGCCAATCAAACCGTCCCCGTGGCTATTGGGGTCGACGTTCAGCGGAGGCGGTGGAACCACATGCGTGCTCCCCTCTCCGATGACGGGGTGGCACACGGCCAGATGGAGGTTCCGCGAGTCGAAAGGCACGGGCATGATGCGCAGGAGGAGCAGGCCGCGCCGCGACGCCAGAGGCTTGGCATAGTCGAAGAGACCCCAATCCTTGGGGAAGAACAAAGATAGATCGGAAGCGCGTGATACGTCCGGTGCCGGCAGCACATGGAGCCTCTCGAACTGCGGCGGCCACAGGTACTGCTTCCTCTTCATGGGCTCCGACGACCTGACGAGAACTACCATCTGGGAGAAAGCCCCGAGGATGAAGGAGGCGCGCCGCCTGTTCTTCTCAGACCGCGGGAGGAAGGCCGGGTCGCCGAGGACGCGGAGCCATCGTCTGCACGTGCCCGCGCAGCGCAGGAGGTCCACGGGATCTGGCAGGCGGGAGAAGATGTCCCGGAGGACGTCGTCCGAGGGGTGCGCGCCGGCGCCGGCGCCTACGCCAATCGCCATCGCCGTACCGCCTGTGCGTTCGGGTCCAATATTTGATGCCGTGCTTGCTATGGGCGATCTAAAGCGCTGCTCCTTCCGTACGTCCTAAAAAGGTAGGCGCAGACTGACGTACGTGTACAGGACAGCACAAGTCGATCGATCGGTCGGTCTTTGAGCCAGTTCAACACGTACACGTACATGAAGCGTACGTATATGTAACGCAGCAGGTAAAGGCGGACCTGAGACCGAGAGTCATAAATAAAGCTGATGGGATTGTTGGAACCGAAAAGGTCCGCAATTATTTCTAGCTCGGAAGCAGACCGCGCGCAAACATATCGGTACTCCCTCGGTTCACAATTACCTCGTGTTCTGGGTTTAGATAAAGTAAATGCTTAAAGAGATAACCTCTACAATAGATTGTCTTTTAAATATTATCTCTAAATTTAATGATTTTGGAGGTAGCATGCATGGGATTGGCTAGAACTTTTTTTTTACTTATGGTTAATTGCAATAGGTGTATCTTAGTTAATATACAACAACAACCTCTCCTCATTAACTATAGCATTAACTATAGTGACACGTAAAAACTTTGTCTATAATATCGTGCTAAAACACTCTCATTGCGAAAGATCTAACTTTCTTGACACATAATCAATTTTTTGTTGGTTAATACGATCATCATAATTTGATCTCAAAAAACATGTGCGCCACCTAAATAGGGACGAGGGAGTAGTGCTTTAGAGTTGTGACACCTATCATATTCATAGAGAAAAAAGACCTAGATGACCGGTACAACGACGACAAATGGCTACAACGCACGTACAAGCACATGAACACAACACTACATAGACAACACACCCCACAACAACCATCGATGAAGAGATTTGCCTTGTTCCACCTACATCCAGGAATGGCAGGGAGGCGAATCATAGAGCCCCAAGGCCGCTTCACGACCGACGCTCGGCACCTCAGTAGGCCGACTCAAACTACAGAGTGGCACATATGAACATAGAAGCCACCCATAAGCGTCTAAGGGTTGGCAAGTGGATGGCATGAATCGACCAGCCGAGAGGAAGGAGTCGTCTTTGAATCACCGACAACGTACTCCATTGTGCCCTAGAGGCCTACTCTCTAAGCAGCCACAATCGACTCCAACTAGCACCTCGGGCACTCCATGAACAACCCCGGAAACACCTCCAAGGAAGAACACAACACTGCCTTCAAGAAGGGTACAACATTGCCTCCAAGGTTCGTCGGAGTGAAGCAGTCCAGAGATAATGGCTTGCTACCATGGAGAGGCTATCCATAGAATGTCTTCAGCCTCGGGGATGTCATTGACCACTTCTCTACCATGAGCGGATATGGATAGAGATCCTATTCGCTGCCATGTCGGTCATTGGCACCACCGAGAAGCATCGCCGACAACCTCCTCAAGCAGCGGCGAGGGAAGATGAGGTTGTGGAGAAGGAGTGGTGGCTATGGGTTGTGTGCCCGGTGCGGCCCAAAGAGCTATATGCAACCATTTAGGGCTCATGTCATTATGACCATCCCGGTCACGCTAATGATCATTTATGTGAAAGTTTTCTCGATCATGTCTGTGATATCCTCTAACCATAGGGTCAGGGCCGGCCCTAGGGGGGGACTGGAGGGGCAGCCGCCCCGGGCCCAAAATTTTGGGGGGCCCTCTCCAGATATGTGTTGCATATATGGGCTATAATAGATCTTAGAAAAATTAAAAAAAAATAACAGTTTTAAATTACGTATTGTGCCAGATTGAGCCCTCTTGTTCACTAGACACACAAGTTTCAGATTATTAGGAGTCCATCACGGGCAGGGCAGCACGTACCTAACGCGAGATCAGATCAGACATCGATAGCTTGATCGTATATTTGTATCGTACAATCTACGAAACGAAGGCACGCCGTAGGCCAGTTCCTGCACCTCCTGCCTAGACTCGACCCTTCTCCATGCCCGTAGCACGCCGTCGGCCGATCGTCGCCCATCGCCTTGCGCCCTCGCCCTCTGCATGCCTCTCGTCTCGCTTTGGCCGTTCAGCGCCTGCAAGTCCGAATTCTAAATTTCTGATCCCATCTTCTGCAGTTTAACGTAGCCCATAATTTTTGTTCTAATTGGTAGTCCTTCTTCATATTTTTAGTGTGGTTAATTTGTTATGGCACCTGATTCCGGTGCTAAGAAAAGAAAAAAAGTGGAAGGAAGAACAGAAGTTGATTGACTCATAGAGAGGATCCCTTCATAAATTTTTAAAGAGTAACACGAGTAGTTCAAGGAATCCAGATGAGTTAGCACTAGTTCTTGTTGGGGAACAATAATGTTGATCTAGAGGATGATATTTGGTACAGAGGAGAACGATGACATCAACGCGGGTAATGACAATGTAAGTGATCATGACGCCGCATTTAGATCATCTTCTGCATAATCTGCTAGTGTTGACGAGGAACCAATTAGCGTGGATATTTATGATTCGAAAAACTGGACTAGCATTGATAACAAAGTAAGGGACACATTAGTGGAGAAGGGGCCTATTAGAGAAGAAAATATTACTTTTCCTTTAGATGGTACTATCTCGAGACATTTTTCATATTCTCATTACTCTAAACACATGCGCAGCGGAGAGGTACGTGATCGAAAATGGCTAGTTTATTCAAGAAGTGTCGACAAAATGTTATGTTTTTCATGTAAGTTATTCAATTCTATCAAATACAATAGTACTTTGGCACATGATGGGTTTACAAATTGCAAAAACATATCACTGATGGACTCAAAGAATCTTTTCAAATTTGAAACTATTGAAGAACTATTTGAGATCTTCAATGTCTCAAGAGAGGTTAAATGGTTTTGCAAATATATGCATCGAGAAGAAGTTATTGGACATGATTGATATTGATTCTATTGTGACTTCTCTTTTAGGAATACACGGAGAAAGTTTTAAGGTAATATGTAAAATTTGATATTTTTATATGAATATTGCAAATAGTATACTTGAAATATTTATTCTTCATTATTTTATACATATATATCAAAAAGAAATTAGCAAGGGGCCCTTTAGTTTCGCCCCGGTCCTCTGAAATCTCAGGACCGGCCCTGCATAGGGTAACATAGTTAAGAGCACGATGAAGCTCAGAGATCATTTTGGTTATAAGGGAATAACCAGAGTAAGAAAGAGCGAATATTGGAAGTGTTCCAAGAGAGAACCAGAATTGTTTTGAGAGGATCCGAAGTCGCTCGGAGTGAGCAGAAAGGTGTTTCGGGTCAAGATAATTTAATAATATGTATTTATAAATTAATTGACAGAATTAGTATTAAATAAACATTTAAAATTAAATTTAAACGGGAAAACTTCCCTAAGGCGCCAAATCCTGGAGGGAAAGGGTCCAATAGGGCAAGCCACCTAGAGAAGCCAAGGGGCGGCAGCCTCCGCCGGCCTAGGGCCGACGTGCGGGTAGGGCCCACCTGGTAGCCGGCTCCTCCTTGGGTCCCGCACGCATGGGGCCCACCCGGTCGGCCGGCCAGCCCTCCTCCCACGCACCTCCACCTCTCCTTTTCTTTAATCCCACACTAGGACTTGAGGAGACAGGGGTCTCCCCTTTTTCCCTGTAAAAGGAGGGTCCTATAGGGTGGAAAAGGACACATAAAAATAAAATATTCTATAAGGAAGTTTCCTTAGAAATTTTCTCGCTCTCACTCCTCTTTTGAAACTTCGGCCCCGAGTCAGGGTTGCATGCACAAGGGAGTTCTTCGCTGTGGCACGCCGTTGTGCTATGCAGATTTGGCCAGAAGATCTACTTCCGCACTCTCGGTTGGATCAGAGAACCGAAGGTCGTCGTCGTGCACCGGACGTGTGCAAAATCACAGAGGTGCTGCCACTTGTGGCACATGGGTTGTGGTGCATGGACCTAGGGTGACTTTTGAGGAGCTTCGCGACCTTGAGGTTAGCTACGAGTATGACTACTTTGTCCATACTCCCCGTGGAACCTTAAGCGTTTTCGATCTACAAGGGTATGTTACCGAAAACTTTTCCGTTACACCATTACTCCTAGATAGATACTGACTATTGGTGTTACACTAGTTTAGAAATTTTTGTGTTTTCTACTACAAACCCCTTCAGCTCCAAGGCAAACTACTACACCTGGAACTGCACCCGAAGTTGCTCCTAGAGGTTTGATATCATATTGTAACACCCTCGAATCGTCCATATGCAGATTTTAGCGATTCCCGCCGAACCCGCATAGAAACGATTCGATGATTCCCACCAAGCACTTGCGTGCGGGTGGAAAATGAAGTAATGCCATTACACAATAGTATGAAGTAATGCCATTACACAATAGTCTAGGATGGAACCCCTAAGAACATAAAATTACAACAACGACTTCATCGAGTCAAGAATACAAATATACACTAGAAAGATCCAAATCACATTGAAAACGATATAACATCCGAGTATAGATAAGATGCAAATTGGACTAAGAGCCCTGAAGAATAATCAATGGAGTCCATAATCCTAACCAGGAAAAGCTGGAAGGGTAACCTTGCTAACATCGTTGACCTCATACCTGTCAAAGAAAAGGGGTGCCGAAAAAGGGCAAAGGAAAAAAGGGAGTGGTCAGTACTGAGGCCAGTACATGGCGAGTCTTAGAATTCGGCGGCTCTCACTTACGTGGGTATGGCGGGATGAAGCGGCAGCAAAGCATGCACTAAACAATCTATAGAGACTCGATAGAACTCTCGGCTATTAGGGATGGATAAGAGAGACCTATTCAAAACCAACCTGATACTAACACCAAACATAACCCATTTTGCAGTTTCCCCCTCGAGACTAAACAAGGAAGTTCTTTCGAGGAACTCACATAGTTGGCAGTTTTATTTAAGCATTCCATTGAAGTTGCAACACTTACTAGTCAGATATAAATAGCATAGGACATTTCAATATCACCAGCTGTTGGCACTTTTAATTTAACCATTCTGTTGTAGTAGAGTTGATTACTAGTCATGCCAAAGTCAAATTTATTGCACTACTTTAGTCTTAGTTGTCTATTGTCGATACACTATGCTTCAAGCAGTCCATAACCGTGGTCATGGATTTTCGAATATATTTACGGTGTACAAATAGAAATAAGTGCACGATAAACCTCCGAAAAAACCAATTGAAAAGCAACGAGAGATCATGGCAAAACATTCACCAAATTCAAAAATGATTTCAGGAGGCCAGCCCACTAAGCTATCCCCCAACAAAGTCGGTCGGGCTCTGAGACGGACCTAGAGTTTGCGTCAATAGATATAACGATTAGAAACCCTAAAGTGTGACTAGGCTTGTTGATACCGTGAAAAATTCCGCTTTCCAAAACAATATAGTAGTAAACCGCTCCTCGAGCAACAGTAGTAAATAAAGCAGTAAATCATGGCATATGTACTGGATAGTAGTAAATCCCCAAACTAGTTTGTGTCCCTAAGAAACAATATGTGAATTAAGCTCATACCAAGGGGATCCATGGGCTCATATGTGGATAGTGGGATAGTCAAAGAACAGGCATCAAGTACTCGGGTCCTAGGTGGACACAAGTAGGCGGAATAAAAGTCAAATCTGAACTATTATCCACCGGTACCTCTTTATTAATTATATATATTTCCAACATTTTACTTATCAAGTTATAAGTAGAACCATATTTATATCCAACATTAAGTATATTTCAACCTCTCCACAACTGTGGAACTCGACGACTCGAATCAACACCTAAGCAAACAACTACGACTCGTAAGGCCAACTATCTGCCAAAACAATAGACAATAGTAAATGACCAAGGCAATATAGGTTACAAGGAGTATAAATGGTATAGAAACAAAAGCACCACAACACGAATAGCGATAGAGAGAAGCAAAGCCAAAAAGAGAAAATAGGTAGAAGGGGGAGGATGCTCTCCCGGGAACTATTGCTGAAGCTCACAATATCTCATCGTCCTATCCGGTAAGAAGAAAAGCACTAAAGGAACAAGCGATGCAACAATTATAACTAATGCGGAAGAACCGGCATTATCATGACATGACAAGTTAATGATGCAAACCATGTTGAAACAATGTCATTTTCATAGCACATTGATGATACAACATTATTGAGGAATTATTAACAAGAAGTAATTATATTCCAATTTTATTTGTCCACTTTATTAATGAATTTCCTTGCAGTGACATATTTGAAATGCATAAAAAAGCAAGCAAATGCATGTGTGGAATGCATAGATGGAAAGGGCTTGTCGTGCTGATTGATTTAGACATATTATTTGTCGAACTCCGATTTACAGATTTAAAGATATGAAAGAAAAGGCCATTTAATAACTTTTAAATAACTTCGAAAATTTCATTCACCTAGAAATTATTTTGGAGATAATACTATTAATCCCTGTATTTTTGTGATCAAGAAACCTATTTTATATGTTGTATTTGGATTTAGAAATTAAAAGATAAAGGTATATGTACTTATTATCCATTTTATTGATTTTCTGGAAAAAGATAAAGCCAAAAACATTTGTTACATGGACTATACGAGGCACTAGCATGTGGGGCTGATCACTGACTATACGAGGCTGACTGGGTGGCTGCAGTGTGGCGGACATGTGGGGTTGGGGTGGTACGCCGTGTTGAGAGGAAGGAAAGCACATGGGCTTTTCTAGAAAAGGTTCCAGACGGTTGGTCTTGATTACTGACGAAACTGAATTTTTGCAGCGCGATGCAGCTAGCTGGTTCAAATTTTGTTGGATGATTCCGAGCAGCTCAGTCCTCCGTTTGAGATGCTGCTTGTTACTAGGCGTAGATGGGACAAAGGATATTAGCTGATCATAAATAAAATCGCTGTAGATCGATCGAGATGAAAGGTATAGAACGATGAACATAGCCGGATTCCATGGTAAAAACAATCGAAAAACGGGACAGTTCCGCGGTGAAGAACATCCCAATTCCTCGGATGATTCCTTGTGAATCCAGCCATCGTTTTGGTCTTGGTTTGAAGTGTCGTCCATCCGAACATGCCAAGAACAGGACACCATGAATGGTTTGCCTGGAGGCGGACTGGATTAGACGAAATGTTGTCGGGAACATAGAGGAACAACACTGATGCGCATGTGCTGAAACTGAAAACATGACGAAGGAAAATGACAACAGCGACAGAGATAAGGACTTGAGTTCGGAAGCCGATTTCGAGAGCTACAAAGCATGAATTTGAGAGAGGTTTTTGGCGCTAGAGAGAGGGTACCAAGGGCTACGATGTAGTGCTTCTATATTCATCGATCTTGTCGTGAAGAGCTCTCAAACTAGCAAGGAACAGAGGGTGTGCGCGACTGTGCTGTGTTGCAGTTGCGGTGTCGCGCGCCGGGCGTGCGGTAGGCGCGTTACGCTCGCGGTGGCTGCAACGCATGCAAGCGATGTAGAAGCGAGAGAGGTGGGTAAGATGCCGAGGAAATGTAGGAAGGGGTCTGGATGCTCACCTAGCGCTCATTGGCAGTCCATATAGAAAGAGTGGGTAGAGGCGCAACAAGGTAGGGCGATGGCGACGGCGTCGGTGTCTACGAGTGCACGGGGCAGCGTCGGCGTCCAGCGGGTGCTCGGGAACATCTCCACCTTACTCTGTGTTCTGTACACCTTCAAAACAAAGTCATGTTGCTTCTATGGCTTGCGGTAATCTCTAGGTGCGCAGGTAGGAGACATGGATAGGTGATGGGTGTCGGTGGTGGAGAAGCAATGGGAAGAAGGGGAAAACTAATGTGCTGCAAGGCAAGGAAGGCTAGGGTTCCAAAGGATGGGCTCCGGAGCACGAGGATAAGAAGGGGACGGGGTTCAGATGGTGATGATGCTGATGGGGAGACGGTCACCTACCCGCTCCATTTTTTGCTGCAGCAGAGAAGGAGGAAGGCGATGGTGAAATACGGTGAACAGGACGGTGTGTGAAGGAGTATGGGCCAGGTGGCAAGCTAGGACAGACCAAAGGGAGGAGGAAGAGGAGAAGCTCTGGTTGGGCTGCTGCGGTTGGTGGCCTTCGGCGCCAGGTAGGCTGCGGCCAGGTATGATCCTCTCTCTTCTCTCTTTTCTATATTTTTATTTTTCTTATTTTGTATTGGTTTGTTTTCTTTACAATTTTCAATAAACCAACTTATTTAAAACCTTTTTGAAACTTTTGCAGGATTTTGAATCGAGGATTTAGGGAACACAAAAAATGAGACAAGAGGGAAATAGAACAACAAGAAGGATGATGCAGACCTTGTTCTTTTTGGGCATATATAAAAGATATGGTGTTTAGGGTTTCAGAAAAGGAATGAAACATTTAGGGAACTAGTAGAACCCTAGCAAGTGTATTCCAATGTTGTAGAAAAACAATAGAGATATAAAAGATAGAGAGGTATTGGTGATAGCAACAACACTAGCAAGACAAAACAAATGCAAGATTTTATATGATGCTCGAATGCAATGTGGCATGATGACATGAGCATGATATTATGATGACAATAAAGTACAAGAACAAGCAAATTCTAATTAGGTAAAACCCCGGGGTGCTACATTTCGACAACACTAACAATGGATCTCGTCCCGAGATCCACTCCATGGTAGAAGGAAGAAGGGCGATGATCAGATTTTTCTCGCTTCTTATAGGTACTCGCGATAACACTAACAAATATTCTTTCTTTGTCTTGAAATCGTTGACACCACCAATAAGAGATTATTTCTCACAGTTGTCGAGAGAACACTACGGAGAAACAAAGGCAAGGTATCAAAAGATAAGACCACCTCTAACTTCTATGGAAGGAGTAACATTGCATTAATCCACCAATTTAATGTACAATAGCTAATTATAAGAGTAGTGGTATGGTCATGAATCCATCCTGCACTCAAAGCATTACTCCATACATGGATAGAAGAATTATGCAACCCAACTCTCAGAATTCAGACTAAAGATGTTGACAAGCGATGTTCGGAATGCTTTGGAAAATAAGAAACTGAAGCAGGATCTTTACCGGGTCTAACATAGATGATGTCGTCGTGCTAGAAAACATCAGAAGGTATAAATAATTATTTTAGTGACTTTTGGGTCAAAAGAACGGTACAATAGATGAAATATCCATTAGACTTCACAAAACTCAGATGTAGAAACACCGTTGCAAGAGGAAGGAATTGAAATCCTAAAGATACGACGGATACCTAACCACGAGAAATCCTGGACTGAAAGAAAAGATAAGAGAGAAGATTCAAAACACGCAAAGGTAAGAGGAGAATAACTTAGAGGTAAGGAGTAAAATAAGATCTAGCCAGATCTATCCAATTGATTTTCCAAAAATAGTTTTGACACTCTAAATCGTATGTTAGCTAGGTTATCCTACAGGCTGTATTAGTGGGGTATCGAGAACCAAGGCTCTGATACCACTTGTAACACCCTTAGATCGGCCCTATGCAGATTTCAGCGATTCCCACCGAACTTGCATAGAAACGATTTGATGATGCCCACCAATCACTTCCATGCAGGTAGAAACCGAAGTAATACCATTTCACAATAGTCCAGGTTGGAACCCACAAGAACATATAATTACAACAATGAATTCATCGAGTCAAGAATACAGATAACATTAGAAATATCCAAATCACATTGAAAACAATACAACATCCAAGTATGGATAAGATGCAAATTGGACTAAGAGCCCTGAAGAATAACTAATGGAGTCCATAACCCTGACTAGGCAAAGCCGGAAAGGTAACCTTGCTAACATCACTGAACTCATACCCGTCAAAGCAAAGGGGTGCCAACAAAGGGCAAAGGAAAAAGGCAGCGGTCAGTACTAAGGCCAGGACACGACGAGTCTTAGAATTCGGCGGCTGTAACACCCTCAAATCGGCCCTATTTAAGTTTTAGCCCTTTCCGCCAAACCCGCATAGAAACGATTCAAGGACGCCCACCAGGCACTTTCGTGCGGGTGGAAAACAAAGTAATACCATTACACAACAGTCCTCAATGGGACCCACAGAATAGATATATATACAACAACGACTCAACGAGTCAAGAAGACAGATATACAATACAAAGATCCAAATCACCTTGAAAATGATACAGCGTCCGAGTACGGACAAGATGAAAATGGGGCTAAGAGCCCTGAAGAATAACCAATGGCGTCCATAACCCTGCCCAGGCCAAGCCGGAAGGGTAACCCTGCTAACGACGTCGATCTCAAACCTGCTAAAACAAAAGGGGTGCCAACAAAGGGCAAAGGAAAAAAGAGGAGCGTCAGTACTGAGGCCAGTACACGGCGAGGCTAGAATTCGGTGGTCCTCCCCTACACAGGTATGGTGGGCTGAAGCGGCAGCGCAGCGGCACTAAACAACCTATAGAGACTCGATTAACTGTCGGCTATCAGAGAGGGGCAAGAAAGACATATTCGGTTCCAACCTGATACTAACACCAAACATACCCATCCTGGTATTTCCCCCTCGAGACCAAACAAGGAAGTCGGACCAAGGAACTCACATAGTTGGCAAGTTTACTCATTCCGTTATAGTTGCAGCACTTACTAATCAGATATAGATAGCATGAGTCATCCTGATAGCATAAGTAGTGGGCAGTTTTAGTTAACCATTCAGTGGTAGTTGCAGTACTTACTAGTCAGATATAATTGTCCCGAGGAATCCCAAAACCCAGCAGTTGTTGGCACTTTTATCACATTCCGTTGGAGTTGCAATACTTACTAGGCAGGTATAGTATGACACAGATCACCACAGATCCACCAGTTGTTGGCATTTTTATTATCCATTCCATTGTAGTGAAGCTGAATTACTAGTCACATATTAAGTCAGATTTATAGTACTACTTTAGTTATGCTTGTCTATGATCGAGATACTGTGCTCCAAGTCGTCCATAACCGCGGACACGGCTTTCAGAAAGTTTTACCCTGCAGGGGTGCACAAATAGCAACACACACTCTATCAACCTCGGAAAAACCAACTCAAAACCCAACGAGGCTTTCACGACAAAGCAATCACAGGATTCATAAATATTTCAGGAGGCCACCCCATTAAGCTACCCGCAACGAAGTTGGCCGGCTCCGAGATGGACCCAAGGTTTGTGTGGACGGCTGTAAACGACTGGGAACCCGAAAGTGTGACTGGGCTTGTCGATACAGCGAAAACGTGTCACGATCCTAAATAGTACAGGTGCGCCATGCACAATCTTAAATAAAGCAGTAGAACATGGCATAAGTACATGATAGTAATAAAGCCCCAAACTATTTTGTGGCCCCAAGAAATAGAAATGAATCAAGCTCTGGCTCAGGGGGATCCCATAGGGTCTCCCGGATGTGGATAGTGCGAATAGTCAAGGAACAGGTATCAAGTACTCGGGGTCCTACGGGACACAAGTGAGCGTGGAAGAACCAAATAACATCTATTGCCCATCGATGCCTCTGCATCAGTTATATCTAGCAATTTAATAGTGGTAATTAAAGACATGATCATCTCCACCAGAAACATCTGCCAGCATTCCAACAACTGTGGTACTCGACAACACAAGATCGCACCTGAGCAAGCAACTACGACTCGCAAGGCCAACTATCTACCAAACAACAGGTAATAGGAGGTGTCCCAGGCAATATAGAGGCTGCACGGGATATATCTGGTACAGAAAACTAAAGCATGAGACACGGATAGCAATAGATCAACAGGAGGAAATAAAGACTATAAATGCAAAATAGGTAGAAAGAGGGAGAATGCTCGCCTGGGAAACACTGCCGACGGATCATATCCGGAGAACTTGTCGATACTCGCATCCACTCATCGACCTAATCCGCGAAGAAGCAAACACTAGAAAAAACACCGGATGCAATATTTAATACTACGTCAGAAGATCCGACATGCTTATGATATGATGCATGGCATGGCACAGATGCGGTGCAATTAGGCATTATTAAGCGGAACCGGGTCCCGATAATTAATTAAACGGTTCAAGTTATTTAACAACCCTGCAATTTAAATGTTGTATTATCAAGGCAACACATGGCATCGGTTCGCTACACCAATTTAAATGTAGTCCGGAATAAGACAAAGATATCCCGCATAAACACTCCATATTTAATTATGAGGTGAATCGGCATAATGCCCCCAAACCACAGACAAGTATGCATGCATGAACAATTTAATATGCGACAATTGATAATGTCATATTATAAAAATAGGGGCTTAGGGTCACACATCTAGGTTCGGAAGATCTTGGGTTCCGGGGGTCCGGGGTTCGACAGGGATCGGATCTGAGGCGACAATCTTGGTGTTCACCGGGGGTCGATGTGTTCCGGTCTCGATCGGAAGAAGATCTTGGCGAAAATCCCCTGGATCGGAGAACTCCTGTGCTTCGGATCCGGGGATCTTCGGGTCGGAGACTTGGCGCGCCAAGGTTTGGTCTCGATCTTCGGACTCCGGGGTCGGGGTTCCGTGAGGCGATCTTATTGGTACGAGACGAAGGTCTTCGAGTGGCATCATGGTGGTTCTCATCGGTATCGTCGTTGGCACCAAGGCAGGTACTGGTACGACGTGTAGGTCTTGTCCACCACAAAGGTCTCGGAAAAGATCACCAAGTTGCATATTAGAGAGCAGGAGGAGTAGCAAAACAAAGAGGGCACATGTCCAGAAACAGTAGACACGCTTGACCTGCAGAACACCTAGTGGCAGCACCATCCTTCATAGCAAAAGAGCCAACGCTGGTCAAGGACATCCTTGGCGTAGCAGCGGGCGCACTCGAGCGGCGCCAGGTACGGCGCGGTCGCGGGCCACGGTGAGGGACGAGGATGAGCTTGAAGGCGGGCGGCTGCAGAAGGACGGTAACGCCGCTGCAGGGAGAGGAAGGCGGCGGCTGGACATAGAGCTTGTAGGGGCTGAGGCAGCGGTGCGGCCGGAACACAGAGGGCGGCCTCTCGACGGCACGTCTCGGTGACGAGCAGGGTGCAAGGAGAGGCGGCCGCAAGTGAGCGAGACCCGGCGGTGGCTTGCAGAGGCGCATGGATAGGGGTGCCGGCGGCGGCTGCTGCTCGCAGGAGGCCGCGACAGCGGCGGGAGAAGCCGGCGGCGCTGACGGGGCTCCAGCGAGGCTGGACGGAGAGGAAAGGCACGAAGACGGAGGCGCCTGGGCGAGCTCGGGCAGCCGTGGCTGCGGAGGGCGCAGGTGGGGACGGCGCGTCCTCGGGGTGGGGCGGCTGACGGCCGGCGACGCGGCACAGGAGGGCGAGCACGGGCCGTGTCTGGCTGAGGCGGCAAGGCGAGCCGGCGGCGGCGGTGAGGGATCTGGGGAGGAACGGGGTAGGTGGCGGCGTGTGGCTCGGGCGGATTGGGGGTCACGCCCAGGGGGCGGCAGGTGGTGGCCTGGGGTGGGGCCAGGTGGGGGTGCGGCCGATTGGTGTGCGTGCCGGGGAGTGGGGCCAGGCAGGGTGGGTGGCTATGGGGTGTGGGCGGGAATAGGTGGGAGCGTGTCGAGGCCCAGGGGGAGTTGGGCGTGGTGGGGCGTGTCGGCCGGCCAAGTGCCTTGGGAAGCGAGCAGGGGGCGGCTGAGGCGCGTGGGGACGGGTGCGTGTGTGGCCGGATGGAGTTGGGGTTGGGTCGGTGGTAGGTGGAGTGAGTGGCTACAGGTGGGGCGATGTGTGAGCAGCGGCGGGGTTTTGCTGCGCTGCTGCGCGCGCGGATGTAGTTTGGTAGGTGGCGGCGGCAGAGGGTGGGGTGGTGTGGAGGCTGGGGCTTAGAGTAAGGTTTAGATTAGGTTTTGGTCTGGTTTGGATATATGGGGTAGTAGGTGGCTGCGGCTGGGCTTTTGGGCCTGGCCGGCGGCTGCCTCCCCCACTGAAAATATTTTATTTTTATTTAAGTTTTAAAATATTTTATAAATAGTTTTTAGACAAATAAAATATCCAAGAAGACCTGGTTTTATGATTGAAAATAAAGGAGGGCTAATTAGAAAACAAAAATAGGGTTTTCGAGAAATAGTTTCAGACAAACATATGCATGATGATGACGATGCTCAAATGCAATGTGGCATGATGACATAAGCATGCGGTCATGATGATGAAATGCACAAAAAACACAACGATTTTCTAGTAGTGGTTTTAGCGGGGTGCCACAATTCGACACCACTAACAATGGATCTCGCCCTCGAGATCCGCCTCATGGTACCGGGAAGAAGGTCGGCGATCTGAATCTTCTCGCTTCATGTAGATGCTCGTGACACCACTAACAAGAGGTCATTGTCCGTGATCGTCCAGAGAACGCTCCAGAAACAAAGGGCGAAGGTAGAGGTATCAACAAGTAAAGCCACCTCTAGCTTCCTTGGACAGAGTAAATTGCTGGATCTACCGATTCAATATACAAAAGCGAATGATAAGAGTAGTGGTATGGTCGTGACTCCATCCCGCACTCATATCATTACTCCATACATGAATAGTGAAATATTTATGAATCCAAGTGGTATCAGAGTCGACCCTTGCGATTACACGGGTGTGTGCGGGTCAGTGGCGGGACATGTGGAGCATGGCGTGTGTGGCCCGGAGTGGACACGGCATGGCACATGTGCCGACACTGGACACACAGACACGTGCCAAGAGGGAAAGTTCATGGGGTGTGCTTGATCGATGAGGGCATCGATCTTCTAAAGGGAGGGTGTATGTGAGATCCAGGTACATGGCTTAATAGGATTGATAGGATACCCATATCAACAAGTTGCAACTTCTTTTTCGGAAGCTCATTCGAAAAGAACTCTAAGGTTAAGCGTGCTTGGCCTAGAGCAATTCTATGATGGGTGACCGACCGGGAAGTGGGTAACCGGGTGCGCACGAGTGAGGACAAAGTGCACAGAAAAGACTAGTGTTGGTCTGTGGAGCCAGTCTAGATATCCTATTAAGCTGCCAGGAGTGACACCCCCCGGGCCCAGGAGTGGACGGGGTGTTACAGCGGCTCTCGCCTACATGGATATGGTGGGCTGAAGCGGTAGCAAAGCATGCACTAAACAACCAATAGAGACTCGATACAACTGTCAGCTATTAGAGATGGATAAGAGAGACATATTCAGAACCAACCTGACACTAACACCAAACATAACCCATCTTGGATTTTCCCCCTCGAGACCAAACAAGGAAGTTCTTCCGAGGAACTCACATAGTTGGCAGTTTTATTTAAGCATTCCATTGAAGTTCAAACACTTACTAGTGATATATAGATAGCATAAGACATTTCAATATCACCAGCTATTGGCACTTTTAATTTAACCATTATGTTGTAGTGGAGCTGATTACTAGTCATGCCAAAGTCAAATTTATATCACTACTTTAGTTTGAGTTGTCTATGGTCGAGACACTGTGCTTCGAGCAGACCATAAGCACGGACACAGATATTTCGGAATAGATTTACCCTATAGGGGTGCACAAATAGAAACACGTGCACGATAAACCTCGGGAAAAACCAAATGAAAATCAACAAGGCATCACAGCAAAGCATTCACCGGATTCAAAAATGATTTCAGGGGCCCACCCCACTAAGCTACCCCCAACAAAGTCGGTCGGGCTCTGACATGGATCCAGATTTTGCGTCAGTGGCTATTGATATGGGTATGATTAATCGGGTTCCTACGATTGGTTACCCTGGCTGCATAAAGGCCCGTGGCCCATGAAGCCCATGTGGAGTAAAGGAAAGCCCAGGAAGCAACCGACGGATAGAAATCTCATCTTGGCGATCAAGGAAAGAAATAGGAACCGACATTGTATTAGTGTTGTAATTGTAACTTGTAACCTATCTGTATACGGCCTCGGGACCTAGCCTATTATATAAAGGCTGGGAGGAGCTAACGGAGAGGTATCGAAAAGCCTTGAGAAATCTGTAATCATATTGTCTGTAAGCAATCATATGACTTCGACTCCCTTGTTTGTCTGATCAGCCGACAAAATCCCCAGCGTTCTCTTTTCTGCAAAAACCTAAGTCCATAATCATGGACATTGCCGAGGTTACCCCTCATCAATTGGTGCCTTCTATGGGAAACTTGAACGCTGGAGTCATGGATTTGGCGGCCCCTCTTCACCAAGAAAAGCACGGCAGCAGCGGATTCACTCCTGCCCACCCCTATTTTGGTTCACATCGACTTCAATAGCGGATCCGATCTCATAATCGGAAGCTTCTAGTTTCGTGTGGAGGAACCTGACAATCTCTGCCTATTGGCCACAATTTATTCGGATCCGTCAATCATAACAGTAGTGCTTGTGGCGATTCCTGCATCTTCCGCCGGCTCTTCTGAAGAAGACGCACCGCAGCCGGTAAATGGCGAAGAAAATTCTAGAAACTCCGTAGATCTAGGGGGATCCAGCCGATCTAAATGACGGTCTCACCTTTGGTTCAGACACTCAGCTAACGCCACCACGTGGCTCAATTCAAGCAAACGCTGAACCCGACGAAAGTGACAAGAGCATCGACTTCGGAATCAGGATGGCTGAAATCTACCCAGAATAGAACCCGCAGGACTTCACTCGTTTTCCGTACAGTGTCTCTTGCGGATCCAATAATGACATCATCAGCTCGTACATAGTGCATCACTAAGTGTGCGTGATTATCGGTGAACCATCAACACCACACGACTCCAACGGTAACCCGATCCTTGATCCCGATGATATTTTATCAGGTGATGATGCACAAAACTACGGAAATGGAGGATATCCGCCCAACAATCACGTCGTACAAGGGAGATAAGAAACATGTGATGGCGAACAGCTAACTCTTCAACTGCCAGCGGACACATGGCAAAGAGAGAGGGATGCAGTCTCGAGCGCAGTCCCCATGACAGCGGAAGACATGCGCGACGATTGGATGGCATACCAGTACTTGGTCCACCACAAGAAGAGGGACTTGCTTAGGATGCAGAGGCAACTCAACAAAATAAAAAGGTTAGATGCCAAATCTAGCATGCGACGGGCAAAACTAAGCTCCACCCGTGGGTCTGGCAGCGTAACTGGATGCGCACCACGAAGAGGAACCTCACAGCTATAGAATATTCCGAAAGCCGAGAGAAATGATCTGACCCGAGGTCTGGACCTGTCCTTCATGATAGTAGATCCAGCAGGACACATCAACGAAAAAATAGTGCAAGCTGCAATTGTCACCGCCCAGACCTACCTACTCACAACTCAACCTGCACCCGACGATCCCCGGGCGGTACTCCATCGTTCCACCCTCATGAACCTCGGTATGGTAGGAGCATACCTCGCACAAGTAGAACAGGGGTTACAAGGCAACCCGGCAGCAAACCACGCCATCGCAACAACCCTCGGCACATGGGGCACACCCAACAATCACTGTCGCCACATCGGGTACACTTTCCAAACTCTCAACCACGAGATGAAGCAAGAAACGAAATTACACAGTGTAGAGTCAATAGATCAAGGAAAGAAATCGGTAGCCGAAGATACTACGATGGCTAAAGTGAAGATGAGCACGAATTATGCAGGGTCAGTTGCTTTACCCAGCGGTTTCGTAAAACCCCAATACTCAAGGACTTCAAACTTCCTCACGATCGCCAAAAGTACAACAGTCTACAGGAACCTGAAGCTTGGTTGGCAGATTACCTCGCAACAGTTAAACTTCAGGGTGGATCTAAGGCTACCGCCAAGCAGAGCTTGCAGTTACACCTAAGCGGCCACCCGCTCATGGCTCAGGAAGCTACCCGAAGAATCCATCAGCAGCTGGAATAACCTCGAAGATAAGTTCATCCAAAACTTTACATCCACATTCAAGTGACCTACATCCTTGGAGTAGCTACGGGCGTGCAAACAGAAATCTAGAGAACCAATACGAGCATTTATCTAGTGGTGGAACATCATCAAGCAGTCAGCCAAAGCTATATCTGATGAAAGGGAAATTGATGCCTTCAATGATGGCCTTCGCCGAAGAAAATTTATTGAGGATATGGGATGGGTTAAACCCAAAACAATTTTGCAGTTGATAGACATAGCAAATCGCTAGGCTAACAGTAAAGACGCGGTACACAACAAGCGTGTGTGTTCACTCGATGAAGATCGGGACAAGCACAATAATGACAAGAGAAGGCGCAGTAACGATGGATACAACATGCCAAGCTACATTGTGGCTGGCTTTTTAGGAGAGAACATACGAAGAAATGATGATCGTAAAGGTGGATATCATAACAGTAGATATGACGCCGGTGGAAGCCAATCAGCACAACGATACCAGCCAAGAGACCAAGAACTGATGTCTACGCATGCTTCTATTCTTATAGAGAGTGTTGGCCTCCAAGTGTAGAGGTTTGTAGAACAGCAGCAAGTTTCCCTTAAGTGGATCACCCAAGGTTTATTGAACTCAAGGAGGAAGTGGTCAAAGGTATCCCTCTCAAGCAACCCTGCAATCAAGATACAAGAAGTCTCTTGTGTCCCCAACACACCCAATACACTTGTTAGATGTATAGGTGCACTAGTTTGGCGAAGAGATAGTGAAATACAAGTAATATGGATGATTATAAGTGGTAATTACAATCTGAAATAATAGTCGCATCAAGCAAACATGTAACAGGACTGATTTTAAACGGTGTTTCAATGCTTAGAAACAAGGCCTAGGGATCATACTTTCACTAGTGGACACTCTCATATAAATATCTTCTCTTCATTATGCTACACTGAACTACTCTCCGGTTGGACGATGTAGGGCTATAACAACACACCTTAAAGTTCGCATTCCCCATCTAGATAACCCCTCACTGTCACCTTGAGCACTAGATGGTTCCAACAAACACAACAATCTCATAGAGACATCCAACTCAAATTATACCCATGATAAGTATTTCTGTAACCTTAGCCTAAGTGCCACACGGTGTGCACACTGTCAACTTCACACACGTGGGGATAAGCAGAGATTAATTAAAGCACTTGAGTAGCAGAATAGATCCTAGATTACAAAGCTCATGATCTTAATAAGATCACGCATAGAGAGAGAGAGAGATGAACAGATAGCTACCGGTAGAGCCCTTAGCCTCGAGAGAGAACTACTCCTTTCTCATCATGGGAGTCACCAACGGTGATGGAGATGGTGGTGGAGTCGATGGAGATGGCTTCGGGGGCACTTCCCCCCGATAGGGTGCCGGAACAGAGACTTCTGTCCACCGAATCTCCTCTTTGGTGGCGGTAGTGCTGCGCAACTTTTCGTGGAATTCTGATATGGTCTCTAGGGTTTTCATCTCGGGGGAATATATAGGCAAAGGGGCAAGGTCGGTGGAGGCCTGATGGGCCCACACCACCTGGTGGCGTGCCTGGGGGGTACCCGCGCCACCATAGGGTGTGTCCGCCTCGGTGCCCTCCTCCGTCTCTGCTTTGGACTCCGTCTTGTGTTAGAAAAAATAGGAACTTCGACTTTTGTTTCGTCCAGTTTCGAGAATATTTCCTTACTAGCTTTTCTGAAACCAAAAACAGCAGAAAACAGGCAACTGTCACTGCGGCATCTTGTCAATAGGTTAGTTCTAGAAAATGTATAAAAATACCTCAAAGTGTAGACAAAACATAACATAGTTAATACAAAACAAGCATGGAGCATCAAAAATTATAGATATGTTTACGATGTATCAGGAACCCCTAATGTCTATAATGCAGATGCTGGAAGGACCCTGCAATATGCACTTCTACGTCGACTCGGCGAGAAGGAGGCGATCGAACCATCTCATGAAGGATTGCCACACTTTCCTAGAAATGCAGAATGTTTGTAATGAAAAGGCTACTGAAGCAGCAAACCAAGGATACATCACCGTGCCTGGAACCCTAGCTCTTGGTGCACCACCACCACCTCCAGTCCAGCCGTCAGCAGGACAACCTCAACCCACAATAAACAGGAACTAGGAGGACGAGTATCCGAGGTCTAGGGGCGCAACGTCAATGATCCAGAAGGGGCACTCGTCCAATAGGATCCAGAAGCTAACCACATGACAAGTCAACATGGAGGAAATAGCACCACCACCCACACCAGAATATATTCACTGGTTAGAGCAAGAAATCACATTCAGTAGGGCCGATAACCCACTTTGAGTCCCACAGCCGTGTCATTCGGCTCTGATAGTGGAAGCACAAATCGGTGGGTTCGACATGAGCATGGTTTTCTTGGATATAGGAAGAAGCATCAACCTAATCTACACCAAAACCATGCGGGCAATGAATTGGTCCCTGACAAACTTGGCACCAACGGACACAACCTTCCACGGTATAGTCCCAGGCAAAGCTGAGATTCCTTTAGGAAAATTTTATCTCGACGTCATGCTCGGATCAAGAAATAATTTTAGGCGTGAAAAGCTTGAGTTTGAAGTCATGAACTGGTCATCATAGTACCACGTGGTCTTGGGATGCCCAACTTTTGAAAGATTCATGGAAGCACCCCACTATGCATATTTGGTGTTGAAAATGCCACCACTCAATGGAATAATAACCGTGAAGGACAGCTTCACCCGCTCTGATAACTGCGACCGGGAATTCAACAAAATTTCTCAATCTTTCAGGATGGAAATGGAGTTTGCCCAGCTAAAAATAGCATACACAGAGCGCCTACCCGAAGGACAGGTCTCGACCAACCAAACTTCAGACATTGCAGGAGAAAATCAGGTCTACCCTACAAACCCGAAGAACACAACATGTGTGGCCTCCAATATTGGTCCTGCATAGGAAAGCGCGCTTATCGGGTTCCCCCGTGAGAACTGGGAAATTTCCGCATGGGTCCCAGTCGACATGCCAGGAACCCCTAAGGAACTGGATGAGCACACAATCAAATCATATCCAGACACCAAATTAAAGACGTGGTTGCCTCGACAAATTACGGAACTAGAATACAGAGACGTTAGACAAAAGCTACATCGCTTCACAAAATTGTGGCACATCACAGAAATAACAAAAACAACATGGGTTGCCAACCCAATATTCACCCCAAAGAGAAACACAGAACTGCACATATGCATCGACTTCGCCACCCCAAGCAACTCCACGCAAGAAATAATTCTTCCCTCTGGCCCACGGCGATGAAACCATCCTCTAGTCGAAGCAAATAATGAGCCCCTTCGGGTCAACAAGTACAACTTCTTGGAAGCACCCGAAGACGACTACAAGCGCCTCAACCCGGGAAACGTTGCGCAGTCGCGGCGTTTTCTGCACCTAGGATTTTACTTTTCTGCAATTTACATTCAAATAAGGCCAATGGCCAGCCGAGTACGCCAAAATATGTACCTCCTACATTTGAGGATAAATAAAATATAAGTTCCTAAAACTAAGTCTTAGTCTCTTTTTTCCATATGTTTTCTTCACCAACCCAATATTCGGGGGCTACATCAACATTCATCCAAATAAAGGCATCCACCCGATACTTGGGGGCTTCGCCAAATAGAGCATGCTAAAACTTTTGGCTTCGTCGACCAAAGACACAAAACACTTTGACCTGAATAGCTGACTCGGCCACAGGGCGTCAGGCAAATGAAAGGTTCTCGCATAAAAACAATGTCGCATGAGCTATCATTAGAAAATCAGAAACAAGCCAGTATATATTTACCAACTATGGAACGGAAATTTATATATATCCGTTTCTGGAGGGGGGTATTCGGTTACACCACGAAATTAAGGAAGAACTCTTCATCTTCCTCCAAACACCTATGGACGATCCTGATGGCGGGCCTACGGACAGCCGTATAATGAGGCTCCATGTTGATCATCCCACCCCTAGGAAGAGAAGGCAACCCCAGCCCGCCTTGCTGAAACTTTTCCATCAAATCAGCAAGGCTTTGAGACTGAGGATCCTGAGGAAACACGGCATTATACACAAGGGACAGCGATCGGCGACAACATTCTACAAATTCTCCCACCTTGGACACACGATCCTGGAGCAGGGCCAATGTATATGCACGATGGCGATCAATCCAAAAGTCACTACTGGTACCTTGAGAAGCTTCCATCAGAGCATTCATTTGGGTTTGCAGGCGTTGAGTTTCTTCCCTCTCGCACAACCGAATACCTGAGGAGAAATAGAGGATCATCTTCCATGGCCGAACAAACAAAACTCAGGGGCTCTACTAAAAACTTATAGAGCATTTTTTCGCTCACCCGGGGGATTTATTCTAAGAGATATGATTCGTGGTCCAAAGATTTGCGCGTCTTCGACTACAACACATCCACCATTGCCTGCATAGTTCGAAGGTTGCTCTCCAGCCGTCTAACCGGTTCAATTTTTTTGCATATAGAGGTGGATCCACAACACGGACAATAGCATCTCGAATGTGCCTATTCTGGAAGAAGATGGGTGCGCATCACCAACCTGGACGGACCCTGGGGAAATAGTGGATTCAAGGGTTATCTGGAAGGACAGACGAAAAATATAGGAATTTCAGCAAACCATACATATTACACACACGACAGAAAAGATGCGACAGAAACATTATATAAACAAGCAAAAAGCTATCCCTCAGCCCAAGAAACAGTTCAAGCACGGGTCATCAAGTTAATTATAGAAAAATAAAAACATCTAGAGGCACGAAGCTAGACTACGAGGCAAATTTCTTAGCAGAAATTGTGGTGCTGACCGACGGAGCGTCAGCCAAAGGATTAGCAACGGGAGCAGTACTGCTAGAGGGAGATCCGGTCGAAGGATTGGCAGTAGGCGTCTCCTGACCCGCACCTATTGCTAGAAGAAGCCACAAGTATTTCTTGGCCCTCTTAATAAAGGGGGTCAAGTAAATTTCCTTTCCATCGCGGGTGATTGGAACGGAGGAGCTAACCTTCTTCCAGTCGACCTTCTCGCCGTGCGCCATCGCTAGAGCCATTGAAGTCTCAGCACCACTCTTCGACTGGGTCATGTTGTATCCCGTCAAAGGATTCGGGTCAGCGTTGAAGATGGAAACAAGATCATTAAGATCCGTGGGAAATTCCTTGTCCACAAACACTTTAGTGTGAAGGCTCTTGAAGGCGCGTCATGAACGGGTCAGAAGATTCCTCCCACGAAAACTGTTCTCCTCCAAGGTACACACAACATCAGACAGTGTATCAGTCTTTTATCCTCATCCAAGTCAGGGACTAGCCGATATGAAAGGTAGGGAACGTTGAACATATCTAGATTCCACGGTCAAAACTGTAAAAAACGAGACAAATCCGCGGTGAAGAACAACCCACTTCCTCGGATGATTCCTAGTGACTCCGGCCATCATTTTGGTATAGGTTTGAAGTGTAATCTAGCCAAGCATGCTAAGAGAAGGACGCCGTGAATGGTTTGCCTGGAGGCGGACTGGATCTGATAGAATGTTGTCGGCAACATAGAGGAACAACACTGATGCGCATGTGCTGAAACTGAAAACATGTCGAAGGAAAACGACAGCGACGATAGAGATAACTACCTGACTTCGGAGGTCGATTCTGAGAGCTACAGAGCATGGATTTGAGAGAGGTTTTTGGCGCTAAAGAGAGGGTACCAAGGGCTACGAGGTAGTGCTTCTATATTCGTCGACCTCACCGTGAAGAGCTCGCAAACTAGCAAGTAACAGAGGGTGTGCACGAAGGTGATGTACTACTGTTGCGGTGTCGCACGACGGGTGTGCGGCAGGCACAGAGTGCTCGTGGCGGCTGTAGTGCGTGCAGGCAATGCAGAGGCGAGCGTGATGGAGAAGATGTTGGGGACATGTAGGAAGGGGTCTGGATGCTCACCTATCGCTTGTTGGTAGACTAGCTAGCCAGAGCGGGTAGAGGCGCGACACAGAGTCGGTGTCTGCGAGTGCGCGGGGCAGGGTCGGCATCCAGCGGCTACTCGGGAACATCTCCACCTCGCTCCGTGTTCTATATACCTTTAGAACAAAGCCACGTTGATCTCTAGGTGTGCATGTCAATGACATGGATAGGTGATTGGCGTTGGTGGTGGAGAAGCGATGGGAAGAAGGGGAAAACTACTGCGCTACGAGGGAAGGAAGGCTTGAGTTCCATAGGATGGGCTCCAGGGCTCGATGATAAGAAAGGGATAGGGTTTTGGTGGTCATGAGGCTGACGGGGGAGACAGTCACCTTCCCGCTCAGTTGTCTGCTGCAGAGAAGGAGGAAGGCGATGGAGAAAGACGGTGAATAGGACAACATGAAGGGATATGGGAAGGGTGGCAAGGTGGGCCAGACCAAAGGAAGGAGGAAGAGGAGAAGCTCTGGTTGGGCTGCTGCGGTTGGTGCGCTTTGGCGCCAGGTAGGCTGCGGCCATGTATGATCCTCTCTCTTCTCTCTTTTATTTTTTTTATTTTTTATTTTTTTATTTGGTATTGGTTTGTTTTCTTTACAATTTTCAATAAACCAAATTATTTAAAACCTTTTTGGAACTTTTGCAAGGTTTTGAATAGAGGATTTAGGCAACACAAAAATGTGACAAGAGGGAAATAGAACAATAAGAAGGATGATGCCCACCTTATTCTTTTTGGGCATATACAAGATATGGGGTTTTGGGTTTTGGAGAAGGAATTAAACATTTAGGGAACTATTGTATGAATAGCAAGTGGATTCCAATGTTGTATAAAAACAATATAGAGATATAAAAGAGGGAGAGGTATTGGTGATAGTAACAACACAAGCAAGACAAAACAAATGCAAGATTTGATACGATGCTCAAATGAAATGTGGCATGATGACATGAGCATGATATTATGATGATGCAATAGAGTAAAACAACAAGAAAATTCTAATTAGGAAAAATCCTGGGGTGCTACACATATTTAACAACTGGTGCAAATGCAGGTCTTGGTGGAGATGCAAAGGACACTTCTCTAGCTGGCAGATGTTCTAATGTTTAGTGTGTACTTGGGACCATGATCTATTTCTCTATGTGTTTAAACTTTTCTATTTAGGGTGTTTTGCTATTTAGTGTGTACCTGAACATGGATCCGTGTACTAGAATCATTGCTTGCTATTTTGTGAAAAACAAGTGTCTGTGGTTGAATCTTGTCCAGTTTGTATATGGTCTATTGTTTGAAGTTCTATGTTTGAATCTTGCTCGGTTTAAAACAAACAAGGGACATGCTGTTCAATTTTCATTTGAACCTCATAACTTTGCATATCATATGTAACTAACAAGAGAATTCAAGCTAATAATCGTTTGAAACAAATAGTAGCATATATTGAAACCAAATTGTACCATAGATTCAAACCCAATAGTACACTTGTCGAAACAAATAGTAGAACAATTCACTTAACAGATCACTAATAATCCATCACACTCATAATTGAACATTGCACTAATCACCCCTCATCACATAACTCTTTAATCTTCCTCAACTTTGGCATGGTGGCTCTCAGCTTCACGAAATATGCAATAACGTACTCCGGTTTTCTCTTCTCTTCCTTCATTTTATTCCCGTCCTTCTCTGTCTTGATCCTCAACACCTTGTGCACGTTAGTAGCATGTGCATCCAACATCTTCTTCTCCTCTAGTTCTATTGTTGCATGAATGAGTGCTTGTTCAGCGTTTGCCTTGAGAGCAAGTGTGACCTGCTTCTCTTTCATAATCTTCTCCACTTCTTTTTGGGCAATCTTCAGATCATGATGCTACTTGGTTATTTCATCCCTAAACTTGAACTTTTCCTCCATATAGTTCAAAGCATCACTAACTCTTCCTTGCTTGACTTCTCCTTACATCTCCCATAACTTCCCAACATCTTTCTGCGGTGATGATGGCCAATCTCCATCTACCCAATTAACATAATCCCTGGTTTCCCCAAACTATAGAAACATAGAACATTTTTGTTTCATTAGTTCTTAATTGAATTGCTACATTTCGTTGATGAATGGGCATTGACAGAAGATTAAGCACAAGGAAATCACAAACCTGCCCTACACATCCGAATTTTTTTCTTCCTGTTGCACATCCTTCCCAAGCAACAAACTTTGTGGCAATGGCATGGCATTTACATCGTGGGGTTGATGCTCCATCCGCTAACCCTTCCCACTCTGAGTCATAAAGGGCGTTTAATCCCTTTGAAATAGAATGTAGATTATTGCGCCTGAGAGAAGATCTAGCTCAATTCCTAAATCCCCAATTCTTAATGTCCCAAATTAGAGAAACCCTAACCCTAGAATTGAGAAAATGATGACTGGCCTCGGTGGTAGAAGCAGTGCTGTGGTCCTGGGACGATTCCTTGTCATCTCCCCATGATACCATGTCGGGTGGCTGAGACTGAACTTCGGTAGTGACAACGACGGGGTGGTTGGCGTGTGTGAAGCGAGCAAAGAGGAGGAGCGCTCTCTGAAACGAGGCAACGGCCGATTTAGCCAGTGCGGCCAAACGTCCATCAGGTGCGGAAACGGCCACCTTGCCACGTGGCCCATACAAGTGGGACCGATCAGTCAGAAACATATGATTAAAACGCCTAAACCGCACGATTAGTGCTATCTGTCAACAACCAGCCACAATGCTGATAGTTTCGTGTCAAACGTGCCTCACATGTGATAGTTCTTGTCATTTTCTCGTGCCCTCGAGCAGGTCGGCTCAGCGCCTCAGCCCAAGACTGGAGGAGCAGAGAGGCGGCTGGGGTCGAGCCTGGACCCTGATCAAGATTCAAGACCTGGCCCGGCGACGGTCACCGCGCCACTGGCTCCTGCGAATATTGTTATGTTCCCGTTCGTACTCATCGCACAAAACAAAAACTCCCCAAGGAAAGCATCTATACACATCTCACTCTTTTCGGTTGAGGATTCGAGGAGGATAATAGATGGCGGCATCATGGTTTTATATATACTATAGCTAGATGGTCTTGTGAGATAGACCCACATCATCGGTCGATCACACAGAATGGCAGCAAGCAGCATGAGCAGGGAGGACCGTTGGAGCCTGGCCGGCAAGACGGCGCTCGTGACCGGAGGAACCAAGGGGATCGGGCGCGCCATCGTGGAGGAGCTCGCCGGGTTCGGCGTCCGCGTGCACACCTGCGCCCGGAGCGCCACCGACGTGCAGGAGCGGCTGCGAGGGTGGGCCGCCGACGTCGACGCGGGGCGGCTGCGCGGGCGCGTCACCGCCTCCGCCTGCGACGTCTCCGTGCGCGCCGACAGGGAGGCGCTCGTGGCCACGGCCCGCGCCGAGCTGGGGGGAAAGCTGGACATCCTCGTCAACAACGCCGGACAGACCTTCTTCAGCGAAGCGGCAGGGACCACAGCGGAGGACTACGCCCGCCTCATGGCCACCAACCTCGAGTCCTGCTTCCACCTTTCCCAGCTCGCGCACCCGCTCCTCCTTCTCCCCTCCGGCGGAGGCGTGGTGGTCAACGTTTCCTCCATTGGCGGGCTCCTCGGCTACCCGCTGCTGTCGGTGTACTCCGTGACCAAGGCGGCCATGAGCCAGCTCACCCGTAACCTCGCCGTCGAGTGGGCGCGGGACGGAATTCGCGTCAACTGCGTCGCCCCGGGAGGCGTCCAGACGGACCTCCTCCACAGCAGCGGCATCCCGCTTGACTCGGAGGCAGCGGGGAAGATGTGGGAGAAGGAGAGTACGCGCATCCCTTTGGGCCGCCTAGGCGAGCCGGAGGAGGTCGCATCGCTCGTATCGTTCCTCTGCATGCCGGCAGCGTCCTACATGACCGGGCAGGTCATCTACGTCGACGGCGGCCGCACCATAGCAGCCTAGGCCTATGGTGTGTGCATTGACATGTCTCCCTTCAAATAATCTTCGCAATCCATGGCATGCCAATAGTAATCTCACTCGAAACAATATCAAAGCCTATGATCCGATATATTTAATTTGTGTTTTGGTAATCCAAATTCGATTTCCGAACCGTTTGAATTGCGTGCTGTCCACTGAGTTGAACATGAGTTTTGCAACTAAATTTAGTTAAACCTCTGTGGATTGTATATATATGAGTTGCAACTTGGATGTTGTCAGTTAAATCTCAGTCGACTAAAGTACCCATTTTAATTACAAAAAACTCAATAAGGTGCTCATTGGTACTTCATCTGTACATAAATATAGTGTGCGCTCAAAGTCAAACCGTTTAAAGTTTGTTCAAATATAAAAAATCAATACATACAATATGTAAGTACTATATTTCATGATAATTTTAATAATACTGATTTGATGTTGATCTTTTTCTACATACTTATTACGAGGTTTCACTTAGACTAAAACTAATATGCACATTTTTCTTTTAAAGTGATGACCTGATGCCGCCTATCATTGCCAATGAGATGGAAGGATGCCTCTCTATGGCAAAATTAGAGCAAAGTAGCCACCAATTTCATATGGATCCATGTCGTTATGGATACACCTTCGAGCCTTGCTGATTCCGGGTGGACTGGAGTTTCGGTGGCATGGTGCAGCAGCAGGGTCTCGGTGGCATATGCATGTTGATGGACGCGCACAGGACGAAGGCACTATCTGCCATCATGGTGGTGTCGACGGAAGGCCCGACAATGTTATTGCATAGATCCCTATCCTCAAGATGGTTTCTCGGAAGACGGCAGTGGCGACTTTGTAGCACGCATATACGGTGCACGTTGAGCGCCTGCTAGACCGGTGCGCTGGTTTTAGATGATGTGCGTTGGTGGGAGATCAAGGCACACGACCCTGATCATGGTCACCCCCTTCATCAAACTTGTGTGTAGCGATTCTTTTCGCCAAGAAGATGGCTTCAGGTTGACCGATGTACAATCTTGTTAGGCTTTGATGAATAATTCAATAAAAAAAAGACCGTGTGCATCGTTTTGATGCCGTCGAGTGGGTGTGTGTCCATCAACATGCATACTCCACTGAGACCCCAGTGTGTCCTCCACTCCGAAAACAAGGGCGAAACTTGACATTGTCGAGTGGGTGCACGTCAATTGCATCGCAGAGGGAGGCGTCTGATTGGATCTCCTCGACAGCAGTGGCATCCAGATTGACCCGGAGGCAGGGCGAACGCTGTGGGAGGGGGAGTGTGCTCGTCGCTTTGGACCGCATAGGTGACCCCGAGGATATCAGACCTCTAGTCATGTTCCACAGCATGTTAGCAGCATCCTACATCACCAGGCATGTCATCTTATCCACTTGTTATTTGCGGATGACAGCCAGTTGTTTTAAGGTAGTAGAGAGGGGGCGAGAGAATTGTCTAACTTATTGGAGAATTATTGTCAAGCTTCAGGCCAGCAGATTAATAGAGACAAATCCATTTATGTTTTTACAAAGGTTGTCCACAAGCCGGGCGAGAAGTGATCAAGAACATCTTGCAGGGGAGCAACGAGGCACTTAATGATCGGTATCTTGGTGTGCCTAGTGATGTGGGTTCATCAAGAAATGGTACTTTTAAATTCCTTAAGGACCGTGTATGGAGTAAGATAAAAGGCTAGCTAGAAAAAATCTTGTCAGCAGGTGGTAAAGAAGTGCTAATCAAATCCATTGCCCAAGCTATCCTAGTTTTCTCTATGGCATGTTTTTGATTGCCCGGAGGTTTATGTGAGCACATCAACACTTTATTCTGCCAATTTTGGCTTTAGAGATTTGTAACTTTTTAATCTCTGTCTGCTAGCTCACCAATCACGGAGATTACTACAGGATAGCAAACCCCTAAGTCCCCGTATTCTGAAAGCAGATTACTATCCAAACTCTTCTATTCTTGATGCTTTTTTTGAAAATGGGCGCTTTATTACTTATGAAGTAACGATTATACCCGGCCTCTACATAATTATGATGCACATAGCCGATCAACCACAAAAGTAAACAGCAAAGAAACTAGGCTGACATTACAACTGCATTGTTTAAGTAAAATGCCTAGAGCTATGCAGGATCAATCTGCAGATCACGCGGTCATCCATATTGGAAGAAAATATCCCTCTTGTATCCTCCAATCGCGTACACCCCTCCGAAAACAAGTCTAGAAACTCCACTCGTTGGAGAGTAGTCCATAAGCAGAGATTAGTCATGGCTCGATAAACAACCTGCAGTTAGAAGAAAAATTGTTATTAAAAATCTCTACATAGCCATAGTGACCAAATAATGGCAGTAGTTACCAAATATACTGGCTACCGAATGTGGCGGCGATAAATTAGAGGCTACTTGGATAATTGACCATATAGATCGAGCAAATTTACAATAGAAGAATAAATGTCGAATTGTCTCCTCATGGTGACAAAAAATGCATTGTATACTTTTGTGCCAATTCCTCTTTACAAGATTATCTTTTGTAAGAATAACTCCTTTACAAATGTATCATGCAAATATCTTCGTTTTTAATGGTATTTTCATCTTCCAAATTTTACTATTATCATCGATCGGAATATCAGGTTGTATCAAAGCTTTATATATTGAGTCAACAAAAAAATTACCACTCTCCAGTAATTTCTATTATTGCGGATAATCGCAATAATAGATTATTCCAAGAAACCAATCAAGCGCCGATGAGATCTCTTCTGAAAGCCACATTCAGAGGATTAGATTCTATTACTGTGAAAAGTGTATCCTCTTTATGTATCATAATCGAATATAAAGCTGGATATTGTTTGCAAGGAGTAGTGTGACCAAGCCACCTATCTTCCTAGAATCTACTATCTGATCCAGCCTTGATATTAAAAGCACCAAATCAGAATAAATGCTTTTTGGACGCAATCAGTCCAGCCCTAAAGTTTGAATCACCGGGTTTCCATACCACTTGAGATATAGCTTTCGAGCCAACATACTTTGTCCATAGAATGGTTTGCCAAAAACCGTCTTCTGTAAGCACTATAAGAATTTGGACGGTTCATGACGTTCTAATTTTGTCGTGGATGAGAGGCAAAACATCATAGATGGCCATCCATGACGATTTTTGCGACAAAAAAAATGTCATGAATCTCACATCATAATTGGATCCATGAACTTTTTCCTGCCTGAAAACGTCACAACCATCTGTGACGTTCCTGCACTTCGTCACGGCCAACAGAACTGACCTAGCCCAAGCCATATTCTTGACATTTTTTTCTGTCACGGAGGATGACACGTGGCAAACGACGGACTAACCTGCCGTTAAAGCCCGTTAGCGTCATTTGCTATCACTGACGTTTCTGACATATTCTTGACATTTTTTTCCGTCACGGAGGATGACACGTGGCAAACGACGGACTAACCTGCCGTTAAAGCCCGTTAGCATCATTTGCTGACGTCATCACTAACGTTTCTGACATCATCAACTTCCTGACGTTATTTTTTTGTCATGGACAACAACCGTTATCTCCGTTTGCTGATGTCATTACTTACTTTTCCGACGTCATCAATTTTCATGAAAATATTTTTAGTGGACTGCAACGATACATAGGGTGACGTCATATTTTGTATCTGTATTTGATTATAGCCCAGTACAAGGGTTTGACTCGTTTAAATCCAGGAATAAACCAGATGAACTATGCACATATATAGCTCACTAATATCCACAGCACATACACAACTGCATACCAGTATTGAATTACACTCTTACATACAGGAAGGACGACGGTTACCAAAACTCAAGAATGTTTGGCTTCATACTAGTACTTCTGCAATAAAACTATGCCTAAGAATTATAACAATGCTCCTATTCAATCTTTTGATGTTCTTTTTGAATTCCATTGACAATCTGCAAGATTACTGAGAATGAGTAAGCACCAGGATATTTTTTAAAGATCCAAAATTGTGTATAAACAGGGCTCATGCTAATACGAACAAGTTCAGGTGATGCAAACTACCTTGAACATTGTCTAATGCAAAAATCATGCTTGTCAAGGTGTAACAAAAGTTAGATTCAGCCTACACTCCTCAAGGACCTGAAACTACAGAAATAAGAAAGCAACATAAATTACCGAGTCCTTCTCTCCAATTATTACCCTACACAAAGTGCAACAGCACAACACAGAAATATCAAGTTTGTAACTCCATCAGAGTAAAATCATGGGCTAAACCCATTTTAATGAACTGCTACATGATTGAATTTGAAGGCTATGCATGGCAAATACCACATCTATGAACGGCTCGTAATTTTCTACTCCCATTTTAATGAACTGCTACATGATTGGATTTGAAGGCTATGCATGGCAAATACCACATCTATGAACGGCTCGTAATTTTCTACTCTAGTAGCTATGCTACAGATGTTCCAACAAATGTACTACAAACAATCAAATAGAGTGATTGTTATGCATACTAGGTATAATTCTTGGCATTCAAGAACATTGTCGAATTAACCTACCAATCTCAACAATTAGCACTTGTTAAGATTTAATGAAACAAATCATGGCACTAGATTTCCCAGGCACATCAAACAAACCAAAAATAATACCAGGAGTGATCTACAGAGGGAAGACCTTGAAGGGATGGCCCTTGCGAATAGCAACGGCCTGGTGCGGGTAGGTCTTGGAGGCACCGGAGTCGACCTTGGACTCAAAGTGGTGCTCATCTGATGGCATCTCTGATAGTCCTCAAGTCCTTCCACAACAAAGAGCCAAAACAAACAGGTCAAGTAGAAGATTATGTGTCAAAATCAATTGGATTCTTCCGCTGATCTGTATTAAGAAAGGGGGAAGTATATGTGCAGAGCAGAGTTGGAGAGGGTCTAAGATTTTGATACTGTAATCTAACAATAAAATTAGCAGTACATAGATGCACAACCCTATTCCTGATGATACACAACAACATGCATGGTCAATCCACTATAGAAACACATGAAAAGAAGAAATCATGTGTTACCACGATCACATGAAAAAAAATGTAAATATATTCTCAATTTTCTATAAAGATTTTTTTACAACTATTTGGCTCTACCTATATGGATTTGCTGCAACATTGTTACTTTTGAAGCATTCTTACACCTCCCACAAAAATCTACCAGTACAGTATGTCCTAGCACGTCTAAAGAAACATTCTTCCAAGGAAGGTCTCTTTATAATTAAACCCAAAACATGATGACAATTATATGTATATTCTGCTATTGATCATTTAAGAATTCAGATGTGTAGTGCAGGATAGGCGATCAAGTTAGTGTTGGACATGGTGCAGGGCTACCCGGCATCGTAGCCCTGCAAGGCCACAGTGTGTAGTTTGTTCGCCGAATGTCTTAAAGCACGTCCCGACATAAACTGGAAAGTCGTTGTTGCAAGAGAAAGAAAATTATCATGGAAATGCATGCCAAATGCACTATAACTGATGAATGTGCCAAGCAAATCAAAATGTAAGAGTTGCAAGTTAAGGGTGTTCTGTGGTCCACTCACACGATCTCCCAATCAAGCCAGTATATGTACTTGTCTTCCTAGGGCCCGAGGGAGATCCCAGTGTTACAGGGTCACATACGACTGAATTCCTGATGATTTCACATGTCGTCAGTGCTAGAACTTCTTATACAAATAGTGTTTGTGTTCCAGTACCATTCACCTTTAGCTAAAAGTGCATCGATTAGCTTGTTGTAGTGGTCAATGCCAGCCTGGTTAACTTCACCGACACCATCCACGGTGCCATTAGTTGTATGTCCTGAAAAAACAAAAACAGCCATCCCAATGCGTCATGCCGGATACTACTATACATATTTCATGTAAGCACTCGTATTTTAGAAGAGTGTGGTGCTCACCTCGAAACGGTAGTACTGATCCACCGCGACATGGGCATTGCTGAAGTCAGTAATCTTTCCTGCACAAAGAAACTGGTGGAAAAACTTCTACGTTACGACCATGGTTTGTTAAGTCAGAATTCTAAACCATAGTTGCAGGGTTCGGGATCGGTGCCGCGTTCCGCGATCCCGGGTCAATCGATCCGGATCGAGGGTCAGGAACGCGAGTGGATCGATGCGATTCGTTAAAGGGTCGCGATCCTGTTCGGACTCATTAATTGGATATATTTGGGCTTATTAATACCCTTGATTCTGGGCTTATTAATACCTTAATTTCAAGCGTCATATTTAGGCTTATTGATACCCTTATTAATTCCATTGTCTCTTTATTTCTCAGCACCGCCTCTCCATCTCTAGTCTCTAGAATTCTGGATCCAAGAATTTCATCGGTCGAAGTCTCCAAGATCGATCCAAACCAAAGTGGATCGCGATCCACGATCCAACTTGGCATACCGGAGATGTGTACCCCTGACCGATCCTTGTTCGCTGGCATGTCGAACCTCGTTCCCCGATCCCGTTCCTCGATCCGGGTGATCCGGTTCGCCGGCAACTATGTTCTAAACTCTGAAGCCGAAACAGGTTTCGACTAATTTTGGATTGGCTACCTAATGCACTTAGTTCAGTTAATTCATACCCGCTATTTCAACCTAGGATAGATGTGTGACCAAACTAAACTAAACCTTTTTTACACCTCCACACAGCGCCCATCAGCTCACAGGAACTTGATGAGAGAGGTCGGAGACATTTTTATGTGCTCTAAAATAAAATAAAGGACAATTAAGAACAGACCGAGAGGAGAACTAAGTAGATCAAGAGGCTCCAAGAAAATAAAATCAAGAAGGAATTTGGATCTGCTGGAGTCAACAGCCTTGGTCAGCAGCATCCATGATTTTTGAGTCGCCGTATAGTCGCCAAGTCGTTGCGGCATGGCTGAATCGCGCAGGCGACTTGACTCACGGAGCAAGTCGCGCGACTTTTTGGCTCGCCAGCGACTATACATGGATTTTAGAGAGTTGCCAAGTCGTTGCGCCGGTCTGTCTCGCTAGATTTCAGAGAGAAAAGGATGAATGGGAGAGAAAGGGCAGAGCTCAGGAGGAGAGGCTCGAGCCGCCGCCGCTCCTCACCGGCGGCGCAGAAGGAGATGGTTGGATGGGAGGGGTTCGAGCCGCCGCCACTCCTCGCCGGCGGCGCAGAGGGAGGAGAGGCTCGAGCCGCCACCGCTCCTCACCGGCGGCGCAGAAGGAGATGGTTGGAGGGGAGGGGTTCGAGCCACCGCCACTCCTCGCCGGCGGCGCAGAGGAAGGAGAGGGTTCAAGGAGAAAGGCTGCGTGTGGGAGTGCCTGGCGGCGGTTGGAGGTTTCACGTGATGGGGACACGGAGTGCTTAGGTTTAGCGATTGGGCTAGTCTGGGAGTGGTTTAGTTGGGCCGTGCTGGCCTGGCCGGCCTGGCTGCGATCAATTTTACTCATATATGGCATTAATGGGCTATGCCAGGAGAGAATCATGTGCAGGTGTGTTCTTTCTACTGCTGGGACGACTTGGGGCGACTAATCAAGCCAAGTCGTTGACTCAAGCCAGCAAGTCACTAGTCGCAGCCATGGCGACTTGACTTGACTCGGCGACTCAAAACTCATGGCAGCATCGCTGGCATAGCAGGATGCAGAGCCTTGCAAAGCGGCAGAGAGGCTCGAACCTCCCCTTGTATCCTGATATCCTACCTTCAGACTCCATGCTTCCCTCATCTTCCTAAGAACAAAACACGGTTAATCTAGCATTAGTTACACAAATATAATGTAATTCATGATCCATGACCAAGAGATGCATCCAAACAAAAGGTTGACGTGCGTACCTATTGAAGACGTGGACACAGCGCCTATGCCCTGTAGGTGGTCAAAGAAGCACACGCATCGGAGCTGCTGACAATTTGATATAGCATTTTAATAAAGGTGTTGAGATGTAGACTAAAAAAGGATATAGCAAAGTCAATTCTAAATGTTGGACTAATAGGAGCTAGCGAAATCGAACCCTGGACTTCAAATACAAGAAAATTAGCACCGTAGACTTAAGTCTATCCTGAACCGTTGACTTGTTTGGCGTGGTAGGGAAGGGATGAACCCAACCACCGACGATGTGGACCCATGTATCATATCCATGTTCTTCCTCAATCTCTCTGACAACAATCCAATTAACAGAACATATTACTGTAGCTTTTCTTTTGTCGTTGTTGTTGGTCGTTTAAGCACAGTGAATGCGGCTCTTATAGTGTAGATCTGAACTTAGTTGAAACTAACTGAAAATCAAACCAAACCAACATGTCGCGCGCCGCAAAGGCAAAACTACACAATCTATCTGTACTTTCTACACCCAGACAGAGGTTCGAGCGGATCTTGGAAGAGCAGTAATACAACAGGAGGAGCAAAAACACAAAACAAAATGACTCACGATCGTCAACTTGTAGTACATACCTGATAGCAGTGGAGAGCAGGCTGCAGACTAAAGAAGATATGGATTGTATTCTGAAATGAGCAATGAAGCGCTCTAGTGATTGGTGTCCTGGTCCTGGTGTATATACAGGGAAGCCGCAGAGGAGGACACGTCCTCGTCGGAAGGGGCACCGGCCGCGGCGGTTTCTTCGATTCTTGCAGTCGTGACGCCTTAGGAGGGGATGGGGACTCCGAAGTCCGGCTCGATGTTGCGGATCTCGCCGACGCGAGGCTGTGTGGCAAGGTGGGGGCATGGTGGGATGGGAGGAGGAAGGGTGACATCAGCCTTCCCTTATCGCTGCTACGTGGATATTTGCTTAGTTGGAGGGAAGAGAACTAAAAAAGATAAGATTGTCTACCCTTAGCTAAGAGATGATCTCTTAAAAATAAGAGAAGGCTATTTTCTTGGTTGTATCATATATCTTTTCTTAGCAAATCAATTTCTTACTAAAAATAGTTAATTCTCATTAATTAGTAGAAATGACACTAAAAGATAATGCATTGTATAAATTATATATTGTTTTCTCTAAATAATATGGAGGGCTAAGAGAAGACATGTCTTTTCTACTATTGTACATGTCTTTAGGGTTGCGCTCTGAAGTAGTAGACAACTTAACGAAAATTTCGCCTCCCCGCGCGCTCGCTTTTGGCTTTTCCAGTTATCTCCACACGCGACGGCTTGTCCAAAAGCTCACGACAAATTAACGGAACGTGACAGATAAATGGGCTAAAGGGCCGCAAAACAAAATCCATGGCGTTTTCTACGACGAATTGCCTGTATTGTCATAGATATATGGGATTTTCAGGGCCTCGGCTAGGCCGTGACATTTTGGCCAAAGCGTCATGGATCTATGACGAAATTCGCGACAAATTTTCGATCGTCACGTGAAAAACGTCACGGATTGACCAAAATCCTGTAGTGAAGTAGCTTGAAAAGCCATTTACCTAGAAGCACAATATTTTTAACATGCATATCGTGTATGCCAAGTCCCCTATGTCCCTTTAGGTGCCAAACCACATTCTATTTGGCTATTCCATTTTTTCACTATATCATTGCTAAAAGAATTTTGAACAAAAATAATCTATCTTGTTCAAGACACCTTTTGATAATTGGAAAAACAAGATCATATGCAGTACCATATTAGTGAGTACTTAATTTATGAGGACAAGTCTTCCCCCGAGAAATAGTAATTTACCTTTCAAAGTATTAAGATGTTTTTGAAGTCTTTTCTTAACGAGTTTCCATTCAGCATTTGTGAGACGCCGATAATGTATAGAAATTCTCAAATAGTTGATTGGAAATTTCTCATGCCCACAACCGAATAACTCAGCATATAGGTGGGTCTCGTTTTTAGCCTCGCCAAAACAATACAAGTCACTCTTATGAAAATTTATTTTCAATCTGAAAAGTTGCTCAAAAAAGCTAATAATATCCATTTCAGATCCTTCGCTTTCTCCAAATCGTGTTCCATAAATAAGATTGTATCGTCAGCATATTAAATAATAAAGAGTCTTTCATCAACAAGATGTGAAACTAATCCTTCAATCTAGCCATCAGCCTTTGCTCTCTCGATAAGGATTGCTAACATGTCTGCCACTATATTAAATATTATTGACGGTAGTGGATCTCCCTGTCTCAATCCTTAGTCTGAAAATAATTGCAAGTGTCATCATTGAATATTATAGCAACACTATCTACAAACACAAAGGGTTATATGAGAACACATCAGTCATCTGAAAAGCCTTTAATACAGAGTGTTTGCTGAAGGAAAGACCAATTAACTTTATCATACGTCTTTCAAAATTAATTTTGAACAATACTCCATTTTATTTCTTGTAGTGTAGTTCATGAATTGTTTCATGCAGGATTACTACCTCATCAAGAAGTTTCTTCCTTGCTTAAATGCAGTTTGAGAAGGACGTACAACATGATCGGCCACAGAATTCAGTCTAATCGTAGCAACTTGCGTGAATATTATAAAGCTAATATTAAGAAGACACATGGAACGATTTTGTTGTATATGTTATGCGTAAATAACTTTAGGCAATAAATAATGTTGCAAAAATTGAATCTAAAAAGATCCAATTCACTGACGTGCAGAAACCCAAACAAATTCATCAAATTCTCCTTTATAACATCTTATAAATTTTGATAAAATTCTACGGGGAAGCCATCAAGACATGTCGCCTTGTTATGTTTCATTTAGAAAATAACCTTTTTGACCTCCTCCTCTGTATAAATGAGAAGTTATAAACTTATTTTCCTCATCTGAAACCTGGGGAATGTCCGTAGTTTGGGACTCATCCATAGTAAAATAATTTTCCAGAGGTGTCCCATGTTGGGCCACCTAGAGATAAAACAAAAATTTCTCATACGCGGTACAACCTAGATCTTAGCCAGGGTAGAAGGCCACGAGGATTACCGCTAAACGTGTAGTTGTGGATTATTGATGAAGCACGTCACTTGATGTAGTACAGCCCTCACGATCCGATCCAATCCATGATCAACAAAGTGATAATCGTACAATATTACTGTCGGTATCCACACGTATGAGGAGGAGTGCCGACAGTGGACTGCTAGCACTACAAAAATCTAGACGGTCCATCACGTTCTAATTTTGTCATTGATAAGAGGCAAAATGTTTTAGATGGCCATCTGTAACGAATTCTTCAATGAAAAAAGATCATGAACCCCACGTCATAATTTGATCTATGATTTTTTCTGTCTGAAGACGTTACGACCGTTTGTGACGTTTCTGCAATTTCATCATGGACAACGAGACCGGACCGGCCTAGTCCCGATTGTCCATGACGTTTTTATTTCATTATGGGCAATGCCACGTAGTAGACGACACCGTGAGCTACCGTTAGCGACGTCTGGTGACGTCACGAGGGTTGTTAATGATGCCATTCCTATCGGGACGTTTTTTCATCATGGCTTGATTCTGTTACTGCCACTTCATTACGTCATCACATCGTCCATGACGTCATGCTAGCCGTGACGAATTTCATTTTGTCGCAACATGCCGCCGATAGGTAGATATGTGATCCATTTAAATAATAACACGTGGATAAATTATAGGGCAAGACATGGACCAATCAGCGCGAGATACGTATAGGACATGTATTGTCTAGGCAAAAGCGATGATGTCATCACTTTCGTGATGTTACTATTTCGACATGGTGGGAAACCAGCCTACGCACGCTACGTAGACGACTAACCATGACAGAAATATTTCGTAAATAAACAATCACGACGTTTATAGGCTTAAAATATAGAATTTGACAAAAATATCAAGACAAATGTTTCACTTCAGAGAAATGAATACCAGTCTCAAATAAGACATAAAAAGGTTTAACTCATGCCTAACAAATTTCCATAGATTCACCAAAATTGCATGTTCTGGTTCGGACAACTGAGCTGACACTTATTATATTTCTTCCTTAGGTCTTCTTGTTTCTTCCGCATTATTTGTAGTTCTTCCAAATACTTCAACATATCTGGCCAGATTGGCGCAGTGTAATCTAGCAGGCGTCATGCTGGTGGTGAACAGGATGGCGGCAGGGCACGGGAGCCGATGTTTGGCGGCGATTGTGGCAGAGACGGGCGGCCTCAAACCCTAGATTTGGGCCCTTTGAGCCCAACCTGTGTTAGGGTGTGCTTGCTCGCGCTCAGGTCGTCACCATGGCTGGTCTGGGGAACTCCTCGAGTCAGGGGGAACGACGATGCCACTGTGTCTACAACAGCGTGGTTGTGGGAGCTTCACGGACCCTCTCTGGGCCCAGCCGGGCCTAGTTGGTCTGGTATGCTCCTGCGGCTGCGTCCGGTCTTCTACTACTATGGCGGTGGAGGTTGGTCCCTCCCACATGGCAGCGGAGCCCTATCCCACGTCTTCGACGGGTTCTTCTCGGGTCGGCCAACCTCATAGTGTTTACCATGGTGAGGTGCCGATGATGACTGCAAGACTATTTGGCGCATGTTGGTGGGCGGCAAGTGTGGTGGAGTGCAATGATTGGATGGGGTGGTGGTTCTTTGAGGGTCGGCAGAAATTCTTGCCGTCTAGGCTGGCTCCAACGCGGTGACATCTTCGGGTGCTGCCATCCTACTTGATGGGCGCCATATGTACCCTCTTCCTACTCCCCTACGTGTACCGGGAGAAATCCTAGGAGAAGTCTGGGCAGCAGCGTCGTCACCGCCGCACTCCTGCTTGAAGGTGTTGCTTGGTACACGTCAATTCAGAGACATAGGAGCGTGGTGGGACTTCTCTGGAGGGTGCAGCGGTTGCGAGTCATCGTCGTTTGTCTATCTAACGCTGTTATGCATTAGTTTCTCTTTCGTTTTTTTGTATTTTCTTTTGGGCTTCTTTTGTGTTGTCGTCTGATGACCCACAAGTATAGCGGGTGTATCGCAGTATTTTCGATAAGTAAGAGTGTCAAACCCAACGAAGAGCAGAAGGTGCTGGCTAGTGGTATGGATCAGGAATTCTCTGCAAATACTTAGCAAACAGATTTTTAGGGGTTTTCGATAAAGTAAGTAAACAAAGTACGAGTAAAGTGGCCCAATCCTTTATGCAGCAAAGGACAAGCCGGTTGTATTTCTATAGATGACCAAACGTTCTCGAGGACACATGGGAAGACTGTCAAGTGCTTTCGCTTCATATAGTCGATTAATCTTCTCTAGCTTGCTAAGTGCTGTGTGGGTGAACCTGTGCTAATGTACTGTCCCATCCAAGACTTAATACATACTTGTGATTAAACCCCCTTGCAAACATCCATAAGTACAAGAAGGTAATTAAGGTAGAAACCTAACCACAGCTTTAAACTCTAAGACCCTTACGTCCCTTGTGCACTGGTTTCCTAACGGGGGTTCAGGTTTCTGTCACTCTGGCAACCCCTACGATTAGTAGCCAAATACACAATGCATTCCCCTAGGCCCATATAGGTGAAGTGTCATGTAGTCGACGTTCACATGACACCACTAGAAGAAGTACACCACAACTTAAATAATAATCTATTGAATCTTTCTCAACGCAACTCCACTACTAACAACAAGACTTCTCCCATGTCCTCAAGAACAAAACGAACTACTCACAAGACATCATATGGATCATGATCAGAGATGGAATAATGATGTATAACAATCTGAACATAAATAATAATTCAATGGTTCACTCAATAGCATCAACTACAAAGAGTAATCAACACCGGGAAAGTTTCCCCTATGAACTATAGCAAGATTCAACGCAATTGTTACAGCAATATGGAGATGGTGATGAGGGTGCTGATGGTGATGATGATGGTGGTGATGATGATGATCCCGATGAAGTCCAGCTTGATGGTGGTGTTGATGGCGACGATCTCCCCTCTCCGAGAAGGAATTCCCCTGGCAGAAATCTGTCTGCCGGAGAGATCTTTCTCTCTCAGTGTTTTCCGCCCTGCAGAGGTGGCGGAATCTTTCTATGGTCGCTCTTCGAGTCTTAGGGTTTCGGGAGGAAGATATACGCCAGAGGAGAGAGGCTGGAGTGGGCCAGGGTGGCCACACCACTCCTTGGCGTGGCCTAGGCCTACCCGCGCCATGGGGTGGTGTGGGCCCCCTATGGCCCACCTCCACTCCATCTTCTGGCATCTTGAGTCTTCTAGAAGAATATAATTTTCCGTATATTTTTCCGGATTTTCTGATCTTCGCGAATTTTGCCTCCAAACAACACATTTTCCATCAGAATCCTGACTGCAGCGGTCCATGCGCCAAAAGTCATCAACCATGCAAAAACAGATGAAATAACATAAGTATCACCTCTCAATACGAAATATGTCAATGAATAATAGTGAATTAAGACATAGAATAGTGATACAAATGGACGTATCAACTCCCCCCAAGCTTAGACTTCGCTTGTCCCCAAGCGAAACTGAGCTCAATAAACATGACTTTAAGTTTATGGAGTGAAGAGTCGATAAAAGAATACGGACAAGAAGCATCATATTCATCAAATACATAGATCATAATAGAAGACAACTCACTATTATACAACTCAACTTGCAATGCGTAAAGGAAACACAATAAAGATACATAAAGTGAATCATAATTGGTAATGGCAAACTTAGCTCTTGGTCGCAGAATAGTTGATAATTTGCTGGAGTTCACAAATAGCTGGTTTTCCAAAGAAAGCTTTCAAGATAGTAAACATCAAGATAAGAGCAATGTGCAAAACAAGGAACATAAAAAACATGAATGCATAAATCATCGTATGAATGAATGAAACACATCAACTCAAAATACTTGCCGAGATAGAAGGGAATAGGTTTACTGACTCAACTACAAAGTAAAAGAAAGGGCCCTTCAAAGAGGGAAGCAGGGATTACAAGTCTCATAAAGAGCTCCCAAAAATCATGATACTTACTAGCTTTCAGCTCTCATTGCCCCTATCATAGGCATATTTAGGTGATTAAGGTTAAAGTGACACAACTAAGAGGATATGCTTAACAAGTTATAAGTTGAAATCTCAAGCCCCTTACTTATGAGTACCGATCCTCATGCTACTCAACTTCAGTCACGAGCAAGCTCTTGTCATTGTAAATACATGTGTATCATCGAGAACCGCCAATGGGGTACCCCTTGCACATGACACATGAGCTATCCCATAATCAAAATGACAAGGCAAGCAGACAGTGAGCATCTCAGCGATCTTTTTATTTGCTATTTGCATAGGTTTTTATTGAGGATGCTTCATATAATGCTCACTATAGTTATGCTGCAAGTTTCCACCATGATTAGGCATGGCTTAGGCTAGCAGCCCAGGCGTTTCTCTAACACACATATAAACTCCATGATCTTACAAGTTCCACTTTTATTTCACACCGCCGGGATCCATAAGCAAAAGAACATGATATCAACTAGGTACAAAGTACCAAATGAAGTCTTGAAAGCGGTCCCCATGATACATGGTTCGGCTAACTTCAACTCATAAAGCGCAAGCATATACGCAACAAAGAAGGACCCAATGGTTCAAGTTTATTAAATGCAAGAAAGTAAAGTGTGCCATCAAGTTCGTGAGAGCTTTAATCACTAAATTTCACATAACAAGTTTAATTTTGGAGGTAGATAAAACAAGAATTTACTTGGAATAGCAATAATGCTATTAGGTAGGTATGGTGGACACAAATGGCAAAGGTTTTGGTTTAAAGGAAGTGGATGCACGAGAAGAATTTCCTCTCAGTACAGGTTTTTGGCTAGCAAGGCTGGGTAGCAAGTATAAGAGTTGAAGGAAACAAACAAACATACAAATGGTAAAGACAAACATGCAATTTTCCTTGGAATCACAAAAGATCTTAACTAGAGAAAACTAGACTTATGAGCAAATCAAGAAAGAAAGATGATGAAATTATTTTTCTCTAGAGTACTTATATCTTTTTATTTTCAACTCTCAAAAAGGGTGTTGCTATTGACCGAGCCAGGTTTGCCAAAACCAACTGAATTAACTCAATGATCCCAAAGTGCTACCAATACTAACAACAAGATCAATCATATAACCACGAATTGAAAACTATCATAAGCTATGCAAAAGAGTGAATGATAGAACTTCTCATTAGTACTCCATAATGGAAACTCACACCAAGGGATACAAATCTAACGAGAGAGGGGACACTTCCATAATGCAAACCATACTACAAAATAACTCCTCTATTCATGATATGACTCTACTAATAAGCTAAAAAGATAGAAGATAGTGATATGATACCGCGGCACTCCCCCAAGCTTGGAACAAACCAAGGGGATGCCAAACCTGATGACGAATTACTCCTTAGGTGGTGGCGGTATCCTCTTGATGAGCTCCTTGATCAGTTTCCCAAGGTCCTCAATCTCGAAGGTGAGAGTGCGAATCAATTCCGAGTTATGCTCAATGCGGCTCATGATCATGTCGTGAGAATCCTAGCTCTTGCTATTCTTTCCCCACTCTTCCTCCTTGAAGTCTTCTTTTCCTGCATGGTTAGAACGAGGCAAATCCCAATTGGAGGGTAATTTCTCCTTGGGCATATTCTGGTATTGATGCTCATGGATAAGAGTGTGGAAAGGATTCTTGGTGCTCGGAGAAGGTGTCCTTGGTGCCAAACAGTGACGAGGAGCTTTCCCCCCAGTCTGCATCCATGCAGTCCTTCTGATCCTGGCAGGGTTCGCCACCACTCCAATGCTTGCAATGGTAGTGCCGGTGTGTTTTGCCTCCTCTTCACTTTCACTCTTGATCTCTTTCTCCTTCCCGGTGTCTTGGAGGTCTTCCTCCATAGGTTCCTTCCCTTTATCCTTGGCGGACATCATTGTGCTTCTAAACCTTCAAAGAGTATGTCCTGGCAGAAACAGATCGGAACAAAAACATGACGAAAACACAATATACGAACCTCGGGGGATCCGGGGGGTTATATATTACGAAGTTTCACTTCAAAAGGAAGGTACTGGGAGAAAACGGGTCGGAGACGGAGTCCTGGGCGGCCTCACCACCTGGTGGCGCGGCTAGGGTGGGCCCACGCCATGGGGTGGTGTGGGCCACCCTGGCTCCGGTTCCGTCCCTTTTTCGCTTCATAGCTTTCCTTATTGACTGAAAACTGCAAAAATATAGTTGGATTGTATTTTCGCGGAACTTTTCTTACCAGAACTGTTACCTAGTTGGAAACGGACTCTGCAAGTCTCTGAATTTGTTATTGAGTGGATCCTTCCGGAGTCATCACTTGAATATCATCAATATCTTCATCTTCATATACTTATTAGTCGAGTCATAAAACCTTTCTCTTCCTTGTTACACCACTATCTCCACTTCCTGGAAATTTCTTTCACACAACACTTCACATAGTTCTTATTAGCAACATTAGTATAAGTGAAGTGATAAAACCTTTTGAGTCCAACTTCGACTGAAAACCATCAAAACAAAAGTTACTGTAGCAAATCCTTTCGAAAACCCAAAAAGAATTCAAAAAGGAAATCGAATAAAGAAGCAAATGCAAGATTGGCAAAATCTGTCAAAACAGACCAGCAGGTAAAGATCAATTTTTTCGAAAATCTTCTGTTGCTCAAATCAAAAACTGCAAAACTAACGAAAGTTAAATAACAACCTGGGGCAGAAGCACAAACAATTACAGCTCAATCCGATATACAGAGATCTCTCACGAATTTTTACGGTGAAGCACAAAAATCTGTTTCGGGACAGCAACTTCCCCAAATCTTACTTCTCTCTCATTAGAGGTTGATCTTGACACAAAAACCAAACAAAACGGATAAGGAGCGGTTATTACCGAAGTAATAACTTCCAAGACTCAAAGAAACAAAAACAAACTGAAAGCAAAAACAAATTGGGTTGTCTCCCATAAAGCGCTTTCTTTATAGCCATTAAGATGGGCATGATAATTTTGAAGAAGCTCTCATAGGGATATGATTTGAAGTGAAAGAGAGCATTAAGAAGCAAAAACACACGCACATTTAAGTCTAACCCACTTCCTATGCAAGGGAATTTTGTAAACAAACAAGTTATTGGAACCAAAGGCAACTTGCATAAGAAGGCAAAAGAAATGCAACATAAAAACTTTCAGCATAAAACGAGGAAACTTGATATTATTGAGATGCACAAGAACACTTTTCCCTCTCTCATAATAGCTTTAAGTATCATGCATAAAATTAACAATATAGCTATCACAAGGACTATCATAGCAATGGTCACTTATTCTAACAGAAAACATAGGAATACTAGCTCTCATAACACTACTATGTGAAACAATATTAGAGGTATCCTTACAAAGGATAGTGTGTCCCTCTTTTTCATATTTAGCAACAAAGTCTTTCATATTTGCTACAATAGGTTCATCAATCATTTGTTTATCAGGTTCAGCAGCCCTACTCATACTTTCATTAACCATACTAGCTATCATAGAATGCTCCTTTACCTTAACTGGGAAAGGCATTTTCTCAATATAAGGTTTAGGTAAAACATGACTAGCAGTATAAACTTCAGTATTTCTTGCAGGAACACTCTTAGCAATATCTTTATAAGGTTCATGATACTTATTCTACTTCTTTTTAGGCACTTCAATATAAGAAGCAAAAGCCTTAAAATAAGAAGCAATAGCTTGAGAGTCTAGACCATAAGCATTTTTAATATTTTGAAAGTCATCAGTTCACATAAAAGATTCAATGCATTCATAATCATATTTTATACCTGACTTTCTACCTTTGTCATTCTTCCAAGCTTCAGCATTGTCTTGAATACGGTCCAGAAGGTCCCATTTAACTTCTTCTTCCATGCGAGTGAATGATCCAACACAAGAAGCATCCAATAAATCCTTGTCATGTAGAGGGAGCCTTGCATAAAAGTTATTGATAATAATATTGTTGGGGAGCTCATGAATGGGACATTTGAGCATTAGTAACTTCAATCTCCCCCAAGCTTGAGCAGTACTCTCTCCATCAAGAGGCCAAAAGTTGTATATTTGATTCCGATCTTTATGAATTTCACTAGGAGGATAAAACTTTGAATAAAAGAGAGACACTATTTCCTCCCATTCCAGAGCTTGACCATTCTTCAGCAGCTTATACCATTCCACAGGTCTTCCTTTCAGTGATAATGAGAATAACTTCTTCTTAACTTGATCTGTAGTAATACCCGCACACTTGAACAACCCGCATAATTCGTGTATAAAGAGCAAATGATCACCGGGATGGACAGTTCCATCCCCAACATAGTAGTTATCCATAACACGATCAATAATTCTTGTAGGTATTTTGAAAACATCTTTCTCAGTAGGTGGTGGCTTATCTACTACCTTAGTAGTGGTAGTAGCATTACCAAATAAGAAACTTAGCGAATTATCCATAACGAAAATAAAGCAACTAGCAGAAGTAAACAATACTCACAGTAGAAGTTTCCTTTACCAGTTCCACTGTCCAATAGCGCTTCACTCCCGGGCAACGGCGCTAGAAAATAGTCTTGATGACCCACAAGTGTAGGGGGTGTATCGCAGTATTTTCGATAAGTAAGAGTTTCGGTGCTGGCTAGTGGTATGGATCAGGAATTCTCTGCAAATACTTAGCAAACGGATTTTTAGGGGTTTTCGATAAAGCAAGTAAACAAAGTATGAGTAAATAAAAGACAGTAAGAATGAATGCAGCAAGTGGCCCAATCCTTTATGCAGCAAAGGACAAGCCGGTTGTATTTCTATAGATGACCAAACGTTCTCGAGGACACATGGGAAGACTGTCAAGTGCTTTCGCTTCATATAGTCGATTAATCTTCTCTAGCTTGCTAAGTGCTGTGTGGGTGAACCTGTGCTAATGTACTGTCCCATCCAAGACTTAATACATACTTGTGATTAAACCCCCTTGCAAACATCCGTAAGTACAAGAAGGTAATTAAGGTAGAAACCTAACCACAGCTTTAAACTCTAAGACCCTGACGTCCCTTGTGCATTGGTTTCCTAATGGGGGTTCAGGTTTCTGTCACTCTGGCAACCGCTACGATTAGTAGCCAAATACACAATGCATTCCCCTAGGCCCATATAGGTGAAGTGTCATGTAGTCGACGTTCACATGACACCACTAGAAGAAGTACATCACAACTTAAATAACAATCTATTGAATCTTTCTCAACGCAACTCCACTACTAACAACAAGACTTCTCCCATGTCCTCAAGAACAAAACGAACTACTCACAAGACATCATATGGATCATGATCAGAGATGGAATAATGATGTATAACAATCTGAACATAAATAATAATTCAATGGTTCACTCAATAGCATCAACTACAAAGAGTAATCAACACCGGGAAAGTTTCCCCTATGAACTATAGCAAGATTCAACGCAATTGTTACAGCAGATGGTGGTGGTGATGATGATGATGATCCCGATGAAGTCCAGCTTGATGGTGGTGTGATGGCGACGATCTCCCCTCTCCGGGAAGGAATTCCCCTGGCAGAAATCTGTCTGCCAGAGAGATCTTTCTCTCTCGGTGTTTTCCACCCTGCAGAGGTGCCGGAATCTTTCTGTGGTCGCTCTTCGAGTCTTAGGGTTTCGGGAGGAAGATATACGCCAGAGGGGAGAGGCTGGAGTGGGCCAGGGTGGCCACACCACTCCCTGGCGCGGCCTAGGCCTGCCCGCGCCATGGGGTGGTGTGGGCCCCCTGTGGCCCACCTCCACTCCATCTTCTGGCATCTTGAGTCTTCTAGAAGAATAGAATTTTCCGTATATTTTTCCGGATTTTCCGATCTTCGCGAATTTTGCCTCCAAACAACACATTTTCCATCAGTATCCTGACTACAGCGGTCCATGCTCCAAAAGTCATCAACCATGCAAAAACAGATGAAATAACATAAGTATCACCTCTCAATACGAAATATATCAATGAATAATAGTGAATTAAGACATAGAATAGTGATGCAAAATGGACGTATCATCGGCCCCAACAATGATCTCAATAGTTGTATCGTGTGGTTGATTAATATAGAGGGGTGAATACTTGATTCGAGAATAGATGAAACAACAAAGTTTCACTGATCCTGGCTTTTATATTGGTCAATAGACTCAACCAGTTGCGTCAACAAAGTATGGCGGTTGCATGAGTTATTTTCCCCTTTGGGTTGTGGGCGAGCTGAATCTAGTTGCACTTACAATACATTTGTTCCTCTGTTCCATAAATCTCGAATCAAGCTTTCGCCATGCTATATTAATATAGCAACCAACCGATACACGCGAGTCTGAGCTGGGACAAACAGCACAACCAAGCCCAAAAAAGAAAGAGAAACGAAAGAGAAACAAACGCCGACACTAGCAGATCGATGAAAGCTAAGATGATCCGCAACCATTGCACCCTCCAGAGAAGTTCCACCATGAACCTAGCACGCCAAAGTGCCGCGTAACAAGCAACACCTTCAAGAAGGACTGCGATGATGACAATGTTGTTGCCTAGACAAGGCCTAGGGTTTCATCCGATGCATGGAGGGGAATGGAGAGGGGATACACCTGACGCCCTTTAGGAAGGATAGTGACACCCGCAGGCATCACCGCGTCGATGTCGAATGAGCCGGCAGGGATTTCTCCCAGACCCCAAAACAACACACCCTCGCCACTGCGAAGCGCTGCGCCAGACTTGCCGCCCACAAGCACGCGCGACCATGGTCTTGCGGTCATCTTTGTCATCTCACCGCAGCACCAGAAACGAGACCGACCGACCCAGATAACACATCAGACAAAGGATGATAGACCAGGAGCCAACCGGGAGGGAACAACCTCGACCGCCGAAGGCGGTAGCTAACCGGATGTAGCAGCCGGGGCAAACCAGGCTCAACAAGGAGCGGTAGAGCATCAACAAGTGGGAGGGACCGACCTCCACCATCAATGGCGGTAGCCGACCGGATGCATCAGCAGGGGCAAGCCTGGCACGGCTGGGTCCCGAAGGGTCCCGTAAAGCCATCATAGTGCAGCATGCGTTCCATTGTCACCGCCACCCCCGACAACAGGCCTAGCCGGCCCCCGAGAGGACCCGCAAAGCCCCACCGCCACACTGCAGCAGGGGCGACGCCGGCGGAACCACCCCAAGTCAGCGTCTTCCATGGGCCGTCGGAGGACCAACCGAACCGAGCTAGCCCGCCTCAGACCTAGATCCAGCCCACATGGCCCAGATCTGGGCCTCAAGAGCACAACCGGTCGCCTTGGCCAGCACCTCACCCTGGGGGAGGCGCCCCTGTCTCCTCTCCGCCCAGCATGACCATCCGCTAGCCAAGACGCACCGCCACAGGCTGCTGCCGCCCGCGCTAGCACCACCTCCACACGGGGAGAGCCGAGCCTCCGCCGCCGGACCTGCACAAGCACCGCCCGGACGGCGCCCTCCGGCGACGACGGGAGAGAAGGAGGAGGTGGGTGGGGGGGGGGGGTGAGGAGAGGCGGCGGTGGGGGAGCCCCGGCCGCCGTGTGCGGGGGCGGCGACTCGGGGGGAGAGGAGGGGGTCGGGGGAACTGGTTCGGCAGCCAATACTCTTGGGTGTTTTAAGTTGAAATTTGAACTAAAACAACGACAAGAACTATGTAACACAAAGTATGTTTAAGAAATGTACTCGATTTAATATTTCTATTTCAATAGTCTAAGCCTCCCATCCGGCTTTTAAATTTCTTCTACTGAATGTGTACATATAGAGAAGTAATTTTATTTACTTGCAACAACATGTCTCACTCAGCATATTTCGCCATTTCCGTTATTTATCTAAATTAAGACAACACTCCGTCATCTCATTATGTAACTCACTGTTGAGCATGGGTTTCTCTATTATCGAGCTCAGTCCGGACATGGATGCCATTGTTCTTTAGAAAGCTGGAGTACCAATGGGCCGAGAGCCTGGCTTGTCGTGGCCGCGCCTCGTCTTCGAAGTCGACACGGTGCAGGCCGTAGCCTGACTGGTACCCTCCTAGGAACTCGAAGATGTCCAAGAAGTTCCATGCGAAGTACCCTTTCACATTGGCTCCATTTCTGCAGAGCAAAACTGCATTATATATGTAACAGGCGTGATTGCTTGCTGCCGCATGCTTGGTGAATCTTTCTGAACAACTGACCTTAATGCAGTCAGAGTGCCCCCTATGTAGCTCTTCAAGTATTCGACCCTGTCAGTGTCGACGAGAGTGTCATTGCTAGATGCTTTACCTGTGGAGAGGAAGAAAATCGCAGAACAGAGAAGTATTGCATCAAACATGATGACTAGCAGCAGTTATGTACTGATATATGTACATAAATATAGAAAAACTTTTATCGTATTCGACTGAATATAAAATTTGGAGATCGTCATGATCCAAAGCTAGACCGACTTGCCATTCTCTTGGACATAAATGGGAAGTCCCCCATAGGTTTCTGTCAGATACTGCAGCACAAATTGTAATCCTTCTGGGTCGTCTGGATAAACAGATGGAAGATACTGCATTCAAAATAAAATGTTATATGTATTTGTGACAGCTCGTAAAATGGACACACTTAAAGTACATTTTTCAATTGTATGAGCTTCAACTGTGTATATTATCTATATTTTCAGTATTGGTTCAGGATTCCTAATCATTTTATCATGCATGTCCAAAAGAGCTGAAGCCAGTAGCATCTTTTACAGACAGTATTCGAAACTTTTACCTCACTAGTTTCCGGGTCAGTTCTAGATCCTGCATCACAGATACAAATATCCTGTCAGCAGTCAGACCATAAATTTTCACCAAGTAGTATATATGTTTCGAAAGGGAAGACAAACTATTTGAGCAGTACTTAGTGCATTTGTTACCACTTCAAAAAAAAATATTCCCACAATACATTGTGTTGTATAATTAATTAAATCCCCTGCTTTAGCTGCTAAAATCATGAGCTTACAAGCTATATGCCTATGTACTCCCTCCGTTTCAAAATATAAGATGTTATTTGGTTACCTCTCTGGTAAACTGACATATCTGCTGCATAGTCGCGGATACCTTCCTTTAGAGGACGATCGTTCACATAGACAGAATAGTAGTGATTTATTCCTATGAAATCAATAGCACCCTTAACAAATTCAGATTGACATTTTGTGAAGGATGGAAGGCGAGAACCAACGTTCGTCTTCATCACTTGTGGGTAATCTCCAAACACCAAGGGCTCTAGGGTCCTACAAAACAACACCGGTTCATCGGTTATCTCCATGTTTACTGCACATTCAATTGCAGAATACAGAAGTAAAGCTAAGAGTCAAGGAAATTGATTACCAGCCGAACATGAAGTCCTGATATCGTTTAGTTGCTTCTATATCCGCAGTAGAGTTTGTCAAAGGATAAGTCCAAAAGGAGTAAACATTTATGCCAACAACTCCCTTTTGCATGGCCTACATACAAATATTTTCTTATGAAATCTGGTGCACGGCCTACACCCAAGACTATCTTCATGAAGACAAAAATCTTTGCTTATGAAATGTGTTTGTGTAGTTCATGAAATCAAATGTTTAGTAATCAAAACATAATCCTATGCAAACAAATTGTAATGTTGGAACCACTGTAAATAAAGCACACATTTTTTATAAAGGACGTTTTCTATTAAACTCAGAAAGTCGCATCAAGTTGATGCAGGCATAAAGAGTTCATGTCTGGCCTCTGTAGATTCAGAATGCGCACCGCCTCAAAACACACTCACATTGAAGAAATAAAATACTTTTTTTCTGATTAATATTTAATATTACTGATGTTTCTGTATTTAATCCTAGATGACAACATGAATCCTAACATTTTACTTTTTTTTCGAAATGGAATCGTAACATTTTAATCTCTCAAAAAATTAAGTAATGTGCTGCCATGCTAGAGAGAAGGAGTTGCTGTTAACTTTGGGCACGAGATAACTCACTTGATATTTTTCTCTGTAAAGTCTAGTAGCTGATGCATGTGCCAGTATCATGTTATGAGCTGCTATGTACGGTTCCACTGTTGAGTTCCCCGCGGTACATTTTGTTACTCCAAAAGGTTCGGAGCAACGTCCAGGTGCAAATATTCCGCTATCGTAAGACCCGATTGGGCCGATATTAGGTTCGTCTAATGTAGTCCAGTAGGAAACCCTGTCTCCAAACTCTTTGAAACACACATCTGCAAACGCCGTGAAATCATCCCTACATTTAGCAGTGCGACCGGTGAGAAAACGAGGAAGCATTACTAGGAAAGTAGGAATCATATGATTAGTGTCACATCATTTTGCAGAGGCTACCTCCATGATCTAAATTGTAAAAATGGTTGATTATTTTCAGCTTTTAAGAAATTCCAGCGTTACAAAGGGAACATTATTGGAACTTACACAATTGTAGGGCTTAACCATCCTCCATACTCGTCATCCAAAACTTGTGGAAAATCGAGATGATAAAGCATCACATGTATCTGAATCCCTGAAGATGCACGAAGGCCATAGAGGTTCAGAAAGGGATGAAAGAACAAATTCATTTGCCAATCATGATAAATTTCACAGAATCTCATACACTCGTAGGAGTACTATACTGCTGAAAGATAAAAAGCTCTGTCAGTATGTTAACATTTATATATCCTAGGTTATGTGAAATAAGCTTACCATGTTTCACTAGCTCATCTATAAGGTTATTGTAGTACTGTAACCCTTTTGGATTTACAGCTCCCCTGCCATCTGCAAATGTCAAATTTGAAACCAAAGATCACACACCGTTTGAAACATTGTGGAGAACTTTTGTAGTAGTACTTGAAGGGAAAATATTGTGGAGATCTTTTGTAGTAGTACTTGGTATGAGCCTTGACCAAGAGATGGAGAATCTGTAAGCCTCTAGGTTAGTGTCAGCCATGAGCTTGACATCATCCTGAAGCAACAACGGGTGATCAATTTTCAGTTCCACGGAATGTTCAGAATATATAAGCTATAATCGTGATAATAACCTTGTACTTGTGGTACCCGTCAGAAGCGACGTCGCCTGTACTTTTGTCCGCAATTTTCCCTGTCAATCAGAGACAAATAATGTTTTTGGAATAACAGAAATGCCTTGCAGGCAAGGATTTATTTGATCAACAGAGGTGCACAAAATTCTCGAGTTGGTTACGTTAGTTACCAGCGTGAGTGAAGGTGTCCCATACGCTTGGGCTCCTGCCATCCTCAGCAACAGCACCCTCGTACTAGATGAAAAGCAGAGCAAAATCAAGCAGAGCAAGAGGAGTAGCAGCTGGAGCGAAGGCAGTTTAGAGTTACCTGGTACGCAGAGGTGGCGGCTCCGAAGACGAATTCCGGCGGGAAGTCGCTCCGTGTGAAGCTGAGAGCCGGAGCCGCGCCGTAGGCGGCGAGAAGCAGCAGCGACAGGGAGAAGAAGGCCATGGCTAAGTGGCAGACACTGCTGCTGCAACCAGAACCCTACGTTTTTGTCTGTACCTGTGTATGTGGCTCCTTCGCAGCAGATAAGGCGGCCTGGCTCAGAGTCAATGAAATAAAGGCGAGCAGGTTTTTCAAAATTACAGAACTGCTCGAACTGCATGGTCCATGATTATTTGGAGTTTTCTCGGAAGCAGACGGGTGAGACGAGTTTGGTATGGAAATGGACCTATCACGGATCACTGCGCTCGGCTCTATTGGCTGTCAGGCTGATCTCCAAGTACAACTCATGGGTGGCGCTCGGCTCTACTGGCGGCCAGGCTGATCTTCAAGTACGACTGATGATCTGTTCTGTTTGGTCTTTTTCTTGGATTCCGTGATGTGCTTGCACTCTCTCCTTTCTAAATTATAACTTACTTTAGCTTTTTTCTTTCTAAAACGCATGTATCTAGACGGCTTGTAATGCGTAAGTTCATGTCTTCGGTACCCGCAAAAAAAAAGGGTTCATGTCTTCAGACTTCAGGCACATGTATGAAGCTCTAAGAAGAAAGCACATCTATGAGAAGGGAGTACCTGAATTTGGTAGGGTGTGGAGGAGATGCGGCACGTCCGCAGGCATCAGGCACAACACAGCGGCAACAACTACCAGTCTAGGGGACCGGGATCAGGTGGGTGTTTATCCACCGTGGAGCGGATATGCAAATTTCAGAGAAAAAGTGTGATAAATATGCAAAAATCTCCTCCCCGCACCCTATCGAATAAAGTTCAGCAACAATGAAGCGGCACTGAGCGACGCAGGGAAATGAGAAAGGATTTTTTTTTAGCAACCGGGAGAAAGGGTTTGTCTAGCTACTTAGCTAGTTGTTATTGTGTTTGGGCTTTGGCTGCTCAAGACTAAGAGAAACTGGAGGTTGATAGGCTGCACGCCCTAGGCCCAATGTGAAGGCTATATAGATTAGCGTGAACAATAGTTTCCAGATCATAGGCCATGGCCCAGGTTGCCCGGGGGCCTGTCTCCACTCCTGGCGAGCTCTATAACTATGCCAAGTCTTCGGCCTCGCGGCCGGGCCTCCTCCTCATATGCATCTTTCCCGCACCTCTCGACTGGCGGTAGCTTGTTTTAATAAACAAAAAAAAAGACCGGCGGTAGCTCCGTCTGGTGGTGACGTCATCGGCTACGCGAACCTCACGAACGTAGACCGGCGGACATGCGGCGACGATCCGGACAACTACCAACAACAATCCGCATTCCAAGTATTGATCACCGTTGAAAACTCCGCAACAACGATCCGCATAGAGGTAAATACCCTCTCAGTCCTACAACTTGCAACCTGTGTGCATTTTAGTCCCATAATTTGCAAAGTGAGCAAAACTAATCTTACAACTTGTAACCCAGGAAGAGTTAAGTCCAATTTAACCAAATTTCAACAAGTTTGACCGACTTTGACCGTATTCATTCACATTTGCGCTGTCTAGAATATAGTTTGAAAAAATAGACCAGTTTAACCTCAAGAAAACAAGAAATTGTAGACCTCGCACGGACTGAACTGTACGCAGCACCGATTTGGAAACCGGCTGAACCAAAAATGGTTTTTCGTATTAAACACCAACGACCGGCTCATTCAGATAGGCGTTGTTAAAATTTTATTTAGCAAAGGTTAGTTTGAACGATAACGAGCAGCCCAGCTAGGAGACCGTGCCACTAACCAGTTGAGTCATACGTTGCTTCACACAAAAATCGAGAGACAAATGTATTTTGTACATACTAGGTACAACAGCCTCTAGAATTAAACAAACACAAAAACTAACGCCTTGCTTGTCTGCAGCTAGTACTAGGGTACCATTTGAAAGGCAAATTGCAGCTTGTTATCTCAATTATTATGCCAAATACAAGCGGGGACTATACCTTTCCACATAGCCAAAAAACTCTAGGCTCTCGCATCGCTCCCACAGTGACCGAGAGCCTCACGGTGTCGCCTCTTCCTCGACCCTCTCCAACCCCTTCCCTCCCCCTCGCCGTCGCCAGAGGGCGCCGTCAGGCAAAGCCCGTGCGCGCCGGCGGCGACGAGGCCTCTGTTCTCTCCTCGCGCGGTGGTGGCGGTGCGGGCCCCGCGGCCGGTGAGGCCGTCACAGTGGGCGTAGGGCGTGGAGCACCGGCTTCAGCGTGGTGGATATGTGGTCTGAGTGTGCCGCCTGTGGCGGAGGTGGCTTCCTGGAGAGGTTTCGGCGGCGGGTGGCGCGAGCTCGGACCTTGTGCGCAGGTGGTGGTTGCAGGAGTGGTGCGGCGCATCTAGCGGCTCGACGGGCGGTAGTGCTACGCACGTGCAACCCGACGTGGAGTGTTCCTGGCATGGTGATGGACGCTCGGCTCCACTTCTGGCCACTGTGAGTTTGAGCCGAGGCAGGGAACCTAGGATCCGTTCGAGCCCATCCCCCGTTGCTCTAAATCTGAGGGCCTCGACAACCATGGGGCTGCAGGTGGCCGACTTGGAAATTGGAGTTTCCTCCCGTATGGCCGTGGTAGTGCAGGGTGCGGCGGCTGGCCTGTACCCCCTGGTTGGCATCCGGTGTCCTCACGGCGGTGTTCCTCTATGCGGCAGTGTGCAGAGTTGGGTACGCCGGGACGGCGACCCTCGGTGGTAGGATTCCTGTTAGTTGGCGGGCGAACCATGGACTCTGGTGCTTGCTGGAGACCAAGGTCGTGATCACAGTGTGGTGTTCGGCGAGTTGCATGTTGTGGCTGTGATCCGAGTGTCATTCGTGGTGGTCTGGTTCCCAGTGTAGTTGGCGAAGAGTTTATGCTGAGGGGAAACCCTTGCCTGTTTGGGCCATGACGGCGACGTCCGCAAACATCGTCCCCTCCTGAAGGCGTCGTTGGGATAGTGACCCTTGCCACGACGTCCCGATAACCCTCACCTCCATTCTGGCTAATCCCATCTATCTTGACGTACATTGACTGCAGAATGGCGACAAGCGCCGACTGCAGCACGACGACGGTCCTCGCTGTGCTTGCGGTACTGCATTGCTAGCGGGATCGAGCCCCGAAGCGACGACACATACAATTGTGTGGTCATCATTGCGTGCCCGATATCCATTTTTACCGTGTCTTGTTTTTTAAGATATAAATTATTATATTTTTACATATAAGTGATGCGATAAGTAAATAATTGTCTATGCAAAATATTTCAAAATCACAGGTTTCGTTTGACATAATAATTTAGACAATGAGCTGCAATTTCCCTTCCAAAACGGACTGTAGCACTAGCTGCATGCCAGCAAGCCCGTTAGATTTTAAGTTTGTTTAATTCGGATACTGCTGTACACAGTATGTACAAATAACATGTATCTCTTTTTTCTGCGTGAAGGAAGCACAGCTGGGATCGTCATGGTAAAATCTCTAGTTAGTATGCTAGTTTTAGGTGCAGCGTTCGAATCCCAACTTTGGAAAATAACAGCGCCGACGCCCGTCGGCGTACTAGTCCGTAGGCGTAGCCAAGTATCCCGTCGGCGTAAAAATGGCCGTCGGCGTACACACTAGGCTGACGGTTAAATGGAGCCGTCGGTGCACGTGCCGTCGGTGCATGCCCGTGAGGCCTACTAGGCGCCCGTAACGGCCGTTAGCTCCAGCAGCTATACACCGACGGTGATGCCGTCGGCCAAGGTGGGCTCGCTGGGCCGCTTAGACGCATACGCCGACGGCAATGCCGTCGGCCCAGGTGGGCTCGCTGGGCTGCGTAGAGTTATACGCCGACGGCAATGCCGTCGGCCAAGATCCGCCCAGTGCCATATGGTCATCTCTACGCCGACGGCATTGCCGTCGGCATAGAGGCTGCCCAGTTTTATCTATTTGGTTATGTTTTGCTTCATTTCCTGCACATTTAAAACTCCCGCAATCCAGATTCTAGGCAGAGCATTCAAAACATACACCTAAAGCATTCAACACATAGATATAAAGGCAAACATAAAGTCATCATCATCAAAATATCATATAGGTACATGATAGGTAGATCATCCACATAGGTAGTATCGATACAAAAGTTTCCTACACATCCGGAGAGCTAGAGAGACCCATGTCTCCCCGCGTGAAGTCAGGAGTAGGACGACGTGGAGCAGCCGCCGTCGAACCAGCACCGGAAGAAGGAGGAGTAGCACCGCCACGACCGGTAGAAGGAGAAGCATCACCATCAGGAGTAGAAGCACCACCACCCAAAGCAGCAGCGGAAGCACCAGGAGAACCACGGCCGGTATGAACCGGTCTCATAGTGCGCAAGAAAGTCGACGAGGCGACTGCTCGACCAAAGGGTACCATGGTGGAACATCCCGCTCCCTACACGTTTGAGCCAGAGTTAGCAACCACCAAGACATAGTTGTGCGGTAATGACGTAGTTAGCAAATAATTTACCGGACTCCCTGAGTAGAAGCCCAAAGAAAATTCGTCCTTCGACGGGAAGATTGGCTGCACCCCCGGCCAAGCTGGCTGTGGCGGTAGCATATCCCGCTCCCTAGTGGCATAGAACTTCTCGTCAGCCTGCAAGAAAGTTTAGGTGTCAAGCATTGTAGAATTAAATATTTAAACTAGGGAAAGCGGGACTTGTCATCTTTTGCAAAAAAGGTTAAACCTTACAACATCTCGACACTCTGCCCACTCCTCGTAGGCAGCTGAGGCCTGCTTCCACTCCTCAAACACCACCACATGATCCATATGTGCGGCCTCATAGGCCATGTCCAAAGCCGGCTAAAATTTCAAAAATAATAAATCTCGTCAACTTAGCCACTCAGGAATAAATGTCAGAAAGAGGATGGAAATAAGAAAAACTTACATCGATGTTCGCTTGGGAAGGCCGTTGACGAGGCGGAATAGTGGGGTCGTCAGCGGTGAGGGTAGCCTTGACACGCGTGAGGCTCAAATCAGGAGTTCACAGCGTCACCCTATCGAGGACCTTCAAACGGCCGTGCTCTTGGCCGCGCCCCGCCACGACCAACGCTCTCGCATCGGTCTCCTCATACCTAGGGTCTTCCACCTCCGGGTGAAAAGCACTAAACGCCTCGAGGTAGGCTGGACCATCCACCTCGGCAGTGCCGTAGAAGCCAAGAAGCGAGGGTCGGGGCTCAGACAGATCGGGCTTCTTCATCTTCATCCTTTCCCAGACTTCATAGTCGGAAATAGGCCTCCCTAGCTTGGCCTCCTGCATCGCGGAAGAAATGTTTTGCATATCAAGTAGGAACATGAGGGGAAATAAATGGAGGTTGTTGCATGTATATGTATACCATTTTGGCCTTGAAGCGATTATGGTTGAGGTTTCCCGCACAATGTGTCCCCTCGGAGCCGCGGTTTGCCTTGTTCCGCTCGCTCAAGGCGTTGAACTCGGGGTCTTCCCCGCGCCACCTCGCTGTCAACGCCTCCCATGCGTCATTCTTACCATCACCCCACTCGGGCATAACCTGAAAAATCAATACTCATTTGAAGAAAGGATAATGCAATTGCAACTTAGCAACGACATAGAATCTCATTGACAATTTACTTACCCGGCGTAATCTTCCTGGGACAAGCTTGGTTGTACCTTCACATTCTCATGCTTTGGCACCTTCTTTCCCAACTTCTGGGAGCTATATAGATTGGCAGTGGTATGCTTCTGATTGTAGAACTGTTGCCGTGTCAACCTCGTACAAGCCCCCCGCAAAGTCTTGTCGGCCTTGTATTGCTCCTCTGGAAGCATCCTATAGAATCTCTTCAATCATGCATAAAAAATTGTGAACATAACTTGAAAAGTTAGCATGGGGGGTCATCAACTATGAAGAAAACTCGAAAAGTTTTCCTTACCCAAAACTTGGTGATCACGGCATCAGAAGCTTTCCCATAGCCCGGGTACTCGGTGGCCTCATAGTGTGCCCAATGCGTGGCTAGCTTTCTCTGTCTGCCAGGGACGGGAGTGTAGAAGCCCGGCCAAAACTTCCTAATTATAGCTCCAACTAAGGTGTTAGGAAAGGCCAAAGGCCTGACTAGAAACTCTATCGTCGCTATGAAAAAACATTCCCATCGTGCGTCCTTCTAGAACATCGCCCTTGCCCTTCGCCCGTCAGGCGGCGCCAAGTCCGTCGCCATCGGACCGTCACAGGCTCACAGCTGATCTTCTTGCTCCACGCCTCCGCCTGATGGCCGCGACCGCATGGGCCTTCTTCTTCTCCCGGTACTGCCGTACTGGCGCGGGACATTACGCGACGGCTGACGACACTGACCAGCGCATGATCAGCGACGATCCCAACCGTCGGTAAGGCAGTAACCTTCGCGAATTTAGCACGCTTCTTATTCCTAAATTTCATCTAATTATGTACTATTGATTGTCAGTTCATCGACTCGTCATCTCACCAATTTGTTTTCGGGCCCCTGATTGCGATCGTGAGAATATCACACGCATAACACCAACCGAGGTATATCAGTATATTCAATATTTTACTTGGTACAATCACATGATGCCCTGATCGTTGATACCCTACAATATTTGATATATTTTTTCAGCATTGTGGTCTACCATATCATGTCCTCCTCTTCGAGGATGTGTCCATCTGGTCATGCTAAAAGGAAAAGAGCTAAAAGGAAAAGAGCAAAAGAGGTGGCTGCCTTGGTACAGTCACAGAGAGGAGATATCTACAAATTTTTCAGGATTATTTCAGGTGCATCGGTAAACCCAAATGATGAGTTGGCGATAATTGCCGTGGAGGAAGACCATCCAGCTAATGGAAATGTTGAATCTGATCAGCAGGAAGAAAATATTGAAACCAACATTGGCGATAGCAATGTAAGTGGCTCTGAGAATGTAGTTGATTCATCTGATGCACATACTGAGTCTGCTAGTGTTGATGAACAACCGATTAATACTTCTGATATTTATGATCCACGAAATTGGGATAATCTTAATAATAAAGAAAGAGACATCTTAGTTGAGAAAGGACCTATGAGAGAGGAAGAAATGGAGTATCCTCTAGACGCTGCATCAAGGCATTTTTCATATTCTCATTACCATAGGGATTTAAGGAATGGAGAGAAACATGATAGAAAATGGCTTGTTTATTCAAGGGTTGTTGACAAAGTTTTTTGCTTCTCTTGTAAGATCTTCAAGTCTTGCACTAGCAGGAGTCCGAGTTCATTAGCACGTGATGGATTTATAAATTGGAGGCATATTAGTGAGAAGCTTAAGGAACATGAAAATAGCGTCGAGCATATTAATAACATGAACAAGTGGAATGAATTGAGGGTTAGACTACGGAAGGAGGAAACTATTGACAAAGAATTGCAACATGAAATTACAAAAGAGAAAGAACGGGTGAGGCAAGTTTTGTTAAGAATAATAGCCATTGTGAAATATCTTGGTAAAAAAGTAACTTGGCTTTTCGAGGAAAGAGTGATCAGCTTTACAAGGATAATAATGGTAATTTCTTAGCTTGTGTTGAGATGGTTGCAGAATTTGATATGGTAATGCGAGATCACCTTAGGCGTATTGAGAACAATGAAATTCATTATCATTATCTTAGTCATAAAATTCAGAATGAGTTGATATTCATCAGTATCATTGTGATGTCTATACTAAGGGCCCCAAGTTTTAGTCTCGCCCACGGCCCCAAAAATCTCAGGGCCGACCTTGTTGGGTAGATGGAGATTGGCCATCATCTTTGCAGAAATATGTTGGGAAGTTATGGGATATGTACGGAGAAGTCAAGCAAGGAAGAGTTAGTGATGCTCTAAACTATATGGAGGAAAAAATCAAGTTTAGGGATGAAATAACCAAGCTGCATCGTGATCTGAAGATTTTCCAAAAAGAAGTGGAGAAGATTGTGAAAGAGAAGCAGGTCACACTTGCTCTCAAGGCAAACGCTGAACAAGCACTCATTGATGCAAGGGTAGAGCTAGAGGAGAATAAGATGTTGGATGCACATGCTACTAACATGCACAAGGTGTTGAGGATCAAGATAGAGAAGGACGGGAATAAAATGAAGGAAGAGAAGAGAAAACAGGAGTACATTGTTGTAGATTTCGTGATGCTGAAAGAAGCCACCATGGCAAAGCTGAGGAAGATTATTAAATAGTTATGTGATGAGGGGTGGTTAGTGCAATGTTCAATTATGAGTGTAATGGAATAGTGACCTATTAAGTGAACTATTCTAGTATTTGTTTCAAACTAGTGTACTATTTGGTTTCAATCTATGGTACTATTTGGTTTCAATATATGGTACTATTTGTTTCAAACTATTATTAGCTTGAGTTGTCTTGTTAGTTACATATGAGATTTAAAGTTATGAGGTTCAAATGAAAATTTAACAGCATGTCCCTTGTTTGTTTCAAACTGGGAAAGATTCAAACATAGAACTTCAAACAATAGACCATATTCAATCTGGACAAGATTCAACCACAAGTACTTGTTGCTCACAAAATCGCAAGCACTAATTCTGGTACACGGATCCATGTTTTCAGGTACACACTAAACATCAGAACATGTTTTCAGGTACACACTAAGTACCATAACACACTAAACAGACAAGTTCAAAGACATAGAGAAACATATCATGGTCCCAAGTACACACTAAGGGTGTGTCTGGTAGCCCGGGTGGCCCATCTCAGCTCATACAAGCTGACTCCAGCTATGTCCAACCCATACAAAGTGTGTTTTATTAGCTGTGTTTGGTAGGTCGTATGAGCTAAGATGTGCTGACTTGAGATCCTGTTTGGTAGGTCATACGAGTTGAGCCATGCCAGCTATTGGATAAAAGCATTCAGGTCCCTAGCTAGAAAGATAAAAAGCAATCAGGTCCCTTAGAGCTTGCCAGCGCCATTGCCGGCGAGAGGAGTCGTTGCCACACGCCCCCGTCGCCGCCACCGTGCGCCGCCTCCACCAGGATGCGGAGCTAGGAGGCCGCGCTCAGGCCACACACGCACCGCTAGGAGGCCGGGTCGCTGCAGCTCGAACAAGGCATGGCAGGAGGCCACACACCACCACTAGTAGCTCGATGTGGACGATTACAAGGACGGTAAGTTCGATGGGGGCGAGGGACGGAGACAACGGAGCTCGACATGGACGATGAGCTCGACTTGGACGAGAAATGGCGACGCCGGTGACGAAGAGACCCAGTCGCTGCAGGGAGAGGAGAAACAAGTCGCTGTGGGGAGGGGAAATGAGGTGCGGGGCCTCTGACCCCTTCCTAGCTGGAGCGCGTGTGCGGGATAGACTCGGCACTTCCGGGTTGTGAAGTTGAATCTGAGCTTCTCAGCTGGGCAGGGCTGAGTGGCACTTCTCATACGAAGAGGGAACTGCCGGTGGGAGTTGAGCCGATCTAACAAATAGCTAAAGGTGGGGTGAGGACGGAATATCTCACTTCCCCCGGGCTACCAAACACGCCCTAAACATCATAACATGTGCTAGCTAGGGGGGGTCCTTTGCATATTTACCAAGACCTGCATTTGCACCGGTTGTTAAATATGTGTAGCACCCCAGTATTTTCCCTCATTAGAATTTGCTTGTTCGTTTACTTTATTGCATCATCATAATATCATGCTCATGTCATCATGCCACATTATATTTGAGAATCATATCAAATCTTGCATTTATTTTGTCTTGCTTGTGTTGTTACTATCACCAATACCGCACCCTCTTTTATATCTCTATATTGTTTTTCTACAACATTGGAATCCACTTTATAGGGTTCCACTAGTTCCCTAAATGTTTCATTCCTTTTCCGAAACCCTAAACCCCATATCTTGTATATATGCCCAAAAAGAATAAGGTGGGCATCATCCTTCTTGTTTTTCTATTTCCCTCTTGTCCTATTATTTGTGTTGCCTAAATCCTCTATTCAAAATCCTACAAAAGTTCCAAAAAGGTTATAAATAAGTTGGTTTATTGAAAATTGTAAAGCAAACAAACCAATACCAAATAAAAAAAGAAAAAAATGAAAAATAGAAAAGAGAGAAGAGAGATGATCATACATGGCCGCAGCCTACCTGGTGCTGAAGCCCACCAACCACAGCAGCCTAACCGGAGCTTCTCCTCTTCCTCCTTCATTTGGTCTGGCCTACCTTGCCACTTGGCACATACACCTTCACGCCGTCCTTTTCACCGTATTTCTCCATCGTCTTCCTCCTTCTCTACAGCAGACAACGGAGCAGCAAGGTGACCATCTCTCCCGTCAGCCTCATCACCACCAGAACCATGTCCCCTTCTTATCCTCGAGCCCTGGATCCCATCCTCTGGAACTCTAGCCTTCCTTCCCTCGCAGCGCAGCTATTTCCCCTTCTTCACATTGCTTCTCCACCACTGACGCCCATCACCTATCCATGTCTTCGACATGTGTACCTAGAGATCACTACAAGCCATAGGAGCACATCGGCTTTGTTTTACAGGTGTACGTAACATGGAGCGAGGTGGAGACATTCCCAAGCAGCCGCCAGACAACGACACCACCCCGCGCACTCGCAGACACCGAAGTTGTCGCCATCTCCTTACCTCGTCGCGCCTCTACCTTCTCTGGCTAGCTGGGCTGCCAATAAGTGCTAGGTGAGCATCCATATCCCTTCCTACATGTCCCCATAATCTTCTCCATCTCGCTCTCCTCTACATCGCCTGCATGCTCTGCAGCCACTGATACGTTGCTAACGTATCCATAATTTTTGATGTTCCATGCTTGGTTTTATCTACTTTCTTGTGTTTTGTTCCAACTTTGGAGTACTTTCTACACTTTCTTGGAATAACCTATTCACAAGTGCCACAGTGCCAGTTGCCTGTTTTCTGCTGTTTTTGGTTCCAGGAAAGTCAGAAAATCAATATTCTCGGAATTGGACGGGACAAAAGCCAAAGTTGATATTTTACCGAAAGACTCAAGGAGCCAGAAGACGAGACAGAGAGGGGCCACAGGGCGGCCACACCATGTGGTGGCGTGGGCTAGCCCTGGCCATGCCACTAGGTGGTGTAGGCCCCCTGGCCGCCCACCGACCTTGCCTCTTCGCCTATAAGAAGCCTCCCGATGCATAAACCCTAAATCGTCAAGCCTCCAGCCACGAAAAGTTCTGCAGCGCCGCTGCCACTGAAGGGGAGATTTGGGGGACATAAAGTCTCTGTTCTGGCACCCTGCCGGGACGGGGAAGTGCCCCCGGACCCATCTCCATCGATCTCCACCGCCATCTCCATCACCATTGCTAATTCCCATGATGAGAAGGGAGTAGTTCTCTCTCGAGGCTAAGGCTTCTACCGGTAGCTATGTGTTCATCTCTCTCTATGCATGATCTTATCGAGATCATGAGCTTGTAATCTATAGATCTACCTTGCTACTCAAGTGCTTTAATAGATCTCTGCTCTCCCCATGTGTGTGAAGTTGACAGTGTGCACACCATGGTGGCACTTAGCCTAGAGATTACAAATACTTGTTATGAGTTATATTTGGAGTTGGATGTCTTCATGAAATTGTGGTGTTTGTTGGACCCATCTAGTGCTCAAGGTGACAATGTGGGGTTATCTAGAGGGGAAAGGCTTACTTTGAGGTGTGCTGTTATAGCCCTACCAATGATTAGAGTGTCCAACCGGAGAGTAGTTAAGAGTAGTATCATAAAGAGAAGATATTTATATGAGAGTGTTCACTAGTGAAAGTATGATCCCTAGGCCTTGTTTCTAAGCACTGAAACACTGTTTGCTATTAGATCTATTACATGTTTGCTTGATTCTATCTTTATTTCTGTTTGCCTTTAGTCTCTTCCACGCCATCAAAGTATTTTCTATCACCGTTACCACTTATAATTATCTATACCACTTGTATTTTACTATCTCTTCGCCGAACTAGTGCACCTATACACCTGACAAGTGTATTGGGTGTGTCGGGGACACAAGAGACTTCTTGTATCTTGATTGTAGGGTTGCTTGAGAGGGGATACCTTTGACCACTTCCTCCCTAAGTTCGACAAGCCTTGGGTGATCCACTTAAGGGAAAACTTGTTGCTGTTCTACAAACCTCTGCACTTGGAGGCCCAACAACTGTCTACAAGAATAGAAGGGCGTAGACATCAAGCTATTTTCTGGTGCCGTTGCCGGGGAGGTAAGGTAAAAGGTACTCACATCCTCCTGTGTGAGTGCTCGAAGTTATTTCCTTTAGATTCTACAATTTTGTCTTTTTGTTTCTTGTTTTCACTAGTTAGGCTTAATGTAAAACAACCAAAAAATTAGAGAGCTTTATAGTATTTATCTTGAGTTAGGACATGAAGTGTTTGAAGAGAAAAATAAAAAACCTATGGAACTTTATTTGCATGCTAATAGCAATGTTATTAGTATGAATTCTTTGAACACCATTATTGCTAATGCTATGGAAAAGTCTAAGATTGGGGAAGCTAGTTTTTATGAAAATGATCTTTTTAGTCCCCCAAGCACGGAGGAGAAAATTTACTTTGATGATACTATGCCTCCAATATATGATGATTACAATGATGAATATGATATTTTCAGTCCACCTACTATTGAGGAGAAAATTAATTATGATTACAATATGCCTCCTATATTTGATGATTATGGTGATGAGAATAATAATGATAGCTATTTTGTTGAATTTGCTCCCACTACAATTAATAAGAATGACTATGTTTATGTGGAGAGTATTAATTCTTTTATGCATGTGGCTCATGATAAGAATGTTTTATGTGATAGTTAAATTGCTAATTTTATTCATGATGCTACTGAAAGTTATTATGAGAGAGGGAAACATGGTTTTATGTATCTCAACAATATTAAGTTTCCCCTCTTTATGTTGAAATTTTTGAAGTTGCACTTGTTTTGCTTTCCTATGCTTGTTGATTTGTGATTTCATGACTTGTTTCTTTACAAGATTCTTATGCATAGGAAGTGGGTTAGACTTAAATGTGCTTTGAATTTGCTTCTTGATGCTCTCTTTTACTTCAATTCATATTTCTTATGTGAGCATCTTCTCAAACTATCATGTCTAACTTAAAGGCGTTAAAGAAAAGTACTTATTGGGAGATAACCCAAAAGTTTTAGATGAGTCTTGGAAGTTATTACCCCAGTAATAAACGCTCCTTATCCTTTTTATTTGCTTTTTGTGCCAAGAGTAACCTCTAATGAGAGAGAAGTAATGCTTGGGAAAGTTGCTGTCCCGAAACAGATTTTTGTGCTTCACTATAAAAAATCATGTAAAATCTCTCTACGTCGTTTTGAGGCGTGAATTTTTGTGCTTCTGACCTAGGTTGTTATATAACTTTTGTTAGTTCAACACGTTTCGATTTGAGCAACAGAAGATCTTTGAAAAAATTGGTTTTTACCTGCTGGTCTGTTTTGATAGATTTCTGCCATTATTTGCATTTGCTTGTTGTTGATTCCTTTTTGAGTTCTTTTTGGGGAATTGAGCTTTTTGAGGGAAGTGCTACAGTAGATTGTGTTTTAATGGAAGTTTTATTGGTGTTGAAACTGAACCTAAAGACTTATTATCTTGACTGCACCAATGTTGCTAATAAAGATTGTGTGAAGTTTTGTATGAAGGAAAAATTTTAGGTGTATGGAGAGAATGATGTAATGAGATGAAGAATGGACTAAAGCTCAAGCTTGCGGATGCCACGCGTGTCACCCCAAGAAATATTCAAGAGGTACAAGCTTCAAAGCTTGGGGATGCCCAAGGCATCCCCTTCTTCATCAATAAAAATTCCAGGTTCCTTCCAAACACTTCATTTTTATTGTTGCATGTATAGTTGTGTTGTTCTTAGAGCGTCTTATTTTTATTTTTTGTTTGCTTGGTTTTATTAGTTTGCTGAATAAATTGGTTGGACCCCCTCTTTCATGCATTGGTTTTCAAATAGTTTGGTTTGGATTGGAAAAGAGTAGGAAAAGTTCATGCTTAAGTGGTAAAAGGAGTTTGTTTTTTACTGTGGCCTATGCTTTGTCATGCCATGCTTGATATTGTTTTGGCTTTATGCTTAGTATTCTTTGTTGTAGCGTGACATGTTATAAACATTTGAGATTGCTTAATGTGCCTTGGAAGGATCATGCATTGTTTTAGCATATTAAAGCATAATATTGTGGTATTCTCCTTTGATGCTTTATTTGGGTTGACTTGGCATATGCTCACATCATGTTATGACTATCCCAAGTCACCATATCCTTTATGATCCTTTAGTTTTCAACTTGTAGTATCACTTTATGATTTGATTAATGATGTTTTGTCACTCTGCATGATTATGGCCATTATTGCTCTCTTAGTTGGTCGCTCCCAGTCTTTTGCTAGCCTCCGTAACCAAGTATGAGTTCCACTCATGCATCAAACTCCTAAAACCAAGTTATTCCAAAGAGTCCACCATACCTACCTACTAGCATATGCTATTCCAAGTATATTGATGTTTTTATCTACCTTCCGAATCAAACTTGTTATGAGAAAACTAGTGATTAAAGCTCTCACGAACATGATGGCACACTTTACTTTTATTGCCCTTAATAAACTTGAACCATTGTGTCGTCTGTGTTGTATATTGATGACCCACAAGTATAGGGGGTGTATCGTAGTATTTTCGAGGGAAGTGAAACCCAATTTATTGATTCGACACAAGGGGAGCCAAAGAATATTTATCAGCCTTAACAACTGAGTTGTCAATTCAGCTGCACCTAGAAACAATCTTGCTCACAACAGTTTATCAGTAGCAACCGTTTTGTAGTAGGAATAATAAAGTAACAGCAGTAGTAAAGCAAAGACAGTAGTAACAAAAACAGTAAACAGTGGGATTCGAGTGCGGTAGGCATAGGGATGGATGGACGGGCGTTGCATGGACAAGACAATTCACATAGCAATCAGAACATAGGGCAATTGCGGATAAATAAGATAAAGCACCCAAGTACTAGACAATCCTAGGCATGTGTTCCATATATAGTCATACATGCTCACAATGAGAACTTGCACAACATCTTTTGTCCTGCCAGCCCGTTTGCAGCGGGGCCTCTAGGGAACTACTGGCAATTAAGGTGCTCCTTTTAATAGAGCACCGGAGCAAAGCATTAACACTCCATGAACACATGTGATCCTCACATCAAAGCCTTTCCCTTCCGATTATCCCGATTTCTGTCACTTTGGGGCCATAGGTTCTGGACAACAACGTGTGTATACAACTTGTAGATAAGACCAGAAACAATACTATCATAATGAATCAATAATAAGTTCAGATCTGAAATCATGGCACTCGGGCCCTAGTGACAAGCATTAAGCACAACAAGTCGCAACAAAGTCATAAAGCACTAATAAAAGATACTAGGCACCTTCCCTAACAATCTGATGCCATTACATGAACGATCTCATCCAATCCCTACCATGCCCATAGCCTCCAGCGGGGGATTACTCACTCATAGATGGGGGAAACATGGATGGTCAATGGAGATGATGGTGAAGATTGATGGAGATGGCTTCGGGGTACTTCCCCGTCCCGTCAGGGTGCCAGAACAGAGACTTTCTGTCCCCCGAATCTCCCCTTCGGTGGTGGCGGTGCAGCGTAACTTTTCGTGGAGAAACGTCGAACCCCCTGGAGTTTTTAGGTCAGAAGGCTTCTTATAGGTGAAGAGGGAGACCGAGGGGGTGTCTAGGGCCACCACTCCATGCCCTAGCGCGGTTAGGCCCAACCCGCGCCTGGGGGGGGGGGGGGTGTGGCCAACCCCTAGCCCTCCTCCGTCTCATATTCTGGCTCCTGGAGTCTTCTGAAAAAATAGGCACTTTGGCTTTTGTCCCGTCCAATTCCGAGAATATTCATTTTCTGACTTTCCTAGAACCAAAAACAGCGGGAAACAGCCAGCTGGCACTATGGCTCTTGTTAATAGGTTAGTCCAAGAAATCATATGAAAAGTACTCCAAAGTGTGGACAAAACACAAGAAAGTGGATAAAACTAAGCATGGAGCATCAAAAATTATAGATACATTTGCAATGTATCAACATCCCCAAGCTTAACTCCTGCTCGTCCTCGAGTAGGTAAGTGATAAAAAGAATAAATAATTTTTGGGGTGACATGCACCATCAAAGACTTGATCAAAGTACTTGTAAAACATTCAAAGCTGGGATCATAGTACTTCAATCATAACATGAAAGACAAAGTTCTACCAATAAGATGAAGAAATTATGATGCAACATGAAAAGGCACAAACAAAAGATTCATGAATAACAATGCTTTGCAAGAAGTTTGTTTGTTTCACATAAAGAAAACATAGCATAGTGGCAATCAGCTTGTCCCTCATGGAGTAGCAAACATAAATGCATAGGACACGTTTGAAGTTTACAAGGGTGACTAGATACAAATAGTTTAAAACAAACAATATCAAGGTATGCATCAATCAACAAGTCTTGGGACAATGCACATAGAACTAAGAATGGCCACTATGCTCTCAAGAAAGTGCTCATAGAATGTGTGGAGACTCAACAAGGAAATGAACAGGTTTTGAAAAGTTTGAAAGGCTTCCAAATGCTGAAAGTATGGTACTCATTAGCTTTGAGCTCTCATTGCCCCTGTCATAAGCATCTTTAATGTGGTTAAGGTGAAAGTGAGGTCCAATCTGAGTTATATGCTTGACAGACTATAAACTGAAAATCCCAAGTCCCTTGAGTACGAGGGCCGCTCCTCATGCTACTCAACTTTAGTTACCGGTAAGTTCTTGTCATCGTAAGTATGTGCGTATCATTGAGAACCGCCAACGGGGTACCCCTTGCCCGATGATACGGAAGAATCCCCATATCAAAATGACAAGGCAAGCAGACAATGAGTATCTCAGCAATCTTCTTATTTACCATGGGAAAATGGTGCCTTTTTCTCTCTTTCCTCTTTTCATAAATCTCTTTTTTTTTCTTTTTCTCAATAGCTATCTCTCTTTTTTTATAAGAAGAATGCTTCATAGATATCATTATGGTTACGCTATAGGTTTCCACCATGTCAACATGGATTAGACCAGCGGCCCAAGTGTTTCTCTAACACACATACATAACTCCATGGACTTACAAGCTCCCCTTTTATTTCACACCGACGACATCCGCAAACAAAAGAGCAAGGTATCAACTGGGTATATAGTTACAAGTGTTGAAAGCGTTCCCCATGACAGCACGATTCTGCTAATCCCCAGCCTATAATTAGCAAGGATATAACTTTCATGGAGAGTTCACAATGGTTCAGGTTTATTAAGTGCAGGAAATAAAGTGTGCCATCAAGTTCATGAGAGCTTTACTAATTAACTTTCTCATAACAAGCAAACATTTTATTCGAAAGAAAACAAAGCATATTGAATATGCACGGGAGTAGAAAATGATGCTAATAGGTAGGTATGGTGGACACTTTCGCAATATTTGGTTTAGGGAGTTTGGAAACATGAGTAAAACACTCAGTGGAAATGAAGGCTAGCAATAGTAAGGGAGCGACAAACGAGAGAGCAATAATGGCCATAATCATGCAGAGCGACAAAATATCATTGATCAAAGCATAAAGTGATACTACAAGTTGAAAACTAAAGGATCATAAAGGCTTATGGCGACTTGAGATAGTCATAACATGGTGTGAGAATGCTCCAAGTCAACCCAAATAAAGCATCAAAGGAGAATACCACAATACTATGATTTAATATGCTAAAACAACGCATGATTCATCCAAGGCACAATAAACAATCTCAATTGTTTATAAAAAGTCATGCTACAGCAAAGAATACTAAGCATAGAGCCAAAACAATATCAAGCATGGCATGACAAAGCATAGGCCACAGTCAAAAACAAGCTCTCTTTACCACTTAAGCATGAACTTTCCTACTCTTTTCCAAACCCAACCAAACTATTTGCAAACCAACGTATGAAAGAGGGGGTCCAACCAATTTATTCAGCAAACTAATCAAACCACGCAAACTAAAAACCAAAACAAAAACAAAAAGAAGACGCTCCAAGAACAACACAACTGTGCATGAAACAATAAAAATGAAGCGTTTGGAAGAAACCTAGGATTTTTATTGATGAAGAAGGGGATGCCTTGGGCATCCCCAAGCTTTGACGCTTGTACTTCTTGGATATTTCTTTGGGTGACACGCGTGGCATCCCCAAGCTTGAGCTTTAGTCCATCCTTCATCTCATTACTCATCCCTTCCATACACCTGAAATTTTTCCTTCATACAAAACTTCACACAATCTTCATTAGCAACATTAGTGCACTTAAGATAAATAAGTCTTAAGATGCAGTTATAACACCAAATAAACTCCCATTAGAACACTAGCTACTGTAGTACTTCCCTCAAAAAGCTCAATTCCCCAAAAGAACTCAAGAAGGAACCAACAAGAAGCAAATGTAGAAAATGGCAGAAATCTGTCAAAACAGACCAGCAGGTAAAGACTAATTTTTTCGAAGACCTTCTGTTGCTCAAATAAAAAGTGTTGAACTAACGAAAGTTAGATAACAACCTGGGGCAGAAGCACAAAAAATTACAGCTCAATCCGACATACAGAGCTCTCTCACGAATTTTTACGGTGAAGCACAGAAATCTGTTTCGGGACAGCAACTTTCCCAACCATTACTTCTCTCTTATTAGAGGTTACTCTTGGCACAAGAAGCAAATAAAAAGGATAAGGAGCAATTATTACTGAAGTATTAACTTCCAAGACTCATCTAAAACTTTTGGGTTATCTCCTAATAAGTACTTTTCTTTAGGGTTTTCTATTTCCGTGCCCTCGGGTCCTTAGTTGTACTTAGTTTTCCCCAGCTCCTTAGTTTTTCCTCAGTTTTCCCCAATCCCTTGTCTGAAACCCGCAGAAGGAGCTCAGACGGAGGATTCCTGTTTAGTTGACGTTGGTTGGTGCTGGCAAGTGGGGCCGCTGTTGGTGCCCCGCAGTGGACACGTCTCCACCTATCCAGATCATCGTGGGTCCCACAACTTGTCCACGTTAGCGTGCCGGACCCACAGATTACCCAGGTGACCGTTGCAAAATGGGAGCCCGAGCCAGCCCCGCGCCCATGCCCGTGCCATTGCTTCCCCTTTCTTTCCCCGCGCCCGTGCCCATGCCATTGCTTCCCCTTTCTTTCCCCGCGCCCCATTGTTCTTCTTCTCCGCCAGCGGCAGCCCTTCTCCGGCAGGCGGGTGATGTCTAGTTTCTCTTCGACCTCCTGTTCTTCATGGCCGCAGTATGGACCCGTGCCTTTGACAAGATGCCCTGACTGCCCACGCCAGGAGCCCCTGAAGCGGTCGATCTGTAAGACGGACGACAATGGCAACCGTGGACGTGAGTTCCTTGCATGCGAGAGCTTGCCATATAGAGGGGGGGATAAGGTTAGATCTCGCTCCAATTTCTCTGTTTTCTCTCGATTTTCTTGTTATTCCCTCGAATTTGGGATTTAGGGTTCACGTTGTTATTTTCAGATCCTGAAGAAATGCAGGCATTTCGAGTGGATCGATGTGTACGTTTAGAGGCTTCAATTGCAGGAATCAATTGGCGCTATTGGGGAGCGCAATTTGGGAGGGGGGACTTGCTGTAGAGAATGCGGCGGAGAGAGGAGCCGTTCCGATTATGCCTAATGCTCCCAATGCAGGACTGGTGGAAGTGAAGGTAGAACTAAAGAAAATGAACAAGTAATTAAGGCAGCTGATCGAGTTGAAGAAGCAAGCTAATCTGATGGCTGGTTGTTTTTTCTGTTGTATAATTGCGATCGGATTCTTATCATTGCTCACCAGGCGCTAGAAGTTGTTACAAGGGATACCTTGTTACAAATCCATTATTCAGTTACACGTACGTATAGTTGTTTTCATAGTTAGTGTGTGCATTCACCGAAATTACCAACTATATTGGAATGCTAAAGAAAGTTGATAATTGTTAGAGGGGTGACAAATAATCAATTCACCGAAATCCCCCAAATATGCCAAATATGTATGTCTCATGTTTCTACCAAAATTACCAAAACTATATTCCCAACTATATTCCCTAAAAGAAAAGGAAAGCTAAAGATAGTTGATAATTGTTAGAGGGGTGACAATAATGCATTCACCGAAATCCGCAAATATGTATGCGTCATGTTTATACCAAAATTATACCACTTTTGGGCCGTTTCAAATTACCAAAACTATATCCCAAACTATATTCCCTAAAAGAAAAGGAAAGCTAAAGATAGTTGATAATTGTTAGAGGGGTGACAATAATGCATTCACCGAAATCCGCAAATACGTATACCTCATGTTTATACCAAAATTATACCACGTTTGGGCCGTTTCAAATTACCAAAACTATATCCCAAACTATATTCCCTAAAAGAAAAGGAAAGCTAAAGATAGTTGATACTTGTTAGAGGGGTGACAAATAATGCATTCACCGAAATCCGCAAACTATATTATGTGGCAAACCTGTTATTGCACATAAATAGAGGGGTGGAACTCTCCACCGACAAAGAGAGAGAGGGGTGGCCACGAAGAGAGAGAGAGAGAGAGGGGTGGCCACGAAGAGACAGAGAGGGGTATACTGCCCGTTGGGAGTCGATCCGTGTGACAATGGCTCAACCAATCATGATAAGTTTGGGCTTCTGAGAGCATTTGTGACAGAACTTGAGGGCAAAACTGAGTAGTACTAAGAATCCAAGGGCACATAAATAGTAAATAGACTAAGGGATTCAAACAAAATAATTACAAAATGAAAAATGCGTGTTTTGTACAATATAATTCATATTGGGCTACATCAAATTATTTGCAATTCAAATATACATGAGTGTGACAATTATGGTATCATTTAGACAAACTATGTTTTTGGGGAAGATGTTTTGCAAAGGGGTTTGAGTGGATAACCATGCATCTTCATAGCTACACTAGTGATTCTGAGAAGTGGCAATTTGTGGTAAAACTTGATTTATATATGTTTGTTAAGGTTTTCTAGGTGGCAGGTTGCGTAGGAAGATTCCATGAGTAGGTGCCACTATGTTTTTATTTTTTTGGATTTTTTTGCGCATGAAATGACTCAATTAGCTATGTTAATCTCATTTGTTGATTCTCTGTTGACTAGCTACTTGAGGGTAAAACTGAGTATATTGCACTTGCTAGTCTAAGTACTCGAGGGGAAAACTGAGTACAGATAAAATTTCTGTATAAGGCCCGAGGTTATAACTGAGTACACCAAACGTCCCAGGGTTAGACTCGTGTCGCGGTGCACGCTGCAGCCGTGCATAGCGGACGCGTGTTGCGGTACATGCCACCTTCGTCTTTATAGAGCCCTTTTTCTCTCCCTCGACGCACGTTCTCATTGCAACCGCCTCTCCTGTCCCATCATCTTCTCCACAACTGAAGAGCCCAAGAAAAAACCCCGAAGAAAACCACTGGCGATGGAGAAGAATGAGATGCCCATTGTCGGCGCATCAGCCACCGGTGCATCAGCCGCGACCCCCGTCTAGGCCCCTATCGCTGCTTCCAACGTAGCAGCCGGCGCATCAGCCGCCGCCACCGTCCAGGCCCCCGTCGCTTGGAACCCATACGAACCAGTGCCGTACGTCGCGCCGGAGAACCCCTACGACACCAGCATCGTCGACAACGAGCTGGAGGTAACCCTTTGCTCCCTTGTTCTTATCCTATTTCAATCCTTTTGTGTTAGATCTAGCGTTATTAGGGTTTGTCTGTTCCTAGTTCAATCCATTTGTGTTAGATCTTGCGTTATTAGGGTTCGTCTGTTCCTAGTTCAATCCTTTTGTGTTAGATCTTGCGTTATTAGTGTTTGTGATTTGCTTTTGATTAAGATTTATGCCGATGATGATGAATATTTGGGCACAAATTGATTCAGGGTTTGGTCAGTAAACAATTGGTGTGTACAAATTTGTTGTGCATGATCTTTGGTTTACTGACTCAAATCCTAGATATAAGTGTGTCCAATGTAACTGAGGCTACCTCTTTTTTTCGAGCCCATATTATCATGCATAATCTTTGTTCACTCTCTGTTCCATCATCGTTGCAATTGACTCCGTGTTTTTTGCACGATCTTTGGTGCTACGTGACAGGTGCAGAGCAGCGACGTCGACAGCGACGACGAGTCCTTCCACACCAAGACTCGTCACGTCCTCATGAGGCTACAGTCCGGCCATTACGATGGCCCCCTTTGCTCGAGGCATTTACAAGTGCCCCTTCTGCAACAGGAAGCTCCGCGCCACCGACTTCAACTGCCTGGTGAACCATGCTGAATCCATTGGTAGATGCGGCGCTAGAGTTGGAACGACCGTGAACGTGCATGCGTTCATGGCCAAACACAAAGCACTTGGGATTCACCTGCGCAACCTCCAAGCGAATCACATGCGCTACCTGGAGGCGTTGAACGTGCCTACTGCACTCTCTGTATGTGACTGCTCTATCTGTAGAGCAGCTTAAATTCATGTAAAATGTAGCTTATGTTGTATCTATCGGTACTACTATTGGATCTGTCATGAATATATCTATGCTATGTTGGCTGCTGTATGCAGCTTATCCTATATTTTCTCTGGATTTGTGCCCTAGATTTCCTACCCGATTGGGTAAAAACGAAGGCATAAAGAAATGAATGGCGTTAAAAAACAGAAGGGAAGGTACTCTAGATTTGCTACCAATTTGGGCTATCAAATATGAATGAGATCGAGCGAGAGAGAGGAAAAAGGTACGTTGAAAACTGCTAATCTGGGCGAAAGAGACAGAAACCACTCGTGCCCACGTCCCGGACCCACACGGCTCCACACGCTACGGCCCCACACGCTACAGCCACACAAACACGGACTCGTCCTGTCCCACGCGGTCCCATCCTACCAGCCCCACACGACGCGGCCCCACAAACGACACGACCCCACTCGTCAGCACGGAACGGTCAACTTAACGGATTCCTTTCGTCCGAGATCCTTCTGCGGGTTTCAGACAAGGACTTGGGGAAAACTGAGGAAAAACTAAGGAGCTGGGGAAAACTGAGTACAACTAAGGACCCGAGGGCACGAAAATAGAAAACTCTTTTCTTTAACGCCTTTAAGTTAGGCATAAGCAAAAACTAAAATGGATAGAATAGAAGTAAGCGGAGATAATCATGGTGAAAACATTGTTTTGTTCAATGAAATCCTTTTGTTAACAAGGTTGATCAAGTCTTGTTACCAAAACAATTCCATATGAGACAAAACTTTGTATCCCACTAATGATTATGTTACCCCAACCTTGATAGCAATGGTCCCAATCATAATAGTTTCACATTTTTCTCTTCGTATGGGACAATATATTTCTCCAACTTGAATGCCCTCAACATGTTCAATTGAATTCAAACCATAAGTCCTTTCAATCTTCTTGAGGAAATAGACAATGTGTTCATTGAAGGTCACCTTCCCTTTATTACAATTAATAACAGCTCCTACAGTCTTTAAGAAAAGGTCTCCCAAGAATAATAGACATATTATCATCTTTAGGCATAAAAGTTCGAGAGGATGCTCTCATAAGAAATATGAAGTGAAGTAAAAGAGAGCATCAAGAAGCCAATCCAAAACACATTTAAGTCTAACCCACTTCCTATGCATAGGAATCGTGTATGCAAATAAATTCGCAAAGAACAAAGTGAGAGGCATAGGAAGATAAAACAAGAGTGACTTCAAAACTTTCAGCACATAGAGAGGTGTTTCAATACCAGGAAAACTTCTACCACCATATTTTCCTCTCTCAAAATAATTTTCAGTAGCCTCATGAATAAACTCAACAATATAACTATCACATAAAGCTTGCTTTTCATGATCTACAAGCACTAGAGCTTTATTATAAACATTTTCAAGAGAAACCTCAGGAACATAACATTCATTCTCCTTTAGTAAGCAAGCGGGACAATCAAATAATGTAAGGGATAAAGAGTTACTCTCATTAGAAGGTAGGCATGGGTAGCTAATCCATTCTTCCTCCTTTTGTTCATCACTCTCCTCCTCTTTTTCATCTAATGAGATTTCAGGTTCATCAATTTCTTCTTCCTTAGGATCCTGCAAGGCATTAGTCTCTTCCATTTGTGGAGCGCATCTATTAAAATATTCAAGAATAGAGCCATTTTCATCCTTGTAATTATCAAAGCAAAATTTAAGTATACCATAAACCTCATATCTGTAAGGTGAATCATCTATACTTTCAAGCAAACTAGCAAGTTCAAAAGCACCCTTCCAAGCAATAAATTCTTCAATTTGTTCCGCATCATAAAAGTCAAAAATTCCTTTAGCATAGGAAGATATGGTATCATTATCATTATACTCACATTGAAAAGGGAGGTGTTTATACCTCTTTCTGCAACGAGATTCATCACATCAATAAGTAACATTATATGTAGAGCACACGTTTCTAGCGATGGTATACAATCTATCAATTTGTTCCCATAAGTGTTTCCCTTTTTGTGACAAGCGGTGCTCCTTATAATAATATTTTTGATCTTCCGTCAACCCCCCTTGCCAATAAGCTTCAGTTTCAAAGAAACCAACCATTGACATCAAGCATGATAAAACAAGACAGTAGCGGACCAACGAAAATAACAACTACAGTAGGAACTAATTTTTTTGTATTTTTGATAAAGAAACAAGCAAACAAGGAGAAAGATAAACTTAGCTTGAACAATAGTGAATCCAAATGAACTTGATAAATAAAGCTATGCTCCCTGGCAACAGCGCCAGAAAATAGTCTTGATGACCCACAAGTATAGGGGGTGTATCGCAGTATTTTTGAGGGAAGTGAAACCCAATTTATTGATTCGACACAAGGGGAGCCAAAGAATATTTATCAGCCTTAACAACTGAGTTATCAATTCAGCTGCACCTGGAAACAATCTTGCTCACAACAGTTTATCAGTAGCAACGGTTTTGTAGTAGGAATAATAAAGTAACAACAGTAGTAAAGCAAAGACAATAGTAACAAAAACAGTAAACAATGGGATTCGAGTGCGGTAGGCATAGGGATGGATGGACGGGCGTTGCATGGACAAGACAATTCACATAGCAATCAGAACATAGGGCAATTGCAGATAAATAAGATAAAGCACCCAAGTACTAGACAATCCTAGGCATGTGTTCCATATATAGTCATACATGCTCGCAATGAGAACTTGCACAACATCTTTTGTCCTGCCAGCCCGTTTGCAGTGGGGCTCTAGGGAACTACTGGCAATTAAGGTGCTCCTTTTAATAGAGCACTGGAGCAAAGCATTAACACTCCATGAACACATGTGATCCTCACATCAAAGCCTTTCCCTTCCGGTTATCCTGATTTCTGTCACTTCGGGGCCATAGGTTCCGAATAACAACGTGTGTATACAACTTGTAGATAAGACCAGAAACAATACTATCATAATGAATCAATAATAAGTTCAGATCTGAAATCATGGCATTCGGGCCCTAGTGACAAGCATTAAGCACAACAAGTCGCAACAAAGTCATAAAGCACTAATAAAAGATACTAGGCACCATGCCCTAACAATCTGATGCCATTACATGAACGATCTGATCCAATCCCTACCATCCCCATAGCCTACAACGGGGGATTACTCACTCATAGATGGGGGAAACATGGATGGTCGATGGAGATGATGGTGAAGATCGATGGAGATGGTTTCGGGGGCACTTCCCTGTCCCGCAGGGTACCGGAACAGAGACTTTCTGTCCCTCGAATCTCTCCTTCGGTGGTGGCGGTGCAGCGGAACTTTTCGTGGAAAAACGTCGAACCCCCTAGAGTTTTTAGGTCAGAAGGCTTCTTATAGGCGAAGAGGGAGACCGAGGGGGTGCCTGGGACCACGACACCATGCCCTGGCGTGGCCAGGCCCAGTCCACGCCTAGGGGGGGGGGGGGGTGTGGCCAGCCCCTGGCCCTCCTCCGTCTCGTATTCTGGCTCCTAGAGTCTTCTGGAAAATTAGGCAGTTTGGCTTTTGTCCCGTCCAATTCCGAGAATATTCATTTTCTGACTTTCTTAAAACCAAAAACAGCAGAAAATAGGCAGCTGGCACTGTGGCTCTTGTTAATAGGTTATTCCAAGAAATCATATGAAAAGTACTCCAAAGTGTGGACAAAACGCAAGAAAGTGGATAAAACCAAGCATGGAGCATCAAAAATTATAGATACATTTGCAATGTATCATATATCCTTGCACTTATTTGTTGGGGATTAGCAGAACCATGCTGTCATGGGGAACGCTTTCAACATTGCACTTGTACTTTGTACCTAGTTGATATCATGCTCTTTTGTCTATGGATGTCGTCGGTGTGAAATGAAAGGGGAGCTTGTAAGTCCATGGAGTTATGTATGTGTGTTAGAGAAACGCCTGGGCTGCTGGTCTAATCCATGCTGACATGGTGGAAACCTGCAATGTAACCATAATGAACTGTCTATGAAGCATTCTTCTTATAAAAAAGAGACAGATATTGAGAAAAAAGAGATATGAGAAAAGAGGAAAGAGAGAAAAAAGCACCATATTCCCATGGTAAATAAGAAGATTACTGAGATGCTCGTTGTCTGCTTGCCTTGTCATTTTGATATCGGGATTCTTTCGTATCATCGGGCAAGGGGTACCCCGTTGGTAGTTCTCTATGATACACATGTACTTATGATGACAAGAACTTACCAGTGACTAAACTTGAGTAGCATGAGGAGCGGTCCTTGTATTCAAGGGACATGAGATTTCCAACTTATACTTCGTCGAGCATATACACCATAGTTTGTTCACTTTAACCTTAATCACTTCAAGATGCTTATGATAGGGGCAATGAGAGCTGAAAGCTATTAAGTACCATAATTTTTGGAAGCTCTTTATGAGACTTGAATCCCTACTTCCTTCTATGAAGGCCTTTCTTTTACTTTTATGTTGAGTCTCCACCTTCTACCTTTATGCACCTACTTTGAGAGCATAGTGGCCATTCTTAGTTCTATGTGCATTGTCCCAAGACTTACTGATTGATGCATAGCTTTGATATTGCTTGTTTTAAACTATTTGTATCTAGTCGCTCTTATGAACTTTGAAGGTGTCCTATGCATTTATGTTTGCTACTCTATGAGGGACAAGCTGAATGCCACTATGCTATGTTTTCTTTATGTGAAACAAACAAACGTCTTGCAAAGCATTGTTATTCATGAATCTTTTGTTGGTGCCTTTTCATGTTGCAACATAGTTTCTTTGTCTTATTGCTAGAACTTTGTCTTTCATGATATGATTGAAGTACTATGATCCCAGCTATCAATGTTTTACAAATACTTTGATCAAGTTTATGATGGTGCATGTCAGCTCAAAAAATATTCTTTCTTTTTATCACTTACCTACTCGAGGACGAGTAAGAGTTAAGCTTGGGGATGTTGATACGTTGCTAACGTATCCATAATTTTGATGTTCCATGCTTGGTTTTATCTACTTTCTTGTGTTTTGTTCCAACTTTGGAGTACTTTCTATACACTTTCTTGGACTAACCTATTAACAAGTGCCACAGTGCCAGTTGCCTGTTTTCTGTTGTTTTTGGTTCTAGGAAAGTTAGCAAAATCAATATTCTAGGAATTAAACGGGACAAAAGCTAAAGTTGATATTTTACCGGAAGACTCACGGAGCCAGAAGATGAGATGGAGAGGGGCCACAGGGTGGCCACACCATGTGGTGGCGCAGGCTAGCCCTGGCCGCGCCACCACGTGGTGTGGGCCCCCTGGCCTCCCACCGACCTTGCCTCTTCGCCTACAAGAAGCCTCCTGATGCATAAACCCTAAATCGTCAAACCTCCAGCGACGAAAAGTTCCGCAGCGCCGCCGCCACCGAAGGGGAGATTCAGGGGACAGAAAGTCTCTGTTCCGGCACTCTGCCGGGACGGGGAAGTGCCCTCGGAGCCATCTCCATCGAACTCCACTGCCATCTCCACCACCATTGCTGATTCCCATGATAAGTAGGGAGTAGTTCTCTCTCGAGGCTAAGGGTTCTACCGGTAGCTATGTGTTCATCTCTCTCTCTATGCATGTTCTTATCGAGATCATGAGCTTGTAATCTATAGATCTACCTTGCTACTCAAGTGCTATAATAGATCTCTGCTCTCCCCATGTGTGTGAAGTTGATAGTGTGCACACCATGGTGGCACTTAGGCTAGAGATTACAAATACTTGTTATGAGTTATATTTGGAGTTGGATGTCTTTATGAAATTGTGGTGTTTGTTGGACCCATCTAGTGCTCAAGGTGATAGTGTGGGGTTATCTAGAGGGGAAAGGCTTACTTTGAGGTGTGCTGTTATAGCCCTACCAATGATTAGAGTGTCCAACCAGAGAGTAGTTAAGAGTAGTATCATAAAGAGAAGATATTTATATGAGAGTGTTCACTAGTGAAAGGATGATCCCTAGGCCTTGTTTCTAAGCACTGAAACACTATTTGCAATTAGATCTATTACATGTTTGGTTGCTTCTATCTTTATTTCAGTTTGCCTTTAGTCTCTTCCACGCCATCAAAGTATTTTCTATCACCGTTACCACTTATAATTATCTATACCACTTGTATTTTACTATCTCTTCGCCGAACTAGTGCACCTATACACCTGACAAGTGTATTGGGTGTGTTGGGGACACAAGAGACTTCTTGTATCTTGATTGCAGGGTTGCTTGAGAGGGGATACCTTTGACCACTTCCTCCCTGAGTTCGATAAACCTTGGGTGATCCACTTAAGGGAAAACTTGCTGATGTTCTACAAACCTCTGCACTTGGAGGCCCAACAACTGTCTACAAGAATAGAAGTGCATAGACATCAGCCACCCACGAGCACTCTACGCCTGCTGCATGCTGATACCTTCGATCCAGCTTACGGTTGTAGTATAGCTCTTTTTCCCTAGTATACATAGGTTTATCAAATCCTCGGGAAGCAGAAGCATAGTGAAGTTACTTTAACGGACCTTCAGGAGTTTTAGAATTCCTTTTGTGTTTATACCGGACCAGGAGTTTGCATCTTTTATTGTTGTCGATGATAGAGAGAGAGGGCCTAGGGCATTCAGTTTCACCAGTAGCTGTGCAAAACGTCTGATGGGAATAAAAGATAAAAATAAAGTATGCATGTAATTGGTAGAGCAAGATAAATTATATGTGGGTAGTGCATCCATAATTGCTATTGCCACCACAACCGCTTATAGCAATAACCTACTAGTCTCATCCATAGAAGAAAGAAAACTAATGATATGCATAGTGACGTCACCGTTAATCCCAAGTAAATCCCACACATAGAGCCGTACTACCCCTTCTGTCACTAGAGTTCCCAAACTGCAGATTAGTGATTACTCATACTCCCTATACCTGGCTCAATCCTCGGGGTCTTGGGTACTTGACAAGTCCTTAGATTGAGGCAAGAGAGGATACAATAATCATCATGTCATACAAACTAATACATGATCCCATCTATGATAAATAGGATGCACAAAAGCTACATGGCTAGGCCGAAGCCCTTAGCCCAAGGAGAATTACTCACACATAGAGATGAGATCAAAGATCATAAACATTGTAGTTGAAATCATGAGATCGATAGCAAATAGTCTTACAATGTCGCCAATCGAAGAAGAGATCTACTATGACAAGTAGTGGAATATGGCTATGGTGGTGGAGAGATTAGATCTAAGTCTATTCCTCCGGCGGCTCTTCGGTGTTGTGGATGGAGATCTGGAGGCGGCTAATGGTCTCTGGGGCAGCCCTTTTCTCGTCGCCCGAGGCCTCTTTATATAGGGGTCCCTTCACGAAAGTTGTTCTGTTTGACCTAGCTGTGTTGATGGCAACTATAGGGCAGAACTATACAGCTGGAATTTTATTCTGGTCGTATAGTTGGTCGTTAAAGCGTTTGCCTCCTCTTCACGGCTCCTGGTTTCTTCGGATTGTTAGAAATCTCGTATCTTTGTGTTTAATGTAGTGATTCCCATCATCAAACATCATTATCTGCGCAGGGAAAAATAGAAAGAAAGGATTGCATACCCCCTTTGATCATTAGGCATTAGTGGCAGGGTTTAGAGAGATATTTCATCAAAAATATGAATAATATCTAGTTTAAATGTGGACATAGATGGCTATATTTCAGAGCCATCAACCTCCCCAAGCTTAAACTTGATCGTCCTCGAGCAAGAAAACCAAAACCAAAATGGAACTCAGAATTTAAACTGAAATAACAAGATGATGATCTTACTCATGTTTGGTAGTCTCATGTTTCCTCCACTTTATAAATCTGAAAAACTTCATCATAGATAGAGTAATGGCAAGCATATCAGACGGGTTTCGTGCATCCTTATAGCACAGCAAAATTATTGTTAACATGGATGATTCAAATGAGTAAACCTTATTCCATGTCATGTAATCAACTCATAGGCTTGCCTTTGGATAATAAAGTATAATCATGTAAAATTGAGAGTGTGAGAGTTGTCAGGAAAAGCATATATACTAGAGTATCTCAATTCTCCCACATCAATAAATCAAGACTCTTCAACGCTACTTTTCTATTCATTGTCCTTCAAGAATTTCAGTTCTTAAGTAATTGAGAGCATGCCAAAGATTTTATTTAGTTTATCGGGCTGTGATGGACACTCGTGGCATCACTAAGGGTTTTGTTCCTTTTGTACAATGATTACTCATAACAGCCAGAGGAGTGATTCCATCATGAACATAGCTACCCGGGAGTGCCAAGAATCTTACCCATTATAGCATTACTGCTACATATGTTTAATCAACTCATAGCCGAAATCTAGGAGTTTCCTCCATGAAGATCATTTGTAGGCTAGCGGAGTTGCTGGCATCCCATGAAGTTTGACACGCATAAAGCTATATCATTCTTATGATTCACAAGTCAAACTTTGGCATGCTCACAAAAAGCGCTAAACATTAATTCAATCGAACAAATCCTTTTAAAGAGAGCTATCAAGTCAATCATTATATTCCATGGTGTTGAGTGTCTCTAGAAATAAGCCTTCAACACTAAACACTACAACACCCAAGCCTTCAATTGTGAGACTTTTCTTATTACAATTATTTAGCAAATTTTTAGGCAAGACTTGGTTAACTACAAGAGCTGGAACAAAACATAACCAACTAAATAACCATGCAAACAAAATTTTACTACAATACAAAGACTCACTCCACCAATATAATATCTCAACATTTACTACTAACTAGCATGAGTTTCTCAAACTTCAAAAGTGGGGAGTCATAAGGCATACCTCTCATGTTTGGTTCCACTTCTCTCTTCCTTTTTGATTAGTTTCTTGGAAACTCGAAGTCAATCACTCTTCCTGCAAATGCATGAGAACCTCGAGGCGGAAAGAAAAGAAAGAGGGAAAATAAAGATAAATGGAGAAATATTTTTGTTGTTTTTAAGAGAGAGAATTAAAGAATAGAAAAATTGGCGGAAAAGCTCGGCTAGAAAATCTCGAAAGAAAATAGAAATAACTAAAGATAAACTGTTGGGGAAACCAACACGGGTGCTTATAACTTAAATTAAAAACATAACCTCGAAAATAAATAAAAGCAAATGAACGCCAAATAAAGATAAATGAGGAAACTTCCCAAGCTTAGGCTTTTGCAAGCCCTTCAAATCATTGTGGTAGCGGGAAAAAGTCGAAACTCCAGTTCACAAATTGAGTTGATAAATTACTAGTTGATTCTTCGAGGTTCAAAGATAGGCTATGGATCCTCTCCACAGTCCCTCCAAGTTCTTGGAAGTCTTGGTATGTAGTGAACCAGGTTGATGGCTGCTCCTCTTGATAAGGAACTTCTTGCTCCTTTTCTTGGTCCTCATCCTCATCTGGAATCTCCTCCTCGGGTTGGTGTTGCTCAACCTGCAAGTCATATAGCAAACGTCCTTCCTCGATAGAGAAAAGACCATTAGGCAAAGGAGCGGGGTAGATACGCCTAGCTCTAGCAATATGCAGATAATAAACACCACCTCTCCTAGTGAGCATTCCACAAGCTTTTAGAGTAGAGAAACCAACACGTCGCTCACCTAGAACAGGTTGCAACTCACCTAGGTTGATGCCAAGGGCAGTGGCAAGCACAATGATGATGCCTCCACCCGTGATAGGTCCTTGGCTTTGGGAGGATTGGTGCTCCAGGTAGTGCACAAGGATTGCGCTCAAGTTGAGTGACAACTTACAGTTGTTGAAAGCAGCCTTTGCAGGGACTAAAGTCTTGTGAACTCATTACGTGCCTGCAAGGTGTTAGCAATAACATAGAACAAATAGAGAATTGCATGATGTTGAATATTCTTCCCCTTGCTCACTCTAGAAGTGAAGCTCATTCTATTATAATATTGTTCAGGGGAAGAGTTTAAGCCAGTAAAGGACGCGCGCAAGTGATGACCCACAAGTATAGGGGGTGTATCGCAGTATTTTCGAGGGAACTAAAAACCAATTTATTGATTCGACACAAGGGGAGCCAAAGAATATTTATAAGCCTTAACAACTGAGTTGTCAATTCAGTTGCACCTGGAAACAATCTTGCTCACAACAGTTTATCAGTAGCAACAGTTTTATAGTAGGAATAGCAAAGTAGCAGCAGCAGTAAAGTAAAGACAACAGTAACAATAGCAGTAAACAATAGGATTCGAGTGTGGTAGGCATAGGGATGGATGGATGTGCGTTGCATGGATAAGACAATTCACATAGCAATCAGAACATAGGGCAATTACAGATAAATAAGATAAAGCATCCAAGTACTAGACAATCCTAGGCATGTGTTCCATATATAGTCATACGTGCTCGCAATGAGAACTTGCACAACATCTTTTGTCCTGCCAGCCCGTTTGCAGTGCGGCCTCAAGGGAACTACTGGCAATTAAGGTGCTCCTTTTAATAAAGCACCGAAGCAAAGCATTAACACTCCGTGAACACATGTGATCCTCACATCAAAGCCATTCCCTCTAGTTATCCCAATTTCTGTCACTTCGGGGCCTTTGGTTCCGGAAAACAACGTGTGTATACAACTTGCAGATAAGACCATAAACAATACTATCATAATGAATCAATAACATGTTTAGATCTGAAATCATGGCACTCGGGCCCTAGTGACAAGCATTAAGCACAACAAGTCATAACAAAGTCATAAAGCACTAATAAAAGATACTAGGCACCATGCCCTAACAATCGGATGCCATTACATGAACGATCTCATCCAATCCCTACCATCCCCATAGCCTACAGCGGGGGATTACTCACTCATAGATGGGGGAAACATGGATGGTCGATGGAGATGATGGTGGAGATCGATGGAGATGGCTCCGGGGGCACTTCCCCATCCCGGCAGGGTGCCGGAACAGAGACTTTCTGTCCCCCGAATCTCCCCTTCGGTGGTGGCGGCGCTGCGGAACTTCTTCTGGAAAAACGTCGAACACCCTGGAGTTTTTAGGTCAGAAGGCTTCTTATAGGCGAAGAGGGAGACCGAGGGGGTGCCTGGGGCCACCACACCATGCCCTGGCGCGACCAGGCCCAGCCCGCGCCTGGGGGGTGTGGCCAGCCCCTGGCCCTCCTCCGTATCGTATTCTGGCTCCTAGAGTCTTTTGGAAAAATAGGCACTTTGGCTTTTGTCCCGTCCAATTCCGAGAATATTCATTTTCTGACTTTCCTGGAACCAAAAACAACAGAAAACAAGCAGCTGGCACTGTGGCTCTTGTTAATAGGTTAGTCCAAGAAATCATATGAAAAGTACTCCCAAGTGTGGACAAAACACAAGAAAGTGGATAAAGCCAAGCATGGAGCATCAAAAATTATAGATACATTTGCAATGTATCAACATCCCCAAGCTTAACTCCTGCTCGTCCTCGAGTAGGTAAGTGATAAAAAGAAAGAATAATTTTTGAGGTGACATGCACCATCATAAACTAGATCAAAGTATTTATAAAACATTCAAAGCTGGGATCATAGTACTTCAATCATTACATGAAAGATAAAGTTCTAGCAATAAGACATAGCAACTATGTTGCAACATGAAAAGGCACAAACAAAAGATTCATGAATAACAATGCTTTGCAAGACGTTTGTTTGTTTCACATAAAGAAAACATAGCATAGTGGCATTCAGCTTGTCCCTCATGGAGTAGCAAACATAAATGCATAGGACACCTTCGAAGTTTACAAGAGTGACTAGATACAAATAGTTTAAAACAAGCAATATATAGGTATGCATCAATCAACAAGTCTCGGGACAATGCACATAGAACTAAGAATGGCCACTATGATCTCAAGAAAGTGCTCAAAGAATGTGTGGAGACCCAACAAGGAAATGAACAGGTTTTGAAAAGTTTGAAAGGCTTCCAAATGCTGAAAGTATGGTACTCATTAGCTTTGAGCTCTCATTGCCCCTATCATAAGCATCTTTAAGTGGTTAAGGTTAAAGTGACACAACTAAGAGGATATGCTTGACAAGTTATAAATCGAAGTCGCATGCCCCTTACTTATGAAGACCGATCCTCATGCTACTCAACTTCAGTCACGAGTAAGCTCTTGTCATTGTAAGTATATACGTATCATAGAGAACCGCCAACGGGGTACCCCTTGCACATGATACAGGAGCTATCCCATAATCAAAATGACAACACAAGCAGACAATGAGCATCTCAGCGATCTTTTTATTTACTATGTGCATAGATTTTTATTGAGGATGCTTCATAGAATGCTCATTATGGTTATGCTGCAAGTTTCCACCATGATTAGGCATGGCTTAGGCTAGCGGCCCAAGCGTTTCTCTAACATACATACAAACTCCATGATCTTACAAGTTCCACTTTTATTTCACACCGCCGGGATCCATAAGCAAAAGAACATGATATCAACGAGGTACTAAGTACCAATGAAATGTTGAAAGCGTTCCCCATGATACATGGTTCTTCTAACTTCAACTTATAAAGCGCAAGCGTATACGCAACAAAGAAGGACGCAATGATTCAGGTTTATTAAATGCAAGAAATTAAAGTGTGCCATCAAGTTCGTGAGAGCTTTACTAACTAACTTTCTCATAACAAGCAAACATTTTATTCGGAAGAAAACAAGGCATATTGAATATGCACGGAAGTAGAAAATGATGCTAATAGGTAGGTATGGTGGACACTTTGGCAATATTTGGTTTTAGGGAGTTGGAAACATGAGTAAAACATACTCAGTGAAAGTGAAAGCTGGCAATAGTAAGAGAGCGACAAACAAGAGAGCAATAATGGCCATAATCATGCAAAGCGACAAAACATCATTGATCAAAGCATAAAGTGATACTACAAGTTGAAAACTAAAGGATCATAAAGGCTATGGTGACTTGAGATAGTCATTGAAGGGAATATGCCCGAGAGGCAATAATAAAGTGGTTATTATCTTATTCCATGTTTATGATAAATGTTTATTTTACATGCTATAATTGTATTGATCGGAAACGTCAATACATGTGTGTTTAATAAATAAAAAGGGTTCCTAGTTATGCCTCTCTTATAGGCTAGCTCGTTGATTAACAAGATGATCAAGGTTTCCTGATCATGGACATTGGATGTTGTTAATAACGAGGTCACAACATTGGTGGAATGATGTGATGAACATTCATCTGAAGTATATAATTACAATCAAAGTCATTATGTTTATATTGCTATAACACTATACAAAGTAATCTTTATCCTTAGACCATGAGATCATGTTAATTGCTAACACCGGAAGAGTATCTTGATAACATCAAACGGCACACCGTAACAGGGTGACTATAAAGATGGGTTCAGTGCTACGAAGGTGTTATGTTGAGGCTCATGGATCAAGAGTGGAATTTGTCAATCCCGATGATAGATAGATATACTCTGGGCCCTCTCGGTGATATCACATTAAGATAGCTTGCAAGCAAGTGATGTGATCACTAGAATGTTATATCACGGGAACGAGAAAAGAGTGCATGTCGGTAACGAGATCAAACTAGGTATGGAGATACCGATGATCGAATCTCGGACATGTAATGTATCGCGAGACAAAGGGATTTAGTTACAAGCGTTAAAGGTTCTCACGATCACAGAAGTCATCGTCGAATGTGTAGGAGTCAGTACGGATCTCCAGGTCCCGCTGCTGATTATTGATCGGAGAGGGGTCTCGATCATTTCTGCATTATTCGCGAACCGTAGGGTGACACACTTAAGGGATACCGATACCATTTGGAGAAAATATGTTTCAGATAAAGATTTAAGAAAGCGCTGGAATCATTTCAATAGACACCGAAACTGTTTCGGGTGAAATTGCTGAAATTGGTTCTGCATGTAATATTGAAATGTTGTAGGGGGTTTTATGTGAATGTTTGTTAATTAAAGTAATTAACAAAATTCTGAATAGAAATAATAAAAGAGTTTTATTAAATGAGAGCATGAAATTTGGAGAAATTTAATGCATTTAAAGTGGAGACTTTAAAAGGGAATGTGAAGAGGCATTTTAATGTGGAGGGGTTACCACCACATGAATGGAGGAGGTGAAGAGACACCTCCTCCATGCGCCAGCCATGAAGGAGGGGCACCCCCTCCTCCTATAAAAGGCCACCCCCTCCTCACTTCTCACACACACCTCCTTGTGAAGGATCTCTCTCCCCCTCTAGTATTATTCCCCATGGTCTCGGATTAGCCAGATACATGTTCCCGGTGGCTTTATCTGGAAAGGAGTTGCTGCTTCCGCTGCTTTGCTGGAGCGAGGGACAGAGGTTGTCGGGGTACCGGACATGTGTGCGATCACGGATGCACCGCTGCTTTGTGGTGCTGGACTTGGTGGTGCTGGAGCTGGATTTCAAGGACGTGCTGGAGCCGAACCTCCTCGGACTTCCTCACGATCTTGAGATCGGAAAGTGTACGACTACATCAACCACGAGTTCCTACTCTTTAACAAAACTCCTTGTCTTTGAGGGTAAGTTCTCGTTGGATGTATGTCCACCCGTTGCTTTGTACCTAGTAGATAGATCTTGGCGTGTAGTTCACACCATTGGAATTTTTTTGTTTTCTATGCTGCGGACCCAACAGTGGTATCAGAGCCTGATCTATGCGTAGGTGCTTTGCACGGGTAGTACACATATGTTTATATGTGGGCTATGATGATCATGTTATTGCATCTTCTATGTATTTTGGATATTGGTGGCATAGTGGGATGAAGCGACCCGGACCAACCTTACATGTCATCGTACATGAGACCGGTTCCACGACTGACATGCAACTTGTTTTGCATAAGTGGCTGGCGGGTGTCTGTCTCTCCTACTATAGTCAATATCTGATTTACAACGAGTTGCTAATAACTTGGTTATCCTCGTTGTGGTTCATGTTCGTAGGTAAGAACGGTTCTATCTCCGAAAGCCCTAAGCCACATAAAACTTGCAATTGATAAATTAGAGGCGTCTAGTTTAGATCGTTGCTGGGCTAGTGTCTTGATATGGTATTGTTGTAAGTAGATGTATGATAGATACTCTTACAACACACTCAACGTGTAAGTTCCATAGACCTTGGCCTTACACACAAAGGAATGATAGAGATCATACCACGATGCAAGTGATAGAGATCAAATGCATGGACCATATCATCTCACTTTACACATTAGATGTTAGCATCCTATACTGCTAGTTTGGCGCTTTCTGTAGCATTGTAAGATTATCCCTCATTTAGATATCAAGATAAAAATGTGTTCTTCCTTAAGTATGCACCGTTTTATGGATTGTGTTTCGAGACATCACGTGATGATCGGGTGTACTTGACTACGCTTTCATACAAATGGGTGTAAGACAGTTTTACACATGCGAGTACTAAGGTTCTTACTTGGCGAGCCTAGCATGTACAGACATGGCCTCGGAACACGGACCGAAAGGTTAAGCATGAGTCATATAGTTGATATGATGCCCATATAGATGCTCGCCTTTGAAGCTACATCAACTCACGTGATGATCGGACTTGGTGTAGTGGATTTGGTTCATGTAATCACCAAAAAGACACGAGGGATGTTGTTTTTGAGTGGGAGTTCATTTCTAATTTGGATTAGTCGAACCAAATTTGTCATAAATTAAATCAAAGTGAATTTGCATAGTTTGTTATAGTCATTGGCATTCGTTTTCTACCTTATGCTTAGTTTTTATTTGAGATAATAGAACTATAGAATTCTGGATATTTACTTTACGAACTGGTATTGTATTGTTTTGAATGTCAATTTAAAGTTTATAAGTCCTATTGCAAACTTTCAGCAAACTCTATTTACTCCATGAAGTTTAATAAGTGGTATTAAATCAAGAGTAAGAATTCCAATGTTAGTATCTAAAGTATCATGTTTGCCTCCATGATTATTGATATTCAAAAAGTTGTTTTAATATCAAGATTATATTGGAGCTAAAAATTGTTTCAGAAACCATCATGTGTGAATGATATTGTGATATCTGAAACAATGTTTTTTGGTTGCATTATGATAGAGTATAATTTAGCAAAATACATGTTCTCATATTGTATGAGAATTTGTGAAGGATGGAGATGCTAGGCATCTGAATCTACCAAAAAGGTTCTAGGAACTGATATTATACTCATGATTCTTCCTTATAAGCTATAGTAGCTTGATCATGAAAGTTGTCATGATAAGGATGAATAGAAGATGTAAGTAAAATGTTTACTACACTAATAGATTACTAAAGAATGAATTTTTGAAAGAACACCAAACATTTGATGATGGTGATCCACTTCGAAGTGCAAGTCCAAAGGTATTAGTATTTGACTATATACGCTTTGTACCATGTGTCATGTTGATGACACCACTATTGATGTTGATAGATTCTTTTAAAAGAAAAGGAATTGCTGAAAGAGAATCTATAAAATATTTGGCAGAAAATAAAAGGTTGGAGATGTCCAACTTAGGTATATAGAAGATATACATGTTATGGATGTATTCCTTGCTTGTTAAACAATGTGGTTCTTAGGTACTGGATACCGGTATTGGATACCGAATTGGTTGGTATGAAGTGTCATACAGGACAACGCAATTCATGAACTACAATGGCCTAAGTAACTAGCAAGAGAATGAGTGATGATGTTCATCGAAAACAAATAAAGTCTTATTGTGTTTTTGTTGTCATCAAACCAAGCCTTCAAGATTTGTTTAAATAATTGTTATTTTGTTCCGGTATTATGAGAACAATGGCTGTTCAAATAATTACCGTATTCCATAAAGGATGGATGAACTTTTACAAGTCTAGTGGGAGAAATCACATCCATAAACACTATTGCTAAAATGTCACAAGACAAATGATTGAAAGATCACTTATGAAGTGACATCGCTGTTTAAATTATATTGGAAAGAAAACATGAAGAAACTCCATGTTGATGGATTTTTGGAGTCTTTGATTTTGATCAATTGACGCATGTGAGACTTTCCTCGAGATAATTGAAACTCCGTCCATAGGCCAGAGAGGAGCGGATGACTAGATTATTGGAAATTGTGCATAGTCCATTATGTGTAGCCATATGCGATGGATCTTTTTGCTCCATATGCTTTCTTAGAAAATTTGAGTGAATATATCTGTATATTTACTTAATAAAGAAGAAGTATGAAACATTTGAAAGTTGTTCAAAGACTTTCAAGATGAAGTGAAAAATCATTGTAACAAGAAAATAAAGAGTTTGTGATTCGATCATAAAGGAAGATATTTGAGTTACATGTTTAGCAAAACACCTAAGATTTGAGGAATTGTTCCATGAATTTGGATTTCCCGATAAACCACAGGAGTATGGTATGTTCGAGAGATGAAATCAAACCATGTTTGACATGGTAAGAACAAAGGTGTCATTTATAAAACTGCCATTATGTTTTAAGGATTGAAGCTTTAGAGACTACCGCTTTTACACTGAAAAGAGCACCATCGTGATCCATTGAAATGACACCATATGAATTATGGTTTGGGATAAAACTCGAATTGTCTTTTCTTAAATTTTGGTATGCTATGCATAAGTAAAATGTTTACAACCAAAGTCGGATAAGCACGTCTTTGTAGGTTATCCCAAAGAATTTGTTGGGAATTTCTCCATAACACCGAGGACAAAAGAGTTTGTTACTTGGAACGTCAAGTTTCTTGAGAAGGAATTTTTCGAGAAAAGTTAAGTGGGAGGACAATAGAACTTTGATAAGGTTGTTGAACCTTAGCTATATGTGCTAAGTAGCGCAGCGCTGGAAAGTGTCCCGGTGGCGGCCACAATGCTCATGGCTCTCGCGATTACAAAAGGTGTGATCTCGGAGATTAGAGTTCCTATAGAACCGTGTGGGTCGGTAAGAATCAAATAGTAAGATTTGATAAGCAAGTCGTTATTGTTTTGACAATGATGAACCGACTACATGCAAAGAAGCGATGATGAGCCCTGGCTCCATAAAATGACTAGAAGTCATAGAATCCGTGATAGTATCCATACATGAGAAATCAAGTTTCTGAACTTGGAAGACCCTCCGGAAAGGCGCGAAGCCTATCGGTCGTGTTTGGATCTATAAAGAAATAAGACATGGATTTTTAACATCTATGAAATAGTCGACATGTCAGAAAGAAGTTTACGACAATGTTCAAGGAGTTGACTATGACAAGATTTGATCTTTCATAGCGATATTTAGTCTTGACGGATTAATGTAGCAACCACTACATATAATTTGGTATATGGTAATTGAATAAACAAAACAAGGTTCTTCTAATAGAACGGTAACCTAGGACATGTACATGACATGGTCCGAAGGGTTTTGTTAATTCAAAGGGTGCTAAAAGGGCATGTAAACTTCAATAGTTGAAGTAAGCATAGCGGAGTTGGAATCTTCACCATGATGGAACTGTTAAAATAGTTTAAATTCATCAGAGATGATGAAGATGCTTGCATTTGCAAGAAATTAAGTGGGAGCGCTGAGACATATTTCTAATACATTATGTAGAGGACATATTTTTGATTGGAAATGATGTATCTTGTATTGACACAAGTTAAGAATTTCATTAAAATAAGATTTCGATGAAAGACTTGGGCAAACCCAGAATATTTGGCATCAATATCTATATGGATAGATTAAGGCGCAAATATGGTTGTGCCAGACATACATATATGAGATATTGAAAGGGTTCAATATGGAAACAACAAGAAAGGTTCTTGCTGCATGGAAAGGATTGTATCAAAATTCAAGTGTTTCAACACTTGGTGAGTAAAATCACATGAAGATTTTGATCGATTATACCATGATATGTATATATCCAGAATGTCCTATGCTCTAAATGTTATGAGCATATACCAAAATGATTCATAAGATGATCATTGGACAATAGTAAAGATATTCTTATGAGCTTTGGAAGAACTAAGAATATATAATGTATAAGTGACAAATAATTAAAGGTAGTTCATTGTAAAGTGTTACATTGATACTAGTTTTGTCACAAGATCCAAATTAAATTTATCTCAATTTAGACTATGGGTGGCCAATGTAATGGAAAGGATGTTCCATGATGGATTTGGATGAGTTCCAAAGTTGAGACATTGTGACGGATACTACAACAAAAGGCTAAGTATATGACTGCTATAGTAGCAGCATAGGAGGGCATTTGTGTTAAGTAGTTTGTTATCAAACTAGGTGTTGTTCAAAGTGGGCTAATACTATGAAGATACATTGTGTGAAAATAATATCAACATATTTTAACCAGAACAAACTAAACGTCTCACCAAAGGACCAAATTTATACAATGTAATCTCATTTGAGAATGAGTGATGCGTAGAGACGCAAAGACATGCAAATACACACAGACCTGAAACTGTCAGATCCGGAGATTATGTTAACCACTAGCAATCGCGTATATGCAACACCAGAAAGCCATAGGTGTTCAATACGCAAAGTTTTTCAAACTACATTATTGACTCTAGTGCAAGTGGGAGACTGAAGGGAATATGCCCGAGAGGCAATAATAAAGTGGTTATTATCTTATTCCATGTTTATGATAAATGTTTATTTTACATGCTATAATTGTATTGATCGGAAACGTCAATATATGTGTGTTTAATAAATAAAAAGAGTTCCTAGTTATGCCTCTCTTATAGACTAGCTCGTTGATTAACAAGATGATCAAGGTTTCTTGATCATGGACATTGGATGTGTTTAATAACGAGGTCACAACATTGGTGGAATGATGTGATGAACATTCATCCGAAGTATAGCATTACGATCAAAGTCATTATGTTTATATTGCTATAACACTATACGAAGTAATCTTTATCCTTAGACCATGAGATCATGTTAATTGCCAACACCGGAAGAGTATCTTGATAACATCAAACGTCAAACCATAACAGGGTGACTATAAAGATGGGTTCAGTGCTACAAAGGTATTATGTTGAGGCTCATGGATCAAGAGTGGAATTTGTCAATCCCGATGACGGATAGATAACTCTGGGCCCTCTCGGTGATATCACATTAAGATAGCTTGCAAGTAAGTGATGTGATCACTAGAATGTTATATCACGGGAACGAGAAAAGAGTGCATGTCGGTAACGAGATCAAACTAGGTATGGAGATACCGATGATCGAATCTCGGACATGTAATATATCGCGAGACAAAGGGATTTAGTTACAAGCGTTAAAGGTTCTCACGACCACAGAAGTCATCGTTGATTGTGTAGGAGTCAGTACGGATCTCTAGGCCCCGCTGCTGATTATTGATCGGAGAGGGGTCTCGATCATGTATGCATTATTCGCGAACCGTCGGGTGACACACTTAAGGGATACCGACACCATTTGGAAAAAATATGTTTCAGATAAAGATTTAAGAAAGCGCTGGAATTATTTCAATAGACACCGAAACTGTTTCAGGTGAAATTGCTGAAATTGGTTCTGCATGTAATATTGAAATGTTGTAGGGGGTTTTATGTGAATGTTTGTTAATTAAAGTAATTAACAAAATTCTGAATAAAAATAATAAAAGAGTTTTATTAAATGAGAGAGCATTAAATTTGGAGAAATTTAATGCATTTAAAGTGGAGACTTTAAAAGGGAATGTGAAGAGGCATTTTAATGTGGAGGGGTTACCACCACATGAATGGAGGAGGTGAAGAGACACCTCCTCCATGCACCGGCCATGAAGGAGGGGCACCCCCTCCTCCTCTAAAAGGCCACCCTCTCCTCACTTCTTACACACACCTCCTTGTGAAGGATCTCTCTCCCCTCTAGTATTATTCCCCATGGTCTCGGATTAGCGAGATACATGTTCCCGGTGGCTTTATCTGGAAAGGAGTTGCTGCTTCCGCTGCTTTGCTGGAGCGAGGGACGGAGGTTGTTGGGGTACCGGACGTGTGTGCGATCACGGATGCACCGCTGCTTTGCGGTGCTGGACTTGGTGGTGCTGGAGCTGGATCTGAAGGATGTGCTGGAGACGGACCTGCTCGGACTTCCTCACGATCTTGAGATTGGCAAGTGTACGACTACATCAACCACGAGTTCCTACTCGTTAACAAAACTCGTTGTCTTCGAGGGTAAGTTCTCGTTGGATGTATGTCCACCCGTTGCTTTGTACCTAGTAGATAGATCTTGGCGTGTAGTTCACACCGTAGGAATTTTTTGTTTTCTATGCTGCGGGCCCAACAGTCATAACATGGTGTGAGCATGTGCCAAGTCAACCCAAATAAAGCATCAAAGGAGAATACCACTATACTATGCTTTAATATGCTAAAACAACGCATGATTCATCCAAGGCACTTTAAGCAATCTCAATTGTTTCTGAGAAGTCATGCTACAGCAAAGAATACTAAGCATAAAGCCAAAACAATATCAAGCATGACATGACAAAGCATAGGCCACAGTCAAAAACAAGCTCTCTTTACCACTTAAGCATGAGCTTTCCTACTCTTTTGCAATCCAAACCAGACTATTTGAACACCAATGTATTAAAGAGGAGGTCCAACCAATTTATTCAGCAAACGAAGCAAACCACGCAAACTAAAAACCAAAACAAAAACGAAAAAGAAGACGCTCCAAGAACAACACAACTGTGCATGAAACAGTAAAAATAAAGTGTTTGGAAGAAACCTGTGATTTTTATTAATGAAGAGGGGGGGTGCCTTGGGCATCCCCAAGCTTTGACGCTTGTACTTCTTGGATATTTCTTGGGGTGACATGCATGGCATCCCCAAGCTTGAGCTTTAGTCCATCCTTCATATCATTACTCATTCCTTCCATACACCAGAAAATTTTCCTTCATACAAAACTTCACACAATCTTTATTAGCAACATTAGTACACTCAAGATAATAGGTCTTTAGGTTTAGTTCTAACACAATAAAACTTCCATTAAAACAAAAGATAATGTAGCACTTCTCTCAAAAAGCTCAATTCCCGAAAAGAACTCAAAAAGTAACCAACAAGAAGCAAATGCAGAAAATGGCAGAAATCTGTATAAACAGACCAGCAGGTAAAGAGGAATTTTTTCGAAGATCTTCTGTTGCTGAAATCAAAAATTGTTGACCTAACAAAAGTTAGATAACAACCTGGGTCAGAAGCAAAAAAATTCACGCCTCAAAAGGACGTACAGAGATTTTACACGAAATTTTACGGTGAAGCACAGAAATCTGTTTCAGGACAGCAACTTTCCCAATCATTACTTCTCTCTCATTAGAGGTTACTCTTGGCACAAAAAGCAAATAAAAAGAATAAGGAGCGGTTATTACTGAAGTAATAACTTCCAAGACTCATCTAAAATTTTTGGGTTATCTCCCAATAAGTACTTTTCTTTAACGCCTTTAAGTTAGGCATGAGCAAAAACTAAAATGGATAGAATAGAAGTAAGCGGAGATAATCATGGTGAAAACATTGTTTTGTTCAATGAAATCCTTTTGTTAACAAGGTTGATCAGGTCTTGTTACCAAATTTTTTTTATATGAGACAAAACTTTGTATTCCACTAATGATTATGTTACCTCAACCTCGATAGCGATGGTCCCAATCATAATAGTTTCAAATTTTTCTCTTGGTATGGGACAATATATTTCTCCAACTTGAATGCCCTCAACAATGGTCAATTGAATTCAAACCATAAGTCTTTTCAATCTTCTTGGGGAAATAGACAGTATGTTCCTTGTCATTAACATTGAAAGTCACCTTTCCTTGATTACAATTAATAACAACTCCTGGAGTATTTAAGAAAAGGTCTCCGAAGAATAATAGACATATTATCATCTTTAGGCATAATAGTTTGAGAGGATGCTCTCATAAGAAATATGAGTTGAAGTAAAAGAGAGCATCAAGAAGCAAATTCAAAACACATTTAAGTCTAACCCACTTCCTATGCATAGGAATCGTGTATGCAAATAAATTCACAAAGAACAAAGTGACAAGCATAGGAAGATAAAACAAGAGTAACTTCAAAACTTTCAGCACATAGAGAGGTGTTTCAATACCATGAAAACTTCTACAACCATATTTTCCTCAATCATAATAATTTTCAGTAGCCTCATGAATAAACTCAACAATATAACTATCACATAAATCATGCTTTTCATGATCTACAAGCACTAGATATTTATTATAGACATTTTCAAAAGAATCCTCAAGAACATGACATTCATCCTCCTTTAGTAAGCATGGAGGATAATCAAATAATGTAAGGGATAAAGAGTTACTCTCATTAGAAGGTAGGCATGGGTAGCTAATCCATTCTTCCTCCTCTTTTTCATCTAATGAGATTTCAGGTTCATCAATTTCTTCTTCCATAGGATCCTGCAAGGCATTAGTCTCTTCCATTTGTGGAAAGCATCTATTAAAATATTCAAGAATATAGCCATTTTCATCCTTGTAATTATCAAAGCAAAATTTAAGTATACCATAAACCTCATATTTGTAAGGTGAATCATCAATATTTTCAAGAAAACTAGCAAGTTCAAAAGCACCCTTCCAAGCAATAAATTCTTCAATTTGTTCTGCATCATAAAAGTCATAAATTCCTTTAGCATAAGAAGATATGGTATCATTATCATTATACTCACATTGAAAAGGGAGGTGTTTATACCTCTTTCTGCAACAAGATTCATCACAGCAATAAGTAACCTTATAAGTAGAGCACACGTTTCTAGCAATGATATACAATTTATCAATTTGTTCCCATAAGTGTTTCCCTTTTTGTGACAAGCGATGTTCCTTATAATAATATTTTTGATCTTCCGTGAACCCACCTTGCCAATAAGATTCAGTTTCAAAGAAACCAACCATTGACATCAAGCATGATAAAGCAAGACAATAATAGACCAACGAATATAACAACTAGAGTAGGAACTACTTTTTTTGTATTTTTGATAAAGACACAAGAAAACAAGGTGACAATAAACTTAGCTTGAACAATAGTGATTCCAAGTGGACTTGATAAATAAAGCTATGCTCCCCGGCAACGGCGCCAGAAAATAGTCTTGATGACCCACAAGTATAGGGGGTGTATTGCAGTATTTTCGAGGGAAGTGAAACCCAATTTATTGATTCGACACAAGGGGAGCCAAAGAATATTTATAAGCCTTAACAACTGAGTTGTCATTCAGTTGCACCTGGAAATAATCTTGCTCACAACAGTTTATCAGTAGCAACAATTTTATAGTAGGAATAGCAAAGTAGCAGCAGCAGTAAAGTAAAGACAAATAGTAACAATAGCAGTAAACAATAGGATTCGAGTGCGGTAGGCATAGGGATGGATGGACGGGCGTTGCATGGACATGACAATTCACATAGCAATCAGAACATAGGGCAATTGCAGATAAATAAGATAAAGCATCCAAGTACTAGACAATTCTAGGCATGTGGTCCATATAGTCATACGTGCTCACAATGAGAACTTGCACAACATCTTTTGTCCTGCCAGCCCGTTTGCAGCGGGGCCTCAAGGGAACTACTGGAAATTAAGGTGCTCCTTTTAATAGAGCACCGGAGCAAAGCATTAACACTCTGTGAACACATGTGATCCTCACATCAAAGCCATTCCCTCCGGTTATCCCGATTTCTGTCACTTCGGGGCCTTTGATTCCGGACAACAACGTGTGTATACAACTTGCAGATAAGACCATAAACAATACTATCATAATGAATCAATGACATGTTCAGATCTGAAATCATGGCACTCGGGCCCTAGTGACAAGCATTAAGCACAACACGTCACAACAAAGTCATAAAGCACTACTAAAAGATACTAGGCACCATGCCCTAACAATCTGATGCCATTACATGAACGATCTCATCCAATCCCTACCATCCCCGTAGCCTACAGCGGGGGATTACTCACTCATAGATGGGGGAAACATGGATGGTCGATGGGAATGATGGTGGAGATCGATGGAGATGGCTCCGGGGGCACTTCCCCATCCCGGCAGGGTGCCGGAACAGAGACTTCCTGTCCCCCAAATCTCCCCTTCGGTGGTGGCGGCGCTGTGGAACTTCTTCTGGAAAAACGTCGAATCCCCCGGAGTTTTTAGGTCAGAAGGCTTCTTATAGGTGAAGAGGGAGACCGAGGGGGTGCCTGGGGCCACCACACCATGCCCTAGCGCGGCCAGGCCCAGCCCGTGCCTGGGGGGGGGGGGGGGTGGCCAGCCCCTGGCCCTCCTCCGTCTCGTATTCTAGCTCCTATAGTCTTCTGGAAAAAATAGGCACTTTGGCTTTTGTCCCGTCCAATTCCGAGAATATTCATTTTCAGACTTTCCTGGAACCAAAAACAGCAGAAAACAGGCAGCTGGCACTGTGGCTCTTGTTAATAGGTTAGTCCAAGAAATCATTTGCAAAGTACTCCAAAGTGTGGACAAAACACAAGAAAGTGGATAAAAGCAAGCATGTAGCATCAAAAATTATAGATACATTTGCAATGTATCAGCAAGTCATTATCATTATTGTTTGGCAAATTAAAGCATGCACACCATTCATCTAGTGATAAAGTATAATTGTTGTTCATGAGATGGAAAGAAATCCGGTCTTCTCCATGCCATAGTTTAACAGTGCTTTGCAAAGAGCTTAAAAATTTAATGGTTAACCGGCGATAAGTAGGCACATCATTGAAAACAAAGTTTTGCAGGCCTACCCTATTTCAAAGTAAATTGAAGTCATCAGAAATACCGAGTTGGTTCAATATAATGGGGTAAGCCTAGTTGGTTGCCTTCACTTCTCGGTTCTTGATCCTGTCGAAGCGATCATGTTGGAGCTTATTCCTAAACTGTATCCCCATGCATTCTTGAGTGACAGCCCGAGAAGCACTAGCGTCAGAACGACCACGAGTTTGGCTCCCTGTGTTCATCATCTAAAATAATAAAGATAGACAAAAATAAAACTTTTTGATCAAACAATAATAAGCATAACATATTCCTCATCATAGCACACTAAAGAACCCCTCAAAATAATAATCTAGGCAAGAGAATCATGTCAATTAGTTCATAGTAGGTCTCACCCTAGATTGATAATGACAATAGATTGAAGATGAATTTGCAAAAAATAATTGGAAGATTGGAGGAGAAACATACCGTAGATCAATTTTGTGCGAGGAAATTGAACGAAATTAAGTAGAGATGAAGATCTCTTGAGGTTTTGAGAGAGTTTGGAGGTAGAAGAAAGAAAAAGGATTAAAGTTTTGGGTGTTGGAGGTACCTCCCGTGGCGTTTTTGTGGTCGGACGCAACTATACGGGCGGAACTATATGGCCAGAACAATTTCTTCCCACCGTATAGTTGGCCTGCTATAAAATTTTAGGGTTTCCACCTGGCGGCACAACTATACGGACAGGGCTATACAGCCGGAACAATATGTTCCCGTCGTATAGTTGGTCGTCAAACCGTCTGTACATGGAAATTTTTTTGTACGAAAGCATCGATATCTATACCACCGGAGCTATACGGCCGGAATTTTTATTCAGCCATATAGTTGGTCGTTAAACCATCAGTACTTTCGAAAGAAAAATTGTCGATGGCAAAAGTATCTATACAGCCAGATCTATACGGCCAGAATTTTTATTCCCGCCATATAGTTGGTCGTTAAACTCTCTGTACCCATAAAAAAAATTCTGTTTCTTCGAGAATTACTTCTTATTCTGAAACTTAACGAAATACCTTGTTTTTGACAGAAAGTTGACGGTTAAAATTATCGACCAACAACAACATGTATATAACAGGATTTTTAGTACTACCGAATTTCTTCTCCTCAACTGGAGTTTTCTAGCACTCTTTATTAAACATAAACTTAAACTAAAACTTTGTGGTCGGGCGCAACTATACGGGCGGAACTATATGGCCAGAACAATTTCTTCCCGCCGTATAGTTGGCCTGCTATAAAATTTTAGGGTTTCCACCTAGCGGCACAGCTATACGGACATGACTATACAGCCGGAACAATATGTTCCCGTCGTATAGTTGGTCATCAAACCGTCTATACATGGAAAAAGAATTTGTACGAAAGCATCGATATCTATACCACCGGAGCTATATGGCCGGAATTTTTATTCAGCCATATAGTTGGTCGTTAAACCATTAGTACTTTCGAAAGAAAAATTGTCGATGGCAAAAGTATCTATACGGCCATAATTTTTATTCTCGCCATATAGTTGGTCGTTAAACTCTCTGTACCCATAAAAAAATTCCGTTTCTTCGAGAATTACTTCTTATTCTGAAACTTAACGAAATACCTTGTTTTTGACAAAAAGTTGACGGTTAAAATTATCGACCAACAACAACATGTATATAACAGGATTTTTAGTACTACCAAATTTCTTCTCCTCAACTAGAGTTTTCTAGCACTCTTTATTAAACATAAACTTAAACTAAAACTTAAAAACTTTACTCAAACATTTATTTCACATGGGTTGCCTCCCATGGAGCGCTCTTTTATGGTCAATAGCTTGACCTTGATGTTGCTCACTTAGGCCAGATGAGTGGAACACCCACTCCAAAATAATTGGCCTTCAAAGTGATGGCCTCCTTTTCATCATGTTTGACTTTCTTCTTTCTGGGAAAATGAATAACAAAAGGATCCCATGAAAGCAATTGAAGCTTTACGTTTCCTTCATGGAGATTAATCAAAGCCTTAATAGTTCTTAAGAAAGGATGTTGCTCACTTACGTTCCCTTCAGGCATGTCAACAATAACGAAATCAATAAGAGCAGGACAACCTTTAATGTATACGAAAGTATTCTCCTTAATTCCTACAACTTGTTTGTAGGTAGAATCTGCAAGATGTAATTTTAACTCGGTGATTTCAAAAGAGCCAAGATTTAACTTATTAAAAAGACTCTTTGGAATTGTTGAAACGCTTGCACCTAGATCACAAAGAGCAGCTATCTCATTGGTCCCAATTTTAATCTTAATAGTAGGATCAAATATATCATCAAGCTTAACAGGTAATTTTTCAGCAATTTTATTATATTCTTCTTCAAGCTCACGTACCTTTATTGCTACCCGATTAACGAAGTGTTGATACATGGCTTCATCATTCCCTTCACTTATCGGAATCATGATGTTGATCCTTTTTACAAGATCTTCAACGGTGTAACTTGGTGAGGGAGCGTTACCATAATCAAGTTCTTTAGGCTCCTCCCTTTGGATTCTCATCATTTTGAGGTCTTCAATAGGATTGGGCTCAGATTTACCTACAAATTTAGCTAGAATGAGAGTTTGACTCTCGGTTATCTTACCTAGTTGTGCCTCAACAATCCCCGTCCTTTCTTGGAGGGCCTGCAAATCATTCCTCAAACTTACAACTTGGTTAGATAATTTACCAAGCATAGCATCACTGTTCTCCGGTATTTTAACAAGGATATTATTTTGCTCATTTTGTGAGTCTATGAAATATTTAAGTGTTTCTTGGAGACTACCATTACTTTATCCCATATTATTATTAGAGTTACCAGTAGGACTAGAATAGTGTTTTTGAAAATTAGGATTATAATTCTTCTTCCAAGCAGGGTTATAATCATTACGAGCTATGAAGTCTACTTCTTCAATATTAATTTCTGGGATAGCTCTTACTTGAGTTTCCTTACCTTTTACGGCTAATATAAGCTCATCCAACTTAGCATTGAGTTATTTTTCTTGTGGTGAGACAGAGTTCACCTTCTTTGTGTTTGATCTTTCCACATCCCATTTGGGCATGGTTGTCTGGCATATTGTCTAGTGATACGTTGCTAAGTATCCATAATTTTGATGTTCCATGCTTGGTTTTATCTACTTTCTTATGTTTTGTCCACACTTTGGAGTACTTTTCATATGATTTCTTGGACTAACCTATTAATAAGAGCCATAGTGCCAGCTGCTTGTTTTCTGTTGTTTTTGGTTCCAGGAAAGTCAAAAAATGAATATTCTCGGAATTGGACGGGATAAAAGCCAAAGTTAGTTTTTCACCGAGGGACACCCGGAGCCAGAATACGAGACGGAGAAGGGCTGGGGCCCGGCCACACCACCTGGCCACGCGGCCAGGCCTGGCCTACGCCAGGGGGTGGTCTGGCCACCCCAGGCACCCCCTCGGCCTCTCCTTCCGCCTATATATCGCCTCCGATACAGAAACCCTAAGTACCCGATCAAAATTCCACGAAAGAGTCTGTAGCCGCTGATGGCTCAATGCACGGCGCCCAGAAAAGTGCTGGTGCGTGGTTGATGTAGAGCTCGTTGGGAACCCCAAGAGGAAGGTATGATGAGCACAACAGCAAGTTTCCCTCAGTTATGAAACCAAGGTTTAATCGAACCAGTAGGAGCAAGGAAACACCCCAAAGGTGTTACTAGCCGAGCTTTGGCAGGGCGCACTACCGGTGCTAGTAGCAACATGGAGACCTGCACAACACAACCACATAACTTTGTCCCCAACTTGCGATGAGGTTGTCAATCTCACCGTGTTTTTCCGAAAACAAAGGATTAAACGTATCGAATGGAAAGAACTAATAGTCCTACGCTCAAAGTTCAAGCCCGGATGAACCAAAAGTGGTTAAGGGTTTTACAGCGGAGGCCCAGGGCCACCCACGTGTAGGCCCGTCGGCCGCCCTAACCACTTCCAAGAACATCGAGACAAGAGCGAGCGGCCTAGGCAACAGGCGAAGAGATCAAATACATACACAAGTGAGTATGTATGCAAGCTACCTTACAACAGTTCTCAGAGCCATACCATCTAAAAGAAATAGAAATATTGCAACGCCATACGGCAAGATCCAAATATCCTAGATAGAGATAATAGTGTAGGATAGCTCCTCATACATCAATCAACAGAGTATCAAGCGGAAGCGGGAAACAAGATCCGAGTACGGATAAGAAGCAAATCGGCATAAGATGCCACATAAATAAGCACATCCCGCCCACAGATCTCACGGATCCCCATCACCGGAATCTCTACACCGAGTGATCGTTGCCAACATCATCTGTCTCCTCCACCCAGTATCCATCTTGTGAATACACCTGTTCATCTGAATCAAACAATTTATCGTTTGAGACCCTAGGGGTACTCAGAAAGTATTTATGCCTCTAAAGGGCACATATACCTGGGGGACGCAATTGCAGCAAAAGATAATCACTAACAAGTCTATAGATACTCGCTAACCATCCACCTAACCAAAGATAGACGGATGTCCGTTAAAGAGAAAACAACAGTTATAACAGTATAAAGTAACAGATCCATCCTCCTTCTCGCTTACCAACGAGAAAGCAGACGAACAACCCTTCCGTTGGCAGTTTTATTAATCATTCCATGAAGATTGCACTATTTACTAGTCAGATATTTAGTCAAATTAAAGACGGTACTTTAGTTCTACTTGTCTATGATCGAGAAACTGTGCTCCAAGTCGTCCATAACCGTGGACACGACTTTCAGAAAGATTTACCCTGCAGGGGTGCACAAATAGCAACACACACACGATCGACCTCGGAAAAACCAAATCAAAACCCAACGAGGCTTTCACGACAAAGCAATCACAGGATTCATAAAATATTTCAGGGGCCCACCCCACTAAGCTACCCGCAACAAAGTTGGCCAGCTCCGGAACGGACCCAGGGTTTGTGTGGATGGCGGTAAATGACTGGGCACCCGAAAGTGTGACTAGGCTTGTCGATATAGCGAAAACGTGTCACGATCCAAAACAGTATAGGTGCTCGACGCACAATCTTAAATAAAACAGTAAAGCATGGCATACGTCCAGGATAGTAGTAAAGCCCCAAAGTACTTTGTGGCCCCAAGAATAAAGTGCGAATCAAGCTTAGGCAAAGGGGGATTCATAGACTCTCCCGTATGTGGATAGTGCGAATAGTCAAGGAACATGTATCAAGTACTCAGGGTCCTACGGGACACAAGTGAGCATGAAAACCAAATAACAGATATTGCCCACCAGTGCCTCTTCCATTAGTTATCCCATTACTACTCAGGTTAAGTTGTTTAGGTACCTCGTTATCCGTCAGACACTCACATACCCTACACATGCAATTCTATGACTCGCACGGCTCAAACAACTCCTGTAGTAATGGCTCATAGGATGGAGGAACAAGCTTCGGTGGGGTTTAAAAGTAAGGCTATGCAATACTTGGGATTCAGTTTAATGCAATCGCGACTCAATGATGCAAGAATAAGATAGAGGCAATAGGTACTATATGTATGCAAGCATGTGGTAGTGCTTGCCTGGTAGTTCAGTTGAAGCAAGAGATGGATCTGGGTAGTACTCCTAGGATTCTTGATAATTCCCCTGCTCGGCGTCTATTCGAAAGAAGAACCAAACAAACAAGGGCCAACATAAATAAAGTGCACAAGCATATGAATAAAATGCGACAAGCAAACAAGCATGCCATGATGGATGATGCACAATTTACATGGCAATAATGTAGCATGGCAAGGGTGAGGTGTGGGAACAAGAATAACTCATTTTATTAATTATTTGGTCAAGTTTTATTACCATGAACAGTTCTGATTTTTAATATTAATATGATGCATGCTTCAACTCATCTCATGGAATGCATAGTTAGAACGGGCTCGTCGCGCTGCTCGATTTAGATATATTATTTGTCAAATTTGGAGTTATAGAATTAAAGTTATTAATTAATTGAGAAAAGGCATTTTATTGCAATTAAACATTTTCGAAAAATTAAAATAGTCAAACATTATTTGGAATGGCATATTTGAATTCCTCACATTTTTCTGATTCAAAAACATATCTCATTTGTATTATTTGGATTTACCAATTAAAAGTTATTAATTTCTGGATATTAAAACAAATATGCACTTTTCTAGAATTATTTTTATTTTGAAAAGGCTCACAGAAACTTTTTGTACTCAGGTGGGACTAGCCCGAGTCACTAACGCGCGGGGTCAGCGCTGAGTCAGCGCCAGCTGGCGCAGTGGGCTGGTCTGGCCTTTTCGCACGGCGGGGAATCCTAGCCACAGAGGCTGACTGGTGGGCCTCCGGGCGGCGGGGCCACAGCGCGCGCGGCTATCGAACGCTGACATGTGTGCGATCCGGGGAGCGCGGGTCGCTAAACGAAAAGTGGAGGTGCCTTTTTGCAAAACGGGGGGAGGGGCTGACTAGTTGGACACATAGGACCGCGGGTGGAGGCGAGAAAAACTATAGGGACTTATAAGCAAAAACTTCCGCGAATGCTGACGAACTGAATTTTGTATCTGGGAAAAACAACACCTGGATCCAAGTTCGGAGGACGATGGCGACGAATCTAGCGATAATCTGGAGATGATGTAAAAACGAAAAGTGTAGATCTCACCTGAGAAAACACGTTCGGCGTGGGCCGGTTTTTGTCAGGGAACACCTGAGCTTCAGCGATCTTGCAAGGACAATTACTACCGCGTCACTGAACTGATCTGACCATGGCCTAGCTCGTTCGAAAGAAGGTAGATAGGGCTACGATTTTGGTTCAGGAAGTAACAACGGAGGATGTCTTGATCGACGGGAAACACGCTGGGAACTGGCGGGTGCAAGCTACTGCAGCGTGCGAGACCGCCGTGCGCGCAGCGACTGGCGTGGTCTGGCGTGAACGCGCGACAGGGAAGGATGGGACGGCATCAGGGGGAGAGGAGGTTGCTGGAGGAAGGGGGATGCTCACCTCGTGCTCGTCGGCAAGCCGAGCAGGCCGGAGCGGGGCGCGAAGAGGAAGCAGACGGTGGTGGTCGGCGCGGCGGCTGCGGCGGCACGGCCTCAGCGACGGTGCTAGTGCTCCTCCTCCTCGCTCCCTGTACCGTGCAGTAGTCGATGTTGACGTGCAGCTGCTGCGACCGGCGGTGGCTTCTTTGGATGAGTGAAACCGAGGGGCGGCGAGGAGCGGGGCTCGGTCACGGTGGCGGCAGCGGAGGGTTTTTTCCTGGAGGAGAAGAAGGGTGGAGCGGATAGGGATGGCTGCTGGCTGGGGCTCGCTTTAGCAGGAGGAAGCGAGAGCACGCGTGAGACGTGGGGGCGTCTGTGCTAGCGCTAAGCACGTGAGCGAGAGCGGGGAAGAGCTACAGGGCGTGGCGGCTTCGGTGTCCACGGCTGGGTCGAGCCCAGGTGGCAAGGGGGCCGGACCAGGTGGTGATGGTCTAGGTTAGCAAGGGGGGGTTAGATGGGGCTTAGCCGAGGCTAGGAAGGAAAAGGGTGAGAGTTAGGGTTTTAGCTTGGTTTAGTGAGAGAGATAAGATAGCTAGGTTTAGCTAGAAAAAGAGAGAGGGTAAAAGATAGATGGATGAGCTAGGGTTTGGAACTGGTATGGAACCCCAAAAGAAATTTGAATCCCAAACAAAAGGGAAAACCAAAAGACCAAAGGAGAGAGAGATGGGAGGTGATGATCTTACATGTGGCATTATCTCATGCACATGATAATATATTGTAAAAACAAAATATATATTCCATGTATGCTTGACAAGGAGAAATTCCACTAAAAGAGTTGCAAGGTGGAAGACAAGTGGAATAAGCATTTATTTGGGTTCATTTGTTTCGCTTGAATTCAAACAAGCTCCACCCAAATATCCCAAAAGAAACCAAAATAGAAGAACAAGGGAGAGGCCTTGCATGGGCCATGCATGATACTTAGATAGGCCACACTATATTTGTGAAAAAAAATACAAGCTTAAATGACCCCATTTAGCCCCATGCAATCGAATTGAAATAAAGCCCAAGCATAAGGTTTGAAGAGGTTAAATAAAAACATCAAATAGAAGAACTAGAATAAGATGGGGATGTGGGGCTTATATTTCATGCGACATGAAATAATGATACCACACATAGCATACATGCTCAAGGAATTAACACATGGTTGGAATTAAACCCATATGGCCAAGAATTGATGAAATAAGCATAAATAAATATAATGGAAATGCTAGTGTGTGTACGCCACTAGATAATTATATGGTCCCATTTATATTTAGATATGCCCACTCATTTAGAAGTAAACCATATGAAGATGTAGAAGTATCCCCACATGTAGACCCACATCATTTATATTGTGAAAACAATAGTAAACACCATTGGGGCATGTGGTATAGAAGGGGATCCATCTTTATATATGTGAGCTAGACAAGACCCAAAAGAGAAGATGCAAAAGCCCACAAGTATTTTGGGATGGTGGAATTATAAGGTGGTGACAAAGAAAAGGTGGTGGAGTTAATAAAAGATATGCCCCCAACTCCACTTGGGAATCAAGCATTTATCAAGAACCAAATACAATGTATCAAGAGGCAAATACAATTAATAGTGCATATGAGATAAGAACCAAATGAAAAAGGGTTTTATATGATGCTCAAATGCAATGCGGCATGATGACATGAGTATGATATAATTATGATGCAACAATTATATGTTGGAAGTAGCATTTTATTATTAGACCATGTAGCATTATAGATGTTAGACAGATGGGATGCTACAACTCTCCCCCACTAAACAGGAATCTCGCCCCGAGATTCTAGGAAGGATAAGAAGACACGAAAAGGGTAGGATACTTAGCACGGAGCTCATCCTCGCGTTCCCAAGTGGCTTCATCAACGGAATGGTGCGACCACTGCACCTTGCAGAACTTGATAGACTTGTTGCGAGTCTTTCTTTCTGCGACTTCTAGGATTTTTGTGGAGTGTTCTTGATAAGACAGGCCTTCTTGGAGATTGATGAGCTCATTGTCCACGGTCCTGCCGGGATCCTTGAAGCACTTCTTGAGTTGAGAGATATGGAAAACATCATGGACCTTGAGTTTTTCAGGGAGCTCAAGAGCATAAGCGACTTCTCCTCTTCTACCACAAACTTTGAAAGGACCGATGTATCTAGGAGCCAGCTTTCCTTTGATACCAAACCGGTGCGTGCCTCTCATGGGAGTGACACGGAGGTAAACGAGATCACCAGGGACATACTCCATGTCCGTGTGCTTTCTGTCGTAGTTGCTCTTCTGGCGACTTTGAGCAACCTTCAGGTTTTCAAGAATGATGTGAACCTTCTCTTCCGCTTGAGTTACAATGTCAGGGCCAAACAATGTTCTTTCACCTGCGCCCGACCAACCAATCGGAGTTCTGCATTTGCGTCCATAGAGAACCTCAAATGGTGCCATATTTAGACTCTTCTGGAAGCTATTGTTGTAAGAGAACTCAGCATAAGGAAGGCATTCTTCCCACTTCATGCCGAAAGAGATGACGCACGCACGGAGCATATCTTCCAGAATCTGACTGATCCTTTCAACTTGCCCTTGTGACTGAGGGTGGTAAGCTGTGCTGAAGTTCAACTTTGTTCCCAACGCATTTTGGAAACTTCCCCAGAACTTGGAAGTGAAGATGCTTCCACGGTCTGAGCTGATCTCAAGAGGAACCCATACAGAGAGACAATTCTGTTGATATAGAGCTCAGCCAACTGAATTGCAGAAACTGTTTCCTTGATGGGGAAGAAGTGAGCCACTTTAGAAAGCCTGTCGATGACAACAAAGATTGCATTGTTGCCCTTCTGCGACCTTGGAAAACCAGTTATGAAGTCCATCTCTACTTTCTCCCATTTCCATTCCGGAGGCTTCAATGGCTGTAGGAGACCGGAAGGTTTCTGATGGACAGCTTTAAATCTACGGCAGACATCACACTCCGATACATACTTGGCACAATATCGTTTCAATCCAGGCCACCAATATTGTGTTTTCAGGTCCATGTACATCTTAGTGCTGCCAGGGTGGATAGAAAGAACAGAATCATGAGCTTCTTTAAGAACTTGCTCTCTCAACCCCAGATACTTCGGAACGAACATCCGGTTCTTAAAGAATAGAGTGCCTTGGTCATTAAGGTGGAAAGGTTCATACTTCGGGAGCTGAATCTTAGAGATGATGTTTTTAGTGTAAGGGTCACCAAGTTGAATGGAGCGAACTTTTTCTTCCAAGAGAGGGGTTGCCATAAGATTCAGAAGATACCCTTGATCCACAATTTCAAGGTTGAGCTAGCGGAATTCCTCGCACAAGAGAGGTTGTTGTTCTTCCACCATGAGGTTGTTGACATAAGCTTTTCGGCTGAGAGCATCAGCCATGACATTAGCTTTGCCAGGAGTGTAGTTGATGGAAAGATCAAAGTTGTTGATGGTTTCAATCCATCTCCTTTGGCGAAGGTTGAGGTCCGGCTGAGTGAAGATATACTTCAGGCTTTTGTGGTCAGAAAAGATCTCACAAAGGTTGCCAAGCAAGTAGTGCCTCCATACTTTCAAAGCAAAGACAACTGCTGCGAGTTCGAGGTCATGTGTAGGATAGTTGATCTCATGCGTCTTCAACTGTCGAGAGGCATAAGAAACAACTTGTTTTTCTTGCATAAGGACCGCACCCAATCCTTGCAAGGAGGCATCACATAATATCTGGAAAGGCTTTGATGTATCTGGAGGAATCAAGACTGGAGTGGAAGTGAGCTTATCTTTGAGGGTTTCAAAGCTTGCTTGACATGCAGGAGACCAAAGGTATTTCTTGCCTTTCTTGAGGAGATTGGTAAGAGGCTTCGCAATCTTCGAGAAGTTCTGAACGAAACGACGGCAATAACTAGCCAAACCAAGGAAACTCCGGACTTCTTTAACATTTTTGGGTGGAAGCCACTCAAAAATTGTCCGAACAGTTTCTGGGTTGACGGCAATGCCCTTGGCAGAGATGACGTGACCTAGATAGGTGACTTCGGGAAGCCAAAATTCACACTTGGAGAACTTTGCATATAGGCAGTTCTCACGAAGCTTGTTTAGGACACACCGAAGGTGTTCTTCATGTTCTTCCTTTGACTTAGAATAGACTAGAATATCATCCAGATAGACCACGACGAACTTATCAAGATACTCCATGAAAACCGAGTTCATAAGCCTCGAGAAGGTGGCAGGTGCGTTGGTGAGACCGAAAGACATGACCGTGTACTCATACAGGCCATAACGGGTGGTGAAAGCTGTTTTGGGAACATCTTCCTTGCGAATCTTGATTTGGTGATATCCACTTCTCAAATCAAGCTTAGAGAATACCACAGCTCCAGCTAGCTGATCGAAGAGATCATTAATCCGTAGAAGGGGATATTTATTCTTGATGGTTTTAGCATTGAGAGCCCGATAGTCAACACAAAGTCTATCAGTCCGGTCTCGCTTCTTCACAAAGATTGTTGGGCTGCCCCAAGAGGAAGTGCTATGTTGAATGTAACCCAAATTCTCTTGTTCATCAAGCTGACGTTTGAGTTCAGCCAACTCAGCAGGACCCGTTTTATAAGGCCGCTTGGAGATAGGAGCGGTTACAAGTTCAAGCTCAATCACAAACTCGACCTCTCGGTCAGGAGGCATACCTGGTAACTCTCCAGGAAAAACATCTGGGAACTCACAGACCACCGGAACACTCTGAATAGCCTCCATAGCATCGTCATTCAGAGTCGCCAATGAGAAAAGCTGAATTGCAGGAGTCAGATTTGGAGAATAGACTATATGGCCTTCAGGAACTTTCAGAGAAACCGAGCATTCAGCACAATCAATCACAGCTGCATTTGTTGTTAACCAATCCATGCCCAAGATAACATCAATGTCAGAATTGCCCAAAATAATTAAGGAAGCCGGGAACAAAGAGCCACCAATCTCAATTTGATTGCCATGGCTGATATGAGAAGCCCTCATGTTTGATCCAGGAGATTGTACCACGAGACGATGCAACAGAGGAACCATAGCCAGATCATGCTCATGCGCAAAGTTGTGAGAAACAAAAGAATGCGATGCACCAGAATCAAACAAAACTCGTGCAGGGACTGAGTTAACAGGAAGCGTACCCATCACAACTCCAGGTGCATGTTCAGCTTGAGCGACGTTGACACAGTTGGCACGAGCAACAGTGGACCCGGGGTTGGTGTTGATGTTGAGAGCCCGAGGTGGAGGTGCACGAACCATAAAAGAACTTGCTGCAGGTCTTGGAGGTGGTGGAGGAAGAGCTTTGTTATTCATGGGAAAACTCCAGTGTTGATGCCCAGTGTTCCCACAAGTGTAACAAGCACTAGGTGGACATGGAGCAGCGTAGCCAGGGACTCCGCCAGGCGCTCTAGGGTAGTTGTGGTTGTAGCCCCTAGGAGCAGCAGTGAAGGAGTTTGGTGGCCTTGCCGCGTAGCTTGAAGGTCTTGGTGGATCCGGGAGCGGAGGTGCAGTATTAGGAACCCACACGTGGCGCTTAGAAGGAGCTGTCATAGCTGAAGAGCTTGCTGCGTCACGGCTGTGTTTCTTGGACTCCTAGAACACTTGCCTACTGGCTTCTTCCTGTAGAGCTATATGTTGGAGTTCCAGGAAATACCCCGGCCTTGCATGAGTGATTGCATATTTGATAGATGCATTGAGCCCTTGCCTGAACCTCTTTTGCTTCTTCTTGTCATCAGAGATCTCATCGCCACCATACCTAGAAAGATTCATGAAGTTTCTGATATAGGTATTGACATTGTCATTGCCCTGCTTGAGGTTGAGAAACACTTCCTTCATCCTTTCCATGACAATCTCTGACAGGTATTGCTCTTTGAAATCCCAATGAACTGCTCCCAAGTAGGCTGGAAACCAGAGTGGTTTGCCTTCAGGTAATTCTCCCACCATAGAGCTGTGTCTCCCTTCAGAAGGTGAGTGGCACATTTTACCCATTCTTGCTCTGGAACATCAGCAGTCATTAGCAACCTTGACATCTCACGAAGCCAATCATCAGCATCCAGTGGCTAATCAGACACCTCAAAGTGGCACGGGTTAAAATTCAGAAAGCCCTTGATGTCTCCTCGCTTGGGAGGTGGAGGTAGCGGAACAAACTCATTCCTCCTGACACTCTCTTCAAAGCATTGCTGGTTCTACTGCATTGTTCCCAAGGCATTCGCAATACTTCCCAACGCAGCCCCCAGTTCAGGTGGTATGTCCTCCTCAGTGCGGCGTGGTGGTGCCATCCTGTGATTGATATAAAACTCAAGTCAGTACCATAATGGAGAATAATAATAATCCAAAATAGTACCAAAATGGAATTAACCAAGATTAAGGATACAGTTTACTGAGGTGATATTAAAATATCAACAAAGTTGAAAGCGCCTAGAAGATATTAAGCATATCACACACAACTGAACAAGGAGTGTGGTACACAAAGCTATCAAAGAAAAAATTTCCGCAAATTTCGGCATTAAAATACCACTATATGCGCAAAACCACTTAACGAATCAAGATTAGTAACTCTACCAATTCAATATACAAGAGCGAATGATAAAAGTAGTGGTATGGTCGCGACTCCATGCCGTACTCAAATCATTCCTCCGCACATGAATAAATAAAACACATATCCCAACCCCTTCCTTCTTAAGATGAACCTAAAGGTTAACAACTATGGAAAACAAACACCCCAAACAAGATAGCGTCAGATAACAAAGAGTCAGACATATCGCATCGGTTTACAATGAATCAGATAGATCACGTCGGTTTACAAAAGCTTGTCGGTATGGAATGCACCAACAGTTGATAACCAAAAGGCAGATGGCGATAACAAGTTGGATGCAACAGATAGACAAGGAATTACACACACACACACACACACACTCACACAACCTATGGTACTACGGAACCCAGAACACGTGAATCCTAGTTTGAATTTTTAGAAGAGGATTGAAAACATTACACTTCCTTACCAGAAAAGGGTGGGTGGGTGGGTAAGAAGAAAAATGGAAGCAGTCCTACTCTCACGTTTTGTTTTTCCCTAGTGTACATAGCTACCAAAATATTTGCTAGACTGACAACGACGATTTGGCTGACACCCTGAAGGGCGGGATGGCTCTGATACCAATTGTAACAACCTCGGACCCTATGCTCTAAGTTCAAGCTTGGATGAACCAAAAGTGGTTAAGGGTTTTACAGCGGAGGCCTAGGGCCACCCACGTGTAGGCCCGTCGGCCGCCCTAACCACTTCCAAGAACATCGGGACAAGAGCGAGCGGCGTAGGCAACAGGCGAAGAGATCAAATACATACACAAGTGAGTATGTATGCAAGCTACCTTACAACAGTTCTCAGAGCCATACCATCTAAAAGAAATAGAAATATTGCAACGCCATACGGCAAGATCCAAATATCCTAGATAGAGATAATAGTGTAGGATAGCTCCTCATACATCAATCAACAGAGTATCAAGCGGGAGCGGGAAACAAGATCCGAGTACGGATAAGAAGCAAATCGGCATAAGATGCCACATAAATAAGCACATCCCGCCCACAGATCTCACGGATCCCCATCACCGGAATCTCTACACCGAGTGATCGTTGCCAACATCATCGGTCTCCTCCACCCAGTATAAATCTTGCGAATACACCTGTTCATCTGAATCAAACAATTTATCGTGTGAGACCCTAGGGGTACTCAGCAAGTCTTTATGCCTCTAAAGGGGACATATACCTAGGGGACGCAATTGCAGCAAAAGATAATCACTAACAAGTCTATAGATACTCGCTAACCATCCGCCTAACCAAAGATAGACGGATGTCCATTAAAGAGAAAACAACTGTTATAACAGTATAAAGTAACAGATCCATCCCCCTTCTCTCTTACCAACAAGAAAGCGGACGAACAACCCTTCCGTTGGCAGTTTTATTAATCATTCCATGAAGATTGCACTATTTACTAGTCAGATATTTAGTCAAATTAAAGACGGTACTTTAGTTCTACTTGTCTATGATCGAGAAACTGTGCTCCAAGTCATCCATAACCGTGGACACGACTTTAGAAAGATTTACCCTGCAGGGGTGCACAAATAACAACCCACACACGATCGACCTCGGAAAACCAAATCAAAACCCAACGAGGCTTTCACGACAAAGCAATCACATGATTCATAAAATATTTCAGGGGGCCACCCCACTAAGCTACCCGCAACGAAGTTGGCCGGCTCCGGAACGGACCCAGGGTTTGTGTGGACGGCGGTAAACGACTGGGAACCCAAAAGTGTGACTGGGCTTGTCGATACAGCGAAAACGTGTCACGATCCAAAACAGTATAGGTGCTCCACGCACAATCTTAAATAAAATAGTAAAGCATGGCATAAGTACAGGATAGTAGTAAAGCCCCAAGCTACTTTGTGGCCCCAAGAATAAAGTGTGAATCAAGCTCAGGCAAAGGGGGATTCATAGATTCTCCAGTATGTGGATAGTGCGAATAGTCAAGGAACAGGTATCAAGTACTCGGGGTCCTACGGGACACAAGTGAGCGTGAAAACCAAATAACAGATATTGCCCAACGGTGCCTCTTCCATTAGTTATCCCATTACTACTGAGGTTAAGTTGTTTAGGTACCTCGTTATCCATTAGACACTCACATACCCTACACATGCAATTCTACGACTCGCACGGCTCAAACAACTCCTGTAGTAATGGCTCATAGGATGGAGGAACAAGCTTCTGTGGGGTTTAAAAGTAAGGCTATGCAATACTTGGGATTCAGTTTAATGCAATCGCGACTCAATGATGCAAGAATAAGATAGAGACAATAGGTACTATATGTATACAAGCATGTGGTAGTGCTTGCCTGGTAGTTCAGCTGAAGCGAGAGATGGATCTAGGTAGTACTCCTGGGATTCTTGATAATTCCCCTGCTCGGCGTCTATTCGAAAGAAGAACCAAACAAACAAGGGCCAACATAAGTAAAGTGCACAAGCATATGAATAAAATGCGACAAGCAAACAAGCATGCCATGATGAATGATGCACAATTTACATGGCAATAATGTAGCATGGCAAGGGTGAGGTGTGGGAACAAGAATAACTCATTTTATTAATTATTTGGTCAATTTTTATTACCATGAACAGTTCTGATTTTTAATATTAATATGATGCATGCTTCAACTCATATCATGGAATGCATAGTTAGAACAGGCTCATCGCGCTGATCGATTTAGATATATTATTTGTCAAATTTGGAGTTATAGAATTAAAGTTATTAATTAATTGAGAAAAGGAATTTTTATTGCAATTAAACATTTTCGAAAAATCAAAATAGTCAAACATTATTTTGAATGGCATATTTGAATTGCTCACATTTTTCTGGTTCAAAAACATATCTCATCTGTATTATTTGGATTTACCAATTAAAAGTTATTAATTTCTGGATATTAAAACAAATATGCACTTTTCTGGAATTATTTTTATTTTGAAAAGGCTCACAGAAACTTTTTGTACTCAGGTGGGACTAGCCCGAGTCACTGACGTGCGGGGTTAGCGCTGAGTCAGCTCCAGCTGGCGCAGCGGGCTGGTCCGGCCTTTTCGCACCGCGGGGAATCCTAGCCACAGAGGCTGACTAGTGGGCCTCCGGGCGGCGGGGCCACAGCGCGCACGTGGCTATCGGACGCTGACACTTGTGCGATCCGGGGAGCGCGGGTTGCTAAACCAAAAGTGGAGGTATCCTTTTGCAAAACAGGGGGAGGGGCTGACTGGTGGGCACATAGGACTGCGGGTGGAGGCGGGAAAAACTATAGGGACTTATAAGCAAAAACTTCCGCGAAGGTTGACGAACTGAATTTTGTATCTAGGAAAAACAGCAGTTGGATCCATGTTCGGAGGACGATGGCGACGAATCTAGAGATTATCTGGAGATGATGTAAAAACGAAAACTGTAGATTTCACTTTGCTCTACAATGTTCGTGCACAAGGTTTCTCAAACGGAGGTCTACAACGGCCGGGATCTTGCGAGGAACAGAGGCAGAAAACACGTTCGGCGCGGACCGGTTTTTGTCAGGGAACACCTGAGCTTCAGCGATCTTACGAGGACGATTACTACCGCGTCACTGAACCGATCTAACTGTGGCCTAGCTCGTTCGAAAGAGGGTAGATAGGGCTACGATTTTTGTTTAGGAAGTAACGATGGAGGATGTCTTGATCGACGGGAAAAACGCTGGGAACAGGCGGGTGCAAGCTGCTGCAGCTGCTGTCTGCGGCGTGCGAGAGCGCCGTGCGCGTAGCGACTGGCGCGGTCTAGCGTGCGCACGCGACAGGGAAGGCTGGGACGGCATCAGGGGCAGAGGAGGTTGCTAGAGGAAGGGGGATGCTCACCTCGCGCTCGTCGGCAAGCCGGGCAGGCCGGAGCGGGGAGCGAAGAGGAAGCAGACGGTGGTGGTCGGCGGCACGGCCTCGATGACGGTGCTAGTGCTCCTCCTCCTCGCTCCCTGTACCGTGCAGTAGTCGATGTTGACGTGCAGCTACTGCGACCGGCGGTGGCTTCTTTGGATGAGTGAAACTGAGGGACGACGAGGAGCAGGGCTCGGTCACGGCGGCGGCAGCGGAGGGTTTTTTCCTGGAGGAGAAGAAGGGTGGAGCGGATAGGGATGGCTGCTGGCTGGGGCTCGCTTTAGCAGGAGGAAGCGAGAGCACGCGTGAGACGTGGGGGCGTCTGTGCTGGCGCTAGGCACGTGAGCGAGAGCGGGGAAGAGCTACAGGGCGTGGCGGCTTCGGTGTCCACGGCTGGGTCGAGCAAGGGTTTCGGTCGAGCCCAGGTGGCAAGGGGGGCAGACCAGGTGGTGATGGTCTAGGTTAGCAAGGGGGTGTAGATGGGGCTTAGCCAAGGCTAGGAAGGAAAAGGGTGAGAGTTAGGGTTTTATCTAGGTGTAGTGAGAGAGATAAGATAGCTAGGTTTAGCTAGAAAAAGAGAGAGGGTAAAAGATAGATGGATGAGCTAGGGTTTGGAGTTGGTATGGAACCCCAAAAGAAATTTGAATGCCAAACAAAAGGGAAAACCAAAAGACCAAAGGAGAGAGAGATGGGAGGACATGATCTTACATGTGGCATTATCTCATGCACATGATAATATATTGTGAAAATAAAATATATATTCCATGTATGCTTGACAAGGAGAAATTCCACTAAAAGAGTTGCAAGGTGGAAGACAAGTGGAATACGCCTTTATTTGGGTTCATTTGTTTCGCTTGAATTCAAACAAGCTCCACCCAAATATCCCAAAAGAAACCAAAATAGAAGAACAAGGGAGAGGCCTTGCATGGGCCATGCATGATACTTAGATAGGCCACACTATATTTGTGAAAACAAATACAAGCTTAAATGACCCCATTTAGCCCCATGCACTCGAATTGAAATAAAGCCCAAGCATAAGGTTTGAAGAGGTTAAATAAAAATATCAAATAGAAGAACTAGAATAAGATGGGGATGTGGGGCTTCTATTTCATGCGACATGAAATAATGATGCCACACATAGCATACATGCTCCAGGAATTAACACATGGTTGGAATTAAACCCATATGGCCAAGAATTGATGAAATAAGCATAAATAAATATAATGGAAATGCTAGTGTGTGTACGCCACTAGATAATTATATGGTCCCATTTATATTTAGATATGCCCACTCATTTAGAAGTAAACCATATGAAGATGTAGAAGAATCCCCACATGTAGACCCACATCATTTATATTGTGAAAACAATAGTAAACACCATTGGGGCATGTGGTATAGAAGGGGATCCATCTTTATATTTGTGAGCTAGACAAGACCCAAAAGAGAAGATGCAAAAGCCCACAAGTATTTTGGGATGGTGGAATTATAAGGTGGTGACAAAGAAAAGGTGGTGGAGTTAATAAAAGGTATTCCCCCAACTACACTTGGGCATCAAGCATTTATCAAGAACCAAATACAATGTATCAAGAGGTCAATACAATTAATAGTGCATATGAGATAAGAACCAAATGAAAAAGGGTTTTATATGATGCTCAAATGCAATGCGGCATGATGACATGAGCATGATATAATTATGATGCAACAATTATATGTAGGAAGTAGCATTTTATTATTAGACCATGTAGCATTACAGATGTTAGATAAATGGGATGCTACACTTATCTTGTTCGGTGGTAGCTTGTAAACCCTAGCGAGGTGCCTCATATATAAACCTTGTTGGGGGGATACCCCCGGGTAGGGTCACGTCGGGGTATAAAGGCCAAGTTTGCCGAGGTACGGCAAGGTCAAAGCAGGTGTTTGCTAAGTCACCTCAAGGCAGGCCGAATCATGGGGTAACCCGGACCAGGGGATGTCCACCTAACTTGGTCTCAGTCGACTTATGTAGTATGTCGGTAAGATGTATCTAACTTGTATGCAGGTACAGGTGTGGCCGGATTAACCAGGCATGATCCGGGTTATATCTGGCTTACAAGAGAAGGAAGGTATCTCGCTGGTCAAAAGGTGGCCACTATACGCAGAGCATGAGCGAAGCGGACAGAGGCCAGGACCACCGAGGTGTGGCCGACAAGGGTGACGATGCCTATGTCGGATAACGCAGGCGCCACAGAGGCTCACATAGCCTCTGCATGGATGATGCTGGGCAAAAGTGACCTGGTCGGCTTACTATTTTGGGAAGAGGCATATTCCCTGGAATATGCCTCCACGTATGCCCTAATGGGAGACCTAACCACCCCTATACAAGGAGGGCTAGGACCTCTGTAGAAAGGGTTGATCTCGAGTGGGTTGAGTTTTACCAGTGTGTTCCTGAGGGCTAGCTAGTGGTGAGAGTAAGAGAGTTCCTTCTTCCTCCTCTCCCCAATACAGCTCAAGGAGCACTTGTAAACCGTGGAAGTGAATCAAATACAAAGTAACTGTGTGTGGAAACACCACACTATCCCTCCCTGGATTCCTCTAGTGCACTTAGTCCCCACCTTTAGCCTATCCATGGCATCTGCTGTGACACCACCACGACAGTTGGCGCCCACCGTGGGGCTAGCAGCGTTAGCAGGGGTGAAGATCCGGATGGGAAACTTCATTGGTACCGGCGAACGCATCGTCTGCAGGCTCGTTCAGCGCTTTGGAGCACTGGACTTCGTCAGCGACAATGCTGGCTGCTTCGGCAAGCGTCCTCTTCCGCGGAACGGCCTCTTCGTCAAGCTCGGCGCGCACAAGGTCTACGTCGCTGTCGATGTGTCGTGTGTTCATCCATAGCACGTCGTTGAGGGAGGCGAGCCACCCCTTGGCGTGGCTCGTGGGGTGCATATCACTCGCTCCCCTAACCGTGCCGAGGTGATGATGACTGCGCCTGACGCTGGCGCGAGCAAGGATCCGTCACCAGATCCGGAGGTAACACCAAAGGCACCTAGGAAAAGTAGGGGTACTCCACTAGAGAGGCCAGAGAATGTGCTGCAACAGGCAATAGATAGCTTGACAAGCCTCGTAGCAGTAGTAGTAGACCCGGCGCAGGCACAGGCCGAGCTAGAGACTAGGCACAAAATACTAGAGGGTGCGAAAAAGATAGCCGTGGCTCAGCAGTCGTTGAACATGACACTGCGTGAGTATGCAAAGGCAAATAAAGTAGATGCTGTAAAAGTGAAGGGGAGAAACCTCATTAGTGAAATGAACAAAGAAGGTGATACTAGGATTGAGGAATCAGAGAACAGTTTGTCCGTGGGGTTGCCGAAGTATAGTACCCCGGCAAAAAACCTCAGAGCAGCAGATGCAGCTGCATCCGAGTTAGAAGGTCTGATTGGTGAAGCCCGTCAAAGACAACAAGATAGGGTCAATGAGTTGGTTCGGATCGCGAACAGGCAAAATGAGGAATTGCTCAGGGCTAATCCGGAGAGAGCTAGGGCCTCCAAAATCGTTCATTCGGTGGTGGGCAACCCGGAGAAATCCGCTGGAGCTGCATCGTCTCCTCATGGTGGTCCTAGGAGAGAAGAGGTAGTAACCTCGGCCAGGAGGAATAAGCAGATAGTCCCATATGACCCAGCAAGGGCAGGGAAAGGAAAAGAAGTGTAGAGAAATGAGGATCGACGAAGTGTGAGCCAAGGTAACCGCGGCCAAGGCAATGCCGGTCAGGGAAACACTGTGAATGGCAATGCCGGACAGCGTAACTCGGCTGGTGCAGGGCAACCGCAGTAGCGGAATATACCACGGCAAGAGCGAAGTGCCGGCCAAGGTATTCAACAGAGAGCAGCTCCACAGGAGCAAGATAGATACAATGATGGTGATTCTGAAATGGTAAACGCAGGATACACAAGGCCGGACTATCACGTGATAGGGTCAAGATTGGGAAGCAGGAACTTAATGCCTGACGATGCCAGGCTAAAACTGGATCGGCTTTATAGGTCGAAGCAAATTGAGTGTCAAGGTCCTCCAGGTCCTGCATGTTTTGGGCCCCGGATCATGAAGGAGCCACCAATGCCGAACTTCTAGTTACCTAGAGGCACAAAAACATATGACGGCAGCACAAAGCCGGAGGATTGGATGATTAACTACGCAACGGCAGTGAAAATTGCTACAGGCAACTTAAGATGGGCTGTGAGATACATACCTCAAATGGTGGAGGGACCAGCGAGGGTATGGCGGAACAACTTGCCACCTGGAAGTATCAATTGTTGGATTGATTTTGAGGAGGTGTTTGTTAGTAACTTCTCGAGTACGTATCAGAGGCCGAATAGGCCACATACCCTAGCAATGTGCAAGCAGAAACTGAATGAAACAGACCGGGAGTTCTTAACCCGGTGGTGCACAATGCGAAATTCATGTGAGGGCGTGATTGAGTTACATGCCATAGCATGGTTTGCACAAGGGTTCAGATATGCAAGCATGTTGTGGCAGAGACAATCCGGATCGCTAATTCGTATGCCTTGGGTGATCCGACTCAACCTAGGCTAATGTCAAGCGAGTTAAACGAGGAGTACTACCAGCGAGATGGAGCCAGATCATCCTGGAGGAATGATTGCCGGGGTAAAAGAAGAGATGACAGACCGGATTACCGGTACAGTTCGCAACAAGTTGTTGCTGTAAATCAAGATCAACTCAGAACAGGGAGTAATCTGCGTCAGAAAACTGGAGGTCAACAATGGACCCCAAGAAATGATGGCAAGAAAACTTGGACACTAGAGCAGAAGAAACAGTGGTAATAAAAGAAGGACCGTCCGAGGTATACTTATGAGGCAATGCTGGATCAGCCGTGTAAATTTCACACGCCAAATCCAAGTAACCCGGCGGGTCACACAACTCGGCAGTGTGAGTGGATGAGGAAGATAGAACAAAGTGGTTCGGGGAATGCTCAGGCACCTCGGAATGATCAACCTCGGCAGGAGTTACCCTGGCAGCAATTGCTCTCCTGAGAAAACACGCAACAGTTAATGTTGCCTCCCCCTCTGCCGAGGTATGAAAACCATGAGAGAAGGGATGCAGTGCATCAAGTGGAAAATCAGCATCAACCAGATCAAAGGTACCCTGGAAATGAGGGGAGAAATGAGTACAGAGAGCATCATCAGAGCTACTGCGTGTTCACTACAGAAGAGACAGACAGAAAGAGCTTGCAGCGCCGACACATGGAGGTTAATGCGGGAATGCCAGCGGTAACGAGGTATATGCCTTGGTCGGACCAGGAGATTACCTGGAGCATCAAAGATCATCCCAAACTTATGCCAAGTCCTGGTTCATATGCGCTAGTGTGGGACCCAACATTCATCGGGCCAAACATCAATGTGAGGTTCTCAAAGGTGCTGATTGACAATGGCAGCAGCATAAATATTATGTATGTGGACACGATGCACAAGTTAGGTATCTCGGAGAACATGCTCCAAGCTACAAGGACAACATTCCATGGCATTGTGCCAGGCATTTCCTGTGAACCCATTGGCAAGGTCCGGGTTGACGTGTTGTTCAGCACGAGAGATAACTGCCGGATTGAAAATTTGGAATTCGAGGTTGTCAACTTGGAGAGCGCATATCACGCGTTACTCGGCATGCCAGCTCTGAACAAATTCATGGCAAGCACTCACATCAGTTACTTGAAGATGAAGCTGCCTGGGCCAAATGGTGTGATTACCATAACTGGTGATTTCCGACGTCCATTGAGTGCACGTCAGCCGGGTCTAACCTGGCGGAGTCACTCGTGATTGCGCAAGAGAAGAGAAAAATCCAGGAGGTGGCGGCATTGGCTCAATCCACGCAGCAGTATATGCCAGCGTTGAGTAATCCACATGGAACTGTGTCATTTCAAGCGACAAAGGATACCAAGAAAGTGCCAGTTGATGATCTATTTCCAGAGCGTACAGTAACAATTGGTGCCGGGTTAAATGATAAATAGGAAAGCGAGCTCGTCAACTTCCTCCATGAGAATCGGGACATTTTTGCATGGTCCACATAGGACTTGCAAGGTGTTCCGAGGGAGTTGGCCGAGCACTCTTTGAATGTGAGGCCCGGAGAAAAGCCGGTGAAGCAACCTCTCCGCCGCTTCGCCGAAGACAGGAGAAAGGTCATAGGAGATGAGATAGCTCAGCTGCTAGCAGCTGGATTTATCATGGAAGTACTTTATCTGGATTGGCTGTCTAATCTGGTGCTGGTGGAGAAGAAGAAGGACGATCCAAACGTGGTAGTGGTTTAGCGCATGTGTATCGATTGCACGAACCTGAATAAGGCGTGTACGAAAGATCCATTCCCACTGCCAAGGATAGACCAAGTCATAGACTCTACTGCTGCGTGCGAACTGTTGTCGTTTATTGATGCATATTCTGGTTTCCACCAGATACCTCTGAACCCAAATGATCAAATAAAGACTGCGTTTATCACCCCGTATGGGGCTTATTGCTACCGCACCATGCCATTTAGTTTATGTAATGCAGGGGTAACGTACCAAAGATGTATGCAGAAATGTTTACATGACCAAATTGGTCAAAATGTGCAGGTATATGTGGATGATGTTGTGATAAAGACCAAGGAAAGCAAAACGCTCCTTGACGATATCAGGCAGACATTCGCGAACCTAAGGAGGTTCCGAATGAAGCTTAACCCGGAGAAATGTACCTTCGGTGTCCCGGCTGGAAAGTTGCTCGGATTTCTTGTCTCCAGCCGAGGTATCGAAATTAACCCTACTAAAATCCTGGCCATAGAGCGAATGGAACTGCTGAAATGCCTCAATGATGTCTAGAAGTTCACTGGTTGCCTGGCATCCTTCAGTTGGTTTGTATGTCGGTTGGGAAAAAAGGCACTACCTCTCTACCAACTGATGAAAAAGTCGGACAAGTTCATTTGGATGCCGCAGGCCAATGAAGCCTTTATCCAATTAAAGAAAATGTTAGCCACTGCACCAGTATTAGCCTCTCCACTATCAAAGGAGCCAATGTTGCTCTATATAGCCGCAATCAACCGAGTTGTAAGTGCAGTAATTGTGCTAGAGCGCGATGAAGAGGGTAAGTCAGTGGAAAGGCCAAAATATTATCTGAGTGAGGTATTGTCAGCCTCGAAACAAAATTATCCCTATTATCAGAAGATGGCATAGTGTGTGTATATGGCGGCTAAGAAGCTGAAGCACTATTTTGAAGAGCATCCAATCAAAGTGATATGCGAAGCCCCCATATCGGAGATAATGAGTAACAAATATGCGAGCGGCTGAATCGCAAAATGGGCAATTGAGCTAGCCCCTATGCTCCACAGTACGACATAAGAGATGCGATCAAGTCTCAGGCCGTGGCCGACTTTTTCGTGGATTGGGACGAGGTGCAATATGAACCACCCTTACCAGATCCAAACTATTGGAGGATGCACTTTGACGGGTCCAAAACAAAAACCGGGTTAGGAGCCAGAGTTGTGCTTACCTCGCCCAAAAAGGACCAGCTGAAATATGTGCCGCAGATCTATTTCGCAGCATCAAACAACGTCGCCGAATATGAGGCACTTATTCATGGGCTCAAAGTGGCAAAAGAAATTGGGATACGTCAGATCCAATGCTTTGGCGATTCGGATTTGGTAGTTCAGCAAGTGTCAGGGCTGTGGGATGCTCTTGATCCGAACATGGCATTATACAGATTCCATGTGCAGAAGATATCTGGGTACTTTGAGGGATGCGAGTTTCACCATGTACCCCGGGTGGAAAATGAAGCTGCCGACGTATTGTCGAAGCTCGGATCAACCCGTCAAGCAATTCCACCGGGTGTGGCATTAGAGCACCCCGGAAAACCATCTATCAGGCCGTCCCTAGAAACCGACTCAATCTACGTCCCGGAAGATCCGGAGTCCGGAGCTGTACCCATGGACATTGACGTGGGAAGTAGTTCACGAAACCCGGGGACTACCTTGGTAAACCCGGGGACTGCTTCGCAAGACTCGGGGACTATGCAGCGTGATCCGGCTGAGGTTATGCCGGTGGATTAGATGGAAATTGATGAGGATGTGTTTCCGGTGCGAGCTATACCAGCTTGGGCACTGCCCATATTTCAATTCCTGAAAGATGGAACCTTACCCGCTGAGGAGGTACATTCCAGGCAAATTCAGAGGCGCGCAAAGGCGTACACAATCATCAATGCCGAATTATACAAGAGAAGTGTCACTAATGTCCTCAGCAATGTGTTGACCCGGAAGAAGGGCTGGATATCCTCCAGGATATACATCAAGGGGAATGTGGGCATCATGCCTCGTCCAGAGCCTTGGTAGCAAAAGCTTTTTGGCATGGATTCTACTGGCCAACTGCCTTAGAACAAGCAGAGGATCTGGTAAGAAAATGCAATGGTTGTTAGAGGTATGCTACCAAGACACATATGCCAATGTCGGAGCTCAAGACCATACCAATTACTTGGCCATTTGCTGTGTGGTGTTTGGACATGGTTGGCCCATTCAAACCTGCGAGGGGGAACATGACCCACATCTTAGTCATGGTTGATAAGTTTACAAAGTGGATCGAAGTAAAGCCAATAAGAAAATGTGATGGAGCTACGGCCGTGACATTCCTGAAGGATATCATCTTGAGATGCGGTTATCCTCACAGCATCATAACACACAATGGCACAAATTTTGCTGAAGGAGCATTCGCGTGATTCTGCCAAGGTAAGAAGATCCGGCTAGACGTAGCCTCGGTATCTCACCCCGCATCAAACGGACAAGTGGAAAGATCCAACGTAATGGTATTATCCGGGATAAAACCCCAGCTCATTGAGCTGCTGCAAAGATTAGCGGGGTGCTGGATAGAAGAACTACCAGCGGTACTGTGGAGTTTAAGAACGACTCCGAATCGATCAATAGGCTATACACCATTCTTTCTGGTATATGGGGCAGAAGCTGTATTACCAGCCGACATAGAGCATGACTCGCCTAGGGTCACCCAATACATAGAAGACGAAGTGCAAGAAACCAGGCAAAATGACGTTGATCTGCTGGAATAAGCGAGAGAATTGGCATTGTCCAGATCCGCCATATATCAGCAAAATCTCCGACGCTATCATAGCCGGAAAGTAAACCCCTGAGTTTTCCGGGAAGGTGATCTGCTACTCCGGTTGGTACAGCGTACTGCTGGCATGCATAAGTTATCCCCTCCATGGGAAGGGCCATTCATTGTGAGCAAAGCATTGCACAATGACTCATATTATCTCATCGATGAAAAACCATAGGAAAAGAACAAGGCGGATAGGTCCGGCGATGAATCTAAGCGTCCATGGAATGTACCTCTGCTTCGTCCTTTCTACACTTAACAAAGAAGTGTGTGTATCCGAGTCACTCATATGTCGGTATGTATGCTGGCAATGAACTTATCAATGAAATCTTGGCACCTCGAGCAGTAACTCGGGGACTGTCTTAATAATATTTGTTGTATTTTGTATTTATTATTTATATGTCGGCTGGCATAAGTTGCTTCTACCTAAGCCGGATTAGTAGTGTGTGAGCACCAAAAACCTAACTCTTTGACTTGCTCCTGTCCAACAAGATTTGGCTTCATGGCAAGCAAAAGAACAAGTTTGGAATTGCGTAACACATGAAAAACAACTAAGGAAAGGAACTTAATCGAGCCGACGTTTGTTTTTCGGACTAACCTGATGCTTATTTTATGTTTACTATGCTGAATTATTTTGAGCTAATCCTAAAGTTTCCAAGTATTGTTAAGTCAATTTTTGAAGCTCGGACTCGTAAGTCACAAAACCGAACAAAGGTAGACATGAGCCGGGCCAAGAAATTGGAGGAACAAGAAAATGAAACTCGGGGACTATGCCCAAGTTAATCCGACACAAAAACTTAGTAGAAAAATATCACTTATGTGCTTAATACAATTGCACCCGGCATACCGGGGATCTGATGAAATTCAAAGTGTCTCTAATCAAGGAGAAGCGGGAGGAGGTAATTTGGTGCCAGTGAGTGCAGGTCTAGCTTCGGCTTCAGCGTCATCTTCACCTTCCTCGACGTCCGAAGCTTCGTCCTCACCCGAATCATCTTCAGCGTTTTCGTCCTCGGCGGCGCCAAGGAAGCTTGGTCCCTCGTTCCATTGATGAATGGGGCATATTCAATGAGGCTATGGGCGCAAGCCTTGCGCCGAGCTATCCAATTTGGGCCGTTGGACCACCTTGATCCGGTGCGCATGCGCGCAAGGAGATTGAGGTCGATTTTCTCATACCACGTAAGCACGTAGTGGAGAACGATTTCAGCTCCGGCGCATCCAGCAGATTCCCTCCAGAGGTCAAGCTGGGTCTCGTAGTCCGTTAACTTGGCGACGAGAGCTGCAGTCCCCTCCGGAGTATCTTCATCAGGCCAAAAGGCATTGAAGATGCGGATTGCCACATCCATGATGTCCTTGCCATAGTTCTTCACAATTTCGACACGGGAAGACAAGCTGACTAGCAAGTCCTCCATGTCATAAGGAATTTCTTCGGCGCCAGGAGAAATTGGGGTACCCCTCTTCTGGCGGAACTTGGCAACAACAGTAGTTGCAATGGAATTGCCCTCTAGAAATTTTTCTGAAAACAAGACAAGTGAAGCAAGTAAGGAAATTTGTCTGACCCGGAGAGATTCATGCCAGCTAAAGGAAAAGAACTTACGAGAGATGTGGCTGTGGATCCGGGTCAGCTCCTTGGTGCAGTTGTCACGCCTCTTCCGAAGTTGCGCATGTTCAGTATTCACCGACTCAAGTTTGGTGTCGGTCTCCTTCAATAGTTCTTGGTCCTTGGAAATTTGAAGGTTGAGACGCTCGCGCTCTTCGGTAAAGTCTTGGCCTGCCTTGTCGAGTTCAGACTTGTGTTGCGCCTTGAGCTTCTTCATGTCTGCCTTAAGCTTGGCAATTTGTTCATCTTTGGTCCAGAGGAGGGCAAGCTCGTCATATTTCTTCTTGAGTTCGGCCTGATGCTGCCCTGCTTGTTCGAGAAAATGCAGCATCATGTCAGGCACGGGCACAATATCTTCAAGAGAGGCTAAAATAGTTTGTTGACACGGCAAAGCCGAGGTATGAATATTTGCCGAGCCAAGAAGATAAGGAGATGGAGTGCAGAGGAAGATTAAGAAAAAATGACTAACCCTTTATTTGGTCCAGGTGCTTCCTCATGATTGTGTTTTCGGCCTCCGCTCCGGCTGCCCAATCCGAATATAAGATTAGTTCGGTGGGAAAAGACGAAGAGAAATGGATAAAATTCCAAGGAGAAAACTTACACCTTTTCTCGTATTCAGCGAGAAGCGTAGTATGTTTTGCACGCAACATCTTGTGGGTGTCCAAGAGACGCTGAAACTCAGCGCTTCAGCGATTGGTGGTCACCTGAAAAGAGTACAAAAGGATAGCTTAGTCATGTGCATATTCGAAGTGTACAAAATCCGGGCCAAGTGGAACTTAACCCGGCTCTAGGTGTGTGCATATTTGAAATGTACAAAATCCGGGCCAAGTGGAACTTAACCCGGATCTAGGTGTGTGCATATTCGAAGTGTACAAAATCCGGGCCAAGTGGAAGTTAACCCGGCTCTAGGTGTGTGCATATTCGAAGTGTACAAAATCCGGGCCAAGTGGAACTTAACCCGGCTCTAGGTGTGTGCATATTCCAAGTGTACAAGATCCAGGCCAAGTGGAACTTAACCCGGCTCTAGGTGTTAGCATATTGAAAATGTACAAAATCCAGGCCAAGTGGAACTTAACCTAGCTCTAGGTGTGTGCATATTCGAAGTGTGAAAAATCCGGGCCAAGTGGAACTTAACCCGGCTCTAGGTGTGTGCATATTCAAAGTGTACAAGATCCGGGCCAAGTGGAACTTAACCCGGCTCTAGGTGTGTGCATATTCGAAGCTACTAAGGAGCTACGTTAATTCTCAAAGGAGCATCCGGACGAGTAACAAGTTACTCCCCCAGAGGCTCGGGGACTAATGGTTATATCACTAATATCTAGTACATGTTAAGGAAAAGGCGAAGTAACGTACCTCCATCATCCGACCTGCAAGGTTAATTGCCTTAGCAACAGTGTTCATTTGTGCAGCAAACTCGGCAGGTTCAAATTTCTCCGGGAGATCGTCGTTATGAGCGAACTCCGCCTTGTTCCAGTTGTTAACAAACTTGATCAAGGTCGGAGGATATCGTTCGCCGCTAAGCATGTGGGGTGCAACCAGCCCCTTAGCATGAGCTTCCCTCCTTTCAACCTGGGCAACAGCAGGGCTGGTGTGCAAAACAAGTTGCACATCAGCTGACCCGGCAGAGGTGTCCGTTGTCGGCGGGGTCTTCTTCGAAAGCATGGACGCGAGGGTACGCTGTCCAGCCTCGGTTGACGTTGCCTTGGCAGTGTCAGGAGCCTTTTTGCCCTTGGGCTGCTGTTGAGAGGTTGAAGTTGCTGCAGCGGATTTGCCCTTGGGAGCTGCCTTGGTGCTAGCCTTGGTACTGCTGGTGCCTTCTCGCCGAGTCTTGGAAGACTCGAACGAGGCGGAGGGGCTTGGTGCTGCTGCTGGTGCTGGAGCTGATGCTGGTGCTACTTTTTATTTCGGCGGGGGTGCTGAAGGAACCTCGGTGGTGGCTGGTTGCGGCTGAGCCGATGAGGGAGCAACTGCAGCCTCGATAGAACCGCTTCCCCCCGTTCCGGGGTTGCCCTCCTCTTGACGAGGTGAGCTAGAACCCAGAGCAGCCGCTGGACCCTCCTGAATGGGGCTCAATGGGCGTGAGTCGTCGCCACGAGGGGGAGAAGGGCTATGTCGGAGCGGCGAGGCAATGCCGGATCCACTTTGAGGAACCTCCACCGCATCCCTGCCGAATCACATGGTGAATAATGAGAAACTATACCAAAGGAAGAACAAATGAATGGCAAAGGGAGAAATGACTTACTCATCTGAGGTCAAAGGCTCCTTTGGCTTGTGAGCTCTCCGGGCTACGGCCTTGGTTGTGGACTTGGTGGAATCTTTGTCTGCGGACTGCTTTCGCCTTTTGGTTGGCTTAGAAGGTCCGGAGGAAGAGGCAGATGCGGCCCCCCATTTCTTCGATGCGACCGGGACTGGCTCACCCGTGGCAAGGGGAGGATCTTCATGGATTTTCCCACCGGTGTTAGCTGATGCTGGAAAAGCGTAAGAAAGAGGGATAGCATCAAATGCCTCCATCACCTAAATGTCGGACTCATCTTCATCGTCAGGCCAATCTCTAATGGAAGAGAATTTACCGGCGTGTCGCTTGGTCACATCAGCCATCAGCACGAACATCTCCTGATCCGGCTCCTCTTTGTCCGGGGTATCATGATCAGGCGCCCACTTGAGAGAAGGCTTGGTGCCATCCTCAATAGTTTTCTGAAGAAACATCTAAGGGAAAGAAAAGGCAAAGGGATCAAACCCTACAACAAAGTCTGACATATAATTTAACTCGGAGAGAGTTTGAGGCACACGACTTACCGTAGGAGGAAGCTTATCTCGGCAGAAGTGCTCGATCCCCCACTCCCATTCTGGCGAGAAGTTCTTGTTGGTGGTGAAGAGGGCCTTGACCCAGCGGTATATCTCGGTGTTGCTCAGCTCGAAGGAGGAGGTCCGGTTGGGGTCAAGGCGCCAGATCATGTGGCAGAGTTTATGCGTGCGTTTCTGGAGGGGGGAGATCAGGTTGCGGACGAAGGTGATCATTGCGTCCTCATTGCGCAATCCCTGATCCTTCAGCTCCTTGAACCGTTTGTTGACTTGGTTTGCCAGGACTGTGGGTCTCTTGGGGATCTCGTCCCACATATCCGGATTAGGAGGACCTGAAGCGTAGGGGCGCAACCGGGTCAGATCTTCAGTTGTGCCATTTCTGACATAAAAGAAGGTTCGGACCCAGCCCTTGCAGGAGTCAAGCCCCGTGACTCGGGGGAAAATGGACTATTTCCAAGGCGAGATAGAAGCTGTGCCGAACTGCGTGAGCTGCTTGTCCTCCGGGTTAAGCTCTGTATTCGGAATCACGTTCCGGCGGAGGCCGAACCGGATCCAGAGCTTCTTTGTGGGCCACGGTCCGGTGTAGCCCTCGATAGTGGAAGCGAAGGCAGAGAGAGAGGTGATGGCGTTCGCCAGAAGATGATACGACTGAAGCTCATACGTGTTGAGCCAGTCGTGGAAAAAATCGCTAACAGGGAGACCGAAGCCACGTTGGAAGTGGGAGAGGAATACGACAAACTCACCCGGATTGGGTGAGGGGAAAGCTCCGTGGCGGCGAGGCGTGCGATGACGCCCTCCGGCATACGCCGGGTACGGTACAGCCAGTCAAGATCATCCTGGCAAACCCAAGACCCAGCCAAGGCGCCGTAGTCGGTGTTCCCCGCGTCCTCGTTCATTTCCTGCTCCGCGACGGCGAGCTCCTCCTTTGTCATCTCTAGGTCACTGTCCTCGCTGGCCTTAACGGCGGTGGGTGGCAGTGGCCTAGATTAGCGTGGACCCGTGGCGGAGAAGATGTGCGGGAGTAGCGGCGACGCTGGTGCGCGAGGAAACGGTGTAGCGGCGGCGCGGCTAATTAGTTGCGGTGGCGGCGGCGCTGTCGCTGGAGAAGAAGAGGAAGAAGAAGAGGCAGAGGGGCGCGAGAAGGGGGAAAAGACCCAAGTGGCGTGCCCCTCCCCTATTTAACCATGCCCAGGAGAGGTAGTGGGATGGTATTGTGCGGACGGGCCACACGGTGTGGCCGTGTACAATCCGGATCAACCAATCAAAAACGAGCCACATGAAGAGCCACATGGCACAGGAGATCCCACGATGTGACGGTATGATACAGTTAACGAGGAGACATACACGATGTGACGTGTGCAACAGTAATTTATGACAATAACTACGGCGGTTACTAGTGCAGGCCCTTAAAATGAGGCAAAGTAATGATTAGCCTCCACGTGGGGAAGCGTATAAGAGAAGGAAGAATAACTCGGATGAGTATGAGATGACCCGGCCAGCGAGTGAAAACTCGGAATGTGCCAAGGGAAAGTAAACCTATGAATTCTGGACCTTGAGATAACTCGGAAAAGGAGCAAAAGGCTCGATAAAATTGAACCTGCTGTGGCCTTAGCGGCTAAGGCAGCTAAGACCGCACCAGCTTCGGGGACTAATGTTGGGGGGATACCCCCGGGTAGGGTCACGCCGGGGTATAAAGGCCAATTTTGCCGAGGTACGGCAAGGTCAAAGCAGGTGCTGGCCGAGTCACCTCAAGGCAGGCCGAATCACGGGGTAACCCGGACCAGGGATGTCCACCTAACTAGGTCTCAGCCGACTTATGTAGTATGTCGGTAAGATGTATCTAACTTGTATGCGCGTACATGTGTGGCCGGATTAACCAGGCATGATCCGGGTTATATCTGGCTTACAAGAGAAGGAAGGTATCTCGCTGGTCAAAAGGTGGCCACCGTACATAGAGCATGAGCGAAGCGGACAGAGGCCAGGACCACCAAGGTGTGGACGACAAGGGTGACGATGCCTATGTCGGATAACGCAGGCGCCGCAGAGGCTCACGTAGCCTCTGCATGGATGATGCTGGGCAAAAGTGACCCGGTCGGCTTACTATTTTGGGAAGAGGAATATTCCCTAGAATATGCCTCCACGTATGCCCTAATGGGAGACCTAACCACCCCTATACAAGGAGGGCTAGGGCCTCTGTAGAAAGGGTTGATCTCGAGTGGGTTGAGTTTTACCAGTGTGTTCATGAGGGCTAGCTAGTGGTGAGAGTCAGAGAGTTCCTTCTTCCTCCTCTCCCCAATACAGCTCAAGGAGCACTTGTAAACCGTGGAAGTGAATCAAATATAAAGTAACTGTGTGTGGAATCACCACACTATCCCTCCCTGGATTCCTCTAGTGCATTTAGTCCCCACCTTTAGCCTATCCATGGCATCTGCCGTGACACCACCATGACAAACCTCCCTAGGGTATCCTAGAGACTCACGTTCCATCAGACACCCCTTCAAGCGACTCGCTGCTTAGACGCCGAGCTCGCCACCCCTGTAACTCGCTCTCCAATAATCTAATCTAGCAGGAGTAGGTCTTTACCCTCCGGGGGGCTGAACCTGGGTAAACCCATGTGCATCCGCCCCCATCTCGCACCGCAGATGGCTGCCAACTCTTCCTCACGAAACAATCAATCGCTGCCAGTGGCAGCGACCGTCGTGGCCATTTCCACGACAGTGGCGCCCACCGTGGGGCATAGTGGGATTGGCCTGAGTTCTGCGGCGAGACCCTACTCGCCGATCGATCGGCCGCTCACCACCGGTCGCATGATCGCCATCGGCGGGATCTTACAAATCCTGCCCAGCAGCTACATCCCGGCGTCACGCCCGGTCACTCACGGCGCGGTGATGCCGGTCGGCTCCATCAACCTCTTCGTCGGCTTCACCGGCGCGGTCGACCCAGCTGCAACGATGATCGTCGGCGGATCGCCGCCACACCGTGATCTGCTCTTGGAGGAGCAGGTCCGCTCCATCAGGAGCCTCGTCACCGAGTACGACTCGGCCGCTAGTGACATGGCCGAGACTAACGCCGCCACCAACGACGATGCCCTAAACAACGATGCCGATTCCACGACCCCTGCCTCGGTCGATGGATCCATCACCGCCGCATCACGGGAGGACTCCATCACGCGAGCCTCCAACCCCGAGGACTTCGAGGACTCCTCCATCCTAGGGATCTTCGACTACCGTTCCGGCTCGGAGTCCCCCGAGGATTTTCGCGCCAGATCCAATCGCTTCAACGCGATCTACATGGCGGGGAGCACGGCCACCCCGCCAGATCCATTCGCCACGCCGATCCCGCCGACTGCGATGGCCATAGAAGTGGAGGAAGCCCTCCTGCGGCTCGCGGAGGCGCAACGCAACGAACTCGCCGAGTGCGAGAAATACTGCCTCGAGCAGGAAATGGCATGGGAGCTGTCGCTCTATCACCAGCGCCGCATCAGGACCCGCCTGAACTCTAACGTCCAGGGCCGCATCCTGAAGGTCAACGACGAAAGCGATCCCGCATGCACCGCCGAGCGTGAATACTGCGAGAACGTGCCGCCAGGCGGAAGCAACCCCGCGAGACCACCACCCGGCGCACCGGCAACCGGAGCCCCTCCACCACCCATCGGCCGCACGCCCCCGCCGGACCAACCGCGGATCATCATCTCGCCTCAAGCCCGTGACGCCAACGGGCTACCATTATACTCCACCCCAATGGACAACATCGTCGTGGCCGACGCCGCAATCGCCAACCTCGACGTCCAAGGTGATGGCGCGCTACAGATCCAGTACGCCAAGGCCCTACTCGTCAGGGCCGTCGAGCAACAAGCTGCGGGAGTCGACCCACGGGGGCGGATGTACTCCCGCTCATCAGCAAGCAGGGCGACATCAAGCGGCCACTCCACCGTGGCCAAAGCATTAATTTCCTCACACCGCAGCCCCTGGCGAACCAACCACGGGCCGCCAATCCCGCGATGTCCACCAATGAGCCGCGACCGGCGAATAACACGGTCGCCGCCAATGGGCAGCCCCTCGATGCCTGAACGAACATCATCAACAACTAGGCGTGGCGGTCGCGCCAGCCCAACGACCTGAGGCACACCCTAACCAACCGCGGCGACCCGGAACCAAGAGGCTCGCTCAGTCGAGTCGGGCCACAATGCTTCGAGCCCATGATCCGTGGGAAAAAATACCCCGCCAACTTCAAGGCCCCCAAGGAGATCGAAAAGTACGACCCGACGTACGATCCCGCCATCTGGCTGGACACATACCTCATGGAAATGGGAATCGCAGGCCACACCGACCCGCTCGCCACTCGCTACCTCCCCCTGATGATGGAGGGTGCGACCCGGCAATGGATCAACACGCTCCCCGCTGACAACATCGATTCCTAGGAAGAAATGCGGGACGCCTTCGTCAGGCACTTCGAGGGCTCCTGCCACCACCATAGAGGATCTAGAGCGATGCATCCAGGGACAAGCGAGTCGACTCGCCGCTGGATCCAAAGATGGCAAGAACTGTGGATCAACGCCTCCGGTATCCACCCAGACACGACGATACATTGCTTCAAGAACGTGTGCCGGTATGAACCCCTAGTCGCTAAGATCAAGAGGGTCTACTGGATGCTCGACAACATCCCCAACCTCCTCGATATCGCCAAGCACTACGCGGAGGAGGACCGCAACCAAGACTCCGACGACGAGTCGGGAGGAAGACGCCGCACCAGCATCCACGACATCGGGCGCCTACGCGACATGCGCTACAGCAACACCCGCATCCCCGGCAAGCGCCGCACGGACGGACGAGTCGACTTCGTTGCCAACGCCAGCTACGGCCAGCGCGACTCCAAGAACTACCGCCACAATGGAGGAAACTACCGCGACAGCGGAAACTACCGCTCCAACAACACAGCGAGGCCGAAATCCGACCCCGCTGCCCTGCTCTGTCAGCCCTGCATCTACCATAGCAGGGAGGGAAAACCTGCCACCCACACCACCGTTGATTGCCACTCTCTCAAAGAGATTGAGAAGGCGAGACGAGCAAGGGAGGACCCCAATAACAACCCACCTCGGGACAACGGGAACGGCCGTGGCTTCGGCACCGCCATCGGCTCGCTACACACCTTCACCGGACTCGGCACCAAGCGCGAGAAGAAGGTGCTCGCTCGCGCAGTCGCCGTCAACACGGTGACACAAGTCGATATCTCTCGCTTCCTCAACTGGTCCGAGCAGAGCATCACTTGGAGTCGCCAGGACCATGCGCCAAGGATCGAATACCCAGGGCGAGTCCCCCTGGTAGTCAGGCCCAAGGTGGCCGACTACTGGCTGCCCAAGACACTAATGGATGGTGGGAGTTCCATCAACATCCTGTACCTGGACACGTTCAAGAGGCTCCAGCTCCCAGAAGCAGCCATTGAGCCAACCCTAACGACCTTCCACGGTATCGTCCCCGGTCGGAAGGCGTACCCGATCGGGAAAGTGACGCTGCCAGTCACCTTTGGCACTCCGGCAAACTACCGCACGAGGATCGTATTCGAGCTAGTGAACTTCCTCAGCCCCTACCACTGCATCCTGGGTCGCTAGGCATTCGCAAAGTTTATGGCGACCCCGCACTACTCCTACAACATGATGAAGCTCCCTGGGCCAAGCGGCATCATCACCATCCACGGCGACCCCGACATGGCCGTGGAATGCGAGGACAAAGGCGCCGAGCTCACCGACACCATCATCGCCACGGAGACCGACCACACGGAGGAGCTCGCGAAATACGCGGGCAACATCTACAAGGATGACCCCACCATCCTGAAGAAACCAACCGCCGCGAACTCCACGTTCGAGGCGACCACGCACACCCGCATCGTCGAGCTCGTCCCAGGTGACTCCAGCCAGATGGTCACCATCAGGGCGCACATGAGCCCCGCATAGGAAAGCGCGCTCATCGGGTTCCTCCGTGAGAACCGTGACATCTTCGCATGGAAGCCATCTGACATGCCAGGTGTCCCGAGGGAACTCGCTGAGCACAAACTCAACGCCGACCCCAAAGTGCGACTAGTAAAGAAGTCGCTACGGCCCTTCAATGAAGAGCAGCGTCGAGCAATCGCCGAAGAAGTTTAGCGCCTGCTAGCCGCAGGCTTCATCCGGCCAATCAAATACTCCAAGTGGCTGGCAAACCCAGTCCTAGTTCTAAAAAAGAACAACACATGGAGAATGTGTATCGACTACACCAACCTCAATAGCGCCTTCTCGAAGGAGGCGTTCGTCCTATCGCGCATCGATCAGATCATTGACTCGACCGTGGGATCGGAGTCGCTGTGCTTCCTCGATGCTTACTCTGGTTACAACTAGATCAAGATGGCGGTCGAGGAAGAGGAGAAGACGGTGTTCATCACGCCATTCGGCGCCTTCTGCTACATGGCCATGACGTTCGGCCTCAAGAACACAGGCGCCACATACCAGAGATGCATGCAGGAGTGCCTAGCGAGCCAAATTGGCCGCAACATTCACGTCTACATCGACGACGTGGTGGTCAAATCCACCCGCCATGACGACCTGCTTGCCGACCTAGCCAAAACCTTCACAAACCTGCGGAGGTATAACATCAAGCTGAACCCCGAAAAATGCACCTTCGGCGTCCCCACCGGACAGCTCCTGGGATATGTAGTCTCCAAGCGAGGCATCAAAGCCAACCCCACCAGGATCGACACCATCGCGCGACTTGGGAAACCCGAGTGCCTACGCGACGTCTAGAAGTTGGCAGGGCGAGTCACGGCCCTCGGTCGCTTCATCCCCCGACTAGGCGAGAAGGAAATGCCCCTCTACCGCCTGATGCACAAGAACCCCACGTTCCAATGGGACGCGGAGGCCGACGACGCACTCGAAGCGCTCAAAGAAGTGCTAGTCGCGGCCCCACTACTCACTGCTCCACTCGACAAAGAGCCAATGCTTGTCTACGTCGCGGCCTCCACTCGAGTCGTCAGCGCCGTGATGGTCGTCAAACGACCGGAAGAGGGCAAGGAGCGCCTCATACAGCGCCCTGTCTACTACATCAGTGAAGTCCTGACGGACTCATGACAGTGCTACCCGCAATACCAAAAACTGGTGTACGCGGTATTTCGAGCACAACGGTGACTCCCACACTACTTCCAGGAGTACCCAATCATGGTGGTCTCCTCCGTGCCCCTGCAAGACATCATACGCAATCGCGAGGCGCCAAGTGGGCCGTCGAAATCGGCGTCCACAACATCAAGTACGAGCCCCGCAAAGCGATCAAGTCACAAGCCCTGGCTGATTTCCTTGCAGACTTGGAAGAAGCACAATAGCCAGAGAAGCTCCCGTACCTCCACTACTGGTCGCTCCATTTTGACGGCTCCAAGAACACTGACAGCGCAGGGGCTGGGGTCATACTGACCTCTCCCAAAGGAGACAAGCTCCGTTACGTGCTCCACCTCAACTTCAAGACCTGCACCAACAACATGGCAGAATACGAGGCCCTCCTTCACGACATGAGAGCTGCCAAGGAGATGAACGTCAACCGCCTACAATGTTATGGCGACTCCGACCTAGTCACCGGCCAAGTCGCCGGGACGTGCGACGTCGTCTCCCCAACAATGATCGTGTACCGCCAAGCTGTCGACCAGTTGGGAGGACACTTCGACGGCTACTCCATCGAGTGGATCGACAGGCGCAAAAACAAGGAGGCAGACGCCCTCTCCCGTATCGGATACCCGACATGCGCCACCAGTAGGCGTCTTCCTCGACATCATCCACAAACCGTCGGTCAGCCCACCAAAAGAGATCGATGTCGGGATACCGCTGCAACCAGAACCGTCCTTAGTCGCCATGGTTGTGGAGCCTAGCGACTGGACAGCACCATACGTCGCCTTCCTGGATAAAACAATCCTACCAAGCAACGATACGGAGGCGCGAATGATCGTGCGCCGCTGCAAATCCTTCGTCATGATCAACGGCGAGCTCCATAGACGCAGTGTGACCGGCGTGTTCCAGCGCTGCGTACAGCCAGAAGAAGGCCGCAAGATCCTCCAGGATATTCACACTAGCGATTGTGGCCATCATGCCGGCGCCAAGTCGCTAGTCGCTAGTCGCCAAGGCCATGTGCCACTGTTTCTACTGGCTCACCGCACACGCTGACGCCACCAACATCGGCCAACGATGCGTCAGGTGCCAGAAGTACGCCAACCAGACGCACCTCCCTGGCTCGGCACTCAAGACCATCCCCATCACATGGCCATTCTCCGTATGGGGCATGGACATGGTAGGCACATTCAAAAAGGCCCCGTCTAGCTTCAACCACCTCCTGGTCACAGTCGACAAGTTCACCAAATGGGTCGAGGCCAAGCCAATAAAAAAGTGCGACGGCAAGACAACCACCAAGTTCTTACGCGAGATCATCTACCGGTACGGCTACCCGCACAACATCATAATAGACAACGGCACCAACTTCGCCAAGGGGGCCATGGCGGAATTTTGTGAAGAACATGACATACGACTCGACCTCGCATTAGTCGCCCACCCGGAGTCAAACCGCCAAGCAGAACGCGCCAACCTGAGCGTCCTCCACGGGCCCAAGCCGCGACTCCAGGTGCCCCTCGAGCGCACCCCAGGGTGCTGGGTCGACGAGCTCCCCTCTGTGATATGGGGGATCCGCACCTCCGTCAACCGCTCCATCGGGTTCACACCCTTCTTCATGGTGTATGGCGCCGAGGCCGTAATGCCAACTGATCTGGAGCACGATTCACCTCGAGTTGCCAACTACATCGAGGCGACCAACGAGGTTGCCCGCCAAGATAGCATCGACCAAGTCGACGAGGCACGCGACCTAGCTCGCTCCCGCACCACCATATACCAGCAAGGACTCCACCGCTACCACAGCCACCGAGTGCGAACTCGCACCTTCCAGGAGGGCAACCTGGTCCTACGACTGGCCCAAGACAAGAAAGGCATGCACAAACTCTCCCCCCATGGGAGGGGCCATTCGCCATAGGCCGAGTCCTTGGCAACGACGCTTACTATCTCATCAACATACGGGGTGACGGCCAGCTCGAGGTCGGGAGGCCATGGAATGTAAACCTCCTCAGAAAGTTCTATACTTAGAACCTCACATTGTACTCCACTAGCATATATAATGAAATTCATCCAGATTGCACAAATTGTGTCCACTCGCCACATTCTTGTGCCACTCGCACTCGTACATATTAGCAATACGCTACTTACGAAAGTCAACCTCTGGTCGAGTAACCGGCACGGCTAAGTAGTGCGGCACAAGGGCACCGGAAATATTCGGGCCTTGGGTTGTCCACGAAAACGCTAACCTGGAGCCGCCATTGGAGTCGCCTAGCCCGACAGGCCCACCGGGCCAAGACAACAGGTACACGATTCTCACAGCGACCTGTCCCTCCCATCCTCGTGCAAAAGCGACTCGAACGGTTACGTACCATGCACGGGGACTCCGCAAAACGGGAACCACCACGCGGCTCGCGAACACACCAAGTAAGAGAGCTGCCTTGGACTCGCCAAGCGACTGGCTCTCCGGGCCAGGGGAGGAGACGCATTACAAACAATGCATTCACAACCAACAACAGGAACATGACCCATATGGTCGAGCACCACGCTCGGGGACTCGCCTACAAATCAGTCCTACTCGCGCTTGGGGACTCGCCACTCAGAAGACGCGAGAGATAAAATAGTGCACAACCAAAACAACACACAAAAGTATAAAATCGAGTCATACCCCATTAAAGGGCGGACGCGCTCGGGGACTCGCTCAACCAAAAACAAACACACCACACAATCCTAGTCGCAATACGAGTCGATCGACTCCCCTTGGCATACATTGCAAAATACATTACAGCAGTCGCCACTTGGAATACATCACAAATTGCACTATTATATTGTTTATTCCACAGGCCCTGATGACGAAGAGGCGCCACCCCCCCTTGACACGAACAAAAGGCTGCCACGGGTTCGTTGGGTACGTCGTCAGCGACTTCGACAACGACGACCGGAAGGGCTGCTCCGACTTCATATCGCGATGCTCCAGCTCGGGGTTGCCAGGCGCCAACACCGTCTCCTGGTACAGCAGCAGATCCCCCATAGCCAAGACCCGATCGGCGTAAGGGTGGCCTTCGCGGTCAGCTTCAGCACCTCTGACATCTCCACCGTGCCGGTCGCCGATGGGTAGTCACTTGTCACGTCGTCAAGGTCGAAGTCGTCGGGGAAGTGGCGAGACCTAAGCTCAACGCTGTGGTGGCCCCGTGCCTGAACGCTGAGCGCGCCATCCACTCCACGACGACATGCACCTCCTCCAGATAGCGCCACACCTCTGTCAGCCCCCCGGGAATAACTTCGGTGGGGGACATGCCTTGAAGAGCAGCTTGGACACACAAAACCGAAGCCGTGGCCGCATTCACCACGGTAGTCACGCACTACGAAGCATTGTAGGTCTGCAGCACCGGATCGGTTTGGCCTATCACAGCTGCAAAATCAGGCGTCGGTGAAACTATGGAATTCCCCAATCAGGGACTCGACAAATGGGTTAGGTAAAGACGGAGACTCACCAAGGAGTTTGCGGCAGTTCTCCGTGACATGCTTCTCCAAGGCGGTTTGCTCATTGTGCAGCCCCACGATGATGGAATCTGTGGCTTTGCTTTCTCCCTCAGCCACAGCAACGGCAACCTTCGCTCGCTCCTCCGAAGAAATTGAGGCCACTTTCGCCTGCTCCAATACTTGGACCAGGGAGGCTATTTGTCCATTCGCCACGTCCAGCTCGGCGACTGGAACATACCCTTCACGGGCCTTAGAAATCGCAGCCGGGAAACCATCTGAAAGAGAAGCCATCAGCACGCTGTACACAAACAGTTCGTACCTGCCAGAGGAAAGGATAGAAAAGAAGACACTCACCAATAGTTTCCTGAAGCCGCTGGTTTGCCTCCTGCGCTTTGCGCAGATCATGCTCTGAGCGCTCCCTTGCGGCCTGCCGATCGGTTGATTCCCTTTGCAAACCCTGCAAACAAACAACACATCTCAGCATTTGACAAGACAGCATCCTAGTTCCCAGCCGCCAAAATTCAGCGACCAGGAACTCGGGGACTGGAGAGTAGAAAGAAGCTCAATTCCTAGCTACTGAAATTCAGCGACTATGAATTCAAGGACTAGAGAGGAGAAAGAAGTTCAGTTCCCAGCCGCTGAAATTCAGCGACTACGAACTCGGGGACTGGACATACCTGAATAGCGGCGCCAAGCATCTTATGAAGTTCTCTGGCATCAGTCGACGGGACCGTGAAGGAAGTTCGCCCACGACGGGACCCAATGTCCGCATCTACGATCTCTGGACTCTGCGGAGACTGGGTGTCCACCACGCCTAGAAACCCCCTAGCTATGAAGCGCGGGAACATCACCGACGCTCTAGCGGGGGCACTGGTTGTCGGGGCCGGGTCTTCCGGCACGGACGCAGCCAAGACTGGATCCGATCATGCCGCCACCACTTCTTCAGTGACTGACACAACATCGGGCTCCGCGGCGCCGTCCTTGGCTACGGCGTCGTCGGTGCCCCCTTCTGCTTCTTCGTGCCTTCCACGGTCGCCACATCTCCAGCGGCCTTTCTCTTCTTGGGGAGGTCACCCTCTCCCGTGGAGGCGGCCGGTGGAATCTTAGCCACCGAAGGACGACCAATCTTCTTGGCCCCCGACCTGCACGAGTTCCTACAATCAATATAACGACAATACAAAAAGAGGAAGGCGAATTGGGATGAAGAACTTAGCGACTGAGAGGACGCGAAGCCCGGTGTTGATGTGGGCAGGCTTGTCCAACTCGGGACCCAGCTTGCGATTGAGCCCCCTCTCGAAGACATCTGAAGCCCATGACACCGCGGGCTTCCTCGACGATGAAGCCGTAGTGGCCGGGATCTCTGGATCCGAAGATGCGGCCGCCCTTGACGGCTGCGGCGACTTCGATGTCATCGCCTCAGCCTCTTCTTGGCTTGGAACCCCCGAGACAATCGGCGCAATCGCCGCCAGGGGAACCTCTACCACTACCTCGGTGTCCTCGCCCTCCAACCCCTTCGTCGGGATCGCATCCTTTGGGGCCTTGTGCGAGACTTCGGGGGAATCTTCATCATCAAAGTCGTCATCCGACTCGAACACCACCGCCGATTTGGACGGTGATGTTGGCTTCTTCGCTAGTGACTTGGGCTTGCGTGCGGGCTTCAACGGCGTAGCAGTACGCTGGGACGTGTGCTCCTGCGCGACCTCCTCACCTCCGTCATGTTTGTCCAAGCTGCGGCTCGCCTCGACCTCACGTTGTTTCTGCATACGGGTCTTGCGAGCCATAGGCGCTAGGGGAGGAACCTCCTCCTCCCCGTCGCTGTCGGAAGAGTCTACCTCGGAGTCTTGCTCCAGTTCCTGGGGAACCTCTTCATCGAGCAGAGGGAGCCAGCCCTCCAATACCTGAAAAAGCTGAGAACCACCATGAGTAAACACCAAACGCAGCGACTGGAAGAAAACTTACTTTGGGGGCTTCATTCTTCACAGGAGTGTACGGGGCGAGCCCGACCGCCACGCTGGTGAACTCTGCATCAGTAATCTTTTTTAGGGCGGCCTTGTAGTCCTCGGCCTCCCATGATTCCTTGCTGGTTCAGGAGGGGTCGTGCTTCCCGCTGTATTCATAGATCCAATGCGGCCGAGCCACCAGTGGAACCAGACGCTGCCTGAGCCAGCAGTTATAGAGGTTGATCAGAATCAACCCTTGGTCCTTCAGCTTCTGGATCTGGTCCATCATTTCTGCGACGGCCATCCGCTGGTCTTCGGGAAGCTTTTTCGGTACCAACCGGCGAGGCTCGCTCCTCTCGACGAAGAACTCGGGAAGTGCCACCTCGCCGGAGGGAGTGGATTCTTTTATGTAGAACCAGCTCTTCTTCCACTCGCTGGCGGCCTTTTTCGGCAGGAGGAGCTTGTCCAAATTGGCCTTCGGCTTCAATTGGAATGTGACGCCACCTGCGGCCAACATCAAGCCACCGGACGCCTCGCGCCCGATGCGGCCGTGGAAGAGCTCCGACCATAGCAGGAAATACGGTCTGCATCCAAGATAGCATTCGCAGAAGGCGACGAAGATCGCCAGCTGCTCGATGCTGTGCGGACCGAGATCCGATGGCTTGATCGCGTAATACACGCAGAAGCCGCGAAAGAAGAGTGAAGTGGGGAATCCCAGACCCCTCTCAAGATGGCTGGGGAAGCAGATGAATTCGCCGGGTCGCGGCTTCGGCTCGGTCTCGGAGGAGGGGGAACCCGCCAGTTCCCCTTGCGGAGGACTCCGGCGTCCTCGAAGGACTTGAGCTGGGCTGTGGTGCACTTGGACTTTCCCCATGAGCCTTTGGGAGGCGCCATCGGTTTAGACGTGGAATCGCACGGTGCGGAAAGGACGAATCGGAAGGTTGAAGGCAGGAAGATTGGAGACAAGAAGAACGAATATGGGAGAATGAAGAATGCGGAGAAGATTTGCAGAACTGAATCATCATTCCCCTTATATGGGAACGCCACCCGCCAAAATCGGGATAGCCGTTACTCATGGTAATTGCGCCGAAGTTACTGTTGGAAATTCCAACGGATAGTTTGACCAGATTTGACGGTCCAACTCCTCCATTCCACCCGCTACCCACTAGTCTTTTCCACTCGCTGAAGCGGCGACTTGGCGGCAGTAACGTTCATTGGGATTGCGAATGGAAACATGAGGAAATTCTCCTTGGTTTTGATGGAGTCCATCACCGACTCGACTGGACACCCAAATTGGGCTCGCCTACTCCGAACACCAAAGGGATGCCTTCGCCTACATCAACGATGGCCTCGGGGACTACTGATGGGGATATGCCAAAGGGTGTATGCCCAGTAGGACGTTCCGATTGGGCCGAAGGGCCTATGAGTGCGCTTGGAGGACAGCGACTGGACTACGACAGAAGGAGAGGCTCGGCGACTGGCGACTAGAGGCCCAGGAGCGTAACGGAAGCCCGGTAGGATTAGGTCACAACCTCCGAATCCTTATCTTGTTCGGTGGTAGCTTGTAAACTCTAGCGAGGTGCCTCATATATAAACCTCCCTAGGGTATCCTAGAGACGCACGTTCCATCAGACACCCCTTCAAGAGACTCGCTTCTTAAACGCCGAGCTCGCCACCCCTGTAACTCGCTCTCCAATGATCTAATCTAGCAGGAGTAGGTATTTACCCTCTGGGGGGCCGAACCTGGGTAAACCCATGTGCATCCGCCCCCATCTCGCACCGCAGATGGCCGCCAACTCTTCCTCACGAAACAATCAATCGCTGCCAGTGGCAGTGACTGCCGTGGCCATTTCCACGACACAATACGATTGTTCTATGAACAAAGGATTGTTGTTTTCTCCCTAGTAGCAACAGCACATCTGGTACCTTAGAGATTTCTGTCACTTCCCAAGATTACCAGAGGCATGAACCCACTATCGAGCATAAATACTAACTCTTGGAGTTGCTAGCATCTACTTGGCCAAGATAGCTACTAACAATGCAAAGCATGCAAGATCACAAATAACAAAGACATGATAGAATCAATAATCAATCTGAAATAGCATCTCAATATCCATCGGATCCCTGCAAACACAACATGTAGAATTACAAATAGATGATCTTGATCATGAACGGAGCTCACAAGATCTAAACATGAAAGCACAAAGGAGGAGAACCAACCATCTAGCTACTACATGGATCCGTAGTCCAAGGATGAAATACTCACGCATCACACCAGAGGCTCGCATGGTGATGAAGAAGGCCTCCAGGGTGAATTCCCCTCTCCGGCAGGGTGCCGGGAAGAGCTTCATATCCCTCCCGATCTAGGGATGGAGATGACGGCGGCTATAGACTCTTTCGTGGATTTTTGATCGGGTACTTAGGGTTTACGTCCCGAGGGCATCTTATAGTCGGAAGGGGAGGACGAGGGGGTGCCAGGGGCCACCACACCACCCCCTGGCATGGGCCCAGCCTGGCCGCGCGGCCAGGTGGTGTGGCTGGCCTCTGGCCCCTCTCCGTCTCGTATTCTGGCACTTGATGACTTCCGGAAAAATAGGCACTTTGGCTTTTGTCCCGTCTAATTCCGAGAATATTCATTTTTTGACTTTCTTGGAACCAAAAACAACAGAAAACAGGCAGCTGGCACTGTGGCTCTTGTTAATAGATTAGTCCAAGAAATCATATGAAAAGTACTCCAAAGTTGGAACAAAACACAAGAAAGTGGATAAAACCAAGCATGGAACATCAAAAATTATAGATACTTTTGCAATGTATCAACATCCCCAAGCTTAACTCCTGCTCGTCCTCGAGTAGGTAAGTGATAAAAAGAAAGAATAATTTTTGAGGTGACATGCACCATCAAAGACTTGATCAAAGTATTTGCAAAACATTCAAAGCTGGGATCATAGTACTTCAATCATAACATGAAAGACAAAGTTCTAGCAATAAGCAAAGAAACTATGATGCAACATGAAAAGGCACAAACAAAAGATTCATGAATAACAATGCTTTGCAAGACGTTTGTTTGTTTCACATAAAGAAAACATAGCATAATAGTATTCAGCTTGTCCCTCATAGAGTAGCAAATATAATTGCATAGGACACCTTCAAAGTTCATAAGAGTGACTAGATACAATAGTTTAAAACAAGCAATATCAAAGTATGCGTCAATCAACTAGTCTTGGGACAATGCACATACAACTAAGAATGGCCACTATGCTCTCAAAGTAGGTGCATAAAGTTAGAAGGTGGGGACTCAATATAATGGTGGAAGAAAGGACTTTGTAAAAGGAAGTAGGGATTCAAGTCTCATAAAGAGCTTCCAAAAATTATGGTACTTATAGCTTTCAACTCTCATTTCCCCTATCATAAGCATCTTGAAGTGATTAAGGTTAAAGTGAACAAACTATGGTGTACATGCTTGACGAAGTATAAGTTAGAAATCTCATGTCCCTTGAATACGAGGGTCGCTCCTCATGCTACTCAAGTTTAGTCACCGGTAAGTTCTTATCATCGTAAGTACATGTGTATCATAGAGAACCGCCAACGGGGTACCCCTTGGCCGATGATACGGAAGAATCCCCATATCAAAATGACAAGGCAAGCAGACAACGAGCATCTCAACAATCTTCTTATTTACCATGGGAATATGGTGGTTTTTCTCTCTTTCCTCTTTTCATAATCTCTTTTTTTCTCTTTCTCTTTTTTTCTCAATAGGACTCTTTTTTTATAAGAAGAATGCTTCATAGATAGCTCATTATGGTTACGCTGCAGGTTTCCACCATGTCAGCATGGATTAGACCAGCGGCCCAGGCATTCCTCTAACACATATACATAAATCCATGGACTTACAAGCTCCCCTTTCATTTCACACCAACGACATCCATAGACAAAAGAGCATGATATCAACTAGGTACAAGTACCAAGTGCAATGTTGAAAGCGTTCCCCATGAATGCATGGTTCTGCTAATTCCCAACAAATAAGTGCAAGCATATACAACACAGAAGACACAATGGTTCAAGTTTATTAAGGGCAGGAAAAGTAAAATGTGCCATCAAGTTCATGAGAGCTTTAATCACTAGTTTTCTCATAACAAGTTTAATTTGGAAGGTAAACAAAAGCATGAATATACTTGGAATAACATAAGCTAGTAGGTAGGTATGGCGGACTCTTTGGAATAACTTGGTTTAGGGAGTTGGATGCATGAGTGGAACTCAAACTTTGTTGTGGAGGCTAGCAAAAGACTGGGAGCGACAAACTAAGAGAGCAATAATGGCCATAATCAATGAGAGCGACAAAACATCATTGATCAAAGGATAAAGAGATACTACAAGTTGAAAACTAAAGGATCATAAAGGCTATGGTGACTTGAGATAGTCATAACATGGTGTGAGCATGTGCCAAGTCAACCCAAATAAAGCATCAAAGGAGAATACCACTATACTATGCTTTAATATGCTAAAACAACGCATGATTCATCCAAGGCACATTAAGCAATCTCAATTTTTTATAAAAAGTCATGCTACAGCAAATAATACTAAGCATAAAGCCAAAACAATATCAAGCATGGCATGACAAAGCATAGGCCACAGTCAAAAACAAGCTCTCTTTACCACTTAAGCATGAGCTTTCCTACTCTTTTCCAATCCAAACCAGACTATTTGAACACCAATGTATGAATGAGGGGGTCCAACCAATTTATTCAGCAAACTAAGAAAACCACGCAAACTAAAAACCAAAACGAAAACGAAAAAGAAGACGCTCCAAGAACAACACAACTGTGCATGAAGCAATAAAAATGAAGCGTTTGGAAGAAACCTGGGATTTTTATTGATGAAGAAGGGGATGCCTTGGGCATCCCCAAGCTTTGATGCTTGTACTTCTTGGATATTTCTTGGGGTGACACGCGTGGCATCCCCAAGCTTGAGATTTAGTCCATCCTTCATCTCATTACTCATTCCTTCCATACACCTGAAATTTTTCCTTCATACAAAACTTCACACAATCTTTATTAGCAACATTAGTGCACTCAAGATAAATAAGTCTTAAGGTTCAGTTATAACACCAAATAAACTTCCATTAGAACACTAGCTACTGCAGCACTTCCCTCAAAAACCTCAATTCTCCAAAAGAACTCAAGAAGGAACCAACAAGAAGCAACTGCAGAAAATGGCAGAAATCTGTCAAAACAGACCAGCAGGTAAAGACGAATTTTTTCGAAGACCTTCTGTTTCTCAAATCAAAAAGTGTTGAACTAACGAAAGTTAGATAGCAACCTGGGTCAGAAGCACAAAACTTCACGCCTCAAAAAGACGTTCAGAGATTTTACACGAATTTTTACGGTGAAGCACATAAATCTGTTTCGGGACAGCAATTTTCCCAATCATTACTTCTCTCTCAGTAGAGGTTACTCTTAGCACAAAAAGCAAATAAAAAGGATAAGGAGAGATTATTATAGAGGATAAGGAGAGATTATACTAATCTTCTTGACTCCTTTGTGACTTGATTGGGCATTACAACATTATACATAGACCGCCATCCAACTGCATCTATGACTAATAATCCACCTTCAGGTTATCATCCGAACCCCCTCCAGTATTAAGTTGCAAGCAACAGATTATTGCTTTATGAACTGTGTGTAAAGTAAACAATACGATTGTTCTATGAACAAAGGATTGTTGTTTTCTCCCTAGTAGCAACAGCACATCTAGTACCTTAGAGATTTTTATCACTTCCCCAGATTACCAGAGGCATGAACCCACTATCAAGCATAAATACTAACTCTTGGAGTTGCTAGCATCTACTTGGCCAAGATAGCTACTAACAACGGAAAGCATGCAAGATCACAAATAACAAAGACATGATAGAATCAATAATCAATCTGAAATAGCATCTCAATATCCATCGGATCCCCGCAAACACAACATGTAGAATTACAAATAGATGATCTTGATCATGAACGGAGCTCACAAGATATAAACATGAAAGCACAAAGGAGGAGAACCAGTCATCTAGCTACTACATGGATCTGTAGTCCAAGGATGAACTACTCACGCATCACACCGGAGGCTTGAGTGGTGATGAAGAACGCCTCCAGGGTGAATTCCCCTCTTCGACAGGGTGCTGGGAAGAGCTTTAGATCCCTCCCGATCTAGGGATGGAGATGACCACGGCTATAGACTGTTTTGTGGATTTTTGATCGGGTACTTAGGGTTTACGTCCCGAGGGCATCTTATAGTCGGAAGGGGAGGCCGAAGGGGTGTCAGGGCCACCACACCACCCGTTGGCGCGGGCCCAACTTGGCCGCGCAGCCAGGTGGTGAGGCCGGCCTCTGGCCCCTCTCTGTCTCGTATTCTGGCACATGATGACTTCCGGAAAAATAGGCACTTTGGCTTTTGTCCCGTCCAATTCTGAGAATATTCATTTTCTGACTTTCCTGGAACCGAAAACAGCAGAAAACAGGCAGCTGGCACTGTGGCTCTTGTTAATAGGTTAGTCCAAGAAATCAATGAAAAGTACTCCAAAGTTGGAACAAAACACAAGAAAGTGGATAAAACCAAGCATGGAACATCAAAAATTATAGATACATTTGCAATGTATCAGCCGCCATCATATCTATCCCTAGATCGGGAGGGATCTGAAGCTCTTCCTGGCACCCTGTTGGAGAGGGGAATTCACCCTGGAGGCCTTCTTCATCATCATGCAAGCCTCCGGTGTGATGCGTGAGTAGTTCATCTCTGGACTACGGGTCCATGTAGTAGCTAGATGGATGGTTCTCCTCCTTTGTGCTATCTATTTGTAATCATACATGTTGTGTTTGCGGGGATCCGATGGATATTGAGATGCTATTTCAGATTGATTATTGATTCTATCATGTTTTGTTATTTGTGATCTTGCATGCTTTCCGTTGTTAGTAGCTATTTTGGCCAAGTAGATGCTAGCAACTCCAAGAGTTAGTATTTATGCTCGATAGTGGGTTCATGCCTCTGGTAATCTGGGGAAGTGACAGAAATCTCTGAGGTACTATTTGTGTTGTTGCTACTAGGGAGAAAACAACAATCCTTTGTTCATAGAACAATCGTATTGTTTACTTTAAACGCAATTCGTAATGAAATTATCCATTGCTTGCAACTTAATACTGGAGGGGTTTCGGATGATAACCTAAAGGTGGATTATTATTCATAGATGAAGTTGGATGGCGGTCTATGTATAATGTTGTAATGCCCAATCGAATCTCAAAGGAGTCAAGTTGAGTAGTATATGCTTGTATGCTTTCTCGATGTTTGTCAATTGCCCCGCTGTAATTTGTTCACCCAACATGTCAACTATCTTAAGGAGAGCCACCACTAGTGAACTATGGACCCCGATCCTTTCTTTTACCATCAATCTACAATCAACTGTTTACTGCTTTGTGTTTACTTTCTACAAACAACTACTTTCTTCCACTCGATACATTTAATCCTTTGTTTTCAGCAAAACCAGTGAGATTGACAACCTCATCGCAAGTTGGGGGCAGAGTTCTGTGGTTGTGTTGTGCAGGTCTCCACATTGCTGCTCACACCGGTAGTGCGCCCTGCCAAAGTTCAGCTAGCTACACCTTTGGGGTGTTTTATTGCTCCTACTGGATTGATAACAATGGTTTCATAACTGAGGGAAAACTTGCTACTGTGCTCATCATACCTTCCTCTTGGGGTTCCCAAACGAGCTTGATATATTTTGGGCCATCAAGCTCTTTTTCTGGCGCCGTTGACGGGGAGTCAAGGACATCTTCACAAGGGGACTCCCTCACAACCAATCTCTTTACTTTGTTATTTTTGTTTTGCTTAGTTTAATTTTGCTTTGTTTGCTTGTTTCTTTATCAAAAACACACAAAAATAGTTTTACAAGTTTGCTTTCTTTATTAAAAACACACAAAAAGACTACTCTTGAAAACACTAAGTTGTGTGACTTCACTAGCACCAACAACATTAATTTTATGAGCACACCCATTTCTCCACCTGTTCCTGAAGCTATTTCTTTGAGATAAAACCTGCTTTACTCAATCTTGTTATGAGAGAACAATTTTCTGGTATTGGTAATGAAGATGCTGCTGCTCATCTAAATAACTTTGTTGAACTTTGTGAGATGCAAAAGCATAGGAATATAGATGGAGATATTATTAAGCTTAAATTGTTTCCTTTCTCTTTGAGAGGAAAAGCTAAAGAATGGTTGAATTCCTTAACTAGGAATAGTATTGATTCTTGGACTAAATGACAAGATGCTTTCATTGGAAAATACTTTCCTCCTGCTAAGATTATATCTATGAGAAGTGAAATAATCAAGTTAAACAATTTGATAATGAACATGTTGCTCAAGCTTGGGAAAGAATTTAATCTTTGGTGAAGAATTGTCGCACTCATGGACTGACTGCTTGGATGATTATCCAAACCTTTTATGCAGGATTGAACTATTCTTCAAGAAATCTATTGGATTCTGCTGCTGGAGGTACCTTTATGACCATTACTTTGGGTACTGCAACGCAGCTTCTAGATAATATGATGGTTAACTATTCTGAATGGCATACTGAGAGAGTTCCACAAGGTAAGAAGGTAAATTATATTGAAGAAACCTCTTCCTTAAGTGATAAAATTGATGTTATTATGTCTATGCTTGTTAATGGGAAAGCCCATATTGATCCAAATAATGTTCCATTAGCCTCTTTGGTTGCTCAAGAAGAGCAAATTGATGTGAACTTTATAAGAAATAATAATTTTGGCAACAATGCTTATGGTAATAACAATTACAGGCCCTACCCTCCTAATAATACTTGTGGTAATAATGGTAAACCTGGATTACCTAGTGAAGGAAGAATTTTAGAAGTTGAAAGAGACACTAAGAACTTCATGCAAATGCAATATGAGCAAAATAAACTATTTACTAAAACTATGGAGGAACAATCCACCATTTTGAAGAATATTAGCCATCAACTCGAGAGTTTGAATAGGGAAATTCCTAGTTTGCAATCGAAACTTTCTAATGTTGAAAGAAATATATCATCTTTGTCTGAGGCACAATCCTCTTTGATTAATAAAATGGCTGCTAAACCTGAAACTAATGATAATCCCTTTGCTGCCACTAATGCCATACAAGTTAGAATTGATGAAAATGTTAGACTATTAGCTGAATTGCATGCTAAGTGGGAAAGAGAAGATGAAATTGCTAGAAACATTAGTGTTTCTACTATCACTGCCACTAGTGTTGAGGCTAGTAATAGCTCTATTACTTTAGATGATAATTATGATTTTGATCTTGATGGTTGCAATATCTCTGAAGTTATTAAGTTCCTACAAAAGCTTGCTAAAAGTCCTAATGCTAGTGCTATGGCCTTTACAAAACACATTACTGATGCTCTCATAAAAATGAAAGAAGAAAAGATGAAACATAAAGCCTCTATTCCTATAAAACAAGAAGATGGTTGGGAACCCATCATTAATATGAAAGTGAATGATTTTGATTTCAAAGCTTTATGAGATCTTGATAGTAGTGTTTCCATTATGCCTAAAAAGATTTATGATATGCTTGATTTGCCACCACTTGAAGATTGTTATTTGAATGTCCCACTTGATGATAATGCTAAACAGAAACTCATGGGGAGTATTAATGATGTTCTTATTATGGTTAAAAATGCCTATCTCCCCGTTGATTTCTATGTTTTGGATGTTGAATGCAATGCTCCTTGTCCTATTACATTGGGAAGACCTTTTCTTAGAACTGTTGGTGCCATTATTGATATGAAAGAAGGAACCATTAAATATCAACTCCCACTCAAGAAAGGTATAGAACACTTCCCTAATAATAGAGAGAAGATTTCTTTTGCCTCTCCAACAAAAACAAAATTTGCTCTTAATGCTTCTTCATTTGAGAACACTTGATCCTTTTTCTTGCTTCTTATGCCTAACTTAAAGGCGTTAAAAAGTACTTACTGGGAGATAACCGAAAAGTTTTAGATGAGACTTGGAAGTTATTACCTTATTAATAACCACTCATTATCCTTTTTATTTTCTTTTTGTGCCAAGAGTAACCTCTAATGAGAGAGAAGTGATGATTGGGAAAGTTGCTGTCCTAAAACAGATTTCTCTGCTTCACTGTAAAAATTCGTGTAAATTCTCTGTACGTCCTTTTGAGGCATGAAGTTTTGTGCTTCTGCCCCAGGTTGTTATCTAACTTTCGTTAGTTCAACACTTTGTGATTTGAGAAATAGAAGGTCTTCGAAAAAATTCGTCTTTATCTGCTGGTCTGTTTTGACAGATTTCTGCCATTATTTGCATTTGCTTCTTGTTGGTTCCTTTTTGAGTTCTCTTTAGGGAATTGAGCTTTTTGAGGGAAGTTCTACAGTAGCTTGAGTTTTAATGGAAGATTTATTGGTGTTGGAACTGAACCTAAAGACCTATTATCTTGAGGGCACTAATGTTGCTAATAAAGATTGGGTGAAGTTTTGTATGAAGGAAAAATTTCAGGTGTATGGAAGGAATGAGTAATGAGATGAAGAGTAGACTAAAGCTCAAGCTTGGGTATGCCACGCTTGTCACCCCAAGAAATATCCAAGAAGTAAAAACGTCAAAGCTTGGGGATGACCAAGGCATCCCCTTCTTCATCAATAAAAATCCCAGGTTTCTTTCAAACAGTTCATTTTTATTGTTTCATGCATAGTTGTGTTGTTCTTGGAGCGTCTTCTTTTTCGTTTTCATTTTGGTTTTTTATTTGCTTGGTTTGCTTAGTTTGCTGAATAAATTGGTTGGACCCCCTCTTTCATACATTGGTTTTCAAATATTTTGGTTTGGATTGGAAAAGAGTAGGAAAAGTTCATGCTTAAGTGGTAAAGAGGGCTTGTTTTTGATTGTGTCCCATGCTTTGTCATGCCATGCTTGATATTGTTTTGGCTTTAGGCTTAGTATTCTTTGTTGTAGCATGACATGTTATAAACAATTGAGATTGCTTAATGTGCCTTGGAAGAATCATGCGTTGTTTTAGCATATTAAAGCATAGTATTGTGGTATTCTCCTTTGATGCTTTATTTGGGTTGACTTGGCACATGCTCACACCATGTTATGACTATCCCAAGTCACCATAGCCTTTATGATCCTTTAGTTTTCAACTTGTAGTATCACTTTATGCTTTGATCAATGATGTTATGTCGCTCTGCATGATTATGGCCATTATTGCTGTCTTAGGTGGTCGCTCCCAGTCTTTTGCTAGCCTCCATAACCAAGTATGAGTTCTATTCATGCATCCAACTCCTAAAACCAAGTTATTCCAAAGAGTCCACCATACCTACCTATTAGCATATGCTATTCCAAGTATATTCATTTTTTGTCTACCTTCCAAATTAAACTTGTTATATGAAAATTAGTGATTAAAGCTCTCACGAACTTGATGGCACACTTTACTTTCTTGCATTTAATAAACTTGAACCATTGCGTCCATCTTTGTTGCGTATATGCTTGTGCTTTATAAGTTGAAGTTAGCAGAACCATGTATCATGGGGAACGCTTTCAACATTGCACCTGTACTTTGTACCCCGTTGATATCATGTTCTTTTGCTGATGGATCCCGACGGTGTGAAATAAAAGGGGAACTTGTAAGATCATGCAGTTTGTATTTGTGTTAGAGAAACGCCTGGGCCTCTAGCCTAAGCCATGCCTAAGCATGGTGGAAACTTGCAGCATAACCATAATGAGCACTCTATGAAGCATCCTCAATAAAAACCTATGCAAATAGCAAATAAAAAGATCACTGAGATGCTCATTGTCTGCTTGCCTTGTCATTTTGATTATGGGATAGATCCCGTATCATGTGCAAGGGGTACCCCCTTGGCGGTTCTTTATGATACACATATACTTATAATGACAAGAGCTTACTCGTGACTGAAGTTGAGTAGCATGAGGATCGGTCTTCGTAAGTAAGGGGCATGAGATTTCGGTTTATAACTTGTCAAGCATATCCTCTTAGTTGTGTCAGTTTAACCTTAATCACCTTCAAGATGCCTATGATAGGGGAAATGAGAGATGAAAGCTAATAAGTACAATAATTTTTGGAAGCTCTTTATGAAACTTGAATCCCTAGTTCCTTATATGAAGGCCTTTCTTTTACTTTTATGTTGAGTCTCCACATTCTATATTTATGCACCTACTTTGAGAGCATAGTGGCCATTCTTAGTTCTATGTGCATTGTCCCAAGACTTGTTGATTGATGCATATCTTTGATATTGCTTGTTTTAAACTATTTGTATCTAGTCACTCTTATGAACTTTGAAGGTGTCCTCTGCATTTATGTTTGTTACTCTATGAGGGACAAGCTAAATGCCACAATGCTATCTTTTATTTATGTGAAACAAACAAAAGTCTTGCAAAGCCTTGTTATTCATGAATCTTTTGTTTATGCCTTTTCATGTTACAACATAGTTGCTTTGCCTTATTGTTAGAACTTTGTCTTTCATGTTATGATTGAAGTACTATGATCCCAGCTATCAATGTTTTACAAATACTTTGATCAAGTTTATGATGGTGCATGTCACCTAAAAAATTATTCTTTCTTTTTATCACTTACCTACTCGAGCACGAGCAAGAGTTAAGCTTGGGGATGTTGATACGTTGCTAACGTATCCATAATTTTTGATGTTCCATGCTTGGTTTTATCTACTTTCTTATGTTTTGTCCACACTTTGGAGTACTTTTCATATGATTTCTTGGACTAACATATTAACAAGAGCCACAGTGCCAGCTGCCTGTTTCTGTTGTTTTTGGTTCCAGGAAAGTCAGAAAATGAATATTCTCGGAATTGGACGGGACAAAAGCCAAAGTCAGTTTTTCACCGAGGGACACCTGGAGCCAGAATACGAGACGGAGAGGGGCTGGGGCCCGACCACACCACCTGGCCGCGTGGCCAGGCCTGGCCATCGCCAGGGGGTGGTTTGGCCACCCAGGCACCCCCTCGGCCTCTCCTTCCGCCTATATATCGCCTCCGATACAGAAACCCTAAGTACCCGATCAAAATTCCACGAAAGAGTCTGTAGCCACCGTCATCTCCATCCCTAGATCGGGAGGGATCTGAAGCTCTTCCCGGCACCCTATCGGAGAGGGGAATTCACCCTGGAGGCCTTCTTCATCATCATGCAAGTCTCCGGTGTGATGCGTGAGTATTTCATCCTTGGACTACGGATCCATGTAGTAGCTAGATGGATGGTTCTCCTCCTTTATGCTATCTATTTGTAATCATACATGTTGTGTTTGCGGGGATCCGATGGATATTGAGATGCTATTTCAGATTGATTATTGATTCTATCATGTTTTGTTATTTGTGATATTGCATGCTTTCCGTTGTTAGTAGCTATTTTGGCCAAGTAGATGCTAGCAACTCCAAGAGTTAGTATTTATGCTCGATAGTGGGTTCATGCCTCTAGTAATCTGGGGAAGTGACAGAAATCTCTAAGGTACTATTTGTGTTGTTGCTACTAGGGAGAAAACAACAATCCTTTGTTCATAGGACAATCGTATTGTTTACTTTAAACGCAATTCGTAATGAAATTATCCATTGCTTGCAACTTAATACTGGAGGGGTTTCGGATGATAACCTAAAGGTGGATTATTATTCATAGATGAAGTTGGATGGTGGTCTATGTATAATGTTGTAATGCCCAATCGAATCTCAAAGGAGTCAAGTTGAGTAGTATATGCTTGTATGCTTTCTCGATGTTTGTCAATTGCCCCGCTGTAATTTGTTCACCCAACATGTCAACTATCTTAAGGAGAGCCACCACTAGTGAACTATGGACCCTGATCCTTTCTTTTACCATCAATCTACAATCAACTGTTTACTGATTTGTGTTTACTTTCTGCAAACTATTACTTTCTTCCACTCAATACGTTTAATCCTTTGTTTTCAGCAAAACTGGTGAGATTGATAACCTCATTGCTAGTTGGGGCAGAGTTCTGTGGTTGTGTTGTTCAGGTCTCCACATTGCTGCTGGCACCGGTAGTGTGCCCTGCCAAAGTTCAGCTAGCTACACCTTTGGGGTGTTTCCTTGCTCCTAGTGGATTGATAACCTTGGTTTCATAACTGAGGGAAAACTTGCTGCTGTGCTCATCATACCTTCCTCTTGGGGTTCCCCAACGAGTTCGATATATTTTGGGCCATCATCTAGCTGCTGCTTTGCTTTGGTAATATGTTTATCCATAAATGTTCCTCCATCTGCAGTATCAAGCGTAGACATAGACACAGGATTAAGAGCATTATAAAATAAATGGAGGATTAACCAATCTTCCATCCCATGGTGGGGAGAATATCATTTTGCGGCCCGAAAGTTGGGGTGTCCAGGCAACGTGGTACCCAAGTTCCCTGAAATCAGCCGGGATGACTACATTTGGTGTGCCAAATACTCAGAGGGTCTTTTTCGGCACGAGTTCACCTTTACGTTTCAATACAAAAAAATCAGGCTAACAACCGTCAAGTTGCCCCCCCTGTCAGTTCTCGCCGTTATGTCGCTCCCATCACTTAGGCGGGGTGGCTGTCACGTAGGCTTGCAGCGTTGGCACAGTGAATAGGACAACACCCCCTGCCCACCCCTGCCTAGTGTATTACGTGACAAAACCGGGAACATGTATCGGCGTTATAATTATTTTTTGTTTACTCAGAAGCTGGAACGGCCACCGCCACGCGTCTCTCCTTGGACTTCCGTCCCTGTCGTTAACCACTACCTTAAAAGTGCATTGACGGTTCCACCATTCCCCTACCTCGCAGAAACCACTCTTCTTCTTCCTATCATCTGTCTTCTTCCCGTCTTCTCCTTGCCGCCATGGAAGGTCGTCGCACTCTAGAGACAAGCTTCACTACCCATGACAATAAGAATATAGACGTTGTCTACACCAACGAGGAGGAGGTGCTGCGTGTCCTGAGGATGTACGAGGGTTGGCTTGGGATAGATGAGGACAAGTTTGTGGGATTGGACCTTGAGTACACCCCTGAGCACCCATATGAAGGGAGTGAAGTCGTCGTCGTTCAACTGGCCATGCGGAAACACGTCCTCGTCTACCACCTCTCCTAGTTTGTAGATCTGCTCTCTGTAGCTAACCTCTTTTAGTGATTTCTCCTCTTGTTCTTTATCCACTTGCTCATCTTGCAACTACTGCATTTTATTTAGGACCAAATAAATTAGGATTTTCCTATGTCTCAATCGACTGAGATTTTCTTTAGTCTCAATCACCTAAGAAAAGTGCAACCGTAGTTAAATGTGCAACTCGTTCAATCGACTGAGAAATAGCAAAACCGAATAAATTATGACAAGACAATGTTGAGAGTCTTGATCTTGCATTTACTAAACTTTTCAAAATTATATTCAGATGATGATCTTGCATTGACAAAATATTTGTAGTTACAAATTTTGGTGATGAGAAACTACATACTTTCAGGACTGACAGGAATTATCCGGCGCCACGCCAGTTCCTTGTAGAAAAGGGAATTGTTTTCTGCACTGTCGACAAAACAACTGATTTTTCGAAAAAAAATCAAGAGGGAAATATAATTCATGCGCACAGCTAGATCAATATTCAGAGTCTTGTCAAGATCCTAGGGGGCTCGAGGAAGGATGGAATGGCATCACTCGCAACTAGAATCCTCGATGAGTCGTACAACAAAATGAAGGAAGATTTCCCTACGGATAGGCATGATTTCTGGGACGAGTGGTCGTTGTCTGATAACCTGAAGTATGCAACCATAGATGCTTACGTGACCTACCAGCTGTACAAGAACATCCATTTTTTTCTACGTTACCTCGTGTTTTGCCCTATTTGCAAGACGGAAGATGAGCTTAGGGGAGCCCTTTGTAGAAAATGTAGAATAGCTGAGTTTGAAGCTGCATATGCAAAGAAAATGGCTGCATCTGAAGCAGCTGACAGAGAGGCTGCAGAAGCAGCTGAAAGAGAGCTTGTAGCTGAAGCTGAAGCAGCTGACAGAGAGGCTCCAGCTGAAGCAGCAAATAGAGAGGCAGCATCTTCTAGCGGCAACAATCAGGTCTATGATGCACCGCTAATTGTGCCGCAGGACGCTGAAGATAGGGAAGCCAAGTCAGATCCTAGGTGGGACGAAGCATTTCGTGAGCTGTGGAGTACCTGGAATGGTCACAGTTTGTCGCCTAGGAACGATGGCAAGCGCCTCAAGTGGTCTGATGAGAAGTGAATTAAATTTTACTTGTCAGTGTTATGTTTTTGTTTTGTGGAACTCAGTCAGCTTGTCAAGATGTCTAGCGCCTCAAGTGATACTAGTAAAATAAATTTAACCCTTGTTGTGTTATGTTTATGTATGTGTCTTGTAGCTTGTCAATATGGTAGCTTGTTAACTAGCAATTTGAAAGAGTGCCCTTTTCCTCTCTCGCTAAACAGATATGTTTCATTTTGCCCAAATTGGTAGCAAATCTAGAGAAGATTCTCACTTCGATAATTCATTCCCTTTTGGACCTCTTTTTGCCTCCGATCAGGTAGCAAATCTAGAGCAGCAAATCACACCAGGCAGAATACATTCATTCAGAAAACAAAACAAATGTAGATATAGCTGTGCATAGATAAATAGGATATAGCGATAGAAATTAGGTTGCTGAACGAGGTTCGATGCATTCAGCCAGAAATATGATATAGCTAGAAAGAAGCTGCTTAGCAGCAGCAGCCGCCGCAGCTGCAGGCACATCCTGCAAGCGCCCGCGCCTCCGCCTCCGCCTCCTCCCTCCGACGCTTCCTCCACTTCTTGTTGCCCAGTCCCTTGATCTTGGGGGGCCTTGGGCCTGATTGGAGGCATGCAACCCTCTTTGATGGCCACCCGCTGGAGGTTTCGGAGATGAATGCCGAGAGCCAGGTGTTCAGCGATGTAGGCGTTTATGTTCATGATCTCGCGCTTGCCGCCTTTGGGGATGTCGGAGCCCGCGGCCTCTGCATGCTTCAGTAAGGTGTTCAAGTCGGTGC